>OU342742.1:21398731-21998731 GCA_910589775.1 Avena eriantha | reverse complement strand
AATACAAATATTTGATGCTATGCTATTTATAGCCTTCATCTCTCCATGTATTGAAATTTTCACTCAAAATATAAGCAGATGCTCTTTTCATATCATGTAAATGAACTCCAACCAAAATAATGTCAATAAAACACCGTAGAACTCCACAAACACATGGAAAAAACGTTGACCTCTTGAGTTCCTAGCATAAAGCCCCAAATATCAGTTCAGAAATTAAGCATACCAGGTGTGTACATCAGTATGTACATGGTTCTTGCATATGAAGAAGTAACGATTCTTCACCTATACATCCATGTTCCCATCCCACAGATCAAGTGTAGAAAGAAGTCACTAGTACACGGTATGGCTCTAGGGGCACTTTGGCTAGGGGCATTTTTCAAAGTGTCCCTAAATGTGTCAATTAGGGACATTTTATTAAAGTGTCCCTAAATATATACCTTTAGAGGCATTTTGATCAACATGCCCCTAAAGGTAATACTTTTATGGGCATTTTAAGAAGTGCCTCTAAACATACTACCCTTTAAGGGCATTTTGATCAAAGTGCCCCAAACATACTATCTTTATGGGCATTTTGAGAATTACCCCCTACAGATAATAACCTTTAGGGGCATTTTGATCAAATTGCCTCTAAAGGTATACCTTTTTTCAATTAACTAAGTTTTCCTATTTAAATTAGCACATAATTATTTATTTAAAACAAGAGCCACTGAACAGAGCAGCCCCTAGCCTACCACTACGTGTTTAGAATTCCACTTTGTTCATATTCTTGTCCCATCCATTGTAATAATTCTTTCCATCAATGCCAAAATTTATTTCCCAAGTTGTATTTAATCTTTGTTTCAATTGGTCCTAGTGATTTTTCTTGGTCCATGCAGTACAATTTTCGAAAGAACTCAAGGTTTTCTCGTTCCACGTGCACTGAAGATTTGTCTTGGTCTAAATATTTTGTTGCCCGGTAGTCATGGTTTATTTCGGGGCATTAAAATTATATATATCCAATAATGATTTTCTTTTTGGATGCCAAATTTATTAGGGCGCCAAAATTATTTTCTTATTAAAATAATTAATTTTCTTAGCTCCTGTAATAGTTAATTCATTGGGCAGATCACCAACATGTAATCCATACGCAAATTGTACTCGTTACCTAGTTCTATCACGTACGATGCAGACATCAGGCCATTACATGGTCATGCTTTAATCATTTGAGAATCATGCCGTACAGCGCGCTGGCCTTTGCCTTCTTTTCTATTCGTCTACTTCGACAGGTACTCGCACAAACTCACTTTGCCCCCACTTCACCACATGTGTAGTACTACTGCAGTTCGTGTAACGTACCAGCGCAACTAGAAGATAGCTTTGGATTTGTCCCAGCTCGCCAAGTTAGCAACCGATGGACCAGTTTAAATGTAGCAGCCTCTCTTTCGATGGACGTGCAGCCTCGTGCGCGTGAATTCCCGTGGCCGCGTGAGAAAACCGAGCGATCACAAATTGATAATGGGCCGCAGCAACGCCTACTCTGGCCCAACCGCTCCACCTTTGATTGAGCGAGCGAAATGAAAACACACGAGCGCGCGGGCGCTAGAGAGAGGACCTCCCGGGCGTGCACTCGCTAGCGCTTTGTGCGCCTTGGGCCGTAAACTCCCTGCCTCCCCTACAGGTATGGATCAGAAAAAACGCAATTTGCTATGAATGCGTTTCTGACTTTTAAAATAAAATAAATTGAGTTGTCTATTTATAAATAAATGGCCTTTGGGGCATTTCTTAAATTGTGCAGCGGTGCGTGACGATGACACACGCGAATGTCTCTCACTTACACAGCATGTGAGGCAGAGGACGAAGAAATATTCAAGAATATTATTTCATAAATTCGTCCATAGCTTGAGTGTCCATAGCTTGAATATCATTACAACTTTACCAAGGCTTGAGTGTCGTAGAGACCTCCTGTACTTCGCACCTATTCAGGATCCCACCTTTTCAACAAATCTTTCATATTTATCCGCAATATCTTGATTTTAATATTAGTTCTTACTTGTTCTCAATTTCAGGTAGGAATTAAGACCCTCGCTGGTCAGGCTGATCGTGCTTATGCAAGATCGGTAACCTCCAGGAGTTTGGCCTAGCGATTGCAATGGCACTCGTGCTTACACGTGTAGTCGGATCATCAAGCCCGAACTCCATCCAAATCGATTATCACCATCTCATCGAAAGATCGGAGGATCCCAGCCGTGGTAACGGGGGCGTAGGGGCTACGACCGGTGGGGCTTGGGGTGTGGCCGCGCGGGTCGCATGTTCGTCTAGCAGCGCCCGCTGCACAGGGTCAGAGTCCCCCGCGGTTTGCCGCTCTAGAGGAGAGACCTGGCGAGAATCCAAGGAGGAGATGGGGTGTACGGTGGCCAGCGAGGGCAAGGAGGGTGACGGCTCCCACGGGAGGGCGTGGGGTGCAGTGATGGGGATTTTTTCAAAGTGAACGACAGGATTGGGGAGGAGTAGATCAGCTCGTGCCGGTCCTGGAAGCGGGCGGAAGACTAGATCACTCGATACCTTTCTCCACTGCTTTAACCATCCCAACATGTAGAAGGAAAGAAGAGTGACGCATCGCGTTTCTATCGGCCGAAACGGGGTATCTACAACAAACCATAGCTAATTTGCTCGATGTGGAGCGCTCACACCTCATAGGCCGTGAATCGGTCGAACCTCCGATCCATATTAATTGCCGCAGAAATGGATGTATCTAGACATGTTTTAGTGCTAGATACATCCAAGCCAATGACAATTAATATGGATCGAAGGAAGTATATAAGTATAGTATCTATCTACTTCCTCCGTTTCAAAATATAAGATGTTTTAGCTTTTGTGAAATGAATGTATCTAGACCCTTTTATCAAAAGGGTCTAGATACATTCATTTCACAAAAGCTAAAACATCTTATATTTTAAAACAGGGTGAGTATATGAGATCATCAATGGACATAACAAGTGTAGAGGATGTTGCAACACATCTATGCAAGGAAAGTCTGAAACTACAAGCCTCCATATGCTACCGCTTGCTCCTGCCCTGGTTAGAGCATCTCTAGTAGTCCCCGCAAACACCCAAAACCCGTATAATAACTGCTTTTGGGGGGTTCAGGTCAAGAAAACGCGTGGATCAGTCCCCACAAACGACATGAACTGTAAATAAAATTGGAGGGTCAGGGCGGAAACCGAGTCGCGACCTGGGTATTCATGGTTCGAGGGGCCGAACCGAATGCGCACCCGCACTCCACCCACCGTTTGCGCGCGACGGAAATTTCAGCTCCTCCCCCTTCCCTCCACCCGCCACCACCAGCTCGGATCTGCCCGCCCCCAACCATTTCCGCTCCGCCGTCGACGGATCCAGGTGCCATGAGCCAGAACTCGACCCCGCGGTCGTTGAACCCACCTCGTGTGTTCCATCGCCCACTCCCGTAGTAACCATGTCTCCCGGGGTGGGAAACGGTCTTCTGCGCACTGGGGAAGTAGCAGAGATGGTGGCCGCGACGAGCATCAAGAAACGCAAGCATGTGGGCACGCACTTGCTCCCGACCGTGGTGCCCGCAACGGAGCCAGCCTCGAAGCTAAAGAGGGCGCTGCGCCCCAAATTGCAATCGGCGGCGCCGAAGGGGGCGAAGGCGGTGCCGAAGGCAACGAAGATGAAGACGCCAACCCACCGCACCGGCCTCCCTCCGCCAGTCACCGTAGCGTCGGCTTCGAACGGCGAGACCCCTCAGGCCTTGTTTGGTACTAGAGTTTTTGTGGGGATTAGTGGGGATAATCACCTAGAATATTGGGTGAAACCCCTACCTTCGCCCAATCCCCATAAAACCCCACCCACAATCCACTAGGTATGGGTAGAGTATTGAGGATTGAGAAAAATATACTAAAATTTAGAGAAAAGTGGGGATAAGCGAGGATTAAACTCGTTCAATACTCTAGTACCAAATATAGTTTTAAAAGTAAGTGGAGATTTGCGGTTTGGTGGGGATTATCCCCACTAATCCCCACAAAAACTCTAGTACCAAACAAGGCCTCAGGGTGCGAGGAGGTATTCGACGATGGTTCTGGCAGGTTAAAAAACTTGATCTCCTAGTTAGATTAATTCCTATGCAAGTTCTGTGGTATTTAACTCAGATATAGGCAGTCGCTCATGGATCTCTTAGACGAGACGGAGGTGGATATTGCCGATCCACCACTTTCTCCATATGACACACACGTTGAGGTGGAGAGTGAGGCCGAGGGTGAGTACGTTGCCGACGACGGAGAGGATGAGGAGGGCGAAGATTTGGTCGAGGTTGACGCTGCATTGATTTGGGTGGTTACTAACTATGAACTATGCATTGGTAGTTAACTATGAAACTATGGTCTCTTACTCTCTTTTGGTATGAACTGTCACGGCAATTTGATGTAAAAACTGTGAACTATTTATCGGTTTTTTGCATTTTGATTGTAATGTTTTACTATTTAATTTTCTGTTCAAAATCTTTGTTTACGGTTTCGGGCAACGCTGGCGCGGATCAGTCCCCGCAAATGAAACCTACAAAATAGGATATTCTAGCGTTATTCCGACTCTACTCGTGTTTTCAGTTTTCGCAAGTACAGAAACTACTAGAGATGCTCTTAGGCAGGCTCCCGGTGGCCCTGGCCTTCTCCCGGAGCAGATACTTCTTCATCTTGCCCGTCGAAGTCTTGGGCAGGTCCGCGGAAAACCACCGTCCTCGGCGCTGTGTACCGTGGCAGCCTCTCCCGGCAGAATCCTATGATCTCTGCCTCTATCGCATTAACGTCCTTGAATTGCACGTGGGTGTATTTTCTGCCGCCGTCGCATTGGCATTCTTGAATTGCACGTGGGTATATTTTGCATCTGAAAATAAAAAGTAGTACTCAAACTACTTTCTGTTACTTTCTCCGATCCATATTAGTTGACTCAAATTTATCTAGATACGGATATATCTGGTGCTAAAATTTTACTAGATATATTCGTATCTAAGATAAATCTAAGTCAAGTAATATGAGTAGGAGGGAGTACAATTGTTTAATAAACACATTGCGCATTGCTGAATAATTATCAGATAACTGCATGTTGACACTTGACAACCTTTATTGATGGTACTATACATTCCAACAAAGCATCACTGCCTGCTTTTGGACTGACTGTAGACAGCTAATACTAGTAGTATCGGTGCTTTGAAATTACTGAAACTTTCATTCATTATAAAATGAAAAGGGATTACAAGTGTAGAGGATGTTCCAATGCAATACATCTAGATGTAAAGCAAGTTTGAAACTGCAACACATATGCTACAGCTTGCTCCGGCCCTGCTTAGGCAGGCTTCCCATGGCCCTGGCCTTCTCCCGGAGCAGATACTTCTGCGTCTTGCCCGTCGAAGTCTTGGGAAGCTCGGCGAAGATCACCGTCCTCGGCGCCATATACCGTGGCAGCCTCTCCCGGCAGAATCCTATGATCTCTGCCTCCGTGGCTTTGGCACCGTCCTTGAGTGTGACGAACGCGCACGGCGTCTCGCCCCAGTGGTCGTCGGGCCACGCGACAACGGCAGCGTTGAGCACCGCGGGGTGGCCGAACAGCGCCGACTCCACCTCGATGGATCTGATGTTCTCGCCGCCCGATATGATGATGTCCTTGGACCGGTGCTTGAGCTGGATGTACCGGAGCACAGCCACCCACCGCGCATGGCCTCCGCTGTGCCCTCCGCGTCCTTGTAGTCCTCTAAAAACTAATTAAGCAAATACCACAGTGCATCATATAATTTGACAGGAAAATTTATCATCGAAATTTCCTAAACTGCGCGCATCCGAAAAACTACCCAAAAAGCAGTGTCTATCAAACAAAATCTAAATAGAACAATGAATCAACTAGAGTAGTACAAAAGCACCGCAAAATGTTTCACCATGTCGGAACTGAGCAAAGAGAATGAAGAATATTTTTTTAGAGGTCACCGGGAAGGACAGAAAGGCCCCACCCGAATTTTCTCATTTTATCATAAAGAAGGGGAGAGAAAAAGGACGCGGCTTCAGTGACTTGGTGAACCCAAATCTCACGGTGACTTGCCCCAATATCCACCTTGCATCTTAGATCCAGCGTACGAGAGTAACTTAAATTTTGAACAACAAAGTAAAACTATTCGAAAAAATTGATAAAATTTATCGTAGGTGTCTAGGTTTGAATCCTGTGAAAGTTTCATCCCATTCGGATCACTAGTTTGTGATTAAATAGCCTTTTATGTTCCCAGTACTAGTACTTTCTGTAAGCTGCCTTCTTTTGAACTGCCGTGGAGTTTCAGACGATTATCAGGCACAAATCCGTAGATTGCTAATACTACCTCCGGTCCGGTTTATTAGGCAGGCACGTAGTTTAAGAACAAGTTTGACCATCAATTTTGACCATCAATAAAAATATATCATTGGAAAGTACTTTTGAAGATGAATCCAATGGTATAATTTTTGTGATATATTACGTAAAATTTATTGACTAAAATTAATGGTCAAACTTGTTCTTAAACTACGTGTGTGCCTAATAAACCGGACCGGAGGAAGTATTGGTGGTTTCAATCGAGTAATCACGGTGCTTTGAAATTACCGAGGCATTCATTCATGACGAGGGAATGTGGCGCGGCGGGCGAGAATTATTTTTTATTTGAATGTATAATTAGGCACGTGGCTGATGTGATTTTTAGGAGGCGAAATAGAATGAATAGTAAGAGGATTAGAAAGTCATCAATGTATATATTCACAACGAATTACAGGATAGATCGTAATTGATTATACTACATAGATGAACAGAGGAGGGGTCTGCCTAATTTGCTGATTCTAGTAGTAATATAATTGATAGCTGATAGCACATACTACATTATCTGAAGACTGCACCTAAGCAGGTACATAGGTCTAATATATAGACCATGACACATAAGCGATAGAGATTCACAAAGATTCCAATATAGGGCAAAGGTTGGCGATTTTGAACATCTTTCGGCATTTGTTAGAAGGTTGGTTCCTACATTAAAGGCATCTGGAGCTAATCGCCTGGACATGATTGTAACTCTGCAATTTTATTAGAGCAATCAGTTAGAAATACAACCACTAAAGATAGAAATGCCAATTGTTCTAAGTTATTTTTCTTGTTGTCTGTGCTTTGCAGGAACGGAAAGTAAAATAAGCAGATTCTGTACAACCCTACCATACCATGTCTATGACTGGCAAGGTTCCTCCCAGGTACGTATTTAAGATTCCTCGAAGAATTGCAGCGAATGTGTAAATACGCCGAGCATTGCACACTTGCAGTTAGCATCTGAAGAGTCATGTGTGGAATCTGTGAGATATAACGGTAGCACCTTGACCCGTAGCACAGCAGGTATGATTTCGGCAGTAGCACACTATACATGCCACTTGTGGCTAAGTGACGTTGCTACCAAGACCAGCCACGTTGTCATCAATCATAGTTTTGTGTGTTCTCACAAAACAAAATGGACTGAGTATATATTCAATAACTGGTATGGAGCATAGGTTGCATGGTAACCCTGCTATTTTAAGGTCAACTGTTTGAGTGACCATGCCTCCCATTGAACCATACTCTGTTGTCTATTTTATTAGTTGTAATTCATTGGTGTCAATCCCTTGTATTTGTACAGATAGCACTGCATGTAGAGACACAAAAGGATGGCATTTATATATAAATGGGCGTAAAAAAGAGCATGTAAATAATCAATATATGGTGCTTAGTATCCTATAATAAATCAGTGAAATGCATTGCAAGATGAATCGAAAGAAATATGACAAACCGATTTGAATAGCACCTGCATCTAACATATTAATCTAGTTCATCGATCCATGCTAGCTCGGAACCCGAGGACTGGTACATAGAATGCAAGCGATGTGCGAGACATGTCATGCCCTTTAGCAAGATATATCCCCGGAAGCTCCTAAAGGTTTACAATGTGGAAGACTTTGATATATTTTTGAACCATTCTTAAAATAGTAAACGCAGTTCAAGCATGTTTTTATTAAAAAAAATCCTCCAACTTTAAATTGACATGGTATAAAAGTTTCACTTTTTAGGCATGCATGTTAACATTTTGTTTTTTATACTTTAACAATACAGAGGGAATTATGAATTTGAAAACATAAATTTAGTATAGGGAAATTATTATCTATGTAGGGAACAAAGATAGATAAAATTGCACGCAAGTGATGTATACATGCTAGGAACATGATCACTTTGTTACAAACATGTAATACAAAAAATTGTCATAGCAATGATGAGTTCGTTACATTGAGTTTTGAATAGCTTAGGCGATTTGAACACCACAAATCACCTAGTGGGATATTAAGACAACCAAAATGATATTGCTATCTTTTGGGTTCTCAATGCCAAATATCTATATGCATCTCACATAGTCATGTGATTATCATTCAACCTCACGAAAAAGGTTGGATTAAATGTCAACCAATTGAAGTGCTTAGGATTTAATCACTTTTCAATACATCTCTGAATAGAATATAATGTCTTACCATGAAAGAGCATAAGCAAAAACATCAATTTCAGTCAATACATTTACACCTCGGTTTTTAGTGTAGCTGATTATTCATTGATTTCGTGTTTTTAAGTTGGGTATCTTCACATCGGTAAGTTTCTCATCTGATCCATACCCTATTTTCTGAAATCCATGGTTGAAGTCATCACATTGGCTATTTAGATGAGTTCAATTATTGTTGATTTCTCATGTTAGAATTTGTAACTTCTACCTGTAATCATTTGTTCATATGATAGAAACTTGATGCCTATATTTTTCTTCAAAAATTTCGCAGCACAATGCATAACATTGGAAGGATTTTTCGCTCGGGCAAGGGCTTGGGTAAGGCGGGAGCTTCAGGCTCCGCCAAGCCACCGGGTTTGAAGAAGAGGCGCTCGGAGGTGGATAGCTTGAGGGCTGCCATGAGCCGAGACTATGAGAGGGTGAGCAACCGCAAGGTTTTGCCCACCAAGTGGGTAGACCGTGAGTTCCTCTCCCGCTAGGGTCTCTTGGAGGACTTCTAGAAGATGACTGTGCAAGCTGGCATGGTTGACTTCTCCTACCTCTCCATCGACACCTACAAGCTCACCACGTTCGAGTTCCTTTCACCGTTCCATGATGATCTCGAGGCCCAGGAGCGTAATTGCACTGTAAGTTTTGTGCTCAACGGGAAGCTCCACAACCTGACCTTCTATGAATTTTGTGATAGTTTCGGATTATCCCATGAGGGAGAACTCGATATTAATGACAATGTGCACATAGAGGCAATGCAATCTTGGGGGAAATTTTCTGTCCACAGGAACAATGATTACTTGCGCAAAAAGAGCGCCACCATCCAGAATCCTACTATCCGTTATTTTATACCTTCCTTGTTAATTCCACTAAAATAATACCCCGTGCATTGGAGCAGGAATTTCTTTAATAAATTGAAAATGAATACGTATAAAATGTGTAAACTATGAAGTTCTCTATAAAAATATGTCAGATTGGTCGCAATAGTCGAGAGGCTAAATTTATTTGACATAAATTGTTGTATGTTTGACAAATAAAAATTGGTGGGCATGGACAATTATATGGCGAAAAGTAGATGACATGGATAGTTTGCATGTATCATAAATGAATGCTAATGAGATGACACGGCAAATTGATTGGCTATAATAGTGGGTGATGTCGATAGCTTGCATTTTGAGATAGACTATCATAATTGCTAGTTAGTAGGGTTTTGCTTTATAAGAAAGTATAGATTTTTGGGAAAGGTGATGTTGGGGCAATGGCAGGCCCCGAAATGAGTGTGATTCATATGGACTTGCATCTAGAGATGGTGCGCAAGGTAAACTTGGGTGCTTTTCTCATCCAGCACTTTCACCGCTAAAGGCCGGCTTCCGTGGGGGACATTCGTTGTGGTGGGTTGATCATACAGATCGCCTACGCAAACGAATTTGTCCTATAACAGGAAAGAGTTGTGGCTAGCAGTAAGACCCTGAATGATGTTCATATGGCTAGCACCAAGTTCATGGGGGTCTATAGGCCTGAACATGCCCTCCGTGCTTACCAGTTTTATTTTGAACCTAACGGTGATCTCCACCAAATCTTGCTTCCTTTTGTCCAAGCTTTTGTTTTGCCAGGTAAACAGAGTTGGATCCTCACTAACGAGGAGTTACAGCAGGCATTGATCCTCTCAAGAAGGACTACGCTGCAAGGTGGCCACCCCAACTGGGAAAACACAGCAGCTGGCCAACAGCAGCAAGATCAAGGAGAAGAAGATTGGCATGGTGCAGGATGGGACGACTACGGTCAGCAACACCATCACCAACAACCTTTCCACCAACACCAACAAGGTATCCCTCCACCACAGCCAGGATTCAACTATGTCCTAAGGAGTGATTTTGACCAGGTGGTGCATCGCATTGACAACATAGAAAACACGTTGTATGATGCGAACACCAACATAGTCAACCTCACTCAATACTTCACATCTTTCATGACCGACTTTCCAAACCACTACCCGTACTTCCCATATCAGCAGCCGCCACCTAACGGCAACTGATTCCAGACAGGCAAAAAGCCTAAGCTTGGGGAGGTTAAACTCCTCCCACGTTTTTGCATTCATATTTTTCTTTCTTCTTTTTATTTGTTTTTGTTCAATGCATGTTTGCTTTCATTTTTGCATTTGATAAAAGAAAAACACAAAAATATTAGAGTAGCTTCTAGTTTTATTTGTGCAAATTTCTCTCGGCTCTTGTTGATTCTTTCTGCAGGTTGCTCACTTCTAGTGATCAAGCTATGGAGACAAACCAAAGAGTTGGCTCAAGTATAAGATGAGCAAGCAAGAGGAGGTACCTGATGACTGCAAGTGCATAGCTCGTTTGTAGCTAGTTTCGAAATACAGACATCAATCCCACAGGGAGCAGGAGTCTGAAGTCTAATAACTCTTTGAACTAAATACTGAAATAGTAATGCTAAATAATGTTCTAAGTAACAAGATAAAAAGCGAGTTTTGTGTAAAAGATATTTTTGGGTTTTCAAATAAGAGAACAATAAGTAGAATAAAGTTGTAAGTAAACAAGAGCATGCAAGTATGATTACTAAAGTCTGCAAGATGATGGAAAGAGTTCTCAGGGAGTAGTGGATCCACCGCTAGTAATTAGAAAGAGTGATCAAAATTATTATAATGAATAAGACCATTTACGATATGTGTGGGAGGAGCTCCATATATGGACGAATAGGCAGCAACCACTGCACACATCATCCGTCATAACCACAACAGTCAGCAATCGACACCAATCGAATTACTACGCTATTAAGGGACTTTACCCCATAGGATGTAGCCCATGGCATGGACAATGTCCCATGAGTTCTCCTCAGTTCCCAAGTTGATATGTAAGGAATGACAACAAGTTTATAGTCACCGTAAGTGTTATCATCCCTCTGTCTACCAACAAGTAGTTCCCTCCATCTAGTCCTTAGTGAGGCAAATATTGAGTGGCGCGCTTCACCCAACATTAAGATGAAGGAAATCTAACACAGACACATAATGAACAATATCACATAATAATCTTTATCTCAATTCAATCTCATACTAGGGTTTCTCCATCTCCCCAAGAACAAAGGAAACTACTCACACATGAAGGTAATCAACATAATGGATAGAATATGGATGAAGTATGATGACACAATTGAAGACAAGTGCAAATCCAATATTCAATCTAGAATTACAACAAGTAACCAAAGGGGATCGGTGATGAGACGTTGTTGATGAAGATGACGATGTAGATTGATGTGGAGGCCTTCAAGATCCTAGTCACTTCTCCTCTTGTGTGATGGTGATGGTGTATATCTGATTGGAGGTGGCTATGGCGGTGGCACGGCGACAAGGAATTTTTAGTTCCGGCTGTATATTTGGTCGTCAAACCTTCGGGTTCCGCAGTATTTTAGCCGCCATTCCTTCATATGAACTCCTATTTGGGTGTTCTTGGGCTCGTTGAGCTCGTCTTGTAGAGGGCTACAACCCCATGGTCTTGGATATTTATTTTGATAAGCTGGAAAAATTCACTCTTCCAACCTCTAAAATGGCTAAGTCTAGTCCCAGCAGCTCCTCCATACTATGCTCTCTTTGTTCCTTTTTATCCATAATCTTCACCAACACCTACACACGTGTCATAGGCAAGGAAAGTGGTAAAATTCTACCTAAACTAATAAATGTGCAAAGCTCATATGAAAGTAAATGAGAACTGGAAGTCATGCATATAAGGCATAGCTATAGCTGGAAGAAACATGATATGAGAGATAAATGACACATTTTATATGGCTAAAAGAGGTGGTATTTCATAGCCATCAACTTCCACAAGCTAGACCTTGCTCGTCCTCGAGCAGGAAGGATCGATAATAAATTAATGGTTGTGAAATAGCTTATCATTGGAAATTAATGCCTTGCATCCTTATTCTTCTACAAGCTCTAAAAGAGAAAACATGTATTCATACAAGGCAACACAAGCTCAGTTATAAAGACCACTACAGATTCATCAAAACTTATATGCTCCATGTCAACAATGAATCTAGTTGCAGACAAACTTGTGATCCTCTTATTGCACCTTTTGTATAACTTTTATGAGGCAAAACTTAGTCACAAATAGATGTCAAGCATAAATAGGAATAAAGTTTATCGATTCTGCCCAATCATGTCATCTTTTTAAGGCTCTCAAGTGCAAACATTAGTTATTGAGTTTCAGAAAGTTTATCTCTTAGTAACGAGATTTATGCCAAAAGGAAATGCGAGAACATGTCAAAAGAAGCATAGCATTAGAGTGTCTCTTTTGGTCATACACATCAATGAATCATGGCTATCAAACACTCATTTTCTATTCTTTTTCTTTCTAAAACTTTAGTTCATCAGTAATGAGATCATGCCAAAACTTAGTGTGTTTAATCAAACTCGTGACCATTACCAAGGTTTCCCTGTTCAGTATAATGATTTCTCATAACGGTCATGGGAGTATTCCCTCTTTTGCTTTGAACGCAGGCCCATGAGAATACCAATGCATACCCAAATATAGCATTTATGCTACATATGTTGGGCAACTCATAGCCAAACTCCAAGAGTTTCCTCTTTTTGGACTATTCAAAGGCCAGCGAAGTTGTTAGCATCCCATATTGTGCGACAGTGGTGCAAACACGCATAAAGCAATATCATACTTTAATCAACAGGTCAAGATTTGGCATGCATCTCAATTACCGCTAAATATTAGTTTCTTCAAACAAATCCTTTCAAAGAGTACTATCAAGTTAATCATCACATCTATGGTGTTGAGTATCTTTAAGGCTAAACTGTTAAGACAAATAAACAACACCTTATTTAGTATAGAACTCAAAACTTCGAAATATCATTTCCAATTGACAACTCCTTCCGTAAGCAAACTATCAAGTCTATTGTTTTGACATTATGGGGTCGAGCATAACCTATTCATTTAAGACAAAGCTATTTAGTGACAACCAACAAATTTCAAAAGATCTTGATCGAGTATTCATTCTTTCCAAGTGTAGAGATTGTGGCAATGTTTTCTAGAGGATCACAAATAGTGTCACAAGCTTGATAAACAATTTGGCAAGATGCATACAAGCTCCAAGTCAACTCCTATGGTGCCTATCATGAGCAAGTGTATCCCCATATGAATACAGAACTAGACTCACTAAAACAAGCATTCAAAAATAGCGGGATACATGCTTGCATTAAAACTTCATCAAATACAACATTACACAAGACTCTACACATGCAGAAGTAACCTCCCCAAGCTTAGAACTTTGCAAGAACCAAACTTGAGTACATCACCAAAAGAAACGAGAAAATACAGTTTCCGAAAGAGAGTGTGATAAGTGGTTACCTCCCCAAGCTTAGTTGAAAACAAGGGTTACACACTTTACTGTTGAGGTACAAGTAACCTCTCTTTTGATGGACAAAGAACCTTAGCTTTAACGTATATTTCTTGATATAGCTTGGTGGATGCCTTCCTTGCGAACCTACTTGGAAACTAAGAAGAAAATAAAACACTTTGGGGTTGTTTGGTTGTCAGCCACACTTTGCCAAGCCAAACTTTGGCTACCCACACTTTAATAGGCATGTGTTTGGTTTGTGCCACACTTTGGCTTGACATATTTTATTACCACTATGGCCCATTTGTCATGGAACCATCATTTGTGCCAAAGTTTGGCTTCAAAATTTGTAGCCACACTTTTATGGATTGCCACACTTTGGCTTGGAAAAATGTGGCTAAGAACCAAACAAGCCCTTTGTGTTTTTGAAGGCACGAGGATTAGCTCAAAGTGATAAAAATACAAGTCCCACTGAGTCGGTTCATCAACCTAAACACCATGCTTAAGTCAACAAACTAGTTCTGGAAGATGCCTCTCCTAGATTGTGATGAGGTGCAAGCGAAACAGGATACGAGACACGAGTGTGCAGCCCCTATGTGCTTACTAAAAGAGGTTCAAGTTGGAAGGTTTTACCAGACATTGATTGTCGAAGCGTTGAATTGAAGCAACCAAGTGGCTTATGCAAGTGTTTGCACGGTTGGCACTACCGTACACGTCGTGACACAAGGTTCAAGCCCCTGTGAAAATAACATACAAAATAAAATGCATCGGTTTTGTATACGAACATAGTTCGTTTACCCCACTGATAAAAGGAAAGTAAAAGGAAAACATGAACTTCTATAGAGAATTACAGTCTAGGAGGTTTCTGAGGTAGAATTCTATTGCTTACTTATACTTGGCTTCTCTAGATCATGCGAGAAGCTCCCAAGTGGTGTTTAGAGGTTTTTAGAAGAAGAAAGAATAAAATTTTGAGCAATGGTTACCTTCCAGTTGGCATTTGAGGGATTTTCTCAACTATACGGGAGCAACTATATGGCTGGACCAAAAAGATCCCGCCGTATAGTTGGTCGTTAAACTTATTGTACCTTGGAAAACAATTTTGACGAAGACATCGATATCTATACGGCCGGAACTATATGGCCGAAAATTTTATTCCTGCCGTATAGTTGGTCGTTAAACCTTCAGTATCCTGGAAAATAATTTTGACAAAGGCGTCGAAACTATACGGCCGGAACTATACGGCTGGAATTTTTATTCCCGCCGTATAGTTTGCCGTTAAACCTTCTGTACTTAAGAAAGAAAATTTATCGATGGCAAAGATATCTATACGGCCAAACTATACGGCTGATTTTTTTATTCCCGCCGTATAGTTGGTCGTTAAACCTTCAGTAGACATCAAAAAAATTCTATTTCTTCGAGAATTCTTTATTATCCAGAAACTTAGGGAAACACCTTGTTTTGACAGTAAAATAACAACTTTAATT
Organism: Avena eriantha; assembly: GCA_910589775.1. Lineage (NCBI taxonomy): Eukaryota > Viridiplantae > Streptophyta > Magnoliopsida > Poales > Poaceae > Avena > Avena eriantha. The sequence continues at coordinate 21,983,341 of OU342742.1, read as the reverse complement.
TTCAACCAAGAATAGCATGTATACAACTGGATTTAAGTACAATCGAGTTATGCAACACACAATAAATTGTACCTTTTAAAAACTACAACAAGATAACTCTAATAGAAAATCATGCAACGAATAAAAATGCCAATGCGACATGAATGCATCAAGACTCAAGACACAAAACTAAGAAAGACACCTAATGACTTCTGGGTTGCCTCCCGGGAAGCGCTTTCTTATAACCAAGTAGCCAGGCTATTCTCCATTATGATTTCAATAGATAGGAGCCAGAGAATTATTTATTCTTACCTCCAAAAGAGGTTGGGAGCACTTACTATTATAGCATGGTCGAAGTCTCAGCCACTTGTGGTGCATCCGAGTCTTGTAGATAAATGTGTTATTGCTCACAAATGATGATTGATGCGCCATGTGTGGTGAGCATACCTCCCTAGATAGCTTCAACAAAAGGATTAGGTATTTACATGTAAAGTCAAACATTTTACCTTTGATAGCATCATCAGGATACAATTTATAGTACTCTTCTTGGGCTCCACTATCACGAGGAAACACTTCATAATACTCATCTTTAGCAGTAGGGGAAAATTCAAAAGTGTCTTTATTTTCTAGTTCATCACCCTTGCTAACAAGTTCATTAGTTCTAGAGTTATCAATCCAATCACAAAAAGAAGCATCATCAACAAATGTTTCATCAAAGATGTGCTCTCCCAAAACCTGCTCATTAATACTACAAAGATTTATCTCTAGTTCATTATTATTAGTGTTCTCCAAATAAGTATCTAGGCATAAAGCCTCCGCAGATAAATTATCTTCAGTTTCAACACAATAAGAATCATTAGTAGAGATTGAGGCATCATAAACAAACTTATTATTAGTAGAATGATGTTTGTCTTCAACCTCACCTTTTTGGTGTTCCTCCTCATTATCCAGTGGTTCCTGCAAAATGTTATTTTCGGGAACTATTGTTTTACATAGCTCCTTACTCTTTACCACAAGTGCATTCCCACTAAAATGTTCTTGACAATAATTGACAATATAATCCATAATATTATGATACCTTGCTAAATCCTCATTATATCTACTTTTCATAATAATACCAATTTTCCTAAGCAGCTCATGAGACCCTTCATAAACTATGTATTCCAAGAGTTTTTACATTATCACCGTTTATGTGAGTATTGGTTGATAAAAATTCTTTAAAGAGAGTAATGCATTCATAATCATAAAGCTTGTTAGGCTTACCATTATATTGCCTCATCCCTTCGAATAAATTTGAAAAATTACCAGAACAGTAACCCACCTGCTCCCACATGTCCAGTAGTTGCATATCCTCAAGGATTAGTGGTTCTTCTTCGTGTCCATCCTCTTCTTGGGAAGGAACTTCGTCCTTCTCTAATGAGATTTCCTGCAAACAAGTAACGTTGTGCGCTACGGGTTTTCTCCGTGCCTTACTCCTCATAATAAGTGTATTCTCACTAAATTGTTCATGAGAATACCAAGAAATACGTTGCAGGATTTCATAAGCTGTTTTTATGAGAACACTATCTTCACTATTAATACGTGATATAACATGTATTATCAGCTCATGGGCACCTTCAAAGATAACATACTCTAAAACTTCACTAGTGGTATCACCAATAAGACACTAAAGATTGATTAAAGGTATCAGAGCATTGAAAACGAAAGTAGTGCCCAAGTTTCATACATTGAGGACATATTATTGGATCGTCTATCGTATCCAACGAAATTAACTTTTTAGCATATTCCACTATTTGGGAATACATTTCTCTTACATGTATAAGGTGAAATTCTTTATAGATCATATAGAGTGGTTTAATTTCTACATGTATATCTCTTAGAAGAAATAACAACACTTTGCAACCAGTAAAAATCACAAATTGTAATGTGTCCTCCCCAGCAAGGCATTTAAACTCATTATAGTCTGCTAGTTCGGTATCAAAATAATTATACTTACATTGATAATTGACTTGACCTTGAGAACAGCAATAATCACAACATAATTGATAAGAGGCACATAGTGTGGATGAATACTTGTCCACCCAAGTCAACCATTCTTTTAATATGCCTTGCCTCTTATAAAATATCTCCCAAAGTCTTTCCCTTTGACTCCTCCATTATAGATTTCATCTGTTGGAAGGCAGTTATCTCGGAAGACATGATTATTAACAAATATTTTTATGGTTTTTTGGTTTGTAAACAAAAGCAAAAATACAAATGCAGCAATAAAGAAAGCTTAAAACAAAATCTAGCAAAACTAAAATAAATAAACAAAATCTAAAAGACCTATAGCGCTTAGCTCCCCAGCAATGGCACCAGAAAATAGCTTGATGACTGCAAGTGCACAGATCGTTTGTAGCTAGTTTCGAAATAAAGATATTGATTTCACAGGGAGCAGGAGTCTGAAGTCTAATAACTCTTTGAACTAAATACTGAAATAGTAATGCTAAATAACGTTCTAAGTAACAAGATAAAATACGAGTTTTGTGTAAAAGATATTTTTGGGTTTTCAAATAAGAGAACAATAAGTAGACTAAAGTTGTAAGTAAATAAGAGCATGCAAGTATGATTACGAAAGTCTGCAAGATGATGGAAAGAGTTCTCAGGGAGTAGTGGATCCACCGCTAGTAATTAGAAAGAGTGATCAAAATGATTATAATGAATAAGACCATTTATGATATGTGTGGGAGGAGCTCCATATATGGACGAATAGGCAGCAACCACTACACACATGATCCGTCATAACCACAGCAGACAGCAATCGACATCAATCGAATTACTGCGCTATTAAGGGACTTTACCCCGTAGGATGTATCCCATGGCATGAACAATGTTCCGTGAGTTCTCCTTGGTTCCCAAGTTTATACGTAAAGAATGACAACAACTTTATAGTCACCATAAGTGCTATCATCCCTCCGTCTACCAACAAGTAGTTCCCTCCATCTAGTCCTCAATGAGGCAAATATTGAGTGGCACGCTTCACCTAACATCAAGATGAAGGAAATCTAACACAGACACATAATGAACAATATCACATAATAATCTTTATCTCAATTCAATCTCATACTAGGGTTTCTCCATGTCCCCAAGAACAAAGAAAACTACTCACACATGAAGGCAATCAATATCATGGATAGAATATGGATGAAGTATGATGATACAATTGAAGACAAGTGCAAATCTAAGATTCAATCTAGAATTACAACAAGTAACAAAAGGGGATCGGTGATGAGACGTTGTTGATGAAGAGGACGATGTAGATAGATGTGGAGTCCTTAAAGATCCTAGTCCTTTCTCCTCTTGTGTGATGGTGATAGTATAGATATGATTGGAGGTGGCTATGACGGCGGCAGGGCTCCGCCATGGTGGAGGATATGGCTTGGTACCTCTCTCTTGGTTCCTCCCTCCTTTATATAGGCCTTGGGGGTGCCCTAGGGTTCCCCCAATACCGTCATATGACTTAGGGAAGGTTCTGGAGCTTTTCTAGGGGCGAAATCACGTCGTTTGCAACCTTTTTACCAACTATACGGCCAAACTATACAGCAGGATTTTTTAGTTCTGGTCGTATTGTTGGTCATCAAACCTTCGGGTTCCGTAGTGTTTTGGCCGCCATTTCTTCATACGAACTCTGATTTGGGTGTTTTTAGGTTTGTTGAGTTCGTCTCGTCGAGGGCTACAACCCCATGGTCTTGGATATTTATTTTGAGAACTTAGAAAAAATCTCTTTTTCAACCTCTCAAATGGCTAAGTCTGGTCCATGCAGCTCCTCCATACTATGCTCTCTTTGTTCCTTTTTATCCATAATCTTCACCAACACCTACACACATGTCATAGACAAGACAAGTGATAAAATTCTACCTAAACTACTAAATGTGCAAAGCTCATATGAAAGTAAATGAGAACTGGAAGTCATGCATATAAGGCATAGCTATAGCTGGAAGAAACATGATATGAGAGATAAATGACACATTTTATATGGCTAAAAGAGGTGAAATTTCTTAGCCATCAACTTCCCCAAGCTAAACCTTGCTCATCCTCGAGCAGGAAGGGTCGATAATAAATTAATGATTGTGAAATAGCTTATCATTAGAAATCAATGCCTTGCATCCTTATTTCTTCTACAAGCTCGAAGAGAGAAAACATGTATTCATACAAGCAAACACAAGCTCAGTTATAAAGACCACTACAGATTCATCAAAACTTATATGCTCCATGTCAATAGTGAATCTAGTTGCAGACAAACTTGTGATCCTCTTATTGCACCTTTTGTATAACTTTTCATATCATTATTTTTTATGAGGCAAAACTTAGTCACAAATAGATGTCAAGCATAAATATGAATAAAGTTTATCGATTCTACCCAATCATGTCATCTTGTTAAGGCTCTCAACTGCAAACATCAGTTATTGAGTTTCAGAAAGTTTATCTTAGTAACAAGATTTATGCCAAAAGGAAATGCGAGAACATGTTAAAAGAAGCATAGCATTATAGTGTCTATTTTGGTCATCCACATCAATGGATCATGGCTATCAAACACTCATTTTCTATTCTTTGTCTTTCTAAAACTTCAGTTCTAAAATTTATCATCAAAATATGAGCTGAAAAACTCTCTATACTTTTGATCGTTGGCATCACCTCACCACCTAAAATGTGAAATTAGAGTTTTGATAGGCAAGGAAAAGAAGAGGTATTTGATAGCCGCAATTATCGAAGTGGGTGATTAATGAAAAAGCTCTAAGTTTATCCTTCTTTTGACATCTACATGTGCACCCTTAATTTTGACTCAAGCGATCTTGCTTAGAAACATTTCCACTCTCATAACAAGAGAGGCACTGAAAGACATTGATTTGCAAAGCCTCGCCAATTTTTTAACAATCTCATTTGAGTTATAAGAACTATTAGCTAGCGAGTTACTTGCGTTTAGGAATCAAGCTTAAGTGCAACTGTTCAGATATATTATGCTCGTGTTCAAGGTTGTAGGATTTGAGATGATGGAATATGATACAACCTCAAACTTGTAGGTTTTCATCTTGATTCAATTCTTCGCTATTACTCATTATAGCTTTGTCACTCGAGGACGAGTAACCGCTAAGCTTGGGGATGTTGATAACTCCAAATTTCATCACTTTTAACTATTGTTTTTCCTATTGTTTATTGCAGGATTTCACCCAAGATGACCCTTTTCTACTAATGTTAACATCACAATTAGCGAATCCTTGGTTTCTTGTGATAGTTTTCAGGTAATGAACATTTATTGGAAATCTAATAGCATTTATGGGCTAAATGCACCAAAAAGAAGTCAATCCCCAATTGGAGCCACTTTCATTGGAGGCGTCCTGTATGCATAACGACCACTGGTACGGTCGGGGAGAACCCGTACCGCCCGCCCGTTAATGCCGGTAACTAGGCGATAACGGTGTTTGCCACGTGGCAGTTTGCATGACGTCAGCAGTCAACTCGGATGGCAAACAGATCTACGATGAAACAAGTTTTCGTGGCTAAAGGGTGCGATCCGCCACGGTCAGAAAAAAACGTGGTAGATTCATTTGTGACGGGGCTTTTACCACAAAGGTCATCCGTCGTAGAAGACTTTTTAACCACGAAAAATGGGCCTTCAGCCACAAAAATCATCCATTGTAAAAGCCAACTTTTTTTAGTGCAACGTTATCAAGTTTGAGTCAGGGAAACACGAGCGAAGAAAAAATCCACCATACACACGTTTCTTCTAATGAGAGTCTGACATGGGGGACCCAGCTGTCTGAATAAATAGCTGATGCATCGATCAATGTTATCGAGTTCACATCAGGGAGACATGACCCAAGAAAAAATTTCATCATACACATGTTTCTTATAATGAGAAGCTGATATATGGGACCCAGCAACCTGACTAAATGGCAGATGTGTCAAGCAACGCTAACATGTTCGGAATAGGGAAGCGCGAGCACAGAAAAATTCAATCATACACACCGTTCTTCTAATTAAAGGCTGACATGAGGGACCCATCAACCTGACTAAACGACATGTGTATTAACCAATGTTATCGTGTTCACATTGGGGAGGCACGAGCCAAGAAAAAAATCCATCATACACACGTTTCTTCTAATGAGGGCAGCATGTGGGACCTAGTAGCCCAACTAAATGGCAAATGCATCGATAATCGCTATCAGGTTCAGAACATGGTATAACGAAGAAAAAAATCCCATCATACACACAATTCTTCTAATGAGAGGCAGACATGCAGGACCCAGCAGCCTGATTAAACGGCAGATGCATCGACCAACGTTATCGAGTTAAAATTAGGGAGGCACGACCGAAAAATATGGTTCACTAGAGACACAGAAATCCAGGACCCACACACCCCAAAAGATTTAGGCAAGTCAATATCGCACGAGGAACCGAAAATCTTAATTTTGCCACGTGTCGGTCGAGTTTCTTTCACGTTTTTAGTAATTTCGTCGTAGTAGAGGGCCACAAAAACGAAAAACAGTTCCATCGGCCACGGTTGAGCGAACTAAATCGTCACGGAAGAGGCACCTTCTATGACGATCGACGGACCAAACCGCTGTGGATGGAGACATTTATTGTAGTGTATCTTGTTTTTGAACATTTTGATATATTGTACACCTTTTTATGATAAATAGCGAGTATTATGTGAATTATACAACAATATACCATTTTCTGAAATTTAAAACAAACTGGAAACTTTTTACACCTCAGCAACACCTAGCCATAGAGGCTGACAGAAGGGCCCGGGGGTATTTATTTTCTAGAAATGATTTACTGAAAACAATAAATGTGTTTATGACGTCATGCGGATGTCATCATGACATCAGCAATGGAGATTCTCCTAGGTGGTGCTCGAATTGGGCGGTAGGAGGCACACACGCAAGCTAGTTGGGGGCATTCAACGCAGAGTGATGTGGGGAGTCGATTGGTGGGTGCGACGCCAGTTATTGGTCATTAGAGTGTGGCCAACGACAACGGTCAACAGCGGCGGCGGTTGTAGGTGCTCGTGGCGGAGGAGACATAGAGGGAGAGGGAGAGATTGGAGATCACTACAGTGCTCAGAAGCTCACCAGGAAACTCAAGGTGAGGTTGGAAAGCTTGGAGGATCCCGGAATCGATGGGGATGACGGCGACTGGAGCTCGGGCATAAGGTTTCGATTGCGGTGCCTGGGACTTCTCTAGGTCACGTGATTGAACGTGGAGAACTAGAAGAACGAGATGGTTCTGCTGGTGAGATCAGTCGGGCATGGGGAGGTGCAGAACGGCGGGGAACGGTGACACCTGCGAGCTCGGTTTTTGGCCTGGTCACGGAAGTGAGAGAGAGGGCGTGAGAGGAAGAGATAATATCAGGGGAGAGAGAGGAGGCCCGGGGCATCTTATCCTCGCATCCATGGGTGGTGGCGAGCATCCCGATACACAGGGGATCGACGGCGAGCCTACAAACATGGAGGATATTTGCTTCTTCGTCGTCCTTTTGGCTCAAGGAGGAAGAAAAATAAAAGAACGCCAAACCGGTACCAGTCTGGTTGGCCTAGTTCTTGGGCCACGGAAAAGCTTGAGGAAGGGGGAGAGAGAGGGATGGGCCGTCATGGAGTGTCTCTCTGTCTCATTTTCCCCCTAAAAACATTTTCCTTTTTTCATTATCTTTTGCAAAACTATTTGAACACTGTTTTGAACAATTTCAAAATACTAGTTTTTTTGTAAATATGTTGAAAACATTGCAAATATTAAAACATTTGAATGGATTGCAAGAGAGGGAAAGATAGGGTTTTAGAGTTTGGTTTTGCATGAATTTTTATTTAGCAAAAACAATGATACTCATGAATGCACAAGAAAAACCCTAATTAGTACTAAAACTAAAACAAGGGTCTTACATGCAGGCTTCACTGAGTTGTTTTCCTCCATGTAAATCATCTAGGACAAGGTCAAGGATGTCACGAGGGTACCTCCATGTCATGAGTTGCATGAGGTCATCGGTCTTGAAGCACCCTACACTGAAGAGGGCCTTGTGCCAAGCGGTCTTGGTCCTAGAAGCATCTGGCTGCAGCAATTGAACCCCCAAGCCCTAGCGGCACACCTCGACGAGGTTGATGACGAGGGGATGTCGTGGACGGCCATGTCGAGGCATTTCTTGGCCAGATCCACTATGAAGTTGTGGAAGTAGCACATCAAGAACGTGATAAGGCCCTTGCTGGAGTTGCGAGCACCGACAAAAAAATGTGTCATCTTTATGGTTTGCTCTGGTGCATCATTGGGCTTCATGGGCAGGAAGAATGGTGGCCTCTTCACAAAAGCATTGATGGTGGTGAGGATGATGTTGGCGACGGGGTCAGCGAGGCCGGCGACGAGGCCATTAAAGGAGATACGGTCAGCAAGGTACGGGATGTCGTTGATGGGTAGGCAGCAGGCCACCTCGAGGTAGAACTTAGCCAAGTTGTGGTACTCCGGGGCAAGATCATCCGTGGCCCTGGGTGACCGGGGCTTCCACAAGATGGAATAGCCTTCATTCTTTACGGCGGAGGTTGAGGCGGCAGAGAAGCCCCGGTTCTTCTGCATGCTCCAGACGGACCACCCGTCAAGGGAAGGGTAGCCATTGCCACCTCTATCGCCGTTGCCGGAAGAATCCGCCGGCACAAACATGGTTTGGGCACGTGCTAAGGTTTCGATTTGGAGCTAATAAATTATAATCATTTTAAAAAGGGTGCGCCAACGACTCAGGCCTCTGAGAAATTCACCTCACCTCACATGTAAAAAACTTACTTACAAACCATTTGTAACTTGAAATAAACTCAGTTATAACCTACTTATATCCAAAAGAAACTTGTTTGAAACCTACTTGCAACTAAAAATCTTAATTGCAACTCTCATAATAGTACGAATCACAATGCAAATCTAACGGTGAGAGAGGTGATTTCTCGATCTTATGTGCAATAGCAAAACATTTTTTGAAAGGAGCATATATTAATATCATGGAGATACCAATTGCACCTAGCCTCTGCAACAACGCATGCCCTAGCGGTCTTACAGATACACACAACCCAGAAAAAAGGAAGAAGAATTGCAAAAAAGAGAAGTCCCAGTACAAAGAACGATGCCTCGAAGCAACGACACTAACACCACCATGACAACACCAGTAGTCCAAACTCTAATAGCGACGCCTTCAAGAAGGGAATAGTGCACAAGCGCCGTCGTCGCCAGATCAAAGATCATAGGTTTTCACCCTGGAGAAAGTTCTCGCCAAACAATGTCTTCAACAAGACCATTGCCAGACACAACCAATTAAGATCAGACCTTGGGTTTTCACCCTACAAGGTAAAACTGGAAACTCCTCCTGTGTTGTCGATCCCACAAACAGTCTCTACTGCAAGTCACAGATTACGCAGCCAGTTCCTCGTCGCCACAAAGACTCCAATCACTATCGCTGCCTCATGTTCCCGTTTTCTTGACATTCTCTGCATTTGACTTCACCATGGATCGTCGAAGACATAACATATGATGTTAACATACAACAGAGCTTCCCAACGCTCCCGCTGAAACCAAACAACCAGATAAAACATGGTATGCATGACCGAATACCTTCTGATCCAGTAATCTCCAGTCCTGATATGCCTATAGGAACTCGCTAGCAGAGCCTTACGGAACTCGCCTATATAGATCAGATCAATGAGTGCAGGCAACAAGCATATCTTCGTCTTCACGCGAAAGGAACCTTATAACCTCCCGCTTTTATTGTGCAGAAAGGCCCCCACGATGTCGCCACCCCCTCCGGTAGAAGAGGAGACAACCTACAAGAACGACGCGTCCCTACCGAGCTGCCGACCCGAGCAAGAAGCATCGCGCCGCCTCTCCACGCACCCCCGGGCAACCAGACGGCCGCGCCGATGGCGGATCTAGGCAGGATCCTAGACCTTAGGACCGCAGCCGCCACACCATGCGTAGATGCCCTAAGGAGAAACCGCTGCCGCGGATAGCTCTGGCGGCGCTAGGGTTAGCGCCCCTATGTCGCCCGTGGGGACGACACGGCAGCGGTCGTGTCATACAGCATAGCATAACAAACAAACAAAAACCAGGGAGCCCACGCTAAAGTCAAATTCTGGCAAGAGTGCATGAGCAGCATGATTAAACAAGGGAATCACGCTTCCGTAGAAAGCACGTAAATAAACCAACGATCCACAATCTCCCATGCTCTCCATGCCTGTCTGTTGTTCGTTTATCCAAATCTCCCTATCGCTTCACGATAAACAGGTGACAGAGGCTGTCTGTGCAAGCTTCAGCTCTGGGTACACCCCCTGTCCTAGCCTGATCCCTCTGACGGGCGGCCATGAGAGCCGCGCTTCCCCATCTTCTCCGTAGACTAACCCACCACCGCAGCATCGAACCAGTCCAGCTGCGGCAGCAGCACCAGCTGATTCAGCCCCGCCATTATTCTAATCCCCAATCAGGTTATCATAATCCCAGTCCCGATCTTACCGGGGCGCGTGCGTTCACTAATTTACCCCAGCCGCAGCCATGCCGCTCGCGCGCCCCGTTTACTTCTCCTTCCCTCGGCGTGGCATCGCTTTCCTTCTTCTCCAGCCTGGTGGGAAGGGAGCATCAGGAAGAAGAGGTGCTGGACATGGACGCCGGGACGGTGCGGTGCGCGGCCAACTACGCGCCGCTGACCCCCATCAGCTTCATCGAGCGCGCCGCGGCCGTGTACGGCGACCGCCCCGCGGTGGTGTACGGGGAGCAGGCGCGACCGACCACGTGGAGGGAGACGAGGGAGCGGTGCGTCCGCGTGGCCGCCGCGCTCGCCGCGCGGTTCGGCGTCGTCCGCGGTGATGTGGTGAGTGCGCTAACCTCACACGCCTCTGCTCTGGCTTGTTCTGCTTGTATTGTTCGTGTATGCCACAGTTATAACCTGCATGATCTAACTGATAAGATGGACAAAATGACTTTTACTCCATGGTTGCTAGTTCTTCTAAATTGTTGAAACGGATCATGCATGGTGCATCAGTGCGCCTTAGCAAGAAACAGCTGCGCAGTTGCTGTCTTTTATGCACTTTTCGAATGGTCCTCTGTCCTGTAAGAGATGGCAGTGTCGCAACAACCCCCATACCATCCCCATTCCTGTCTGTTTTTCTTTTTTCTTTTTTCTTTTTTGAGGGACCATTCCTGTCTGTTATGTAGCCCATGGGCCGTGCTTCGCGATAGCTGGCCAGCCCAGCCCAAGCCTTTTTCTCATCGCTAACCACGCCATCGATGTGCAGGTCGCCGTTCTCAGCCCGAACGTGCCGGCGATGTACGAGCTGCACTTCGCAGTGCCCATGGCCGGGGCCGTCCTCTGCACGTTCAACACGCGGCACGACGCGGCCATGGTGTCCGCGCTGCTAAGGCACTCCGGCGCCAAGGTGTTCTTCGTCGAGTCAAGCCTCGTCGAGGTCGGGAGATCCGCCCTCAAGCGCCTGGCCGATATGCCCGACGCCGCCAGCCTCCCGGTCCTCGTGACCATCTCGGACGACGCCGGCCCCGGCTGCGCGGACTACGAGGGTCTCATCAAGGATGCTCCCTCGCAGTTCGACATCCGGTGGCCGCTGGACGAGCTGGACCCGATCACGCTCAACTACACGTCCGGCACCACGTCCCGGCCCAAGGGCGTGGTGTACAACCACCGTGGCGCCTACCTCAACACCGTCGGCACGGTGCTCGCCTACGACATCACGCCCATGCCGACGTACCTGTGGACGGTGCCCATGTTCCACTGCAACGGATGGCACCTCCCCTGGGGCGTCGCCATGCAGGGCGGCACCAACGTCTGCCTGCGCCACTTCACCGCCAGGGTCATCTTCGACTGCATCGCGCGCCATGGGGTCACGCACATGGGCGGCGCGCCCACGGTGCTCAACATGATCGTCAACGCTAAGGCCGCGGACCGAAAACCGCTGCAAGGGACGGTGCGCGTCATGACGGGCGGCGCGCCGCCGCCGCCCCGCGTCCTGTTCGCGATGGAGGAGCTCGGCTTCAATGTATACCACATCTACGGCCTCACCGAGACGTACGGCCCGGCCACCGTCTGCACGTGGATGCCGGAGTGGGACGCGCTGCCGCCCGAGGACCGCGCGCGGCTCAAGGCACGGCAGGGGTTCCACCACATCGCGATGCAGGACGTCGACGTCAAGGACCCGGCCACCATGGAGAGCGTGCCGCGCGACGGGAAGACGGTCGGCGAGGTGATGTTCCGTGGCAACACCGTCATGAGCGGGTACTACAAGGATATCAGCGCGACCAAGGAATCCATGGCCGGCGGGTGGCTGCGCACGGGCGACCTCGGCGTGCGGCACCCGGAAGGGTACATTCAGCTCAAGGACAGGGCCAAGGACATCATCATATCGGGCGGCGAGAACATCAGCTCGATTGACGTGGAGGCGGTCATCTTCAGCCACCCGGCGGTTCTCGAGGCGGCGGTCGTGGCGAGGCCCGACGACCACTGGGGGGAGACGCCATGCGCGTTCGTGGAGCTCAAGGACGGCGCCAGTGCCACGGAAGCGGAGATCATAGGATTCTGCCGTGAGAGGCTGCCGCATTTCATGGCTCCCAAGACGGTGGTATTCGAGGATCTGCCCAAGACTTCGACGGGGAAGACGCAGAAGTATGTGCTCCGGGAGAAGGCCCGGGCTATGGGCAGCCTGACAAAGACCGAAAAGAGCAAACTGTAACATTTCTTTGTCTGAATCCAACATTTGTGTATGATTGCCGTGTGTTACCGTATGATCCAAGTCACTTGCAAAAAAAATCTCTCTTGGCACCAGCAGATGGCCAGACTGAATGTTCAGACAGTAAGAGGCAGTGACCTTTTTTTTTTGCGAATTAAGAGGCAGTGACCGTTGGCAGTGCACCAAGGCCAACTCCAACATTTTTTTTGCCCCTTATAAGTTTTTCTTTTGAAAATTGCCCCTTGGTAGTACTGATCTTTTTTCCATGAGTTTAACCATGGTAGACTTCATAGAAAAGAGTTTCTGGTCCCCGCCCCAGGTACGAGAGAGAGAGCCTCTCTTGCGTCGATCCTCCAGGCGACCGAGAGGGGCAAACCCTAGCCATCGCCCCCGTACTCCCTTCCCTCTCCCCCTCCTCGTCGCCCCCAGAGGTGCTGCCGACCGAAGGCCGTGGCGCCGGTGAAGGGGGCGGCGGGGATCTGGCCCTTGGATGTGGCCCCTGGCTCCTAGCACGGCCACATGGTAGGAAGGTCACCGTGCTGGGCTTGTCGGGGCAGAGGCTGCAGCTCGGCGGCGCTCTCTGTCCTCAACACGCCCCTCCCTTGTCCGACGACTCCGGCGGCCGCTCCTCTGTCCGTGGTGGCAGGTGGCTCTCGGGATCTGGTGTCTTGGCGATAGCGGCCTTCGGTGCTGGAGGTGATGTTGGTGGTGCTCTCGATAGGGGCCCTGGACACTAGAGCGGCGACTCCGGATGGTGGCAGTGGCGCCGTCTCCTTCGTGGCGAGTGGTGGTCGTGAGTGCTGGCCCGCGTCCCTGGCCGTGTGGACGGTAGGATGGCGGTGAGCGTTGGTGCTACGGGCGGGGTTTTCCGTCGACCCTGGATGCCATATCTAGGGAGATCCATCATTGACCGGTGAAATTATTGTCCTCCGGATTGATCTGCGATTTCGCCGGCTGGATGGTGGTGGGGTTTTCGGGACCGGGGGAAGCCCTTGGCCGGCGGTGGCCATGACGTTGTCGACGCCCCTGGCGCCGGTTCCCTCCTTGGAGGCTTCATTGAGGTTCCCCTTCCCCCCCCCCCACCCACCCCTGCCTTGGGTGAAAACTCTAACCCTTGCGGGGGTCATGGCGGCGACTCGACATCGTTCCTCTTCTTGAAGGCACCGTCTGGGGCTTTAGGGGTGGTTGACGTGTTTCTAGCTATTGGTGGTGGTGCTTGGCGATGCATATTGTGTGGTGACGAGCCTGGTTTGGAGGTTGCTCGGCAAGATCCTATCCGATGGTAGTGGTTGTTCCTTGTATGCCGGTGTACCTGTTGAGCCTGCGTTCTGCATCTTGCGTATTCTCGGTGATAGTGCCTCAGGTTGGTAATGGCCGTGGTGAGATATCTGGCGCGGCAGTAGGCCTTGGTCTCTTCTATGAACATTAGTTCGATTTTGCTCTGGAGTGTTCTTGGGGGAACCTCTCTACCTACCGATAGTGTGGCGCCCTTTGATCCTGGGCGAGAAGGATGGGTCCCTCTTCGGAGTCAGAGACCGCGAGCTGGTCTCCATGCGTCCATATGGAAGTGATGCAAGTAGTCCTTCCGTTGTTGATGCCTCCCACTGCCCCGGATCCTCTTGGTGGCGACATTATTGAAGACGATGGTCCTGACGTCTGAAGCGAAGCTTTACTTTTTATCCTTTGTTTGAAGCACTTTGTATCAGCCTGTTTAGTGGCTTTATTAATTTAAAGCTAGGCTAAAGGCCTTAAGTTTTTAAAAAATAAAACCATGGTAGACTTAGTTTAGATAGATTAATTATGGGATTTGACCTTTACTGTCTAAAAGTGTTTTATTTCAGACTTGTATTGATAGCACTTCTACATTGCGAAAAGTCACTTACTTATTTTTTTTAAAGGATAACTCTGGCCTCTGCATCAATTGATGGATATGGCCATATATTATTGAAGGTAGATTTATTCTTGATAGGGTGGTTGTTCTTGGTGAAGTTTTGCATGAGGTTTATGGGAGCAAAGAAATGATGTGTTTTTTAAATTGATTTCAAAATGGCATATGATAAGATCAAGTGGTCTTTGTTTCAAGATGTTTGGGTGAACAAAGGTTTTCCTAGTATGTTTTTTATAAATCCTGTGAAGAATGGAAAAGTTGTTGTCATGGTAATTGAACAAGCATAATTTTTTTGAGGAAAAAAAGTGCAAAGGCAAGCTCCTTTGCACTACCGGAAAATGAGACTGTTGTCATGTATCCTCCTGTCGGGCACACGTCAAAGGGCAACAATGTCGTGCGCATTCCAAAAAACACGGCGCAGCTTGAAAGATAAATACACGGCAAAGACATGCACACGACAAACTTAATAACTCACGGCAAAGAAACATGCACGACACATTTGACAGAATGGCACAACTAGCCTAAAACACACGGCAAAGGTCAACGACAAGCTTAATTTGCAGGCATCTCGCCCAAGTGGCAAGACTTATTCCGCTTTTTGTCCTCCTCCTTTCGCCTTCCCCACATGGGTAAGTTTTCTTGTGTATTAAGTGTCAATCTCTTCATATTCTTGTCTAGTGCCTCTTGACCAAGGCTCACAATTTTCTATCTTGTAGGGACAACCATCGGCTAGATCCAACAATGCGGAGCTTGGTGGGTCAAAAAATCAGAATGAGATGATGACGCCTACTGCGATGGGTCATAGAGTCAACAACCCAAACGTCGTCCACTGGATTTGACTCCAGGTTAGGTCTCCTACACTTGTGCCTCACGCGTCTCTAGGTTTCTTGTCCATAGATGTCTATAATATTGACTTTACTCTCATATGAGTCACTTGTAGAATTTCACATCACATAATATTGACTTTACTCTCATATGACTTATGACTTGCTATGTTCCTTTACTTTTCAAATTTTACTTGCTATCTTTCATCTACTAGTCAAAAATTACTTGCTATGTCCCCTTACTTGTCAAAGTTTACTTGCTTTGTTTGATCTACTTGTCAAAAATTTACTACTCCCTCCGTTCCTTAATATAAGGTGTATAATTTTCTTGCATGAATATTAGCGCACAGGCTGAAAGGGAAAATTTTATTGCTTTAGGACGTGAATACTCCAGGTGATTAACGTGATATAGAGGAAACATACAAAATCTGGATATCCTCTCTCTCCTGATCGGATTAATTGCCTCCTAAATAAGAGGAACAAATCTCAAAATTGTCTATACACCTTATATTATGGAATTTTTTACAAAAAACTATACACCTTATATTAAGGAATGAAGGGAGTATATGACTTGTAGAATCACCCCGGACATGAGTTATTATACATAGCTTCTTTACTTGTCACATGACTTCAGAATCTCATGTTTTTCTTCCGAACTTGTAGTATGTGCATGAAGGACGTAGATGTTCATGTTTGTGGCCTACATGTGGACTCTATGTTATTTGGAACTTGTATGGAATCTATGTATGGAGTATGAACTCTATGTTGCTATATTGAACTTGTATGAGACATATGTTGATATATGGTGCTACTTTTGTTGTTGTTATGGTTGGTATATGGTGCTACTTGTGGTATTGTTATATTGGACTTGATATGGTGCTAGTTTAGTTTGCTACTCTATTAAACTGTGAGTTTGAATTGCGGGGCTAGAAACAAAATAAACAAACAAAAAATGGCAGAGGGCCTTTGTTGTGTGCGACAAAGGGCGCCCCATGGCTGCAGCCTATAGATCCGGGAGTGATGATGTCGATTTGAGACTATCCTTTGCCGTGTGCTGATGCAATACACATGACAAAATCCAGTTGACCAACTGCTTGTCAGATGGCCATGCATCGAGTTGGGGCACACGGCGACACAATGTTATAGAATTTTTCATGTGTAGCGCAAAATCACACGGCAAAGTCCAGTTGACCTGTTTACCAACGGCGTGTCAGCTGGCCGTGTATCAAGCTGGGCACACATCAAAGGAACATGCATGGCAAATTGCAGCGGCCTTTGCACACGGTAAAATCTTTCTCGTGACAAAATGGTGAGGCACGACACCGTCAACTCGATGTAATCGTCAACCACATTTACCGTGTCGTGCAGCTTAGAGAAGCACATAGCAAAGGATATGTCGTGCCCAATATAAAAAATTACAGCAAAGTTTCTTAGCCATGTCGTTCTTTGTCGTGTGCAAGTACACGTCAAAGGCTTTACCATGTTCATTTTCTACTTTGCCGTCCGGCCTTTTCGCACAGCAAAGAACAAAACTCCAGCAGTGTTATTACCATTTTTATAGCATTGTTGTTGATGTATTAGCTTCAATGACTCAATAGGCATATCGCATGGTCTTTTAGATTAGATTGCTAGTAATCTACCTAGTAGATGGAGGTTTTAGTGTGATGCAATATATTGATATGATTTTTATGAATAAGGATGGCATATAAGTGCTAGAGATGTAATGTTTACCATGTGTATCCTTGCACAACTGTCTATATTAAAGACTAAATCTCATAAAAGTGGGCTTTTATATTCTACAATCCTATATCTAGGAGTTGGGTTTAACCTTCCATTTTACTTGTGTAATGAGCAAGGTAATTTTTGAATACTTGAATGATGTTGGATTAAGTAATAGTGCTTGGTATTGTTTTGTCCACTATGTATGTGCTCACATCATCAAGTGTTACTCGACTTAATTGCTAACACTTTGTTGCTGATTAAAATTATAAGTATTAGAAAAATATCATATCTAATATTTTACATGATTTGAGTTGGAAACAAATAATTTTACTAGTTCTATTATGCTTGAAAGATAAATACTCCCTCTATGCCAAAATGTAGTGTGTATGAGTTTTTTATAGTCAAACAATGTAAGGTTTGACCAAGTATGAAGAAAATTATAACTACATCTCTACATCTACAACATCAAGGATCGTCATGCAGATCATGGACTTTTCGTAACAATATTTACATTTTCCTTTTTCACTCTTCATGACATTTTTCCTTGAGATCTTCATGATCTCTTGATATCCATCTTTCAAGTATCACAAAAAATCCACCTTGTACCAAAACCTTGTGGTTCTACCCCGTACTCGATCTCATCACTTTGTAATGCCGCTAGGTGACTCCACGAGTACCTCTAAATTAAGATTTCAGGTGGGACGGGCATGCCATTTGTCCCGCGTCCCATCCCACCAAATATTTTCCACATGTCCTGCTAATTATATCCCACCTTGCCCATACGGGACGAAGCAAAGAGTCCCACTTTATCTTGTGAACATTGGTTTCACATCGCGCTGGAGCTGGCTGCTGCCGGGGCTTGGGAATTAGGAAGCTGCAGCAGGGGTCACTACCTCATGTTCTTAAATAGAAGGCATTGAAAAGTGCCTCGAAAAATAGACAAATTGCCTTAAATTGTTTTTCAAGGCAAAAAAATATAATGCCAAATGCGCTAGGGTCGTTAAATGTATTTGAAGGCATGCCTAAAAAGTGTCTTATAGATTAGTTTTGTAAGCACATTTGCTAATGCCTCTTTTTCTTATGTAAGGATATTCAATAGTGCCTTGTAAAGTACGTTTGTAGGCATATTTGCTAATGCCTCTTTTTCTTATATAAGGCATATCCAATACTGTCTTGTAATGTAATTTTGTAGGCACATTTGCTAATGCCTCTTTTTCTTATATAAGGCATATCTAATTGTGTCTTGTAAAAAAGTTTTGTAGGCACATTTGATAATGCCTCTTTTTCTTATGTAACCATTTGAGGCACATTTGATAGTGCCTTGTAAAGTTAATTTCCAAATCCTAACCATTTGAGGCACTCTCCGTAGTGCCTCTAAAAGCTAACCATTTGAGGCAATCTCCATAGTGCCTCTAAAAGTCAACCATTTGAGGCACTCTACATGGTACCTCTAAAAGCTAACCATTAGAGGTACTCTCCATAGTGCTTCTAAAAGCTAACCATTTGAAGCACTCTCCATAGTGCCTCTAAGGTAACCATTTGAGGCATTATCCATAGTGCCTCTAAAAGCTAACCATCCGAGGCAAAATGCATCTAACCAATTGTGGCCATTTTCAGAATGGCTCACAACAGTCAAATTACAGTAATTATTGTAGTCAAATCACATCAATACATATCACAATAATACAACTGGTTCACAACAATAGTAGAGGTTCAAATTTCACTCAAATTATTACAGTCAAATACACAATTGGTTCACAACAATAGCAATAGCAGAGGGTCAAAAACCGTGGGCACAAGTTCAAGGGGGATTTGACGATTTGCCCCGTTTTATTTTGCAATTTGATCATTTGCCACACTATGTGTCACTGACATGTGGTGCTCAATGTGGTAAATGATCATATTTCAGAGTAAAGTGGGGCAAATGATCGAATATCCCGACAACGGGGGATTTGACGATTTTCCTCGTGTCTCGAGCCTTATCTTCTCGCAGTTTATCTCCTTCTCCTCGCTCGCGTACTATCCCCACCCAGTGACGGCGATCCCTGTTGCTGCCACCACTAGTGAAGACAGGGCCTCCTGTCCCGGTTCTTAAGGGGCTTTAGTCCTAGTTGCCCAACCGGGATGGGGCAATCGGGACTAAATCCCCACCCCTTTAGTCCCGGTTGTGCTGCAAATCGGGACTAAAGGGGATCCACGCGGTCGTTGTCTAGAGCGAGGGGGAGGACCATTCGTCCTGGTTCGTATTATGAATCGGGATCGATGTTTCTCTACTGTAGCAGCATTTTGGGCACTTTTTGTGTCGCGGCAAAGAATTCATTTTGTTTATTTCCTTTTTATTTTGTGTTTTGCACTCAGCAACCATTATATTATACAACATCTCCCGATTATATTACACAACAAGTGTCAAACATATTACATACGGTACACGAGTTTCTTGCATATATACAATATAATGTCTTTTACTATATATCCCTATTCCACTATGAACATCTCCCGATAGTATTCTCCATTTGTATCTAGGACCTCTGCATCTAAAAATCCTCCAATTTCCTTTTGAATCGCTCTTACGCATTCCTTTGGTAGAAGATCGTCCTGCATCCGTCGATCTAATTTAAAGGAGTCAACATATATGAATAAAACTAATTAAACACAATTGATGGTAATAAAATAAAATTGTGAATATTGTTTACGTACACGAAGTTGTTCTAAATTTCTGTTCGTCTTACAGGTCATCTGACGAATGAACTCGCAAACATAGTAGCCACATAAATTATTTCCGTCTTTATGCCTCAGGCACTTTACGAGAACAGAGTTCAATCAAACTAATAATCAAGCATGATAATGGTATCGAAACTAGAATCAAAGAGATGCGCGAATCTAGCTAGTAGTTCTTACATCTAGTGGTTCAAATGTAAGTTCATCTTTCCATGCACCCTTAGTCTTGTTGGTGAACCATTTTCAAGCGCTGCCCGGCAAAGAAAATAAATAAAGGAATTATTAATTACTTGATATCAGGAAATGAACGAAAGTTGCCGATATAGTGTCATAATGATTGAAATTACCGCTGGAGCATTTCCTGCATGTTCGCCCACTTCGCAAGGGGTTTACGTTTAGAGTCCATGACTTGTACTACTCCTTTGTCAGGTTGAATGATTAGCAGAATAAAGTGGAAGCTGCGCACTCATAACTCATCAATTAGACACTTAACATCGAGTAAGAGAAATAGAATGTATACAATATAATAACACCCACTCGAAGTTGTAAGGTAATAGTTTTTCCCTTTTGGTTTCTTGAAACCTTAATGCCTTTACACTTTTATCCTATGTATCCTTGGGAGATACTATGACATTATGTTCATGAACCCAATATGGATCAATCAATCCAAAGTCATGGATTTGTCCTCTTTTGCATTCGATAATCTTCATTCTTCATAATGTAGTGAGTATGATTATACATGCAATAAACGAGGTGAGCTAGCTAGAGACTTAATTATATAAATAATACTTACAGATAATAGGCACTGAGGATCGCTTCGTCGATGGTGTTTTGATTATATAACTGAAATACTTTATCAAATTCAATCATTATCTCGACATATCCATACCCGTAATGCTCGCTTATAACTCCCAGCACTATCCAGTTTCCCTCTGCCTTTGAGGCTTCCATGTACCACTTATGCAATCTTCGCATTTTTGTTGGTAGATGATTGACCTCCTTAGGCTTGACAATAGGTTTCCCATGCTGATATTTGTATGCTTCTTCAGTCACGTGGAACTCTAACTGGGATACGTACTGAGCAATGGTCAAACCATGAGCAGCGGCCGCTTCTCCATAGATTGCAACAAACTCCGGATCGTACTGCTCGACCGCACCTTTGCTCGACCCCACCTCGGTATCAAAAATCACCTTGAGCGGGGGGCACGATTAGTTTTTTTTGTTCTCCGAGCTGGGAAACTAATTTCCCTCTTGCACTACTGCTCTTCGACCGCACCTTTGACTCATGTGACTTGAGAATAGAACGGTCATAGTCTGATGACAGCCTTGGCTCGGGTTGATGAAGGGTCTTCAGCATTTTTTGCACTTTGGCCTTTTCTTCTTTGGTGCTAGGGAACTCTGGCTCTTTCGACCGCTTCAGGTTATCAAACCACTGTTTCACTTCGGCCTTTGTGATCATCTCATTCTCCTCTAGAGTATAGTCATAAGCACTCATGGGAGGAACCTTTGGTACTCTTGGGAGCGGCTCTAGTCGATGTTTCGGTGATCAGTTACCACTCCCCAGAGTAGCGGTGGTACTCTTTCTCTTTTGGCCCTGAGCCTTAGTAGGCTAAGACGACTGACATGGCAGCGAAGACGACTGCGCTGAGACGAGTGAGGCGGCGAAGACGGCGCCTGACGAGGCGACGACAAAGATGACTGATGCGCTAGAGACAAGTGAGGCTGCGGCGAAGATGGAGTGCTCTGAGGAGCAGATGGCCTTGGCGTCCGATTTAGAAGCACGATATTTTCCTTTCGCCATAGAATGGTGCCATTTTTGGCTTCTCCCAGTTCACTCACATCCCCTTCACCTGCAGGGTAGTCAAGCTTCAGCTGTGCAAATTCGTTCACAACTTCATCCACCCCGACAATAGTGTAACTCTGTGGAACCGGGCAACAATGGTAAGCTGGTTTAGGTCCAATTGGTAAGGCATAGCCGACCGCCACCTTCATGGTTATGTTCACAACTTTCACATGTAGCTCACAATGTGTCATCTCCGTGATATAATCCACTAGGTTAGCGAAGATGAGCCATCGTCGGTGCATCATCAGCATCATCACCCGGGAGCTCTGTGGAAGCCATGATGCTTTTCCGATTAGTAGATGGTCCGGTAGCATCAAAGGCATCTTCGTCTACCATGTGGCGTTGAGATGGGCCGGTAGTACCTTGCTGGATAAGTGCGTCAATTTGATCCTGATGTCGCTTTAATTGTTCTTCTATGTTGCGCATCCGGTCTACCTGCTTCATTACTTCAATTTTCTCCTTTTCCTTTCTCTTCTGACGGTTTCTATTGGGATATCTCTTCCTGTCGACGTGAAACCCAATTTTCCATGGTTTGGAGGCTTCTATGCCTCGTGTTCAGGGTTCCCAAGGGCGAGTATGAGCTCGCCATTCTCTCTATCGGGAATGAATGGCCCATCTTCAACATCCTTTACTGCTTTTCTAATGTCTTCGATGGGTATGGGAGTTTCTTTATGTCTTTTGTTATAAATGCACTTCTCTTCTGAGTCCAACGTGCCCCCATGTCCGTAAAACCAATTCCTTACCTATTCGATCCAATTGTATGGGTCTAGAGTGATCCCTTTATCAAGCAGGCTGGCCTCGAGTTTCTCCCACTTAGGCATGCTAGCCGTGTAGCCACCTTGCCCCATAGTATGGTGATACTATGTTTTAGCAACATTTTTCTTATTCATTTCAGACCTTTTCTTAGTTGGCTCCGATGTCTGGTACGCCACAAATTCAGCCCAATAGTCTTTTAGCTTCTCATACCCTCCAGTGAACTCTGGAGTCTTATCTTCCACGATAAAGTTAAGGTGCAATCTTTTCTTCCAATTGGTGAATTGTTGTGCCATCTTCTTAAGAGCTGACTCCTTGACTTTTTGGTCTATGGTATTCTTTGGATCCTCCTCATTTGGATCCACCTCTGGTGTCGATAGGGTGAAATTAATCATGAGCTTATTCCAAAGTGCATCTTTTGCTCTGTCGTTGACATATCTAAGTCCCGGCTCCTTCGGCCTATTCCTTTCTCGAATGGTGATCGGGGTGTTGTCTCTAACAATAACTCCGCATTGCTTTACAAATTTTCTCCTAATATCAGTAGGAGCCTTCGGTTCGCCATCTTCAGCGACTTCCACGATTCTATACATTTCATGGTCTCCCAAATTTCTGGCTGGGCCTTGTTTCTTTCTTGCAGAAGATTTGCTAGATCCGGAGGGCTAAAAGAAGAAAGAGCGTTAATATATGTATATAGACAGCAAAGGCTTAATTAATTATTATATATATGCACGTCGCCGGAGTTTGTAATATTTAATGTTCCACCAGAGCCGCCGGCTTCTCCCTCACCAGAGCTGCCGGCTTCTTCCTCATCGGAGCTGTCAGCTTCTCCCTCACCGAAGCCGTCTTTTCGGTCGAGCTCCGGATCTCCCTCACTAGAGTTGTCCAGATACAGCGAGGTGATATTGACATCTCCTCCCTCGCGGATCATATCCTGGAGCGCCATTTCCTTTTCTTCGTATCTACCGTGTGGTTCCATAGTTTCTACAAAAAAGGGAAAAGCGGATGAGTCGAAGAGGCTAAGCGAGGAGGTTAGGTAGGCGAGATTTGAGGGGCTAGGGTGCCGTGGTTTGACGACAAGATCACCTTAAATGTAACCCTAATACATGCTTGACAATTTAAACGGGGTTCGAGGGCTATAAACATATTTTGATATATTATACATATTTTTCTGACTTATAAATAATTAGTTATGAATTTTCTAGTATTTATTCAATTTCAGGAATTATTTAACCAATTTTAAAAAGATTACTGCGTTAGCGTGACACGTGCTGATGTCACCAGGAATTTCTAGTATTTTTTCCGACTTACATATAATCTTTTTTTCTAGAATCTACAAATAATCCAAATATAAAGAACACATATGGATTATTTTTACATTTCTGCAACCTATACATATATAATCCAAATATAATCCTCTTTTTCCTATTTACTAATATGTAAATCTAAAAACAACTAACCCTAATTCCCTAATTCTAAATATAACACAATATTTTCCTCTAATTCCCTAATTAACTAAACCTAGATAATAATCCCTAACTAACCTAGCTAATTGTTATCTAACTAACCTAGCTAATAATTCCCTAATTAACTAAACCCTAGCTAATTGTTTTCTGAATGACCTATCATGAACCGTAAAATGGCCATCATTAGAATATTACCTTGCTGGAAACAAATTTGAAATATATACAGATAGTTACTTACAAGATGAAGTTGTATTTATTTGAACTTGGGGATATTTGATCATTTGCTCCACTTTACTCCGAAATTTGATCATTTATCACATTGACCACCACATGTCAGTGACACAGGGTGTGGCAAATGATCAAACTGCAAAATAAAACGGGGCAAATCGTCAAATCTCCCGACATATTTGATCATTTGCCCCACTTTACTATGAAATTTGATCATTTTCCACATCGGCCACCACATGTCAGTGACACGGGATGTGACAAATGATCAAATTGCAAAATACAACGGGGCAAATCGTCAAATCTTGATCATTTGTCCCACTTTACTCTAAAATTTGATCATTTGCCATATTGATCACCACATGTCAGTTACACAAGGTGTGGCAAATGATCAAATTGCAAAATAAAACAGGGCAAATCGTCAAATCCCCCGTTTTCATCTCATGAGACTCTACACGTGTATGTTAACATGAAAACAAATCTTTCACTTAGCTACCTCCCAAACTAAAAAAATTCTTAGAGTCTTTCATATTCAGGTTTTTGATTATGAGACAGTAGCTAGTAGATGGTTACGCGACAAAAAATTCTTACATTTTAATGTTGTTTCTGCAACTGTTCTTTAGGGGATGTGGAATTCTAGGAATAGTCTAGTTTTTAGTAGATCTACCTAGATTAATGTGAAACAGGTGTGGCATCTGGTGCTATCATATCTGACAAACTGGAAGGTGCCTTTCAAGGATCTAGAAGGACGAGGAACTGCCCAATTCACATACCGCCTGTTGCAAAAACTTAAAACACCGTTGAGGCTCCCTGCGTGCTGACTTGCCCTGATTTCGGCTGGGTTTCTACCGAGAAATCCACATCTCTAGGGAAGGCGCATGGGGAAAAGGTCTCACTGGATTATCTAGGTCCAGTGGCGGAGCTTCAAAGAAAATCTTGGGCAGGCCAAACTAAAGTAGAGGACTGTTGTTTGGAACACAACGCTATCTTGGGACAATAATTCTATTGATAGTTATGACAATGATTCTATCAATAGTCTATGCTAGTTTTTCATTGAAAGTGGTAATTCCTTGTGACTTTGATCTTTGTTAGAGTTTATAATCTATAGTTTAGGTTTAGGGGTTATGGTTGATGGTCTAGGGATTAGGGACTAAATCTAGGTTTAGGATTTTGCATGGTATAGATATAGGGTTCGGATCTATACCCTTTATTACTAGACCTAATATATACCTAGATTTAAAACATATACGAGGTATGGTGGGCCTCAGAAAAAATGTTTCACCTCAAGTAACAAGAGGTTGTCACCCTAAGGGTCGACGAGGGAGGGGATGATTGTGGTGGTAGGGATCGCTTGTTGCTCTTCAGTGGCCACATTGATGAGGATCATTTCGTGCATCTAGCTGCGAACGTCGATTGTGTCTATCCACCCACCACCATCGGAGGAGCCTGGTAGGGTGAAGTTACCAGGTCATGTGGAGCGGATTGCGGTGGTCGGCGAGGGAGAAGAGTGTGGTGGTGTCAAGGGTGTGACCGGGAGGTCGAGTTCCACCAGCCTGGCTAGTCCCAAAAATAATATTTTAATATTTTTCTATTACTATGTTTTGAATATTGTGTGCAGCAACAATTTGATGCTTTTAAAATTTAAAATTAAATTTTAACAAAAAAACCGAGGGATTGACAAATAAAAGGTGAGTGATTTGTCCTGTGAATTATAATGTTTATTTATAACAATGGTTGCTAAATATAATATGCTAGAATTTAGGTTTTGGGTTCCCGATATATATGCTCCATGTGTTAATATATCCATCATAGCAATTGATATGCAACTTGGATAGTAAGTATATATATGTTACAGCGCTAGTACATACTCCCTCCGGTCAGAAATATCAGATATTTTTAGCTTTGTGAAATGAATATATCTAGATCCTTTTAATTATAGGTTTACTCCAAACCTCTACGAACTTATACACTAAAAGACGTCTAGATATATTCGATTCACAAAGCTAAAACATTTTATATTTCTAAACCGATGGAATAGATGCATGTAGCTTCGTACGTCTTGCAAGTTGCAACATGAGTGAAGTGCGTACATGTAGTCGCGAGGAGAACGTGCGGGTGTGGCAGGCCGTGGGCGAGCACTAAATTTGCTACTAGTACGGACCTTGATTAGTTCGCATGAGTAGTGTTTTTAGCTAGCCAAGCACTTATTATGCTACTACGATTCATGAGCACATCTAGATGGATGAGATGTTGATTTTGGATGAAAAACTTAGTTTATTTCCTTTGTGCGTAGATTTTGTCATGCACGCACAACAACCCGAGGAGACGGCACCCGCCTTGTTGTTCCGGGGAGTTACTTTCGTCTTCCTAGTGTGCCGAGCATGTTTCCGTGTGTAGCGTTACCTAGATGCACGGAGATCTTTTCATGTGGCGTATATTACGCGCACTAACCATGGAATTAATGTTTTGCTACCTTTAGAGGCACTTTCATAGGATTGTCTCAAAAAGTTTTTGGCTACATATGATGAAAGTGCCACTAAAGGTTAACATTTAGAGGCATTCTTGATATTTTCTTATTTTGTTAACATTTAGAGGCACTTTAATGGAATCTCATGTATGTCTCAGAGAGTCCGGTGGACAAGAATCTCCTGTATGTCCCACAAAGTCCGTGGACAAGAATAAGCGGGACGCAGGTTACCCATATCCGTTCCACTTGAAATCTTACTCTAGATGCAAATGCATCCATCATGCTCACGTCACTCTAATTGAACATCTACTAGTTTGGCATTTCTTGCACCTGTCAGCACCAACGTGTCAGCACGTGTTGCTGCATTTCTTGCAAGTGGTTTTTGCTTAGTGAATTGCAAGTGGTTATGTGAAACACAAGTTCTGCTCACAAGGTCACAAGGTTTGAACTCGCTCCTTGATTGGGCTCTATTTGTTTTTTGAAACGTTGATTGGGCTCTATTAGTAAACCCTGGCCACGTAGTGTGTTTGAAATTTTGGCCCGATTCAGAATAGAAAGAAAATACTGGAACAGTGCTCTCGCCACATAGACAGAGACAGCTGTTTGATGCAATGTTCATGGTTGGTACATTGTTATTTTGAAAAGAGATTCCACCTGCTTGATGGAATGCGTTTGTCTTAGGGATTATTATAATTTAGTACTGGCACATGGACTTGACTAAATTATTAGTCCGCATGGCATCACACTGCCCAGATCGATCGAGGACCTGTTCCGGTCGGAGATCGATCCCATATTTTTCTCTCTGAAATCGCCATGGAGGGGTCCGTGCAGTGCGACGCCAACTACGCGCCGCTCACGCCGCTGAGCTTCCTGGAGCGCGCCGCACTCGTGTACGGCACGCGCACGGCGGTGGTCATTGGCGAGAGGGGATACTCGTGGCGCGAAACGCGGGACCGGTGCCTCGCCGGGGCGTCCGCGCTCGCGCGCCTCGGCGTCGGCCGCCGGGACGTGGTCGCTGTCTTGGCCGCGAACACGCCGGCTATGTACGAGCTGCACTTCAGCGTGCCAATGACTGGCGGCGTCCTGTGCACGCTCAACACCCGGCACGATGCGTCCATGGTGTCCGTCCTCCTAAGGCACTCGGAGGCCAAGGTCTTCCTCGTCGAGTCGCAGTTTCTCGCCGTCGCCCGCGACGCCCTGGCGCTGCTCGCGGACGCCGGAGTCAGCCTGCCTCTCCTCATCACGATCACCGACGGCGAGGTCAGTACCAAGGGAGAGCCGGAGTACGAGGCCCTTCTGAGGACCGCGCCGGGCGGCTTCGAGATCAGGTGGCCGGCCGACGAGCGCGACCCGATATCGCTGAACTACACGTCGGGGACGACGTCGCGGCCCAAGGGCGTGATCTACAGCCACCGCGGCGCGTACCTCAACACGCTGGCCACGGCGCTCTCCAACGAGATGCCGACCATGCCCGTGTACCTGTGGACGGTGCCCATGTTCCACTGCAACGGGTGGTGCATGGTGTGGGCCACGGCGGCGCAGGGCGGCACCAGCGTGTGCATGACCGGGAGCGTGTCGCCTAAGGCCGTCTTCGAGAAGATCGTGCGCCACAGGGTGACCAACATGGGCGGCGCGCCCACTGTCCTCAGCATGCTCGTCAACGCGCCGGCTTCGGAGCAGAGGCCGCTGCCTGGCAGGGTGCTCATCTCGACGGGCGGCGCGCCTCCGCCGCCGCACGTCTTAGCTAAGATGGAGGAGCTCGGTTTCAACGTCATCCACGGGTACGGCCTCACCGAGACGTACGGGCCGGCGACGCTGTGCGTGTGGAAGCCCGAGTGGGACGCGCTGGCTGCGACGGAGCGGGCCCGGATCAGGGCGCGGCAGGGCGTGCCACACTTGATGCTGGAAGGCGTGGAGATCAAGGACCCGGTGACCATGGAGAGCGTGCCCTCGGACGGGCACACCGTCGGCGAAGTCATGCTCCGGGGGAACACGGTGATGAGCGGGTACTACAAGGACGCAGCGGCCACGGCAGAGGCCATGCGCGGCGGGTGGCTGCGGTCCGGGGACCTGGGCGTGCGGCACCCGGACGGGTACATCCAGCTCAAGGACCGGTCCAAGGACATCATCATATCGGGCGGCGAGAACATCAGCTCCATCGAGGTGGAGTCGGCGCTGTTCGGCCACCCCGCCGTGCTCGACGCCGCCGTTGTCGCGAGGCCCGACGACCACTGGGGCGAGAAGCCGTGCGCGTTCGTCACACTCAAGGATGGCGCCAATGCGACGGAGGCAGAGATCATAGGATTCTGCCGGGAGAGGCTGCCACGGTATATGGCGCCGAGGACGGTGGTCTTCGCCGAGCTGCCTAAGACATCGACGGGCAAGACGCAGAAGTATCTGCTGCGGGAGAAGGCCAGGGCCATGGGGAGCCTGCCTAACCAGGGCAGGAGCAAGCTGTAGCATCTGGGCGCTTGCAGTTTCAGACTTGCCTTGCGTACATGAGTTGCAACATCCTCTACACTTGTTATCTCCATTGATCTCATAATGAATGAAAGCTTCAGTATAATTTCAAAGCACCGTGATTACTGATACTACCAGTATTAGCAATCTACAGATTAGTGCCTTATAAACGTCTGAAACTCCATGGTAGTTCAAAAGAAGGCAGCTTGCATAAAGTATATAATGAGTTTTTTTTTTTTAATCATGGTAGGAGAACTGCCATATTCTGTTCATTAGAGTTAAAGGTCAAGACTGTTAGAATAGGTAGCTATTTTCCGCATCTGTACATGTATTGTACAAATCAATACAGTATATATAATGAAAAGGTCTCACCGGCACTTGTGTGCCGAGCAATTCCATCTATATCAAGTATATAATGCGCGGCCCCTGACCTAGCCGTCATCTACACTTCCGCACTTCTCCGACGGGCCGTCGCTACCTGTCTCCGATCAAGATGGTGACCAGCCCGTCCTCGTGCCCAACCTTTGCCACATCGCTTGTCATCCCGATCTCCACCGCCCCGATGGCCACCGCGCCGCCCGCACCCTTCGTCTCGTCGTAGCTCCCTATGACGGCCGCACCGACGACACCAATGATGTCATCGGGAAGCTCCACCGACGCTCTGTCGGTTCTCGCCACTTCGGCGTTTCCGGGCTCCTCTATGCCCGGGCTTTTGCTCGCAACCTACTCTGCGCAATCTCCGTTCACCGGCTACCCCACGACGTCGCCGTACGTGAGCTACCGTGTGGCATCTTAGTTCACCGACTACCCCGCGGTATCGCAGTTTGTGGGTCACCCTGCTTTGGCACCTATCCCCCACCTGCTCGGGCCCCTGTCAACATGGTCGGGCTGTACTTCCCCAACCCGACGGCACACTCTTCGGTCATCAACATCGCCCCCAGTCTCACCATGAAGCTGGACGATGAGAATTACTTGTTCTGGAGCGCCCAGGTCGCCCTGCTCCTGCGCAGCCACCAACACATGTGCTATGTCGATGGATCGGCGACCTGTCCTCCTGATCACGTCGGTGTCGTGCACGGTGGTGGGATGCTGCCGCAGATCAATCCGGCTTATGAGTTTTGGTTGCAGCAGGATCAATCTATCCTCTCTGCGTTTGTCTCCTCAATGACGCCCAACATCGTCGGCATGGTCCTCTTCGTGACTTCTGCCCGTGAAGCCTGGGAGACCATGGAAGGCGCCTTCGCCGCGGCGTCAGTCGCTCGCTCGTCGGGCATCCGCAACCATACGGTACCATCTCAATGAGTTCTCTGCTAGAAACTATCCAAGGACTCCGGAAGAACTTTTCAACCTTAAGCACTCTAGTCTTAGAGTCACGGTTGAGAGGGTTTTCGCTGCTCTGAAGAACAGGTTTAAGATCCTTGATCAGAAGCCTTTTCACTCTTTTCCCACCCAAGTTAAGCTTGTCCTTGCATGTTACATTTTGTACAACTGGATCTTGCAATTCTACGCCGACGAGTACTTCCCGGCTGAGGAAGACGTAGTTCCTGACGATAACGACACCAACGGTGGCCATGGTTTTGCACAGAACGATTGTACGGCTTGGAAAAGTAGGAGACAACAATGGGCGCTCGACATGTGGCGATGAGAGGCAAATATAGGATATGAAGAAGATGTTGATGGTTTGTTGACGAAGTGTTGGCCTTGTGTTCTATGAAAAAACCCTGATGTTGGTGTTAAACCGTCATTTGCTAGTAGCTAGGTAATATTGTGGTGATCTTTCATTTGGTAGTAGCTAGGGTCGTAATTTGATACTGCTAGTTTAATTTGCCGCTTGTTTAAAACTGCTATTTCAGTTTTCTGCCTATCTGATAATTTGTGGTACCCGCTGTGAGAAGGGGTGAGGGCATCACTTTGGCATGAGCAACCAAATATGCAGGTTTTTGCATCAAACGAGAGAACATTGGATATATTGGCAACCAAACAACTTGTCAAAATTGTAGGAAAACTAGATATGAACAACCAAACGAAGTGTTAAACTTGGCCCAAGCCCAATCCCCCCTCATGCAGCACCCGCCGAGCCAAGTAGAAAAAACGGAAAATTTGGGCCGACCAACCAAACACGCCGTTAGCAAGGAGAGCACGCTCCTGTTTATTTCGACTTTTTAGTTGCCATGCATTTAAAGGAAAAGAGCGTCTTGGATTTCCCCGTGATTGTTGCGTTGATGCAGAGCACTCTCAGCCTACGCTGGTTTTCCTTTTTCTTTTAGTTGGTTATTAGAAGCTGCTGCTGCTGGTATAACGTTTTCTTTTGACTAAATTAGTACTATAAACTTAGAGCATCTTCACTCGATTTCCCAGGATAGCGTTCCTAGAGCGAAATTTTCATCCGGATAGCAAAAAACGGTCTAGTCTCGTTCGCAGGACGTCGAAATCTTTCGAATTTGCCCCAACTTTCATCCGGCGATCTCAGGCCGAATGCAGGACGCCGGGAACCGCCTGTGAACGTCGGACGCAACGGAAACGCCAAAAAAACATGCTCGCTTGTGGCCCCGCTCTGTCAGCGTCTCAAGCCGAATCGTCCTCATCCTCTTGCCTCGGCTCCCGCGAAGGACTATCAGGTATTGACTGCCCGTCTCGTCGACCACGCGTCGCCTTAATGGCACACCACCGCCGGCCCGACTTCTCGCCGTGTTGCTTTCTTCGCGCGCGTCGCTACACCGCTCCCGTCTTCATCGTCGTGTTCGGCTATAAATGCTCGCCCTCGCCGCTTCGCAGTCCCACACTCTCAGCCTCTCCTCTCCCCCAACCGCAAACACCAAACTCCGGCGAAAAGCAAAAGGCACTCGGCGGAAGCAATGGTGGAGCGCTACCCGGCGACCCCGCGGCGGCGAACGGCTTCGGCCGGCGCACCCTCTAGCCGTGGGAGGCCGGATGCTCCACGATGCCGAGTACATGGCGTCGTCCGACTTCCGCTGCCCGCCCAGCTGGAGGCTCGGCACCGACGGCATTCTGGTGTCGCAGGTTCCCGAAGACGACGAGATGGTGGAGGAGATCCAGGCCGTGATCTAGAGCTTGCCGATGTGTCCAAACTCCACGACGTCCTCCGGCCGATACTTGTGCGTCTCCTTTCGTCGCCGGCCGGGTTCGTAACAAAGCATGGCATGCATGTTTTCCCCTGCCGATACGACCTTATTTAGTAGTCCAAGAAAAAGAAAACAGAGTAAAGGATGCGAAAGCAGAGCGGGTCAGCTGGCCTTATTTAGGTGCATTTGCGAGTGTTGTAACCTTCCCGGACTAGTACTAACCGACTAAGTATCAAAGAGTCGTAGGTCGATAAGTTGCTCGATTTGATCGCAAAACCAGAGAGATCGGATCACACGCACCCAGGCGTGAATCCGTGATGGCGGCAAAGACCGCCCGAGCAATCTAACGATTGCAGTTTATTAGCTCCAAATCATAACCCTAGCGCGTCCCCAGATAATAGTTGTGCCGGCGGATTCTACCGGCGACGGCGACCCTTCCCTTGCCCGGTGGTCTGTCCGGAACATGCACAAGGGCTGCTTCATCTCGTGGCCGCCACCCCGTTCACCCAGGCCCATGGATGATCTCGCCCCAGAGTACCACGACTTGGCCGAGTTCTACCTCGAGGCAGCCCGCCGCCTACCCATCGCTGACATCCCGTACCTCGCCGACTGCATCTCCTTCAGCGGCCTCGCCGTCGGCCTCGCTGACCCCGTCACCAACATCATCCTCACCACCATCAATGCTTTCGCCAAGAAGCCGCCCTTCGTCCTGCCCGGGAAGCCCGATGATGACGCACTGGAGCGAACCAGGAAGATGACCACCTTCGCGGTCGGCGCTCGCAACTCCCGCAAGGGCCTCATCACGTTCTTGATGTGCTACTTCCGCAACCTCACACAAACTCAGGCAAAGAAATTCCTCGACATGGCCGGCCACGACCTCCCCCTCGCAGTCCTCCTCGTCGAGACAGGCCGCTGGGGCTCGCAGGTTCCACTGCTGCAGCCCGATGCTCCCAGGACCAAGACAGCTTTGCAGGAGGCCGCGTACCGTGCGGGATGCTCGAGGACCGATGATGATCTCGTGCGGCTCATGACGTGGAGGTACCCTCGGGACCTCCTCGACCCAGTCCTTGATGATTTGCGTGGAGCAAAGGAGCTGAGTGCCGACTGTATCTACAAAATCTGCGACTTGCTACGCAGCTCATGGCCGCAGCCGCCGCCAGCCCCTGCCCCAACTCCTGGCACTTGCTGGGACATCAGTGGGAATGTGACCACAATCATGAAGATCAGAAAAGGTCTTTTCGCCACAACCACCATATCTAAAGATCTTGTTGTCTCAACTACAATCACCTCCACTTGTCCGATCAATTGCACTGACGATGGTGTCCATCTCTCAACTGAATTAGACACAAAAGACAGATCCTCCATTGTGAACAGCATAGTCAGCTCCTGGCGGGAGAACCCTGACTTCCTCCCACTTCTGAAGATGTCTCTTCTTGACACCATCCATGGCTTCTACATCGACGCACTCGGCATACTGCCCAGTCACGTGTTACGCGAGGGCCACCTCATCCGTGCTATCCTGAAAGCCGGACACTGCTACGGCCCCCTGGATCCCGTGTCAAACATCATACTCAGCTCCATCTGGTACGATGCCATCTTCCCACTGTCATCGAATGCCGTCTCCAGAAAGATTGTTGCCGCGGACATCCTCGATGCTCGCTCCATGTCCCGTGTCGAATCTCGTTCGCTCGACGGGCTCATCGCCTTCGTCTGCCATACCTACTCCGTCCCAGAGCAACATGCCGTGGTACTGCTCTGCGAGAATCGCTTCAACCTCTCGTCGATAATGTTGCAGGGCCCGAACAAGGTATTCTTCAACTTTGGTGCTGCGGCATTGGTTGCCAAACATCCTCAGCCGGATGCCTTTGGGGATTTCCTCGATTCGCTCACCTCCGGTGAACTTGATAGCCTGCGCGCCCTTGTATCTGACAAAGGTCAGGGCTATGTTCTCTCTGATGATACTCTGAATCAGCTGAAGATGATGGTGAGAGTGAAAACACCTGAACGTGCTGCCGCAGCAGCAATAATGGCTCCTAAGCTCACCCAATCTGTCTCGTGGACACTCTCCGAAAGGAGGTCCACCTTCACGTCTCAGCAGGATTATGTTCGCACGAGGTTGCAAAATTTACTGCTGGACTACGGAAACAATGAGGTATTAAATTCTTTTGATTTATAAATTAATTACTGCGCTTAGCTTTTACTCTTGTCGTTTTTGTCCTTACAAGTCTGCTTAATTCTCCACCTCCATGCTTGGTTCAGGGACACACATACAAGCTCGGTGTTATTTGTGGAGTCACAACAAACAGATACCGCGGCTTCCGCACAAGCGGCACAACCTGCTACCATGTCAACTTTCTAGCGAGCACGGATGCCCCAAATGATGCTACCAGCAGGTCATATTGCTCGTCGCGACTCTTCTTTGCTGAATTCTGGAACATGGCTTCTCATGAAATCGAACAGTCCACAAATCCTCCTTTTTGCTGCCCTGTGGGAGATTCCTTCGATGAGTATTCCAGTAAGCCCCCCGTCAGCACACCTTCCCTTAAACTTCATTTAGGCACCATGGAATTATTGACTCCTTGACTGATTTTGGAACTTAACTCTTAAATCAAGTATCACATCAACATAGATGTAGAGGGATTACACAGATTTGATTTTAACTGTTGACATTTATTTACCATGTTTATGAGCAGCTCATGTCTTTTCTTACGTTTTATTAATTTTCTGAAAACAGTTCGCTGCATTGTTTGCGACAAGACATCATGTAGGATTGCACATCCATCTTCTGGTGAGTATGTGTATTTCACGGGCAACGGTCAGCCTGGCTTTCCGGTACACCATCAGTGGGGGTCTGATCTAGGTGGAATGCTCGAGTCTGATTTCATCTACTTTGATCGTAAAAGCGACGAGTTTGCAAAGATTCTATCAAAGGAGTCCTCTTCGTCCACTACGGAGAAGCAGCCCAGAGCAAGAGAGGAGGAGCCTGCTTTGCCCGAGAGGAAGACCAGAGCTAGAAGCTTTGCTGGTCATCTGCCGGGCCCTTTCTGAAAGTTGTGAATAAGTGGTTAGAGTTTGTGAGCTTGTATGTTATTGTTGTGGAGTATATGTCATGTGATTGGGCAACTGTTGTAAACATAAGGCCTTGTGGTTGCAAGCATTCCTTACAAGTAATGCGCTCATTAAATATATATCACGTGCTCATTTTTTTTAACGAGAAATGGCGCCAAAAATAGCTAGCAAAAGCCAACTTAAGAAATAAGCCACTAAAGTGGCGCCAATAATTCAACACCAATACAAGTCTATTCTTCTTGAATATGGAGGTTGGAGGGACGTATACCATAAGTTGGTTTTTGCACTGGGAGTATTTTCAAGAAGTTGACAGTGAAACAGTGAAATATTATGGGCTAGTTACGTTTTGTCGGCTTGATGTATATATAATACATTACTACCATGAGCAGGGCGCAACATGCTAATCAAACGATTGTAACAACAAAAAACAACTCCCAAAGCAGCTGTTTGAGCACTATTCAGTATTCATTTCCACATGCAAAACCAGAAAACACATACGCGTGTATGATTGCTTTATTCAGGCAGGCAGCTAAACCAAAGTACCGTCACTGGTTCTCTAGAAGAATAATACTACTACTAGTCAAAACGCAATGCCCACTAAGCCGTTCATGGAAATCTCAAGTTACAACAACAACAATCACATCGAATCGACACACTGATATTACTATTCTGGGTGGAGTAATTCTCTTTGAAGACATATGTATGTACCATCTAGAGCAGTCGTCGTCGTCTCTTCAGTATCAAAGGAGGCAGATCATGATCAACACCAAGTGGAATGCGATAGCAGACATCCTCCACATGGAACCCACGAACCGCGACCTTTCAGATCCTCCTTCTGCAATACCAATAATTAGAGAGACGCGTCAGTCAGATTTGTGACTCGCATAAACTCCAGTCCGCTCAGGGTTTGTGGGTTACACTTACTCTGGCATACTGTTGTTGTCTGGTTGCTGACGAGAGTGGTCTGTATGCTGAGTGATGGGCTGCTTGAATAACCACTGTAACTGCACGTCGATGATCCGCAACCAGCGCCTGTCGTTTCCCCAAGCTTCAGCCCTCCGCTGCACGACTGTGCTGCCGGGCACCCGTCCTTGCCTTGCACCGCGTTGCAGTTTAGCCTGATCGTCACATGAAAAGGAAATGGTTATTCTCCTGGTCATTGCTTAGGAAACAGCTCAACAGATGTGGAAGCAGAGGAGCTTAGTTGCCTACTGGTATGTGTTTGAACTGCAGCTGCACTGGATGCAGTCCCGCGCGGTGAGCGCGTAAGTGCCATTCGGGAGGCTCAGCAGATTGTGATCGGCAGAGGTGTTGCTGACTGATGAACTGCAAACTGAGCATACCAGAATTCGACAAGCAGTTAATACCAGTTCCAGAATACTATTAGTATATGTGGCGATTTTTTATGAACCAGAATGAATTGTAGTCAAAAGAATCCATCAACAATCTTCAAAGATATGTGAGCACTGACCAGTCCAGTCAGAGTCAACTCTGTGGATTAGTACTATGGGCATAGTTTGAGACCAAAAATTCAGACAGTTTGGCCGGAGACAGCAACAGCTAACAACCAATTAAACAAGTTCAAACAGGGCACAATTCAAGTTTCTAACTTCTTTCAAAAAAAATCAAGTTTCTAACTTATTTTGTTCAACAACTTTTAGCTCCGATGCATTTGTCTGGAACAATTAAACGGTTGCAATCTATTAGCATTCTGACATGGCACACAAGATGGACATATAGCGAAGTTTCTAAAAGCTTCCGCATTCAAAATGGAGGCATCAGGCCAACAATGTGTGAGCACTGAGCAGTCCAGTCAGAGTCAACTTTGTGGATTAGTAGTATGTTCATAGATTGAGAATAAAAAGTCAGACAGTTTGGCCAGAGACAGCAACAGCTAACAACCAATTAAACAAGTCTAAACAGGGCACAATTCAAATTTCCCAGACTTTTTTCTTCAACAACTTTAACCTCCGGTGCATTTTTCTGGAATAATTAAACGGTTGCAATTTATTAGCCTTCTGCCCTGCCACGCAGGATGGACATATAGCGACGTTTCTAAAAGCTTCTGCGTTCACAGTGTAGGCATCAGGTCTCAATCTCTCTGAACAATTGAACCATGTGTAACTCCACCCAAGGGGACCAAGGCTTAACTTTATTGAACAAGTGTAGAACACATTAAACCTTTCATTTCCATAAAGAAACTCACTAAATCCAAGCAACATAATAACTACTACTAGCATCTTGCAATAATTCATCATAACTGCACTTAAGGCAGAACCAACACTTAAGTTTCATCGGGCAAATTAAATAAAGAAATGTAACTGTCTTCCAGTTTCCTCTGTCCTAGGTCATGCATGTGACTGTCTGTAATTAACTCATTAGTTTATCCTATTGTAAATGTAACTTGCATTCTGGCAGACTGCCACTCGTCAACTGAAAAGCTTCAACAGAAACTTAGCACAGAACTGTATCTATATTAGCCTTCCGCCCTGCCACACAGGCTGGACATATAGCGACGTTTCTAAAAGCTTCTGCGTTCACAGTGGAGGCATCAGGTCCCAATCTCTCTGAACAATTGAACCATGTGCAGAAATCTTATCTTATGCAACTCAACTAGTATCGCCGAATACTTCGACTAAAGCTCCATCCAAGGGGGCCAAGGGCCATGGATTAAGTTCATTGAAGAGGTGTAGGAACACACTAAATCCAAGCAACATAATAACTAGCATGTTGAAATAATTTATCAGAACCGCATTTCCAATTATCAGTTTCAATCAGTTCTAACTCTTAACTTCCTTAGGGCAAACTAAACAAAGAAACATAACTACTAGTATTTCACTTTCCCCAGTCCTAGGTGATCCATGTGACTGTCTATAATTAACTCGTTCTTTTATATAGCTGTAAGTGTGACTTGCATTCTGGCAGACTGGCACTAGTCAACTGAAAAGCTTCAATAGAAACTTCGTACTTGGCAGAGAGTTGCATTTTCTAATGTTTACTAGTATCCTGCAATAATTTATCTTACTTGCATCCTCGACTACGTTTTTAATCAGAACTATAACAGTAACACTTAAACTCAATAGGGTAAACTAAACAAACAAGGAAACAAACAGATCTAATATTTTCCCAGTTTCCCCACGCTCCCAGCTGGTCCTGCATGCAGTTGACTACAATCAATTTATCCTACTACAGTATTGTAAGCCTAACTTAAATCCTAACTTGCGTCCTTGTTTGGTACTACCAGTCTACTGGCAAGATTGAGCACAAACTTAAATCTGGGTTCAGAACTTACAAGATTGCAAGAGCAATTCTTGTTACATGTCTTAATTTCAGTTAATAAACTGCGGGCATGAATAGAAGGACTTGTATGTGCATGGTGTACCATTAGGAAGAACAGAACATAAGCGCTTACCAGGGAGCGGAACATCAAGAATCTGGTCCTGGAGAAGGGACTTGGGGTCGGTGATCTTGTTGAGCTGCAGCAGCGTGGACTCGGACACCCCGAACGTTGCGGCGATGCCCGAGGTGCTCTCCCCGCCGGCGACGACGTGAGCGAAGTGCATGACGTCGGACTTGTCCACCTGGTCGCAGCTGCAGGGGAGCGGGATCCAGAGCTTCTGGCCGACGTCGATGAGGTTGACGTCGGCGATCTTGTTGGCGGTGGCGATCTCCTGGTAGGTGACGAAGGCGTCGAACACGTTGCGGGCGATGGCGTCGAGCCCGTCCTGCGGCTGCACGGTGTAGACGGGCAGGTGGTCCGACTGGCCGACGCCGTTGCCCGCGCAGAGGCAGCGGAAGGGGATGCGGACGGTGGCGTTGGCGCGGACGTTGTCGGTGGGCGAGGTGGTGGGCGGGAGGTTGTTGGCGCCGAGGAGGGCCGCGAGGGTGGTGGTGTTGAAGCGGGAGAGGAGGGCGGCGTAGGTGGTGGCGTTGCGCACGCGGTAGCCGATGGCGGACTGGCAGGTGGTGCCCGGCGGCGCGGCGCAGGTGAAGTTGGCCGCGGAGGCGGTGGTGGCGAGGAAGAGGAGGAGGAGGGCGGCGGCCGGCACGGCCAGCCGGGCGGGTGTCGACGGCAGCGGCATGGTGGTGGCCGTGGGAAGGGGGAACGGGAATGCGAACTTTTGGAGAGTTTGACTGGAGGGTTGACGCGGGTGGAGGAGGATGCTCGGCAGCTCACCGGAGCGAGCCCGGCTTAAATGGTTGGTTGTCTTGTACACATGCAGTGTTGGAGTAGGACCCTGCCCCATTCTTATTTTTTCTTTGAAAATTCAAACTAATCATCGAATCAGCAGCACACCAAAACTAAAAGTAATAAAAATTATAAATAAGCCCTTGGATCACCTAGCGACGACTACAAACATTAGCACGAGCCAAAGGCGCGTCACCGTCCCCGCCCCTCCATCATCGGAGCCAGGAAAAACTTGTCGTAGTAGAGTTTGTTGTAGTAGATTGACGGAGGTCGTCAAGATAACGTCCCAGGACCAACGCAACAGAGCAGCAATTATCGCCAATGATGACAACCGTAGATCAGAAGAGAAGACCTCAAACCACAGCGATGAACACAAAAACCGACCGGGTCCCAGAAGATCTGCTGGGCACATGGCTCTGGGGCCCTCCGCTGGCACTAGATGCACCACCTGAGCGAGAATAGGGCAGAGAGGACCTAATTCCGTCTTTAAGATGTAGTCGATGCCTCGCCATCTCGAAGAAAACATATCATGATCTTATTCATTGTTTGTTCA
The DNA here is from genome assembly GCA_910589775.1 of Avena eriantha. NCBI lineage: Eukaryota > Viridiplantae > Streptophyta > Magnoliopsida > Poales > Poaceae > Avena > Avena eriantha. The sequence goes on along the minus strand of OU342742.1, from coordinate 21,943,368 downwards.
AAATGACCAAAGGAACCCATTGTAAAAAACATACTCCCTCCCTCCGTCCCTAAATAAGTGACGTGGGTTTGTCTAGATTCGGATGTATCTAGTCTTGTTTTAGTGTAAGATACATCCGAATCTATACAAATGCAAGTCACTTATTTTGGGACGGAGGGAGTATTTGAAAATTTTGAGAAAAATCAGAAAACATTGCGTGTACATCAGACACTTTAGGTTTACACACAAAGTTTCGTGAATAGTTGTTTCGATATTATTATTCACAAGACATTTTTTTGTCTTTTTATATAGGCCCCAAAAATTCTTTCGAGGCGGAAATTTGTGTTCAAACATAAAGTGTTCGGATGTACACACTATTATTTTTACATAATTTTTTTATACATTTTAAGATGTGTTTTTTTTTTGCATTTTCAAAATAGGTGCATGTACACCTATGAACCAAAACACCACCTCAAAAGATTATGTCCTTAGTTGTATGAGAAAAAAAACATACGCTATTAAACGGGAAACTCTAAAATCTCATAAATGCACGATCATTACTGCAAAATTGTTCGAAGAAGACAGTAGACACGAAAACCTTGCAACAAATCTGACTGCATACAATGCTGCTACTATATGAATGTTCTATTCCACAAATTTTCTTACATTCCAGCACGCCAGTAGGGTAGAAAAGGAAACGCGTGCGGAGAGGAGCTGGACTTCCACGCTCGGCTCACACGCACTAGAGAGAGAGAGAGAGTGATGACGACTCTTCCAGCCAGAGTGCCAGTCTAGTCGTCTCGAATGAACAACAGGTCAATGTGGTGGTGGGGACTCGGGAGTCTGAACACCGGGCTGGCGGCCAAGACCCATCCCATCCCGGACGAGACGAAAACGGGAACACGCCAGTGCCGTCCACATCCGCTATCGGGGGCTCGAACGCGTTGGCGTTGGCTACCTTTCTCCTTCCTTTCCTCGCTGGGATAACGACGACCCTACCGTCCTAACCCGGCCCCACACTGATTAGAAATCTCGCCACACTGCACCTCTACAAACAAACAAAATTGCGGCACACTGTAATTTAATCACGAGCGGTTGATTATTCTCGCCTAATTTATATCAGAAAAAACAGCTAGAACCGGTAAAAAGATCTAGAGCATGGAAGGGAATAACACAGTAAAGAATCAATGAACCAATGAAAGCGAGATTTTGCGCTTGATCCCCTTTTTCTACAAAACAAAACAAAAAAGTTCGAGTTGACAGAAATTCTCTGCTCGTAACGGGCCTACTGGCGATGCGACTCACTCCATGGACGAAGGCGGCGGCATCATGCCGGGCGGCTCGTCCGCGCGAGGGGGCGACGAGCTGAAGTCGATGGTCGGGAACACTCCGGGCGGCCTCTCGACGGGCTGTATCGACAGCAGCTGCGTCGAGTCCCCAACCACATCGGCCCACCCGTAGTGAGGCTCCGCCCTTGTTTGAAAACAAAATGAACAGCACTATGAGACAACCACTATATACATAGATAATTCTACTTGCTATATAGTACTGATCATATCTGAAATTATCCAAGGAGTGATCTTACTCGTAGTACGTCTCCTCGTCGACAACGAGATCCCAGCTCTCGCCGGTTGTGCTCTTCCCGTATTTATGAACTTTCCTGCGGTACGGAGACGGACAATATGCAGTTCAGTCGCGATCCGCTGACAGTGACAGCATAACAGATCACAGCACAAGTGGTGATTCTAGTAGTTCGTATCCTAATAGCGAGTGATATAAAACCATTATGATTGCACGCTGGCCCATACCCGTTGCCGTAGTGCTCTTCTCCCCAAGTCCTTGACCAGCCTGGAAGTTTCAAAACCAGATGAGTAGGCGGCTATGAAGATCTCATGATACTGCTACCACTATAACAAATGTCACCATTGCAATTAATTAAAAGTATTAAAGGAACCTCAGTTGGTGATGTATTTGCCAACCGCTGCAAACTCGGGTAGTTAGTGCTACTTCTGACGTGGACAGAATTTGTGGGCTAATAACAAGGCACTACAATAGCATGGGCACTAATGATGTTGAAGATGTGTTTCAGTAGATAGCTAACATATTAGAGTTAGATACAATGGCATACAACATATGCCACACATACGTTTTCAGGAAACTAACTGGTGAGCACTTAACAAATAACATTTATCGAAATTTGAAAATAAACTTAACTTCGGTCTAATTTCTGTACAATAGGCTTAGCCAGCTTTCAGGCGTGTACATAATGTTTTTTACTAAATCTGTTCGATAATATAAAACGTTTTGGTAGGCTAAAATAGCCAACCAAAACATCTTATATTGTGGTACAGGGGTAGTATCTACCAATGAAGAAGCACAATACTTTGCATTTTGTGGAAGTTCTTTTAAAAAGTCAGTCTGTATAGGAGTGTTCAGGAGGCATTTTGTGTCACCATTAAAGTAGTGTGCCAAGGGCCAGCCTGTACGTCCAAGGGAATGAAAAAAAAAGGCTCCCATACACGATTAGCCAAATAAATAGGGTGGTGTTCCTGGTGTGGTACTTTTCAAAGCAAAACATTTGTAATGTACTCCCTCCGTTCCAAAATATAAGATGTTTTAGCCTTTTTCTGAAATACATGTATCTAGACGCCATTTAGTGTGTAGGTTCACCATTTTGCTCCAAACCTACAAACTAAAAGGCGTCTAGATACACGCGTTTCAGAAAAAGGCCAAAACATCTTATATTTTGGAACGGAGGGAGCAGTAAAGAACTAATGATATTGATGCAGAATACAAGGCATATTGTTATAACATGATATCCAGGACATATGTACATCATTTCTTATTAAGTTAAATGACTAGCATCCAAAGGAGTACAATGCTATCAGCAAAATGCATATTGCGCATGTATGTTATTAATGGTGATGGAACTTACGATCACCGCCAGGAGATGCATGCCACGTCTCCCCTTGTCGTGAACCAATTCCGGAAAAGAATTTCTCTTCCCATTTGTCTCCCCATCTGGTGCCTAAGTCTGTCTCTGCCCACTTATCTGTCCTGCAAGAACATCCATGCATTGCTCCGGTTATCAATCTTGACTGGAGAGGGTGAATTGATAAATACTGTATGTTTTGGTAACCTAAGGCACAATGTTTAGATCTACAAGTGCACTATGGCAAATCACGGAATGTGTATATTCAGATAAATCAGTCATACATGTAAGAAGGTGATTCTTCTATAGTAACATAGGTGAAGCTTAAGAGGCTCACCATTTCAATACAGAGCCACGGCCATCATAATGTTCACCCCACCTCTCCCACCAGGACTGCTCATTTAACCTTCCATACTTATGTGCACCTTTTTCAGTCCATCCCTTGGCATCGTATTTCTCCCACCTTGGAGAAAAAATTAACAGTTCAAGCAAATAATTTGCAGCAGACTTTTTACCAAATTAAACAAAAGCATGATGCGACTCTCACCACTTTTCATACCACCCAGCATTTTCTGCCCCTGATTTGGCTTGCTTCTCTGCGCTCCTCTCAAGTCTTGCAAGATTGCTGCTTCACACAATTTATAGATTTAAACCATAATATAGCCTTACGGGCAGAAAATTCACATTTTTGTATAAGATGTTTATTACTTTTTTTAATTTGCTTCCCATAGATAGTATTGCAATCAGTGCTGGAAATAGTGGTGTATAGTAGTGCTAGAGTAAACGATGCTAAAAATACTACGCAAAAAGTGGGTATATATTGCAGCGACTGGCCCGTTGACCACATTTCAAAAAAGGCTAAAACAGAATGGCATCTGTTGGTAAGATTTGGATGAAATTAGACCAATCATGGAGGTCAATGGTAAAGCAATGGTAAGAATGGTGTCTCTTTGTAATATCCACATTGCTGATGAAATTAGACCAATCATGTATTTTCAAAATTTGTTTTCTATCAGCCATGGGCAACAAGGAATGTTTTAGTTACAATTGAAGTCAACTAGTTACGTATGGAATGGTTTTATTTTATTATTTAAAGAAGGGAGAAGGGACTGAATTTGCAAGTCGGCTAATTCACCTCCACTCGTCTTGGTGCAGAACTTCTTTCCACTTTTCCCACCAAGAGTCACCCTCAGCATTCTTCCCAGATTTCTCCGCGCCTAAGGTGTCAGAATTGTATTGAGAGGTCAATCCACAATGACAACAAATATCTAAAATTTAAAATATAAAGCTGCATAGAGCAGTTTCTGCATTACTACTTACTAGTTGTTACTCTACTACAACATCAATTAAATCCTTACGTTATTTAATAATGGAGTCACAAGACCATGTATCACTAAAAAAGTTCAGCAAAGTTGTGTTACCAGAGCCTCCATTACAAAGAGTAATTGTGTACCTAGCTCTTTGTATCCAGTCCAGTCACTCTTCTCCCACCACTGCCACATAGAATAAATACATAAAGATCTGTTAATAAAAACATCAATGGACATGATTATGAAACCTATAAGCTCCTAAGTGCTAGCTAAATCTTATCGATGACGACGACGAATGACTATATACATACTTAACAGATAAGGGAAATAAAGAACAGGAACATACAGCAATATAAACCAGAGTACGATATGTGAGAATAAGTAAAGCAGCGAGAACATACGGTCTCTTTCCATTCAGTGGAGCCATCCTGAGTCTGTCCCCCCATCCTAGCCCAGCGGCAACGGTACCCATTCTCACCGAGATCTTCGCCGCTCTCCCTGTACCAGGTGCTTCCATCCTCATTTGTCCCGGATTCCTTGACCGATTCATCCAGCAGGTTGATTCCCCATTCCTTCTCACTAGCAATACCAGTGTCTATAAGGCAGGCGCCAAAGAAACACACGCATTTCCTTAGCACGGTACGATAACTACTACACTTGGAACAACAAGTTGGGGCATTTCATTTTGGAAATTATTGAATGGAACAACAAGAGGGCAGGCAGGCATTTCTCCTGTAAATCATTGGTTCTGAAACTGAAAGTGTCGGCAAGGAGGAACCCACCTCTCTTGGGCGGGGTGTCGCGGGACTGGGGAGCGGGCCCTCTCGGCGTGCACCGCGGGTAGAAATCCTGCTGCTTGGGCTGCCTTCTAGAACTATACTAGTAAACAAAAGAGAATTCGGTATCAGAATTTCCTGCATTCCTTGAACAAACAGCATTCTTGTGTCACCAGAGACATATGTTATACTGTGTTATATATGATTAGACGAAGCTTCTGTCTGCAGCATTGGCACGTTAAATTAAACGCTATGAAAGATACGCATGTTGTCGGAATAAAGAAGGAAAACACATGATTGATAGAAGTGGCAAGTGTGATCTGCAGAGAGAAATAATGTATTATTCAGACATAATCCTGGCCAGTGGCGAGCCGGCGCGCACGTACCGAGAGGACGGGAATGTGAGCGAGGGCACGTTGGTGAGGCCGACGCGTCGCCGTCCCCGGGCAGCAGCGGCGGCGGTGGCGGTCTTGTTCCCGTCGACGCGCCTCTCCTCGGGGCGCTCCGGGGAGAGCAGCCTCCGCGGCTCCGGGCGCGCGTAGCAGCAGCAGCGGATCGCGCCGCGCGAGGGTCGTGGCCAGAACGCCGCCCCCGCGCGCCTCGGCGCCAGATCGAACGGCGGCGGCACGAGCCCCCTGGAGCACGCGGCCATCCTGTCACGCCGCGGAGCCGGAGCCGAGGAGGCGGGGCGGAGGAGTGGCTCAGTGGCGGGAGCAGGGGGGCGGAGGGGAGGGATTTATAAGGCCGGGCAGCGGAGGCGAGGCGGGCGCACGCATCTCCGCCTGCGCCCCGAGCTCGAGCGACTGGCGGTGGTGACGCGGCGGATTTGGTCGCGGAGGCAGACAGGACAGGGACGAGCGAGGGTTTTTATTCGGATTTGTTTAGGAGGTCGGAGATCTTGGCGGAGTGGGACGGCATTGGCATGGCAGTGGTGTGTGGTCACTCGGAACTAAATATGGGGCTGGAGGGAGACGAAGGGCGGGTGGGTCCCGCTCGGCGGTGTTCTCGTCGGTGGGGCCCACCGCGAGCAGACACCGCGCGTGGCGCTCGCGGAGTTGCGGCTGCGCGCTCGTACCGTCGTACGTCGTCCTGGTGTCACCTGAGCCGTGTCGATGTCACCAACGGAACGGACGATTATGAGTGAACGCTGGCCAACGGTGTGCCTTGCCTCTTGAGTCTTGACATGATCGCCGCCGAGAGAGCACATGTGTTGTGGTTCTACTTCAGGTTGTTGTTGTACTATACCTGTATCATTGTGCTAGTTGGTGCACATGGGAACCCGTGATCTCGTTTCAAAAATATCAAAAATTATATTTCCAAATTCTAAAAAAGCTGAAAATAAATCGGGACGTAGCCAGTGATGTATGCCAAAAAAAGTGCAAAATAACAATTGAAAATAACATGTGTTTTAAGCTACACAAAAATGACAAATGTATATATCTGAGTATAATGGTTTGAAATCTAAAAAAATCCCAACTTTGCCGTTTTGTGTAGTCTAGGATACAAAACATTTTAAATTGAGATTTTGCATGTTTACGATATACCTAGTTTTAAGAAAAAAAATCACGGTCTTTTGAAACTTGTAAATATAGTTCTAATTCTTTTTTTAAATTGGAGGCTTAGCCCTGCATTAAATTAATAACGTTGAAATGGCAGATACAAGATGCTGAAAGACAGCTTACAGGCAACACACACAAGAAAGAAAATACATCAAGCAACACAACTTGAGAAGCGAGGCCTTCGTCCATCCGCGCGGCAAGCTCGAGAGGAAACATTGTGGGACAAGCACGCCATCGGAGAAGATCATGTCATATTCGACTCCCGACAAGCCATCGATGTCGCGCCGTATGCCTCCACCTCCGAAGAAGACCTTTGTCTTCTCGCCCTGGTTCGAAGGGCGCCGTACCGTCAGAAGGCGGAGCAGCTCTCCCTAGAGCGCACTTGGCCACACATGACAAGGCTGCCAAGGAGAAGAGCCTCGCACACGAACAACTCTTCGAACAAGCCACCCACACACCTCTCCACCCACAACAGCCACCATCAAGACGCAAGCTTTAGGAAGAGGCCACCAGAGAACCGCTGCTCAGACACTGCTTGTCCACCTCCTTGAAGTCCCAAGACGACGCCTCCAAGGAGGGAACGACACCAGAACGCCGCCGTCGCCCAATCCGTGGGATTTAGGTTTTCACCCGGGAGCTAAGGGGAGGGGAGGGGTGGGGATGGACCTCAACATCGCCTCCAAGGACGGCAACGGCGTTGAGGCGTCGTCGATGCCTTGACCACCATCAACAGTTAGAAGTTTCCCCTAGGCCAAGCCCACACCCCAACCTCCAACACGCGCCAGATCCGGAGAGGTGGAGATCATGGCCATCAGGAGTCGAGAAGCCAAGAAGCAGCAGCATGCATGGCTTCGACAAAGGAGGCTGACGAAGCCCCCACATCGCAACCCCAAACCACTGATACATTGCAAATGTATCTATAATTTTTGATGTTCCATGCTTTGTTGTATCCACTTTCTTGTGTTTTGTTCCAACTTTGGAGTACTTTTCATATGATTTGTTGGACTAACCTATTAATAAGAGCCACAATGTCAGCTGCCTGTTTTCTGCTGTTTTTGGTTCCAGGAAAGTCAGAAAATGAATATTCTCGGAATTGGACGGGACAAAAGCCAAAGTGCCTATTTTTCCGGAAGTCATCAAGTGCCAGAATACGAGACGGAGAAGGGCCAGAGGCCGGCCACACCACCTGGCCGCGCGGCCAGGCTGGGCCCGCGCTAGGGGGTGGTGTAGTGGCCCCTGGCACCCCCTCGGCCTCCCCTTCTGATTATAAGATGCCCTCGGGACGTAAACCCTAAGTACCCGATCAAAAATCCACGAAAGAGTCTGTAGTCGCCGTCATCTCCATCCCTAGATCGGGAGGGATCTGAATCTCTTTCCGACACCCTGCCAGAGAGTGGAATTCACCCTGGAGGCCTTCTTCATCACCATGCAAGCCTCCGGTGTGATGCGCGAGTAGTTCATCCTTGGACTACGGATCCATGTAGTAGCTAGATGGCTGGTTCTCCTCCTTTGTGCTTTCATGTCTAGATCTTGTGAGCTCCGTTCATGATCAAGATCATCTATTTGTAATTCTACATGTTGTGTTTGCGGGGATCCGATGGATATTGAGATGCTATTTCAGATTGATTATTGATTCTATCATGTCTTTGTTATTTATGATCTTGCATGCTTTCCATTGTTAGTAGCTATCTTGGCCAAGTAGATGCTAGCAACTCTAAGAGTTAGTATTTATGCTCGATAGTGGGTTCATGCCTCTGGTAATCTGGGGAAGTGATAGAAATCTCTAAGGTACTAGATGTGTTGTTGCTACTAGGGAGAAAACAACAATCATTTTTTCATAGAACAATCTTATTGTTTACTTTACACGCAGTTCGTAAAGCAATAATCTATTGCTTGCAACTTAATACTGGAGGGGGTTCGGATGATAACATGAAGGTGGATTATTAGTCATAGATGTAGTTGGATGGCGATCTATGTATAATGTTGTAATGCCCAATCAAGTCTCAGAGGAGTCAAGATGATTAGTATATGCATGTATTGCTTTCTCGATGTTTGTCAATTGCCCCACTGTAATTTGTGCAGCCAGCATGTTATCTATCTTAAGGAGAGCCACCGCTAGTGAACTATGGATCCCGGTCCTTGTCTTTTACATTCAATCTACAACTGTTTACTTCTTTGTGTTTACTTTTTGCAAACTTTTACTTCTTTTCATTCGATACGTTTAATCCTTTGTTTTCTGCAAAACACGGTGAGATTGACAACCTCATCGCAAGTTGGGGACAAAGTTCTGTGGTTGTGTTGTGCAGGTCTCCACGTTGCTACTAGCACCAGTAGTGCGCCCTGCCAAAGCTCAGCTAGTAACACCTTTGGGGTGTTTCCTTGCTCTTACTGGATTGATAACCTTGGTTTCATACTGAGGGAAAACTTGCTGTTGTGCTCATCATACCTTCCTCTTGGGGTTCCCCAACAAGCTCGATATATTTTGGGCCATCAAGCATATTTTCTGGCGCCGTTGCCGGGGAGTCAAGGACATCTTCACAAGGGGAGTCCCTCATAACCAATCTCTTTACTTTGTTGTTTTTGTTTTGCTTAGTTTCTTTTTTGCTTTGTTTGCTTGTTTCTTTATCAAAAACACACAAAAATTAGTTTTACTTGTTTGCTTTCTTATTTCAAAAACACACACAAAATTAAGTCTCATTTAGTTGTCACCTCTTCCTTAGCTCACCATGTTGATCCCTACTTTCACCCTGAAAGACCTTTCAATTGGCAGTGGTTCTATAATTGGGAAAGATAATATTGAAGAATTATTTAATCATGTTAGCAAACATGAGGATACTGAGGATAGATCCCTTGCAGAACTTGCTCCAAATTATGAGATGGTTGCAGCTTCTTTAATTCACATGTTAGAAGCTAGGTTTGTTAACCTCAACCCCTTAATGCAAGTAATGTTTCTTAAGCTTAAAGAAATTGAAGACCCTGAAAAGAGGGATTTTATTCTAGAAACTTTGTTTAAGGAGTTCTATGATGTTGCCAAGGAAGTTAGGAAAGTCTTTGAACGTTTCAATATGCTAGGCTCATGTGTAGATGTTGTTGGTACACGAGAAAAGATGAACAAAACCGAACCTAATGGGGAGGAACCTAAGATACCAATACCCTTTAAACTAGTAGCAATACATGATGCCATAGAAAAGAATCTTGATTGGATTGTTCCTGCAAATCCTTTTGATGAGAATAGTGAACCTAAGAGCATTGAGAGAGGATCCTCTAAAACTTATTTGGATGATATACCTTGCCTTGTTGAAATTATTTCTGGTATTAATCTTAATGCTTCTTCATTTGAGAACACTTGATTCTTTCTTTGCTTCTTATGCCTAACTTAAAGGCGTTAAAGAAAAGTACTTATTGGGAGATAGCCCAAAAGTTTTAGATGAGTCTTGGAAGTTATTACCTCTGTAATAACCGCTCCTTATCCTTTTTATTTGCTTTTTGTGCCAAGAGTAACCTCTAATGAGAGAGAAGTAATGATTGGAAAAGTTGCTGTCCCGAAACAGATTTCTATGCTTCACCATAAAAATTCGTGTAAAATCTATGAACGTCTTTTTGAGGCATGAATTTGTGTGCTTCTGCCCCAGATTGTTATCGAACTTTAGTTAGTTCAACACTTTTTGATTGGAGCAACAGAAGGTCTTCGAAAAAATTCGTCTTTACCTGCTGGTCTGTTTTGACAGATTTCTGCCATTTTCTGCATTTGCTTCTTGTTGGTTCCTTCTTGAGTTCTTTTGGGGAATTGAGATTTTTGAGGGAAATGCTACAGTATCTAGTGTTCTAATGGAAGTTTATTTTGTGTTATAACTGAAGCTTAAGACTAATTTCTCTTGAGTGCACTAATGTTGCTAATAAAGATTGTGTGAAGTTTTGTACGAAGGAAAATTTTCAGGTGTATGGAAGGAATGAGTAATGAGATGTAGGATGGACTAAAGCTCAAGCTTGGGGATGCCACGCATGTCACCCCAAGAAATATCCAAGAAGTACAAGCGTCAAAGCTTGGGGATGCCCAAGGCATCCCCTCCTTCATCAATAAAAATCCCAGGTTTCTTCTAAACGCTTCATTTTTATTGTTTCATGCACATTTGTGTTTTTTTGGAGCGTCTTCTTTTTTATTTTTGTTTTGTTTTTTTAGTTTGCTTGGTTTCCTTAGTTTTCTTAATAAATTGGTTGGACCCCCTCTTTCATATGTTGGTTTGCAAATAGTTTGGTTTGGTTTGGAAAAGAGTAGGAAAGTTCATGCTTATGTGGTAAAAAGAGATCGTTTTTTTACTGTGGCCTATGCTTTGTCATGCCATGCTTGATATTGTTTTGGATTTATGCTTAGTATTCTTTGATGTAGCATGACTTGTTATAAACAATTGAGATTGCTTAATGTGCCTTAGATGAATCATGCGTTGTTTTAGCATATTAAAGCATGTTATAGTGGTATTCTCCTTTGATGCTTTATTTGGGTTGACTTGGCGCATGCTCACACCATGTTATGACTATCTCAAGTCACCATAGCCTTTATGATCCTTTAGTTTTCAACTTGTAGTATCACTTTATGCTTTGATCAATGATGTTTTGTCGCTCTGCATGATTATGGCCATTATTGCTCTCTTAGTTTGTCGCTCCCAGTCTTTTGCTAGCCTCCACAACCAAGTATGAGTTCCACTCATGCATCCAATCCCTAAACCAAGTTTTTCCAAAGAGTCCACCATACCTACCTACTAGCTTATGCTATTCCAAGTATATTCATGCTTTTGTTTACCATCCAAATTAAACTTGTTATGAGAAAACCAGTCATTAAAGCTCTCACGAACTTGATGGCACACTTTACTTTTTTTGCTTCTAATAAACTTGAACCATTGGGCCTTCTTTGTTGTGTATATGCTTGCGCTTTATAAGTTGAAATTAGCAGAACCATGTTTCATGGGGAACGCTTTCAACATAGCACTTGTACTTTGTACCCCGTTGATATCATGTTCTTTTGCTTACGGATCCCGGCGGTTTGAAATAAAAGTGGAACTTGTAAGACATGGAGTTTGTATGTGTGTTAGAGAAACACTTGGGCCGCTAGCCTAAGCCATGCTTAATCATGGTGGAAACTTGCAGCATCACCATAATGAGCACTCTATGAAGCATCCTCAATAAAAACCTATGCAAATAGCAAATAAAAAGATCGCTGAGATGCTCATTGTCTGCTTGCCTTGTCATTTTGATTATGGGAAAGCTCCTGTATCATGTGCAAGGGGTACCCCGTTGGCGGTTCTTAATGATACACCTGTACTTACAATGACAAGAGCTTACTCGTGACTGAAGTTGAGTAGCATGAGGATCGGTCTTTGTAAGTAAGGGGCATGAGATTTCGGTTTATAACTTGTCAAGCATATCCTCTTAGTTGTGTCACTTTAATCTTAATCACCTTAAAGATGCTTATGATAGGGGCAATGAGAGCTGAAAGCTATAAGTACCATAATTTTTGGAAGCTCTTTATGAGACTTGAATCCCTACTTCCTTTTACAAAGGCTTTTCTTCCACCATTACATTGAGTCTCCATCTTTTATCTTTATGCACCTACTTTGAGAGCATAGTGGCCATTCTTAGTTCTATGTGCATTGTACCAAGACTAGTTGATTGATGCATAACTTGATGTTGCTTGTTTTAAACTATTTGTATCTAGTCACTCTTATGAACTTTGAAGGTGTCCTATGCATTTATATTTGCTACTCTTTGAGGGACAAGCTGGATACTATTATGCTATGTTTTCTTTATGTGAAACAAACAAACGTCTTGATAAGCATTGTTATTCATGAATCTTTTGTTTGTGCCTTTTCATGTTGCACCATAGTCTCTTTGCTTATTGGTAGAACCTTGTCTTTCATGTTATGATTGAAGTACTGTGCTCCCAGCTTTGAATGTTTTACAAATACTTTGATCAAGTCTTTGATGGTGCATGTCACCTAAAAAATTATTCTTTCTTTTTATCACTTACCTACTCGAGGACGAGCAGGAGTTAAGCTTGGGGATGTTGATACATTGCAAATGTATCTATAATTTTTGATGTTCCATGCTTTGTTTTATCCACTTTCTTGTGTTTTTTCCAACTTTGGAGTACTTTTCATATGATTTCTTGGACTAACCTATTAACAAGAGCCACAGTGCCAGCTGCCTGTTTTCTGCTGTTTTTGGTTCCAGGAAAGTCAGAAAATGAATATTCTCGGAATTGGACGGGACAAAAGCCAAAGTGCCTATTTTTCCGGAAGTCATCAAGTGCCAGAATACGAGACGGAGAAGGGCCAGAGGCCGGCCACACCACCTGGCCGTGCGACTAGGCTGGGCCCGCGCCAGGGGGTGGTGTGGTTGCCCCTGACACCCCCTCGGCCTCCCCTTCCGACTATAAGATGCCCTCGGGACATAAACCCTAAGTACCCGATCAAAAATCCATGAAAGAGTCTGTAGCCGTCGTCATCTCCATCCCTAGATCGGGAGGGATCTGAAGCTCTTCCCGGCACCCTGCCGGAGAGGGGAATTCACCCTGGAGGCCTTCTTCAAGCCTCCGGTGTGATGCGTGAGTAGTTCATACTTGGACTACGGATCCATGTAGTAGCTAGATGGCTGGTTCTCCTCCTTTGTGCTTTCATGTCTAGATCTTGCGAGCTCCGTTCATGATCAAGATCATCTATTTGTAATTCTACATATTGTGTTTGCGGGGATCTGATGGATATTGAGATACTATTTCAGATTGATTATTGATTCTATCATGTCTTTGTTATTTGTGATCTTGCATGCTTTCCGTTGTTAGTAGCTATCTTGGCCAAGTAGATGCTAGCAACTCCAAGAGTTAGTATTTATGCTCGATAGTGGGTTCATGCCTCTGGTAATCTAGGGAAGTGACAGAAATCTCTAAGGTACTAGATGTGTTGTTGCTACTAGGGAGAAAACAACAATCCTTTTTTCATAGAACAATCGTATTGTTTACTTTACACGCAGTTCGTAAAGCAATAATCTGTTGCTTGCAACTTAATACTGGAGGGGGTTCGGATGATAACATGAAGGTGGATTATTAGTCATAAATGCAGTTGGATGGCGGTCTATGTATAATGTTGTAATGCCCAATCAAGTCTCAAAGGAGTCAAGATGATTAGTATATGCATTTATTGCTTTCTCGATGTTTGTCAATTGCCCCGCTGTAATTTGTTCACCCATCATGTTATCTATCTTAAGGAGAGCCACCTCTAGTGAACTATGGATCCCGGTCCTTGTATTTTACATTCAATCTACAAACTATTTACTTCTCTGTGTTTACTTTCTGCAAACTTTTACTTCTTTCCATTCGATACATTTAATCCTTTGTTTTCTGCAAAACACGGTGAGATTGACAACCTCATCGCAAGTTGGGGACAAAGTTTTGTGGTTGTGTTGTGCAGGTCTCCACGTTGCTACTAGCACCGGTAGTGCGCCCTGACAAAGCTCAGCTAGTAACACCTTTGGGGTGTTTCCTTGCTCCTACTGGCTTGATAACCTTGGTTTCGTACTGAGGGAAAACTTCTGTTGTGCTCATCATACCTTCCTCTTGGGGTTCCCCAACGAGCTCGATATATTTTGGGCCATCAACCACATCCCCCTCGCCTGAAGGGTTCGCAGCATAGAAAACAAAAAAGTTCCTACGATGAGAACTATACGCCAAGATCTATCTACTAGATACAAGAAACAGGTGGATATACATCCATGGAGAACTTACCCTTAAAGACAACAAAGTTTTGTTAACGAGTAGGAACTCGTGGATGATGTAGTCGTACGCTTGCCGATCTCAAGATCGTGTGGAAGTCCTAGCGCCGCAAACCAGCAGCGCATCCACACTCGCACACACGTTCAGGCCACCAAAAAATCTCCGCCTCCTCGCTCCAGCGATGTAGCGGAAGCAGCAACTCCTTCCAGACGAAATGCCACTGGGAACATGTATCTCGCTAATCCGAGACCATGGGGAAATAATTCTAGAGGGGAGAGAGATTCTTCATGAGGAGGTGTGAGGAAGAAGGGTGAGAGGGGTGGCCTTTTATAGGAGGAGGGGGTACCCCTCCCCATGGCCGGCGCCCCATGGGGGGTGACCCCTCACCTCCCCCATTCATGTGGTGGTAACCCCCTCCACATAAAAGTGTCCCTTAACATTCCTCTTTAAAGTCTTTACTTTAAATGCATTAAATTTCTCCAAATTTAATGATATCTCTTAATAAAACTCTTTTATTAAATTTATTTAGAATTTTGTTAACTACTTTAATTAACAAACATTCCCAAAAAAAACTGCAACATTTCAATATTACATGCAGAACTAATTTCAGCAATTTCACCCGAAACAGTTTTGGTGTCTATTGAAATAATTCCAGCGCTTTGTAATTCATTCGTCTGAAACACATTTGCTCCAAATGGTATTGGTGTCCCTTAAGTGTGTCACCCTACGGTTCGTGAATAATGCAGACATGATCGAGACCCCTCTCAGATCAATAATCAGAAGCGGGACCTGGAGATCCATACTGACTCCTACACATTCTACGATGACTTCTATGATCATGAGAACCTTTAACATTAGTAACTAAATCCCTTTGTCTCGCGATATATTACATGTCCGAGATTCGATCATCGGTATCTCCATACCTAGTTTGATCTTGTTACTGATATGTACTCTTTTCTTGTTCCCGTGATATAACATTCTAGTGATCTTATCACTTGCTTGCAAGCTAACCAATGTGATATCACCGAGAGGGCCCAGAGTATATCTATCCGTCATCAGGATGGACAAATCCCACTCTTGATCCATGAGCTTCTACATAATACTTTCGTAGCACTTAATCCACCTTTATAATCACCCTTTCACGGTGTGACGTTTGATGTTATCAAGATACTCTTCCAGTGTTAGTGATTAACATGATCTCATGGTCTAAGGACTAGGATTACTTTGTTAGATGTTATAACAATATAAACACAATGACTTTGATCGTAATGCTATACTTCGGATGAATGTTCATCACATCATTCCACTAATGCTGTGACCTCGTTATTAACAATATCCAATGTCCATGATCAGGAAACCTTGATCATCTTATTAATCAGCGAGCTAGTTTATAAGAGAGGCATAACTAGGAACTTTCCTTTTGTTTATTAAACACACATGTATTAACGTTTCCAAATTAATACAATTATAGCATGCAAAATAAACATCTATCATATACTTGGAATATGTATAATAACAACTTTATTATTGCCTCTCAGGGTATATTCCCTTCAGTCTCACACTTGCACTCTAGACAATAATCTAGTTACATGGTGATAAATCTAACACCCTTGGAGTTCTGGTGTTGATCATGTTTTGCTCTAGGGAGAGTTTTAGTCAACGGATCTGCTACATTGAGATCCGTATGTACTTTACAAATCTTTATATCTCCATCCTTGACATGCTCACGGATGGAGTGAAACCGGCACTTAATATGTTTGGAATTCTTATGAGACCTTGGTTCCTTTGCGTTGTCTATGGCTCCATTGTTGTCAAAGTAGATTACCATTGGATCCAACGCGCTGGGAACCACACCCAGTTTGGTAATGAACTCCTTCATCCAAACCGCTTCCTGTGTTGCTTCTGAAGCAGTAATATATTCCACCTCCTTTGTTGACCTTGTTACCACAGGTTGTTTGGAGCTCATCCAACTAACTGTTGCTTCATTCATGAGAAATACATATCCGGATTGAGACTTAGAGTCATCCGGATTAGTGTCAAAGCTAGCGTTGACATAACAATTAGCGACCAGCTCTTCTTCACCTCCGTATACAAGAAGCATTTCCTTAGTTCTTCTCAAGTACTTAAGGATATTCTTGACCGCTATCTAGTGTTCCAAACCTAGATCAGATTGGTACCTACTAGTCAAACTAATAGCATGTTCCACATCCGGTCTTGTACATATCATGGCATACATTATAGAGCCTATGGCTGATGCATAGGGGATCTTATCCATTATCTCTCTTTCTTCCGCGGTAGCCGGACTTTGAGTCTTACTCAATGTCTTGCCTTGCAACATAGGTAAGAACCCCTTCTTACTTTTGTCCATTTTAAACTTCTTTAAAATATTATAAAGGTATGTACTTTGTGATAGCCCTATTAGGCGTCTTGATCTATCTCTATAGATCTTTATGCCTAATATATATGACGCTTCACCAAGGTCTTTTGTAGAAAATTGGCTATTTAGATAACTTTTAACACTGTTTAAAAGATCTATATCCAAACTCTCCATAAGTTTGGACAAATCCAAACTCTTTGATCACCTCATCAAAGCGGATATTCCAACTCCGTGATGCTTGCTTCAGTCCATAGATGGATCGCTGAAGTTTGCACACCTTGTTAGCATCCTTAGGATCGACAAAACCCTTTGGTTGTATCATATACAACTCTTCTTCAATATTACCATTGAGGAACGCAGTTTTGACATCCATCTGCCATATTTTATAATCGAAATATGCAGCAATTGCTAACATAATCCTAACTGATTTAGCATCGCTACGGGAGAGAATGTCTCATCGTAGTCAACTCCTTGAATTTGTCGAAACCCTTTTGCGACAAGTCGAGCTTTATAGACGATTACATTACCATCAGCATCAGTTTTTCTTTTGAAAATTCATTTATTCTCAACGGCCTTTCGGTCGTGAGGTAAGTCCACCAAGGTCCAAACCTGGTTTTCGTACATGGATTCCATCTCGGATTTCATGGCTTCTAGCCATTTGTTGGAATCCAGGCTCATCATCGCTTCTTCATACGTCGCGGGGTCATCTATTTCATCAACATGAAATTTACAACAGGATTCCCGTACAGTTCAGGAGTTGCATGTGTCCTACTTGACCTGCGAAGTTCAGTAGTGTCCTCTTTCGGAGTTTCATGATCATTATCATTAATTCCTTCTTAATTTGGTGAAGTCAACTCCGGAACGACTTCCGGTGCTGTGCCACTCGCCATTTCATGAAGAGAAGGTTCAATAACCTCTTCGAGTTCTACCTTTTGACTACTCACACCTTTTGCGAGAAACTCTTTCTCTAGAAATGATCCATTATTGGCAACAAAAACCTTGCCCTCGGATCTGTGATAGAAGGAATACCCAATTGTTTCTTTAGGGTATCCTATGAAGACGCATTTTTCCGCTTTGGGTTCGAGTTTATCTGGTTAAACTTTCTTCACATAAACATCGCATCCCCAAACTTTAAGAAATGACAGCTTAGGTTTGTTTCCAAACCATAATTCATACAGTGTCGTTTCAACGGATTTAGATGGTGCCCGATTTAAAGTGAATGCAGCGGTTTCTAGTGCATAACCCCAAAATGATAGTGGCAAGTTAGCCAGAGATATCATAGATCGAACCATATCCAATAGAGTACGATTACGACGTTCCGACAAACCATTACGTTGTGGTGTTCCGGCAGGCGTGAGTTGTGAAACTATTCCACACTCTTTCATGTGTGTGCTAAACTCGTAACTTAGATACTCACCTCCACGGTCAGACCAAATAAATTTGATCTTTCTATTACGATGATTTTCCACTTCACTCTGAAATTCCTTGAACTTTTCAAAGGTTTCAGATTTGTGTTTCATCAAATAGATATACCCATATCTACTCAAATCATCCGCGAAAGTAATAAAATAACGATATCCACCTCGCGCCGACACACTCATTGGACCGCATACATCACTATGTATGATTTCCAATAAATCTGTCGCCCGTTCCATTGAACCGGAAAACGGCGTTCTAGTCATCTTGCCCATAAGGCATGGCTCACATGTATCAAATGATTCAAAATCAAATTATTCCAAAAGTCCATTGGAATGGAGTTTCTTCATGCGTTTAACACCAATATGACCTAGATGGCAGTGCCACATATATGCAGATATATCATTATTAAGTTTAATTCTTTTAGCATCAACATTATGGATGTGCGTATGAGTACTATCGAGATTCAATAGAAATAAACCATTCATCACGGGTGCATGACCATAAAAGATATTATCCATATAAATCGAACAACCATTGTTTTCGAATTTAAACGAATAACCACATCGCATCAAACAAGATCTAGATATAATGTTCATGCTTAGTGCAGGCACCAAATAACAATTATTTAAGTTTATAACTAATCCCAATGGTAGGTGGAGAGGCAGCGTTCCGACGGTGATCACATCAACTCTTGATCCATTGCCGACACGCATCTTGACCTCACCCCTTGCTAGCGGTCGCTTGTTCCGCAGCCCCTGATTCGAGTTACATATGTTAGCAATCGATCTGGTATCAAATACCTAGGTGCTACTATGAGTACTAGTCAAGTACACATCAATAACATGTATATCACTGATGTCTACGCACTTCTATTCTTGTAGACAATTGTTGGACCTCCAAGTGCAGAGGTTTGTAGAACAGCAGCAAGTTTCTCTTAAGTGGATCACCCAAGGTTTATCGAACTCAGGGAGGAAGTGGTCAAAGGTATCCCTCTCAAGCAACCCTGCAATCAAGATACAAGAAGTCTCTTGTGTCCCCAACACACCCAATACGCTTGTCAGGTGTATAGGTGCACTAGTTTGGTGAAGAGATAGTTAAATACAAGTGGTATAGATATAAGACAACGGTGCCAGAAAATACTTTGATGGCGTGCAAGAGACTAAATGCAAACTGGAATAAAAATGGCAGCAAGCAAACATGTAACAGATCTAGTTGCAAATGGTGTTTCAATGCTTAGAAACAAGGCCTAGGGATCATACTTTCACTAGTGAATACTCTCATATAAATATCTTCTCTTTATGATACTACTCTGAACTACTCTCCGGTTGGACACTCTAATCCATGGTAGGGCTATAACAACACTCCTCAAAGTCCGCCTTCCCCATCTAGATAACCTCACACTGTCACCTTGAGCACTAGATGGTTCCAACAAACACCACAATTTCATAGATACATCCAACTCCAAATATAACTCATACCAAGTATTTGTAATATCTAGCCTAAGTGCCACCATGGTGTGCATGCTGTCACTTTCACACACATGGGGAGAGCAGAGATCTATTAAAGCACTTGAGTAGCAAGGTAGATCTACTTGATAACAAAGCTCATGATCACAATATGATCATGCATAGAGAGAGATGAACACATAGCTACCGGTAGAGATCTTAGCCTCAAGGAAGGACTACTCCCCCATCATCATGGGAATCAGCAACGGTGATGGAGATGGTGGTGGAGATCGATGGAGATGGCTCCGAGGGCACTTCCCCGTCCCGGCAGGGTGCCAGAACTTTTCGTGGCTGGAGGCTGGTTTATTTAGGGTTTCTAGATCAGGAGGCTTCTTATAGGCGAAGAGGCGAGGTCGGTGGCCGGCCAGGGGCCCACACCATGCCCTGGCATGGCCTAGGGCTGCCCGCGCCAAGGGGGGTGTGGCCGCCCTTCGTCTCTCCTTCGGACTCCATGTGTCTTCCGGTAAAATATTGACTTTGGCTTTTGTCCCGTCCAATTCCGAGTATATTCATTTTCTGGCTTTTCTGGAACCAAAAACAGAAGAAAACTGGCAACTGGCACTGTGGCATCTTGTTAATAGGTTAGTTCTAGAAAATGTGTAAAAGTACTCCAAAGTGTGGAAAAAACATAAGAAAGTAGATATAAAACAAGCATGGAACATCAAAAATTATAGATACGTTAGCAACATATCAACATCCCCAAGCTTAACTCCTGCTCATCCTCGAGTAGGTAAGTGATAAAAAGAAAGAATAATTTTTGAGGTGACATGCACCATCATAAACTAGATCAAAGTATTTGTAAGCATTAAAAGATGGGATCAAGGTACTCTAACATAAACATGAAAGATGTAGTTCTAACAATAAGACATAGTAACTATGCATGCAACATGAAAGGATACAAACAAAGATCATGAATAACAATGTATTGACAGACGTTTGTTTGTTTAATATATAGAAAGCATAGCATAGTGGCATTCAGCTTGTCCCTCATGGAGTAGCAAAACATAAATGCATAGGACACCTTCAAAGTTCATAAGGTGACTAGATACAAATAGTTTAAGAACAAGCAATATCAAAGTTATGCATCAATCAACAAGTCTTGGGACAATGCACATTAAACTAAGAATGGCCACTATGCTCTCTCAATAGGTGCATAAAGATAGAAGATGGAGACTCAGCATAAAAGTAAAAGAAAGGCCTTCATAGAAGGAAGTAGGGATTCAAGTCTCATAAAGAGCTTCCAAAAATTATGGTACTTATTAGCTTTCAGCTCTCATTTCCTGTATCATAAGCATCTTGAAGTGATTAAGGTTAAAGTGAACAAACTATGGAGTATATGCTTGACAAAGTATAAGTTGGCAATCTCATGCCCCTTGAATACGAGGGTTGCTCCTCATGTTACTCAAGTTTAGTTACCGGTAAGTTCTTGTCATAGTAAGTATATGTGTATCATAGAGAACCGCCAACGGGGTACCCCTTGCACATGATACAGGAGCTATCCCATAATCAAAATGACAAGGCAAGCAGACAATGATCATCTCAGCAATCTTCTTATTTACCATGGGAAAATGGTGCTTTTTCTCTCTTTCCTCTTTTCTCATCTTTTTTTTCTTTTTCTCAATCTCAATCTCTTTTTTTATAATAAGAATGCTTCATAGATTGCTCACTATGGTGATGCTGCAAGTTTCCACCATGATTAGGCATGGCTTAGGCTAGCGGCCCATGCGTTTCTCTAACACACATACATAACTCCATGGACTTACAAGCTCCCCTTTCATTTGACACCGACGACGTCCATAAACAAAAGAGCATGATATCAACTGTGTGTACAATGTGCAAGTGCAATGTTGAAAGCGTTCCCCATGACAACATGGTTCTGCTAATTCCCAACGTATAAGTGCAAGTATATACAACATAGATGACACAATGGTTCAAGTTTATTAGGGGCAAGAAAGTAAAATGTGCCATCAAGTTCGTGAGAGCTTTAATCACTCATTTTCACATAACAAGTTTAATTCAGAAGGTAGATAAAATCATGAATATACTTGGAATAGCAAATGCTAATAGGTAGGTATGGTGGACTCTTTGGAATAACTTGGTTTTATTTGGAGTTGGATGCATGAGCGGAATTCACACTTGGTTATGGAGGCTAGCAAAATACTGGGAGCGACCAACTAAGAGAGCAATAATGGCCATAATCATGCAAAGCGACAAAACATCATTAATTAAAGCATAAAGTGATATTACAAGTCGAAAACTAAAGGATCATAGAGGCTATGGTGACTTGGTATAGCCTTAACATGGTGTGAGCATGCGCCAAGTCAACCCAAATAAAGCATCAAAGGAGAATACCACAATACTATGCTTTAATATGCTAAAATAACGCATGATTCTTTCAAGGCACATTAAGAAATCTCAATTGTTTATAACATGTCATGCTATAGCAAAAATCACTAAGCATAAAGCCAAAACAATATCAAGCATGACATAACAAAGCATAGGCCACAGTAAAAAACAAGCTCCTTTTTACCACTTAAACATGAACTTTCCTACTCTTTTCCAATCCAAACCAACCTATTTGAAAGAACTCACAAAGATAATAATAAATAAAGATCAGTGAGCTTGTCTCATGATGGCTTAGTGTCGGCGCCAGGAAAATGCTGGTGCGATGTTGATGTAGAGCTCGTTGGGAACCCCAAGAGGAAGGTATGATGAGCACATCAGCAAGTTTCCCTCAGTTATGAAACCAAGGTTTAATCGAACCAGTAGGAGCAAGGAAACACCCCAACGGTGTTGCTAGATGAGCCTTGGCAGGGCGCACTACCGGTGCTAGTAGCAACGTGGAGACCTGCACAACACAACCACAGAACTTTGTCCCCAACCTGCGATGAGGTTGTCAATCTCACCGTGTTTTGCAGAAAACAAAGGATTAAACGTATCGAATGGAAAGAAGTAATAGTTTGCAGAAAGTAAATGATGGGTTCGTAGCATGGAAAACAAAAAATTTCTACCGCAAGAACGAACAAAACCTAGATCTAATCTAGATAAAAGCCAAGATCTAATCTATGAGACATGAGCAACGAGATAGATAGGAACTAACCCTCGTAGATCCGAAAGCATTAACGAGATTAGATCTCGTGGTTGATGTAGTCGATCACTTGCCGATCTCAAGATCGTGTGGACGATCCTTCCGGCGTCGCGATCCAGCAGCGCTTCCGCCCTCGGTCAAGTAGACGATCCTTCCGGCGTCGCGTTCCAGCAGCGCTTCCGCCGTTGGTCAAGTAGTCGATCCTTCCGGCGCCACGTTTCGGCAGCGCTTCCGCAGTCGGTCACACGTGCGGAGTCGAAGCAGACCTTCCTCTCCCCGTTCCAGCGAGCAGCGGAGGTAGTAGATCTTCTCCACGGAATCCCAGCAGCACGACGGTGTGGTGGTGGTGGTGGAGTAGAGAATTCTGCAGGGCTTCGCCTATGCCTGTGCAGAAGATGGTGGAGGAGAGAGGCGGCAGAGATTGGACGTTATGAGAGCCGGGCTTGGAGGGGGCGCCCCTGCCCTTCTATTTAAGGGGAGGAGGCGCGCCTGGGGAGGGGGAGTCCTTGTAGGACTCCCCTCCTCTATAGCCAACGAATTTGGGGAGGGGGAAGGAGTCCTCCTCCCCCACGAATTCGTGTCTTGACCCACCAGGACTCCTTGATCCCTATCTTGATTTTCAAGCAAACTCCAAGATATCTTCTAGAACCTTCCGGAACATTCCGAAACCTTCTAGAATCTCCATACAGACACTCCAGAACATTTCCTAACTTAGAAAATGATCCCCAATATATGAATCTTATTCTCCGGACCATTCCGGATCTCCTCGTGATGTCCCGGATCCATTCCGAGACTCCGAACAACATTCAGTCTCCAACGAATATTCCATATCTACTTAAAACAACTTCGAACCTTAAGTGTGTCACCCTACGGTTCAGGAAAGTATTACACGCGTCATTTGATCTAAATCAAAGACTCCAAAAATCCATCAACATGGAGTTTCTTCATGTATCCCTTTCAATATAATTTAAACGACGATGTCACTTCGCAAGTGATCTTTCAATCATTTGTCTTGCGACATTTTAGCAATAGTGTTTATGGATGTGATTTCTCCCACAAGACTTGTAAAAGTTCATCCATCCTTATGGAATACGGTAATTATTTGAACAACCATTGTTCTCGTAATACCAGAACAAAATAACA
This sequence comes from Avena eriantha, assembly GCA_910589775.1. Lineage (NCBI taxonomy): Eukaryota > Viridiplantae > Streptophyta > Magnoliopsida > Poales > Poaceae > Avena > Avena eriantha. The sequence goes on along the minus strand of OU342742.1, from coordinate 21,919,521 downwards.
AATCTTGAAGGCTAGGTTTGATGTCAACGAAAAACACAATAACACCTTATTTGTTTTCGATGAACATCATCACTCATTCTCTTGCTAGTTACTTAGGCCATTGTAGTTCATGAATTGTGTTGTCATGTATGACACTTCATACCAACCAATTCGGTATCCAATACCTAAGAGCCACATTGTTTAACAAGCAATGAATACAACCATAACATGTATGTCTTCTATATACCCAAGTTGGACATCTCCAACCTTACAATTTCTGCCAAATATTTTATAGATTCTCTTTCAGCAATTCCTTTTTCTTTTAAAAGAATCTATCAACATCAATAGTGGTGTCATTCACATGACACATAGTACAAAGCGTATATAGTCAAATACTAATACCTTTGGACTTGCACTTTGAAGTGGATCACCATCATCAAATGTTTGGCATTCTTTCAAAATTCCATTCTTTAGTAATCTTTTAGTGTAGCAAACATTTTACTTACATCTTCTATTCATCCTTATCATGACAACTTTCATGATCAAGCTGCTATAGCTTATAAAGGTGAATTGTGAGTATAATGTTTCTTTTTCAAAACCTTTTGGAGGATTAGGACGACTAGCGTCTCCAACCTTCACAAATTCTCATCAAATATGAGGACGTATACTCTATCATGTTGTAACCAACACATTGTTTTAGATATCGTAATACCTTTCACATATGATGGTTTCTGAAACATTGCTTTCAGCTCTTAGATAAACTTGATATTAAAAACAATCTTTTGAGTATCAAGAATCATGGAGGCTAACATGATACATTAGATACTAACACTGGAATTGTTACTCTTGATTTAATACTATTTATTAAACTTCATGGAGTAAATTGAGTTTGCTGAAAGTTTGCAATAGGACTTATAAATTTTAATTGACACTCAAAACAATACGATACCAGTTCGTAAAGCAAATATCCAGAATTTCTATAGTTCCACTATCTCAACTATAACTAAGCGTAAGGTGGTGAACGGATGCCAATGACTACAACAAACTATGCAAATTCACTTTGATTGTGTTTATGATAAATTGAGTTCGACTAATCCAAATTACAAATGAACTCCCACTCAAAACAACATCCCTCAAGTTGTTTTAGTGATTACATGAACCAAATCCACTACACCAAGTCCGATCATCACGTGAGATGATGTAGCTTTAAAGGCGAACAATCAACATGTTCATCATATCATCCATATGACTCATGCTTTACCTTTCGGTATTCTGTGTTCCGAGACCATGTCTGTACATGCTAGGCTCGTCAAGGTTAACCTTAGTTTCTGCATGTGCAAATCTGGCTTGCACCCGTTGTATGCACACGTAGAGTCTATCACACCCGATCATCACGAGATGCTTCGAAACGACGAGTCTTAGCAACGGTGCCAACTAAGGACGAACACTTTATTACTTGATATTTAGTGAGAGGGATCATCTTATAATGCTACCGTCGCGATCTAAGCAATACAAGATGCATAAAGGATTAACATCACAGGCAATTCATAATATGTGATATGATATGGCCCTTTCTTCTTGTGCCTTTGATCTCCATCTCCAAAGCATGGACAAGATCTCCATCATCACCAGCGTGGCGTCAAGGTCCGTGGCGCCGCTTCATGGTTGTCCATCACCACCAACAACTATTACAACCTCTTGGAATAAAGCTATTACAAGATGAATAGACACGCAGGTCTTAACAGAATTAAAAGACAACCATTAGGCTCCTGCCGGTTGCCATATTACAACAAGGATCATTGCATACATCAAATATAATCACAATCCAATGTTGGCCATATCACATCACAAAACCCCTGCAAAAACGAGTTAGACGCCTCTAATTTTCTTTGCATGTTTTACGTGGCTTGGGGCTTTCGCATAAGACCGATCTTACCTACGAACATGAACCACAACGTTGATACAAGTGTTGTCAAGATGCTCATTGTAAATTGAATCTTAACTATGGTGGGAGAGACAGACACCTGCAAAGCCACTTGTGCAAAGCAAGTTGCACGTCAAGCGTGGAGCAAGTCTCATGTGCGATGACATGTAATGTTAGCCCGAGCCGCTTCATCCCACCATGCCGCAAGATGCAAAGTACACGCTAAGACACCGACAACAAAAACATCAACGCCCACAAAACCATTGTGTTCTACTCGTGCAACAGATCTACGCATAGATACGGCTCTGATACCACTGATGGGTTCGTAGCATGGAAAACAAAAATTTTCTACCGCAAGAACGAACAAAACCTAGATCTAATCTAGATAAAAGCCAATATCTAATCTATGAGACATGAGCAACGAGATAGATAGGAACTAACCCTCGTAGATCCGAAAGCGTTAACGAGATTAGATCTCGTGGTTGATGTAGTCGATCACTTGCCGATCTCAAGATCGTGTGGACGATCCTTCCGGCGTCACGATCCAGCAGCGCTTCCGCCCTCGGTCAAGTAGACGATCCTTCCGGCGTCGCGTTCCAGCAGCGCTTCCGCCGTTGGTCAAGTAGTCGATCCTTCCGGCGCCACGTTTCGGCAGCGCTTCCGCAGTCGGTCACACGTGCGGAGTCGAAGCAGACCTTCCTCTCCCCATTCCAGCGAGCAGCGGAGGTAGTAGATCTTCTCCACGGAATCCCAGCAGCACGACGGTGTGGTGGTGGTGGTGGAGTAGAGAATTCTGCAGGGCTTCGCCTATGCCTGTGCAGAAGATGGTGGAGGAGAGAGGCGGCAGAGATTGGACGTTATGAGAGCCGGGCTTGGAGGGGGCGCCCCTGCCCTTCTATTTAAGGGGAGGAGGCGCGCCTGGGGAGGGGGAGTCCTTGTAGGACTCCCCTCCTCTATGGCCAACGAATTTGGGGAGGGGGAAGGAGTCCTCCTCCCCCACGAATTCGTGTCTTGACCCACCAGGACTCCTTGATCCCTATCTTGATTTTCAAGCAAACTCCAAGATATCTTCTAGAACCTTCCGGAACATTCCGAAACCTTCTAGAATCTCCATACAGACACTCCAGAACATTTCCTAACTTAGAAAATGATCCCCAATATATGAATCTTATTCTCCGGACCATTCCGGATCTCCTCGTGATGTCCCGGATCCATTCCGAGACTCCGAACAACATTCAGTCTCCAACGCATATTCCATATCTACTTAAAACAACTTCGAACCTTAAGTGTGTCACCCTACGGTTCGTGAATATGTAGACATGATAGAGACACATCTCCTATCAATAACCATCAGCGGGACCTGGAGATCCATAATGGCTCCCACATACTCAACGATGACTTCGCGATCGATTGAACCACTTACATACGAAACTAATTCCCTTTGTCTCGCGATACTATACTTATCCGAGGTTTGATCGTCGGCATCTCCATACCTAGTTCTACCTCGTTACTGATAAGTACTCTTTACTCGTTCCGTGATATGTCATCCCTTGTGACCCAGTCACATGCTTGCAAGCTAATTAGATGACATTCCACCGAGAGGGCCCAGAGCATATCTATCCGTCATATGGATGGACAAATCCCAATCTTGGTCCATGCGCTTCAACACATACTTTCAGAATACCCAATGACATCTTTATGACCACCCAGTTACGAAGCGGTGTTTGATGTCATCAAAGTACCCATCCGGTGATGGTGATTAACACAACCTCATGGTCGAAGGATTAGGTTACTATGTATTTGAAAGCTTACAGCAATACGAACTTAATGACTTGATCTTATGCTACGCTTACTATGGGTGTGTGTCCATCATATCATTCTCCTAATGACATAACCTTGTTATTAATCACATCCTAATGTCCATGATCAGGAAACCATGATCATCAATTAATCAACAAGCTAGTTCAACAAGAGGCTTAGTAGGGACTCTCTTATGTTTACAAAACACACATGTATTAGTGTTTCCTAATAATACAATTATAGCATGGGATGTAAACATTTATCATAAACATAAAGATATAATAATAACCACTTTATTATTGCCTCTTGGGCATATCTCCAACAGTAAACACAAAGCATTAAACAGTTTGTAGATTGTATGTAAAGAAAGGACCAGGATCCATAGTTCACTAGAGGTGGCTCTCCTTAAGATAGATAACATGCTGGGTGAACAAATTATAGCGGGGCAATTGACAAACATCGAGAAAGCAATACATGCATATACTAATCATCTTGACTCCTTTGATACTTGATTGGGCATTACAACATTATACATAGACCGCCATCCAACTACATCTATGACTAATAATCCACCTTCACGTTATCATCCGAACCCCCTCCAGTATTAAGTTGCAAGCAACAGATTATTGCTTTACGAATTGCGTGTAAAGTAAACAATATGATATTTCTATGAACAAAGGATTGTTGTTTTCTCCCTAGTAGCAACAACACATCTAGTAGCTTAGAGATTTCTGTCACTTCCCCAGATTACCAGAGGCATGAACCCACTATCGAGCATAAATACTAACTCTTGGAGTTGCTAGCATCTACTTGGCCAAGATAGCTACTAACAACGGAAAGCATGCAAGATCACAAATAACAAAGACATGATAGAATCAATAATCAATCTGAAATAGCATCTCAATATCCATCGGATCCCCGCAAACACAACATGCAGAATTATAAATAGATGATCTTGATCATGAACGGAGCTCACAAGATCTAGACATGAAAGCACAAAGGAGGAGAACCAGCCATCTAGCTACTACATGGATCCGTAGTCCAAGGATGAACTACTCACGCATCACACCGGAGGCTTGCATGGTGATGAAGAAGGCCTCCAGGGTGAATTCCTCTCTCCGACAGGGTGCCGGGAAGAGCTTCAGATCCCTCCCAATCTAGGGACGGAGATGACGGCGGCTATAGACTCTTTCGTGGATTTTTGATTGGTCCCTTAGGGTTTTCGTCCCGAGGGAAAAATATAGGCGGAAGGAGAGGCCGAGGGGGTGCCTGGGCTGGCCACACCACTCCTTGGCACGGGCCAAGCTTGGCCGCGCGGCCAGGTGGTATGGCCGCCCTCTGGCCCTTCTCCGTCTCGTATTCTAGCATCTGATGACTTCCGGAAAAATAGGCACTATGGCTTTTGTCCCGTCCAATTCCGAGAATATTCATTTTCTGACTTTCCTGGAACCAAAAACAACAGAAAACAGGCAGCTGACACTGTGGCTCTTGTTAATAGGTTAGTCCAAGAAATCATATGAAAAGTACTCCAAAGTGTGGACAAAACACAAGAAAGTGGATAAAACCAAGCATGTAACATCAGAAATTATAGATACATTTGCAATGTGTCAACATCCCCAAGCTTAACTCCTGCTCGTCCTCAAGTAGGTAAGTGATAAAAAGAAAGAATAATTTTTGAGGTGACATGCACGATCAAAGACTTGATCAAAGTATTTGTAAAACATTCAAAGCTGGGATCATAGTACTTCAATCATAACATGAAAGACAAAGTTCTAGCAATAAGACAAAGAAACTATGATGCAACATGAAAAGGCACAAACAAAAGATTCATGAATAACAATGCTTTGCAAGACGTTTGTTTGTTTCACATAAAGAAAACATAACATAATATCATTCAGCTTTACCCTCATAGAGTAGCAAATATAAATGCATAGGACACCTTCAAAGTTCATAAGAATGACTAGATACAAATAGTTTAAAACAAGCAATATCAAGTTATGCATCAATCAACTAGTCTTGGGACAATGCACATAGAACTAAGAATGGCCACTATGCTCTCAAAGTAGGTGCATAAAGGTAGAAGGTGGAGACTCAATATAATGGTGGAAGAAAGGCCTTTATAGAAGGAATTAGGGATTCAAGTCTCGTAAAGAGCTTCCAAAAATTATGGTACTTATAGCTTTCAGCTCTCATTGCCCTATCATAAGCATCTTGAAGGTGATTAAGGTTAAAGTGACACAACTAAGAGGATATGCTTGACAAGTTATAAACTGAAATCTCATGCCCCTTACTTACGAAGACTGAACCTCATGCTACTCAACTTTAGTCACGAGTAAGCTCTTGTCATTGTAAGTACATGTGTATCATAAAGAATCGCCAACGGGGTACCCCTTGCACATGATACAGGAGCTATCTCATAATCAAAATGACAAGGCAAGCAGACAATGAGCATCTCAGCGATCTGTTTATTTGCTATTTGCATAGGTTTTTACTGAGGATGCTTCATAGAGTGCTCATTATGGTGATGCTGCAAGTTTCCACCATGATTAGGCATGGCTTAGGCTAGCGGCCTAGGTGTTTCTCTAACACACATACAAACTCCATGATCTTACAAGTTCCACTTTTATTTCACACCGCCGGGATCCATAAGCAAAAGAACATGATATCAACAGGGTAGAAAGTACAAGTGCAATGTTGAAAGCGTTCCCCAAGGTACATGGTTTTGCTAATTTCAACTTGTAAAGCGCAAGCATATACGCAACAAAGAAGGACCCAATGGTTCAAGTTTATTAAAAGTAAAGTGTGCCATCAAGTTCGTGAGAGCTTTAATCACTAGTTTTCTCATAACAAGTTTAATTTGGAAGGTAAAAAAAGCATGAATATACTTGGAATAGCATAAGATAGTAGGTAGGTATGGTGGACTCTTTGGAAAAACTTGGTTTATGGAGTTGGATGCATGAGTGGAACTCATAATTTGTTGTGGAGGCTAGCAAAAGACTGGGAGCGACAAACTAAGAGAGCAATAATGGCCATAATCATGCAGAGCGACAAAACATCATTGATCAAAGCATAAAGTGATACTACAAGTTGAAAACTAAAGGATCATAAAGGCTATGGTAACTTGAGATAGTCATAACATGGTGTGAGCATGCGCCAAGTCAACCCAAATAAAGCATCAAAGGAGAATGCCACTATACTATGCTTTAATATGCTAAAACAACGCATGATTCATCCAAGGCACATTAAGCAATCTCAATTGTTTATAACAAGTCATGCTACAGCAAAGAATACTAAGCATAAAGCCAAAACAATATCAAGCATGGCATAACAAAGCATAGGCCACAGTCAAAAATGAGCTCTTTTTACCACATAAGCATGAACTTTCCTACTCTTTTCCAAAACAAACCAAACTATTTGCAAACCAATGTATGAAAGAGGGGGTCCAAACAATTTATTCAGAAAACTAAGAAAACCAAAGCAAACGAAAACCAAAACGAAAACGAAAAAGAAGACGCTCCAAGAATAACACAACTGTGCATGAAACAATAAAAATGAAGCGTTTGGAGGAAACCTGGGATTTTTATTGATGAAGAAAGGGATGCCTTGGGAATCCCCAAGCTTTGACGCTTCTACTTCTTGGATATTTCTTGGGGTTACACGTGTGGCATCCCAAGCTTGAGCTTTAGTCCATTCTTCATCTCATTACCCATTCCTTCCATACACCTGAATTTTTTCCTTCATACAAAACTTCACACAATCTTTATTAGCAACATTAGTGCACTCAAGATAAATACGTCTTAAGGTTCAGTTATAACACCAAATAAACTTCCATTAGAACACTAGCTACTATAGCACTTCCCTCAGAAAGCTCAATTCCCCAAAAGAACTCAAAAAGGAACCAACAAGAAGCAAATGCAGAAAATGGCAGAAATCTGTCAAAACAGACCAGCAGGTAAAGACGAATTTTTTCTAAGACCTTCTGTTGCTGAAATCAAAAAGTGTTGAACTAACTAAAGTTAGATAACAACCTGGGCAGAAGAACAAAAATTCACGACTCAAAAAGACGTTCAGATATTTTACACGAATTTTTATGGTGAAGCACAGAAATCTGTTTCGGGACAGCAACTTTCCCAATCATTACTTCTCTCTCATTAGAGGTTACTCTTGGCATAAAAAGCAAATAAAAAGGATAAGGAGCGGTTATTATAGAAGTAATAACTTCCAAGACTCATCTACAACTTTTGGGTTATCTCCCAATAAGTAGGTGCATAAAGGTAGAAGGTGGAGACTCAATATAATGGTGGAAGAAAGGCCTTTATAGAAGGAAGTAGGGATTCAAGTCTCATAAAGAGCTTCCAAAAATTATGGTACTTATAGCTTTCAGCTCTCATTGCCCTATCATAAGCATCTTGAAGGTGATTAAGGTTAAAGTGACACAACTAAGAGGATATGCTTGACAAGTTATAAACCAAAATCTCATGCCCCTTACTTACGAAGACCGAACCTCATGCTACTCAACTTTAGTCACGAGTAAGCTCTTGTCATTGCAAGTACATGTGTATCATAAAGAACCGCCAACAGGGTACCCCTTGCACATGATACAGGAGCTATCTCATAATCAAAATTACAAGGCAAGCAGACAATGAGCATCTCAGCGATCTGTTTATTTGCTATTTGCATAGGTTTTTATTGAGGATGCTTCATAGAGTGCTCATTATGGTGATGCTGCAAGTTTCCACCATGATTAGGCATGGCTTAGGCTAGCGGCCCAGGCGTTTCTCTAACACACATACAAACTCCATGATCTTACAAGTTCCACTTTTATTTCACACCACCGGGATCCGTAAGCAAAAGAACATGATATCAAGAGGGTGCAAGCAAAAGAGAACACTCACAAACAATAAGAATGAAAACTAGAGTGTTCTAGGCAATGAATAATAGGGTGTATATCTCTCCAAAATAAGTGTGTTGGGATCCAACCAACTTATTTAAGCAAACTAAGCAAACAAAAACTTAAAACGAAAACAAAGACGCTCCAAGAACACCACAATTGTGCATGAAACAATAAAAATGAAGTGTTTGGAAGAAACTTGAAATTTTTATTTATGAAGAAGGGGGTGCCTTGGGCATTCCCAAGCTTTAACGCTTGTACCTCTTGAATATTTCTTGGGGTGACACGGGTGGCATCCCCAAGCATGAGCTTTTGTCCATTCTTCATCTCATTACATCATTCTTCCCTTACACCTGAAATTTTTCCTTCATACAAAACTACACACAATCTTCATTAGCAACATTAGTGCATTCAAAAGATAATAAACCTTTGGGGTTTAGTTTAAAACAACAAAACTTTCATTAAAAATACAGGCTACTGTAGCAATTCCCTCAAAAAGCTCAATTCACCAAAAAGAACCCAAAAAGAAATCGATAAAGAGGCAAATGCAAATAATGGCAGAAATCTATCAAAATAGACCAGGAGGTGAAAACCGATTTTTTAGAAGACCTTATGTTGCTCAAATAAAAAAGTGTTGAACTAAGGAAAGTTAGCTAACAATCTGTGGGATTTATTTAGAAAATTACAGCTCAACCCGACATATAGAGAGTTTTCACGAATTTTTACAGTGAAGCACAAAAATCTATTTCGGGACAACACTTTGCCAAATCTTACTTCCCTCTCATTAGAGGTTACTCTTGGCACAAAAAGCAAATAAAAAGGATAAGGAGCGGTTATTACTGAAGTAATAACTTCCAAGACTCAACTAAAACTTTTGGGTTATCTGCCAATAAGTAATTTTCTTTAACGCCTTTAAGTTAGGCATGATAGTTTGAGAAGATGATCATATAAGAAATATGTATTAAAGTAAAAGAGAGCATCAAGAAGCAAATTCAAAGCACATTTAAGTCTAACCCACTTCCTATGCATAGGAATCTTATAAAGAAACAAGTCATGAAAGCACAAAGCAACAAGCATAGGAAAGCAAAACAAGTGTAACTTCAAGACTTTCAACATAAAGAGGGGAAACTTAATATTATTGAGACACATAAAACCATGTTTCTCTCTCTCATAATAACTTTCAGTAGCATAATGAATAAAATTAACAATATAACTATCACATAAAACATTCTTATCATTAGCCACATGCATATAATAATTATTAATTGTAGTGGGAGCAAATTCAACAAAATAGCTATCATTATTATTCTCATCACCATAATCATCAAATATAGGAGGCATATTGTAATCATAATTATTTTTCTCCTCAATAGTAGGTGGACTGAAAATATCATATTCATCATTGTAATCATCATATATTGGAGGCATAGTATCATCAAAGTAAACTTTCTCCTCCATTCTTGGGAGACTAAAAAGATCATTTTCATCAAAACCAGCTTCCCCAAGCTTAGAATTTTCCATAGAATTAGCAATAATGGTGTTCAAAGAATTCATACTAATAACATTGCTATTATCACGCAAATAAAGTTCCATAGATTTTTAATTTTATCTTCAAACACTTCATGTCCTAACTCAAGATAAATACTATAAAGCTCTCTATTTTGTTGTTGTTTTCCATTAAGCCTAACTAGTGAAAACAAGAAACAAAAAGACAAAATTGCAGAATCTAAAGGAAATAACTTCGAGCACTCACACCGGAGGATGTGAGTACTTTTTACCTTACCTCCCCGGCAACGGCGCTAGAAAAATAGCTTAATGTCTACGCACTTCTATTCTTGTAGACAGTTGTTGGGCCTCCAAGTGCAGAGGTTTGTAGAACAGCAGCAAGTTTCCCTTAAGTGGACCACCCAAGGTTTATCGAACTCAGGGAGGAAGTGGTCAAAGGTATCCCTCTTAAGCAACCCTGCAATCAAGATACAAGAAGTCTCTTGTGTCCCCAACACACCCAATACGCTTGTCAGGTGTATAGGTGCACTAGTTCGGCGAAGAGATAGTGAAATACAAGTGGTATAGATATAAGACAACGGTGCCAGAAAATACTTTGATGGCGTGGAAGAGACTAAAGGCAAACTGAAATAAAGATGGCAGCAAGCAAACATGTAACAAATCTAGTTGCAAATGGTGTTTCAATGCTTAGAAACAAGGCCTAAGGATCATAATTTCACTAGTGAATACTCTCATATAAATATCTTCTCTTTACGATACTACTCTGAACTACTCTCTAGTTGGACACTCTAATCCATGGTAGGGATATAACAACACTCCTCAAAGTCTGCCTTCCCCATCTAGATAACCCCACACTATCACCTTGAGCGCTAGATGGTTCCAACAAACACCACAATTTCATAGAGACATCCAACTCCAAATATAACTCACAACAAGTATTTGTAATATCTAGCCTAAGTGCCACCATGGTGTGTACGCAGTCACTTTGACACACATGGGAAGAGCAGAGATCTATTTAAGCACTTGAGTAGCAAGGTAGATCTACTTGATTACAAAGCTCATGATCACAATATGATCATGTATATAGAGAGATGAACACATAGCTACCGGTAGAGCCCTTAGCCTCAAGGAAGGACTACTCCTCCATCATCATGGGAATCAGCAACGGCGATGGAGATGGTGGTGGAGATCGATGGAGATGGCTCTGGGGGCACTTCCCCATCCCGGCAGGGTGCCAGAACAGAGACTTTCTATCCCCCGAATCTCCCCTTCGGTGGTGGCGGCGCTGTGGAACTTTTCGTGGCTGGAGGCTGGCTTATTTAGGGTTTCTGGATCGGGAGGCTTCTTATAGGCGAAGAGGCGAGGTCGGTGGCTGGCTAGGGGGCCCACACCATGCCCTGGCACGGCCTAGAGCTGCCCGCGCCAAGGGGGTGTGGCCACCCTGTGGCCCCCCTTCATCTCTCCTTCGGACTCCATGTGTCTTCCAGTAAAATATTGACTTTGGCTTTTGTCCCGTCCAATTCTGAGTATATTCATTTTCTGGCTTTTCTCCAAAAACAGAAGAAAACAGGCAACTGGCACTGTGGCATCTTGTTAATAGGTTAGTTCCAGAAAATGTGTAAAAGTACTCCAAAGTGTGGACAAAACATAAGTAAGTAGATATAAAACAAGCATGGAACATAAAAAATTATAGATATGTTAGAAACGTATCAATCACATATACCTTTGTTTGCCTTGCCGGCTTTCTTGTCCGCCAAAAACTTGGGGCATTTATGCTTCCAATGGCCAATCCCCTTACAATAGTAGCACTCGGTATCAGACTTAGGGCCAGCCCGGGATTTCTTTTCAGGCGCAGCAACAGATTTGCCTCCCTTCTTTCCCTTATGTTTACCCTTCTTGTCTTTATTAAAACCGGTGGTCCTATTGACCATCAACACTTGATGTTCTTTCCCAATCTCCACTTTTGCAGTCTTAAGCATTGACAGAAGCTCGGGGAGAGTCTTCTTCATGCCCTGCATGTTATAGTTCATCACGGAGCTCTTGTAGCTAGGTGGCAGAGATTGGAGAACATGATGTATGCCTAAGTCAATGGGAATCGTTATTCCCAAGGACACAAGCTTATCGGCGTACCCAGACATTTTGAGTACGTACTCACTTACGGAGTTGTCCTCTTCCATCATGCAGCTAAAGAACTTTTCTGAAGCATTATAACTCTCTACGGCAACATGGGTATCGAAAATCATTTTCAATTCACCCATGGTATCAAAGGCATTGCCATTTTCGAAACTCTTTCGAAGTTCTAGCTCTAGCCCATACAGTATGCCGCAATGAACTAAGTTGTGGTCCTCCTGACGAGTCACATAGACATTCTTTTCCTCGTCAGGGGCATCAGGAGCTAGAGGCGTGCCTAGCGGCGCTTCTAGCACATATTGCTTTTGTACAGCAGAGAGGAGAATCCTCAAATTCATAGCCCAGTTGGTGAAGTTGGTACCATTCACAACAAGTTTCTCTTTCTCCATGAACATATTGAAATTAAAAGAAGGTGGTGCCATCTACAACCGAATTTGTAAAGTTTATTTAGACTAAGTTTGTGATAGATTGAGTTCAACTAAACTCCCACTCAAAAACAACATCCCTCGCGTCTTTTTGGTGATTACATGAACCAAATCCACTACACCAAGTCCGATCATCACGTGAGTCGGTGTAGCTTCAAAGGCGAGCATCTATATGGGCATCATATCAACTATATGACTCATGCTTAACCTTTCGGTCCGTGTTCCGAGGCCATGTCTGTACATGCGAGGCTCGCCAAGTAAGAACCTTAGTACTCGTGTGTGTAAAACTATCTTACACCCGAAATATGATCGTGGATTCAAGTACACCCGATCATCATGTGATGTCTTGAAGCGGCAAAACATAAACGGTGCGTACTTAAGGAAGAACACATTTTTATCTTGATATTTAAATGAGGGATCATCTTATGATGCTACTAAAACGCCAAACTAGCAATATAAGATGCGAACATCATATGTGTAAAGTGAAATGATATGGTTCTTGCATTTGATCACTATCATATGCATCGTGGTATGATCTTTACCATTCTTTTGTGTGTAAGGCCAAGGTCTATGGAACTTACACGTTAGGTGTGTTGTAAGAGTATCAACTATACATCAACTTACAACATTACCTTATCATGACACAAGCCCAGGAACGATCTAAACTAGACGCCTCTAATTTATCAATTGCAAGTTTTACGTGGCTTAGGGCTTTCGAAGATAAAACTGTTCTTACCTACGAACATGGAACCACAACGATGATAACCAAATTATTAGCAACTCATTGTAAATCAGATATTGACTATAGTAGGAGAGACAGACACCCGCCAGCCACTTATGTAAAACTAGTTCCATGTCAGTCGTGGAACTGGTCTCATGTGCGATGGCATGTAAGGTTGGTCCAGGCCGCTTCATCCCACTATGCCACCAATATCCAAAGTACATATAAGAAGCAATAACATGATCATCACTGCCCACATACTCTTATGTGTTCTACCCGTGCAAAGCACCTACGCATAGATCAGGATCTGATACCACTGAAGGGTTCGCAGCATAGAAAACAAAAAATTCCTATGATGAGAACTATACGCCAATATCTATCTACTAGATACAAGCAACGGGTGGATATACATCCATGGAACACTTACCCTCGAAGACAACAAAGTTCGGTTAACGAGTAGGAACTCGTGGATGATGTAGTTGTACGCTTGCCGATCTCAAGATTGTGTGGAAGTCTGATACATTGCAAATGTATCTATAATTTTTCATGTTCCATGCTTGGGTTTATCCACTTTCTTGTGTTTTGTTCCAACTTTGGAGTACTTTTCTTATGATTTCTTGGACTAACCTATTAACAAGATGCCACAGTGCTAGTTGCATGTTTTCTACTGTTTTGGTTCCAGGAAAGTCAGAAAATCAATATTCTCGGAATTGGACGGGACAAAAGCCAAAGTTCCTATTTTACCAGAAGACTCACGGAGCCAGAATACAAGACGGAGGAGGACCAGGGCCTGGCCACACACCCTAGGCGCGGGCTCCTTACCCGCGCCACCAGGTGGTGTGGTCCCCCTGGCACTCCACCGACCTTGCCTCTTCGCCTATAAGAAGCCTCCCGATGCATAAACCCTAAATAGTCAAACCTCCACCCACGAATTTGCAGCCACGAAAGCCACGATTTTTCCTCCCCCATGGATCCCATATCTATGGGGAAGGGCTCCCAAGAAGCCATAAAGGAAAGGTGCTAAGGGGCGGTGCTCCCGTGTGATACCGGCGGTGGGGAAGGAGTCCTCCGTGCCGCCTCTGAAGCCATCTCCATCGATCTCCACCACCATCTCCATCACCGTTGTTGATTCCCATGATGAGGAGGGAGTAGTTCTCTCTCGAGGCTAAGGGTTCTACTGGTAGCTATGTGTTCATCTCTCTCTCTATGCATGACCTTATTGAGATCATGAGCTTGTAATCTATATCTACCTTGATACTCAAGTGCTTAATAGATCTCTGCTCTCTCCATGTGTGTGAAAGTGACAGCGTGCACACCATGGTGGCACTTAGGCTAGAGGTTACAAATACTTGTTATGAGTTATATTTTGAGTTGGATGTCTTTATGAAATTGTGGTGTTTGTTGGACTCATCTAGTACTCAAGATGACATTGTGGGGTTTTCTAGATGGGAAATGCTTACTTTGAGGTGTGCTATTATAGCCCTACCATCGATTAGAGTGTCCAACCGGAGAGTAGTTAAGAGTAGTATCATGAAGATAATATATTTATATGAGAGTGTTCACTAGTGAAAGTATGATCCCTAGGCCTTGTTTCTAAACATTGATACACCGTTTGCAGCTAGATCTGTTACATGTTTGCTTCTTCCATCTTTATTTCAGTTTTTCTTTAGTCTTTTCCACGCCATCAAGCTATTTTCTATCACCGTTACCACTTATAATTATCTATACCACTTGTATTTCACTATCTCTTCGCCGAACTAGTGCACCTATACACCTGACAAGTGTATTGGGTGTGTTGGGGACACAAGAGACTTGTTGTATCTTGATTGTAGGATTACTTGAGAGGGAATACCTTTGACCACTTCCTCCCTGAGTTTGATAAATCTTGGGTGATCCACTTAAGGGTAAACTTGCTGCTGTTCTACAAACCTCTGCACTTGGAGGCCCAACAACTGTCTACAAGAATAGAAGTGCGTAGACATCAAGCTCTTTTCTGGCGCCGTTGCCGGGGAGGTAAGGTAAAAGGTATTCACACCGGAGGATTAAAGAAGAAGAACCTCCCACGACAAACGCCTATTTTCTGGTGTGAGTGCTTGAAGTTATTTCCTTTAGATTCTGCAATTTTGTCTTTTTGTTTCTTGTTTTCACTAGTTAGGCTTAATGGAAAAAAAATAGAGAGCTTTATAGTATTTATCTTGAGTTAGGACATGAAGTGTTTGAAGAGAAAATTAAAAAACCTACGGAACTTTATTTGCGTGCTAATAGCAATGTTATTAGTATGAATTCTTTGGACATCATTATTGTTAATGCTATGGAAAAGTCTAAGCTTGGGGAAGCTGGTTTTGATGAAAATGATCTTTTTAGTTCCCCAGCTTTGGAAGATAGCTATTCTATTGCTTATGATGATACCAAACCTCCAATATATGATGATTACAATGATGAATATGATATTTTCAGTCCACCTACTATTGAGGAGGAAATTATTTATGATTACAATATGCCTCCTATATTTGATGATTATGGTGATGAGAATGATAGCTATTTTGTTGAATTTGCTCCCACTATAATTAATAAGAATGACTATGTTTATGTGGGGAGTATTAATTATTTTATGCATGTGGCTCATGATAAGAATGTTTCTTGTGATTATTATATTGTTAATTTTATTCATGATGCTACTGAAAGTTATTATGAGAGAGGGAAACATGGTTTTATGAATCTCAATAATATTAAGTTTCCCCTCTTTATGTTGAAAGTCTTGAAGTTGCACTTGTTTTGCTTTCCTATGCTTGTTGATTTATGCTTTCATGACTTGTTTCTTTACAATATTCCTATGCATAGGAAGTGGGTTAGACTTAAATGTGCTTTGAATTTGCTTCTTGATGCTCTCTTTTACTTCAATTCATATTTTTTATGTGAGCATCTTCTCAAACTATCATGTCTAACTTAAAGGCGTTAAAGAAAAGTACTTATTGGAAGATAACCCAAAAGTTTTAGATGAGTCTTGGAAGTTATTACCTCTGTAATAACCGCTCCTTATCCTTTTTATTTGCTTTTTTGTGCCAAGAGTAACCTCTAATGAGAGAGAAGTAATGATTGGGAAAGTTGTTGTCCTGAAACAGATTTTTGTGCTTCACCGAAAAATTCGTGAGAGAGCTCTGTATGTCGGATTGAGTTGTATTTTTTGTGCTTCTGCCCCAGGTTATTATCTATCTTTTGTTATTTCAACACTTTTTGATTTGAGCAACAGAAGGTCTTCTAAAAAATCCGTCTTTACCTTCTGGTCTGTTTTGTCAGATTTCTGCCATTTTCTGCATTTGCTTCTTGTGGGTTCCTTTTTGAGTTCTTTTGGGGAATTGAGCTTTTTGAGGGAAGTTCTACAGTAGCTAGTGTTCTAATGGAAGTTTATTTGGTGTTAGAACTGAACTTAAGACTTATTTATATTAAGTGCACTAATGTTGCTAATAAAGATTGTGTGAAGTTTTGTATGAAGGAAAATTTTCAGGTGTATGGAAGGAATGAGTAATGAGATGAAGGATGGACTAAAGCTCAAGCTTGGGGATGCCACATGTGTCACCCCAAGAAATATCCAAGAAGTACAAGCGTCAAAGCTTGGGGATGCCCAAGGCATCCCCTTCTTCATCAATAAAAATCTCAGGTTTCTTCCAAACACTTCATTGGGCATCCCCTTCTTCATCAATAAAAATCTCAGGTTTCTTCCAAACACTTCATTTTTATTGTTTCATGCACAGTTGTGTTGTTCTTGGAGCGTCTTCTTTTTCGTTTTTGTTTTGATTTTTCGTTTGCTTAGTTTTCTAAATAAATTGGTTGGACCCCCTCTTTCATGCATTGCTTTGCAAATAGTTTGGTTTTGTTTGGAAAAGAGTAGGAAAGTTCATACTTATGTGGTAAAAAGAGCTTGTTTTTGACTGTGGCCTATGCTTTGTCATGCCATGCTTGATATTGTTTTAGCCTTATGCTTAGTATTCTTTGCTGTAGCATGACTTGTTATAAACAATTGAGATTGCTTAATGTGCCTTGGATGAATCATGCGTTGTTTTAGCATATTAAAAGCATAGTATTGTGGTATTCTCCTTTGATGCTTTATTTGGGTTGACTTGGCGCATGCTCACACCATGTTATGACTATCCAAAGTCACCATAGCCTTTATGATCCTTAAGTTTTCAACTTGTAGTATCACTTTATGCTTTGATCAATGATGTTTTGTCGCTCTGCATGATTATGGCCATTATTGCTCTCTTAGTTTGTCGCTCCCAGTCTTTTTCTAGCCTCCATAACCAAGTATGAGTTCCACTCATGCATCCAACTCCCTAAACCAAGTTATTCCAAAGATTCCACCATACCTACCTACTACTTATGTTATTCCAAGTATATTCATGCTTTTGTTTACCTTCCACTTGTTATGAGAAAAATAGTGATTAAAGCTCTCACGGACTTGATGGCACACTTTACTTTACTTGCCCTTAATAAACTTGAACCATTGTGTCTTCTATGTTGTATATGCATGCACTTATTTGTCAGGAATTAGCAGAACCATGCTTTTTCATGGGGAACGCTTTCAACATTGCACTTGGTACTTGTACCTAGTTGATATCATGCTCTTTTGTATATGGATGTCGTCGGTGTGAAATGAAAGGGGAGCTTGTAAGTCCATGGAGTTATGTATATGTGTTAGAGAAACGCCTGGGCCGCTGGTCTAATCCATGCTGACATGGTGGAAACCTACATTGTAACCATAATGAGCTGTCTATGAAGCATTCTTCTTATAAAAAAAGAGTCTTATATTGAGAAAAAAAAGAGAAAAAGAAAAAAAAGAGATACTATGAAAATAGGAAGGAGAGAAAAAAGCACCATATTCCCATGGTAAATAAGAAGAATGCTGAGATGCTCGTTGTCTGCTTGCCTTGTCATTTTGATATGGGGATTCTTCCGTATCATCGGCAAAGGGGTACCCCGTTGGCGGTTCTCTATGATACACATGTACTTACAATGACAAGAACTTACCGGTGACTAAACTTGAGTAGCATGAGGAGCGACCCTCGTATACAAGGGACATGAGATTTCTGACTTATACTTCGTCAGGCATGTACACCATAGTTTGTTCACTTTAACCTTAATCACTTCAAGATGCTTATGATAGGGGCAATGAGAGCCGAAAGCTATAAGTACCATAATTTTTGGAAGCTCTTTATGAGACTTGAATCCCTACTTCCTTTTACAAAGGCCTTTCTTCCACCATTATATTGAGTCTCCACCTTCTATCTTTATGCACCTACTTTGAGAGCATAGTGGCCATTCTTAGTTCTATGTGCATTGTCCCAAGACTAGTTGATTGATGCATACTTTGTTATTTCTTGTTTTAAACTATTGTATCTAGTCACTCTTATGAACTTTCAAGGTGTCCTATGCATTTATATTTGCTACTCTATTGAGGGACAAGCTGAATACTATTATGCTATGTTTTCTTTATGTGAAACAAACAAACGTCTTGCAAAGCATTGTTATTCATGAATCTTTTGTTTGTGCATTTTCATGTTGCAACATAGTTTCTTTGTCTTATTGCTAGAACTTTGTCTTTCATGCTATGATTGAAGTACTATGATCCCAGCTTTGAATGTTTTACAAATACTTTGATCAAGTTTATGATGGTGCATCCCACCTCAAAAATTATTCTTTCTTTTTATCACTTACCTACTCGAGGACGAGCAGGAGTTAAGCTTGGGGATGTTGATACATTGCAAATGTATCTATAATTTTTGATGTTCCATGCTTGGTTTTATCCACTTTCTTGTGTTTTGTTCCAACTTTGGAGTACATTTCTTATGATTTCTTGGACTAACCTATTAACAAGATGCCACAGTGCCAGTTGCGTGTTTTCTGCTGTTTTTGGTTCCAGGAAAGTCAGAAAATCAATATTCTCGGAATTGGACGGGACAAAAGCCAAAGTTCCTATTTTACCGGAAGACTCACGGAGCCAGAATACGAGACAGAGGAGGGCCAGGGCCTGGCCACCCTCCCAGGCGCGGGCTCCTTACCCGCGCCACCAGGTGGTGTGGCCCCCTGGCACTCCACCGACCTTGCCTCTTCGCCTATAAGAAGCCTCCCGATGCATAAACCCTAAATAGTCAAACCTCCACCCATGAATTTGCAGCCACCAAAGCCACGGTTTTGCCTCCCCCATGGATCCCATCTCTATGGGGAAGGGCTCCCAAGAAGCCATAAAGGAAGGGTGCTAAGGGGCGGTGCTCCCCTGTGATACCGGTGGCGGGGAAGGAGTCCTCTGTGCCGCCTCCGAAGCCATCTCCATCGATCTCCACCACCATCTCCATCACCGTTGTTGATTCCCATGATGAGGAGGGAGTAGTTCTCTCTCGAGGCTAAGGGTTCTACTGGTAGCTATGTGTTCATCTCTCTCTCTATGCATGACCTTATTGAGATCATGAGCTTGTAATCTATAGATCTACCTTGATACTCAAGTGCTTAATAGATCTCTGCTCTCTCCATGTGTGTGAAAGTGACAGCGTGCACACCATGGTGGCACTTAGGCTAGAGGTTACAAATACTTGTTATGAGTTATATTCTGAGTTGGATGTCTTTATGAAATTGTGGTGTTTGTTGGACTCATCTAGTACTCAAGGTGACAGTGTGGGGTTTTCTAGATGGGAAAGGCTTACTTTGAGGTGTGCTGTTATAGCCCTACCATCGATTAGAGTGTCCAACCGGAGAGTAGTTAAGGGTAGTATCATGAAGATAATATATTTATATGAGAGTGTTCACTAGTGAAAGTATGATCCCTAGGCCTTGTTTCTAAACATTGATACACCGTTTGTAGCTAGATCTGTTACATGTTTGCTTGCTTCCATCTTTATTTCAGTTTTGCTTTAGTATTTTCCACGCCATCAAGCTATTTTCTATCACCGTTACCACTTATAATTATCTATACCACTTGTATTTCACTATCTCTTTGCCAAACTAGTTCACCTATACACCTGACAAGTGTATTGGGTGTGTTGCGGACACAAGGGACTTCTTGTATCTTGATTGTAGGATTGCTTGAGAGGGAATACCTTTGACCACTTCCTTCCTGAGTTCGATAAACCTTGGGTGATCCACTTAAGGGAAAACTTGCTGCTGTTCTCCAAACCTCTGCACTTGGAGGCCCAACAATTGTCTACAAGAATAGAAGTGCGTAGACATCAAAGTCCTAGTACCGCAAACGAGGAGCGAATCCGCACTCGCACACATGTTCAGGCCACCGAACAACCTCCGCCTCCTCGGTCCAGCGATGCAGCGGAAGCAACAACTCCTTCCAGACGAAATGCCTCGCTAATCCGAGACCATGGGGGAATAATTCTAGAGGGGGAGAGAGATCCTTCACGAGGAGGTGTGAGGAAGAAGGGTGAGAGGGGTGGCCTTTTATAGGAGGAGGGGGGTACTGATACGTTGCTAATGTATCTATAATTTTTAATGTTCCATGCTTGTTTTATATCTACTTTCTTATGTTTTGTCCACACTTTGGAGTATTTTTATACACTTTCTTGGACTAACCTATTAACAAGATGCCATAGTGCCAACTGCCTGTTTTCTGCTGTTTTTGGTTCCAGGAAAATCATAAAATGAATATTTTTGGAATTGGACGGGACAAAAGCCAAAGTAAATATTTCACCGAGGGGGACACGGAGCTAGAAGACGAGACGGAGAGGGGCCAGAGGCCAGCCACACCACCTGGCCACGCGGCCAGGCCTGGCCCGCGCCAGGGGGTGGTGTGGCCGCCTAGGGCACCCCCTTGGCCTCCCCTTTCGCCTATAAGATGCCTCCGATACAGAAACCCTAAGTACCCGATCAAAAATCCATGAAAGAGTCTGTAACCGTCGTCATCTCCATCCCTAGATCGGGAGGGATCTGAAGCTCTTCCCGACACCCAGCCGGAGGGGAGAATTCACCCTAGAGGTCTTCTTCATCACCATGACTACCTCCGGTGTGATGCGTGAGTAGTTCATCCTTGGACTACGGGTCCATGTAGTAGCTAGATGGTTGGTTCTTCTCCTTTGTGCTACCATGTCTAGATCTTGTGAGATCAGTTCATGATCAAGATCATCTATTTCTAATCATACATGCTGTGTTTGCGGGGATTCGATGGATATTGAGATGCTATTTTAGATTGATTATTGATTCTATCATGTCTTTGTTATTTGTGATCTTGCATGCTCTCCGTTGTTAGTAGCTATCTTGGCCGATTAGATGCTAGCAACTCCAAGAGGGAGTAATTATGCTCGATAGTGGGTTCATGCCTCTAGTAATCTGGGGAAGTGACAGAAATCTCTAAGGTACTAGATGTGTTGTTGCTACTAGGGAGAAAACATCAATCCTTTGTTCATAGAACAATCGTATTGTTTACTTTACACGCAATGCTCAATGCAATTATATGTTGCTTGCAACTTAATACTAGAGGAGGTTCGGATGATAACCTGAAGGTGGATTATTAGTCATAGATGTAGTTAGATTACGGTCTATGTATAATGTTGTAATGCCCAATCAAATCTCACAGGAGTCAAGACGATTAGTATATGCATGTATGCTTTCTCGATGTTTGTCAATTTCCCCGCTGTAATTTGTTCATACAACATGTCATCTATCTTAAGGAGAATCACCACTAGTGAACTATGGACCCCGGTCCTATCTTTACCATCAATCTACAACTATTTACTATTTTATGTTTACTTTCTGCAAGCTATTACTATCTTCCACACAATACGTTTAATCCTTTGTTTATAAGTTGGGGGCAAAGTTCTATGGTTGTGTTGTGCAGGATTCCAAGTTGGAAACAACACCTTGGAGGTGTTTCCTTGCTCCTACTGGTTCGATAACCTTGGTTTCATAACTGAGGGAAAACTTACTGTTGTGCTCATCATACCTTCCTCTTGGGGTTCCCTAATGAGCTCGATATATTTTGGGCCATCAGGTACCCCTCCCCATGGCCGGCGCCCCATGGGGGGTGACCTCTCACCTCCCCCATTCATGTGGTGGTAACCCCCTCCACATAAAAGTGTCCCTTAACATTCCTCTTTAAAGTTTTTACTTTAAATGCATTAAATTTCTCCAATTTTAATGCTCTCTCATTTAATAAAATGATTTTATTAAATTTATTCAGAATTTTGTTAATTACTTTAATTAACAAACATTCCCAAAGAAACCTGCAACATTTCAATATTACATACATGACCAATATCAGCAATTTCACCCGAAACAGTTTTGGTGTCTATTGAAATAATTCCAGCGCTTTGCAATTCATTCGTCTGAAACACATTTGCTCCAAATGCTGTTGGTGTCCCTTAAGTGTGTCACCCTACGTTTAGTGAATAATACAGTCATGATCGAGACCCCCCTCAGATCAATAATCAGAAGCGGGACCTGGAGATCCATACTGACTCCTACACATTCTACGATGACTTTTGTAATTGTGAGAACCTTTAACATTAGTAATTAAATCCCTTTGTCTCGCGATATATTACATGTCCGAGATTCGATCATCGGTATCTCCATACCTAGTTTGATCTCATTACCGACATGTACTATTTTCTCGTTCCCGTGATATAACATTCTAGTGATCTTATCACTTGCTTGCAAGCTAACCAATGTGATATCACCGAGAGTGCCTAGAGTATATCTATCCGTCATCGGGATGGACAAATCCCACTCTTGATCCATGAGCTTCTACATAACACTTTCGTAGCACTGAACCCACCTTTATAATCACCCTTTCACGGTGTGACGTTTGACGTTATCAAGATACTCTTCTAGTGTTAGTGATTAACATGATCTCATGGTCTAAGGACTAGGATTACTTTGTTAGATGTTATAGCAATATAAACACAATGACTTTGATCGTAATGCTATACTTCAGATGAATGTTCATCACATCATTCCACTAATGTTGTGACCCTGTTATTAACAACATCCAACGTCCATGATCAGGAAACCTTGATCATCTTGTTAATCAACGAGCTAGTTTATAAGAGAGGCATAACTAGGAACTTTCCTTTTGTTTATTAAACACACATATATTAATGTTTCCAAATTAATACAATTATAGCATGCAAAATAAACATCTATCATATACTTGGAATATGTATAATAACAACTTTATTATTGCCTCTCAGGACATATTCCCTTTATCGCCGCCCCTGCGACCTAGGTGGGAGGCCTTCAGCATCAGTGCACATCCCCAGCCGCCGGGACCACGGCCCCCACACTAGAAGAGGTCGCCGCCTCCAGATCCAAGCTCGCGCGCTTCCCACGGCGGCCGGAGCCATGGAGGCGACAACGACGAGCAGGCCCTAGCGCCGGGGACTCCCTCCCTTCCACCGCACTGGAACCGGGAGGCCGGATCCCCTCCACCCCATCACCGGCGCCACGCTCTTAGGCCGGCGAGCCTCCAGGGGCAACGAGGAGGGAGGGGAATGGAGGAGGAGTAGGTGGTGGTGGCGCTAGGGTTAGGCCCCCTCGGTCTCCAGGAGGGGGCGACGCGAGGGGGAGGGGGTATCTGAATCCCCTTCTAGTTCTTTTTTGTATGCAGAGAGCACTGGAGCTCGGGAGCAAAAATGAATTCCTATTTTTAAGTTGTTGTTTAGATTAATTCATAATCCTCTACTTTATTAGGTAAGTTCATTCAAAGGCTATAACATAAGAAGGGATTAGTACTAAATAGGATGTCCATATTAGGTCAATGCAGGCAGGTTTTGTTTGCAGTTCATGATTCTCCAAAAAAATCTTGTTATAAGATCTATACAAACATGGTTGTATGCATTTGATGGAGTTCTTTGAAAACTAATTAACAATAAATAAAGTCATAAAATTAGGTAATAATATCGGTTAAATAAGAAATAAAATAGACAAAAAACCAACTAAGAAAAAAGAAGAAGAATCGTCATAGTTTATAGGGCTAAACCAGATAGTCGTGTAATTAGAGAATTGGCTTCAAAGTTGACAACAAAACAAGATAGTGGTTTTCTTAGATGGTTTTAGCTTCAAAATTGTTGGATGATGGGATTTCCATTACCCAATATGCACACCATAAGGATTTTGTATTTGAGAATGACTTGGAGCTTGCAAGAGATCTGAAATTCATCTTATGCTTCTTTGAAAAACTTACTGGGCTCAAACTTAATTTCATATAAGCTAGGTTCCTTTTTTGGTGTTGCACATGAGAAGCATGACATCCATGCTCAATTTTAAATTGTAAGAAAGGAGATTTCCAATTTAAATATTTTTGGGGCCCCATGCATTAGAAATTAGCTCATAGTGACTAGAAAGACACAGAGGATAACTTTGAGAAGAAAAATCCTAGTGGGAAAGGAAATCTTACTTCTATTGGTTCTAGATTAATTTTGATCGAATCTTCTCTGTGTGGCGCCAGACCCCCTGTGGTGCTTCCCATCTGCTTCTTATTGGCGCCGACCTGCACAATTTTAACTCCATTTTAGATGATGCCGAACCAAGGGTTAGATTTTCAAATAGTTTTGCCTAGGGGTCAGTCGAGGAATTAGTTTCTCCTAGGGATCAAATTTGTCAAAAAAATACTAGTCCTAGCATTAGTTTTCTTTAAAATAGCAACAATTTGTTTACATTGGTTAGTTCCCCACAATGATATTGTTTCCATAAATAATAGACCTTTGAATTGCTATGGGGTCACTAATAGGTACATGAACCAAAAGTTGATGTGCCTCCCAACTCCCAACATACTTGAGAGAAAAGACATGCCGAAAATTTATGTTGCAAAGTTTTTTTAACATTGTGATCGTCGAGTGTAGAACTGTGTGTGTGTGGCTCACTTCGATGCGCGCGGATACCCTAGCCCAGCAGCCCAGGTCGACAATGTTCTAGCTAAGGAAAAAATGGGTGGCAAGGGAAAAATAGTGGAGCACTCGCTCGGTCGCGACTCGTGACTCGCGAGTCGAGTCAGGAGGTAGCGTTGCAATCCCTAATCGACCGACCGCGACCAGCGATTCCCCATCCAACCGTTGCCTGCCCGACGCTGCCCCACGCGGCTATGCCTCCTCTCCCCCCGCCGCGCAGTGCCGCAGTGCTGTGGCCAGAAGCGGTGCCGCCGTCGCGCACCGATGGACGCCGAGGAAGAAGCTTCATGGATACTAGCTCAACAAGAGGAAGAAGAAGAGACCGTGCTGGCCGAGCAAGAAGAAGACGCAGGGGAAGCTGAATTTGGACCTGCAAGAAATCGGAAGAGGGCACGCACTATGGCTGAAAATGACCAACAGGTATAATTTCCCCCTTTTAGTCTCAGTTTCTTATTTCACTTTTGATGTCTACCTAAGTAGTGGTCAGACAGGCCAGTAGTTATGGAAGATTGCTCATTGTTTTATTACAATTTTATTTTTGTAGGATAATCCACAATCAAATGTTCCTGAAATGTTTGATCTAGCTAATGTGGTCGTGGATCCTGGAATGCTGAGATGAATTTGGTATAGCCGAAATTAGAGATAAAATGAGATGGGCTTATTTGTCGAGAGGCCGTAGTCGTTTGATTGGTCTTACTTTTCCCAGATCAAAGTATGTGTTGTAAGGTGTTGTAGGTGTTGTAAGGTGTTGTTATTGAACAAGGCCAGCTTTTCGTGGGCACGACGAGTCTAGAACCTCGAAGAATAGGGATAATTTTCGTGAGTTGTTGGATTGGTATGGTGCAAGATGTAAGGATGTAGCGGATGTGATTAATGAAATGCTCCCGGTTCTAGGTAATTAGGTTCCTCTTGGAGCGGTATTGGGATCATATGGTGGCTCTCGGTTGAGAAAACCAAGTACAACTTAGTGGTATGATATTATCTTCTCGAAAGTCAGAACTATTATATATTTGTGCTAAGATTTACACTCATAAAATTGTCATATGTTGTAGGTAACTAGGTACCTCTTGGAGCGGTACTAGATCATATGGTGGCTCTCGGTTGAGAAAACCAAGTACTAAGAGTCCATGTTAGTAGTTTCAAGTTATTTTTATGCCATTTCATGTTTTGGTAGTTATTATGCATCAATTATGAAAACTGAAACATTTTGGCCTATTTGTTATGTCGTGTAGACTTTTTTTGGCTAATTTTTTTAGAGCTTATTTGTTCGACCCGCCTCGGTTCTTTTCCGGGCTCTGC
Source organism: Avena eriantha (assembly GCA_910589775.1). Classification (NCBI taxonomy): domain Eukaryota; kingdom Viridiplantae; phylum Streptophyta; class Magnoliopsida; order Poales; family Poaceae; genus Avena; species Avena eriantha. Next base: position 21,892,970 of record OU342742.1, on the reverse strand, counting down.
CACTGGTGGGGTGGGGGTGGGGGGTGCTAGCGGGCTGCTAAGAATATGTCACAATGTCATATAAGTTAGCAATGCAATGATAGTCCTATAGTCCAATCTATCAATGTTTAGAGTATATCAACTGCACACATTATCCCATCCAATGGAAGTCCCATCGAAAAATCCCATATAAAAAGCTTTTAACTCGGTTTTACCCTATTTTTGTATTTTGTATAGAAACCCACACATTTGGTTGATGTGGCACAACCATCTATATATAATACTAGTCCTGTTTCAAATTACTCTGCGCGCACGCTTACCTAGATGGGTTAGTACTCTCTTATTTTTCATTAAAAAATTCTCAGGATTTTTGGTATACATAGTACACATTTCATACTATCTATTTCAAAAATCGCAGGATTTTGTTAATGAAAAATGAGGTTGTACTAGTTCACCTACGTAAACGCGCCGGCTGAGTAATTTGAAACAGAGAGAGTAATAAATGACGAAATGTTTCTTCCGGTCCGACACTCTTTTAGATGAATTTATGCTCCCACCAACATAGTAATTGCCCTGACCATCACCGTAATGAATTCCACCAGACCACGCCACTGGTAAGCACAACACGATCCGATATTGGCTAGCACCCGAACCATCCTGCGTTGAAAGAATCGACGGAGGGGCACGTTAAAAAAAAAATTAACCCGGTTGATTGGAAGTCTGAATTCTATGTACACATCCACGTCCCAAAAAGTCCAGATGTTACAGGTACGTGCAGTTATTACCAGTTCAATTTTGGATCTTTTTAACTCCATACCCAGTTAGGCTAGGCCTACAGAGCCATGTATATTAAAAACTCAAAAGCACATCCGTTCAAAGCAGTCAGTTAAGCATAACATTTTTGCGGGTAGTTTTTTTCTTGCGGGTAGCTATTAATTCTTCCGTTATTCCAAAAAAAATATGCGCGCAGCTTTGCAAAACAAAGCCAGCCAGCAGCCAATCGATATCCAAAACGATAGCTCCGCGAGAAAAGAAGATATAGCTTGTCCATGCGCTGGAACGACTTGTTTATATAGGACGGAAAATCAACATACCATGCTGAGTTCGGCTTCCTTTTTTTTAGATTTGTTTTCAAATAGACATAAATATGAAAAAGAAAAAGAAAATATGCGTCTAATTTAAAAAATGGTAAGTTATTTTAGCAACAAAATAAGAATATGGTTGGAGCCTTGGCGGGCGTCGACCAAGCTTGCCTAGACATGAAAAGAAAAAGAAAATATGCATCTAATTCTAAAAAAAGGTAAGTTGTTTTAGCAACAAAATAAGAATATGGCTGGAGCCTTGGTGGGCGTCGGCCAAGCTTGCCTGGTCACCGAACAATTACGACGACCTCTCTTTTCTTTTGGAGAAAATCTATTTTTTCCCATATACTTTTAGAAAAAAAAGAGGGCTAGGGAGACATGAGACCACCAAAGCTAGGGTTGCTCTCCATATATTATGCTTGATAAATAATTCACTAGTACGATACACTATATTATGCTTATAAAATATAGTCTACAAGATCAACAAGGTTACTCTTTCGCAGCAACGCGCGAGTATTGTGCTAGTAATATGTAAAGCTTGAAAGGCCTCATCAACCATCATGCCGAACTACCCCTTTCCATTTCTTTCAGTCCGTATTATATATCCTCTCGACGTCCTTCCTTATGATCCTCGTAATAATATCCCTCGACCTTGATTATGACCTCACACGTCGCCCAAGAATACGCATTATCGGAAGAGAGTCCAAAGTTTCTTATAAAATGTGCGATAATCCCAGAGATATTTTGCGAGATGCGAAAATTGGTGTCATACATAACCAGGTGTAAATAGGTGGAATTGACCGAATTTTAGTTGGATACAAAACAAACATGGCCCACGATTAGTCAAGCGGGAGAAAACCCATTCCAGACAATTGTAGAAGATACTCAACTGCATTCGAATCGTACGAAGAGTAATAACTGTGATATTTTTGTGTGAATATTTTCTCTTATTTTCATAAACTAAATGCTGTTTTGTTTTGTAGAGAAGAAACATAAAAAAAATGGCACCAAATCATGGTTAATAGAATAACTATTTGGACCTCTAAAAAATAACTATTTGGACACATGTTATGGAAAACCTCGTCCCTTGTCTCGTGGTGCTTGTGTCACGCAGGTAAGCAAGTTGCAAGTTTTTAAGCGTAGGGATCTCATGTACAGTACTCACTACTCCGTCTCAAATTAGCGAGATACATACGTATTATACGTAGAAATGTTTTAATACAGCATATAAATATAAATACATTTAAAACTAGAGAAATCTCCTACGTGACGTCTAATATGCAGATTATACAAATCTCACATGCCTCTGATGTACTACATGAGTATGTATGTATCTCACATGAGTGAGTACTGAACTATCTCTCTTCCGTGGTTGCACTGGCATGAAGGAGAATGTGTGGGCGAACGGCACTGGTCCCACGTGGCGGCCACCCACGGGCCCTCCCTGAGAATACGGACACGACGGGACTGACGGAAAGCCGGATCTGGATGAGGAATACGCTGACATGGTTACGTGGAAAGCGCCGGGGCCTGCGGCCACGCCGGATCCACGTCACCGGCAGCAACAGTGGAACATCCCACCCAGGGACACGGTACGTGGCAGAGGAGCGGCGCCCAGGTGCTCACTCAAGTAACTCGTGGCTCAGGCTCCGCGAGCTGCTGACTCGTGTCCTCGTGGCCGTGCGGTGAGAGAGGCCAACTTGTTCGGTGTTTCCTGCCCAAGTTCTTGATCTCATCTCCTAGGCCTGGCTGCTGGCTTGGATAGATGCGTACTAGGATGTGGATAAGCATTGGACTTCCGAACTTGGATGAGTTTGCGGCTAGCAACGGCGTCTACTATTGCCGCGCTGCTGCTGTCGTGGAAAAGTGACTCCGCCTCATCTCCACCGAAAACGATTTTCCTCCTCGTGATTGTAGGCCACCATCTGGGCTCTTGAGCTTCAAAGATTTTCGCTCCTCTTCAAGGACGACAGGATGTAGACCGTACCCAGCAGTCAGCAGCAGGTAGGGATGTAAATGGTACATAATTTTCGCTCCGAATCCTTATCCACGTCCGTTTTGAGGATATGGTATGCATTTTTAGATATCTAGATGTGGATGCGGATATTTGTTGAGCGGATATCCGATAGACATGGTAGCGGAAATGGTATTGATGATATCCGACGGATAAGGATAATCCGATATTTTATGCGGATTATCCGAGGTACTCAAATAGGATAATCCGATAAATTTAACATAACCTCAATATCTAGACAATCAAGTTAGTGTATCGGCTAGCTAGCTACGTACACAAGTTATACTATACTATTACTAATCTTCCACTTTCATACTACTGTTATCTAGTGTTCCATGTTTTTTTGTCATTTATTTTGCATAAATTAAATATTTTTTTATTTTTCTACGTGCATTTGTTCGATCACCGCTCCGGCTATTATCCGCTCCGATTTAAATCTGTCAAAAAAATATGGTAAAGGATAATAGCAATATCCGATCCGTTTACATCCCTAACAGCAGGTCAGGTAGGAAGAGCTCCGGTTTGGAAATAATAGAGAAGCTGCCAAGATTCTTATTAACGGGCAGGACGGCCCGTATGGATAAGTACGCCCAGCAGCAAATAACGGGCCGAGCACAGCGATGCGGATTGCGGAGAGAGTGATTATCTCGAGAGGTCTCGACCTAACTGGGCCTTCTAGTATATCTCAGAATGCCAACACCTAACCACTGTTGGGCCTCATTGCAACAAGAAATTTTTCATATTTATTCGTTGGTTCTTACAGCAAAAGACGTGTACGTACTACACAGATACAGCTTGTTCTCTGCTACTCGGGGTAAAAAAGAAAGGATACACGCACACAGCTTCTTGTTCAGGGTCAAAAGCAAAACGCGACAGCACAGCTACATACTACTGGATGTAGGACATGCCGGTGATGTCGAGGTCGCGGTCGCCGGTGGAGGGCGGCGGCGGGTGCTTGGGCCTCCCCGCGGGCTCCTCCGGCCCGTCGGCGCTCTGCGTGGCGCTGGCGCGCGGCCTCCCGGGCTCCCGCGTCCCCTCGTTCGCGTACATCCCGCCCCCGTACGCCTCCCGCGTCACCGGCTTCATCTCCGAGATGTTGGGCGCCTGGTGCTCAGGCTGCTCCTCGCGACGCAGCTGCGGCTGCTGCTGCCGCCCGACGAGGTCGGGGAGGCTGCCGTCCTCGTCCGGGTCGCTCGCCGGCACCTTCAGCGCCCGCTCCTTGTCCTCCATCGCCTTCTTCGCGTTCGGCGCCAGCTTCTCCTGATGGTCCATCGCGCGCTGAACTAGGTCGGTCGGTCGGTCTCTGCTGTTGGCTTGGGATTCCGATGAAGAAAATCTTTGACGAGTGATCGAACGGTGGTTCGCGCGGGCGTGGTTAAATAGGTGAGGGTTGGATCGGGACGGGGGTCTCTCGCAGGTTCGGACGGATTGCCTCGGTGGGATTTTTATCTACGGCGAACCGCCGTGGAGGGCACACGTGTTGCTGGTGGGCCGGGATGTGGAGCGACGTCCGGTCGCCGCGTGGTGCGCTCCCCGCGCACCTGGGCTGGTCGGTGCCTCGCGCGCCGGCGGGGCGTGACTCGTGGACGTCACGTCACGGAGTTTAAAGCAGGGGGTGGGTGCACGTGTGTGCTATGATGCGCTTGTGGATAGAGCTGGACTGGACTGATACGCTTTGCTACGAATACACATCAGCACATGGATAACATCTGCAGAATCATCGTCTTGAGCTTCTAAGCTTCGCAAGGAAGTAGTGTACCGCTTCCTGTAAGGAGCGACCGTATCGACATTCGACAAAGTCAGCCCATCGCGTTTGTACAGAGAGATGTGGTGGTCGGCGGTGACAGGCAAAGAATGGAGCTTGGGGCTCGGCACGTTCAACTTCGTTACTACCAAAATTCTGCGAGTAATGCTACACCTACGAGCAATTTTTACGGAAACATCATAAGGACTCATGACCTGGCACAACACGCAGGGTAGAAAAACAAACTGCTCCGGTTTTCATGGAAAGGATAAAATCTCAGCAAACCAATTCAAACCGAGAAAATAGCATTTGTTGTACAAAACACAGAAACAAGTTCTTTTTACATCTAGCACATTTTCTGACTTAATTTTTTACACCTAGCCCAAATAAAAAGTTTAACTTGTTAGAATTTTGATAAAATAAATTACGGAGGATGTAATTTTTACTACAACTATACTTGATATTTTCGGACTGCATCTATACTTAAAAAGAAAAATAGTGTTTTAAGTATAAACAAATTATGAAAAATTGACAAGGATACATACATATGTCATCTATATACCTGTGAAGTTTTGTTCAATAACATGTCGCATTATTTATTTATTTTTGCGAAAAATCCACCAGTCTATCAATAATCATCAACAATAATACTCCCTTTGTCTAAAAATAAGTGACTTGCATTTGTCTAGATTCACGGTATGTATACACATTTTAGTGTATAGATATATGCGAATCTAAACAAACTCAAATCATTTATTTCTGAAGAGAGGGAGTACAAAATGCCCCAAATGCATTATAAGCTACATAAAAAACACATAATCGTGTATATAAAAACAAAAAAAGACCTCATTTATTTCAATATTTATCTTTTTATGTATGTCACATATGAAAATATATTTCAATATAGATTTGATCGTACATACTACACATGTATATATATTTGCATGTTTTTAAGAGACAATTTTTTTTTGATTTCCCTAAAAAAGGATCACTGTTGCCTGTTGAAAGGGCATGTATGCCCCATGTGTGGTTTTGATAATTAATGACAATCTAGGATTAATATGTAAATTGAGTTTCACTTGTAGGTTTGTCCATTGACATCGCTTAGACCATGTGTTGGTTTCAAGGTTAAAAAAGAAGAAGCAATCTCCAAGGGCTTTGTGCCTATTAGAATCAAGTAGAAGAAGAAGATCAAGAGTGTCTTGAAGAATAAGAAGATGGAGCTCATCATGGCTATCTTCAAGACATCATCAAGAAATGAAGGGCAAGCTCAAGGTGCGCCATCTCTAGAAGATATCATGCTTCAAGCTTGCCATCCTCGAGAATCATTGAGTGATGAAGATAAGTTCAAAGAAGAGGTTTACCAATGGAGTATGAGGAGCATTTTACAAGTCTTCATCAAGCAAGAGCAATCAAGAAAGATAATCCATCTTGGGAAGGACAAGATGGTCTACATCAAGCTCAAGTGGAATGTTCAAGGCAAAGTTATGATCTTGATAGATTTTCTATTTTACCGGTCTCTTGTAGTGTTGAGAGACCGGGTTTAGGATAGATATCCCTATTATCAGGAGGGGCTCTCAAGTGGATGACTCGATCGTATCTTTTAGAGAGAGCTCAAACCTTTATATACATAACATCATCTTTCTTGGTCATTGCTTTTGAATCTTGTCCGTGTGATGATCTAGAGCTTGTGGTTATGTTCATAACAAGCTCTAGTTCATCAAAAATGAATTTCCCTTGCATATCTTATTGCGTTTTTGATCTTGCGGATTTTCTGGCTCCACACCTTGGAAGGTATCTCACATATATATTCATGATATTTTCTCTCTTGGTGATACTCAATATTTCCAACAAAATTGGTTTCATCTCGTTTGGAGTTCAGATGCAAAAGTTATTGCAGTTTTGGTTCTGAAGTTTCCCTGACCAGAAGTACCGGCCAAGCGTCTGTAGTTCCGCCTGCAGTTTTCTGCGGGCCTGGCCTAGCTATAGTTCCAGCGCAAGGTCCGGTGGTAGTTCCACTCACGTTCAGTGACTCTCTATTGAGAGTGTTCTGTTTGATGGAATTAACACCGGAATCTGGTCTAGTAGTACCTGTCAGAAGTTTTGGTCATCCCGGACTAGAACTTCCGACTAGCACTACCAGGCCATATCCCTTGAGCAGTACTACCGCTAGGCCTCAGTAGTTCCGGTCAGGACCTCGTGACCCTGTATTTCCAGCGCTAGTTCCGATCCAAGTTCCGCCGGTACTCGAATTCGATTCGGAACACCTCTGTGTTGAGTGTCATATTTTTCAGAACTTGGGCCGGAGCTTCCGCCGGTAGTACCGGCCAGGCTTGTTGTTTCTCTCTTGCACCGCTGTTTGTGACCGTTTGCTGGGTGCCACCGGTAGTACTGCTCCCCCACCGGTAATACCAGTCGTGCACGAACCTGTGCATAACGGACAGATCAGGGAGCCCTTTAAAAGGGACTCCTCTCCCTCCTTCGTGGGTAACGAGCTTTTTCTTGGTTCTTGGCAGTGGTGAACCTAGAATTTTACCAATGGGTATGCCTCATCAAAACATTAAGGATCATTTTTATAAATCTACTCCCTCGTTAATACATCCATCTCACAAAAACTAAAACATCTTATATTTTAAAACGGAGGAGCAGTACGTATATTTAAAAACAAAGAGAGTAGTTACCAATTAACTGAATGATTGTAAATTTGCATGGTGACATGTTACATAAGAAATAAATAATATGTAATTGAGAAAATAAATGCTAAACTTGCATAAATTATTTACCATAGAAATAGTTGAAAACCATATAAATAGTCTGAAATATTCATAAAAGGAAATTACTATACGACTTGTATATTTCTCTAGCCTACTCTTTCTTCATGACATAAAAGTTTCAATTATTTCATCTTCATCCAACTATGCAGCTCAATATATAATCTCTTTATTGAAATAAATAATTTTATAACCATTTAATCCCAAGATGCTATATATGAATCTATAACTTGAAAAAATCAGCTATTCGAATAATTACCCCAGTCCTCCGCGCGGATGCGCCTTGTGGGGATCGGTTTTTCTGGTTCCGTTCGTGGTCTCGTGGCGGTGAACGAAGGACGACCATGTGTTCAAGCATTGGGCTAATGGAATGCCGGGCCACCGGCGTACTAGAAACCTCGCGTGTTGCCGATGTACCGGAGACCTCGCAGGCATGCTAGCATCTAGGTCTATAGACCGCAGTCCAGATTGAGTGCTACGAGCTCCTTTGACCTGGCTCGGCGAGGTGGCGGCATAGCCGTGTAGCGCGTAGAGTTTGGTCGGGTAGCAGTTGCGATCGACCAGGTTTTCTTTGTTTTCCCTACTAGCCTGCGATTACAGGCACTCAAACTGAGCAGTTTTGCGCGATCCAATCAGCTTTCTATTCCTAGTACTACACAGTAGATGAACAGCTTGGCTCCAGGGTATGCCACGGCATACCCGGCATACCCTGTGGGTCCGCCACTGGTTCTTGGCTTTCTCTCTCTCCTCCATTGTAGACCTTGAATAGCTTGTCCTCTCTCCTGCCCCCTCCTATGATTCTTATATCTTTTTGTGGGATTTGAGAGAGTATAACTAGATCTACAACCCCCACCAAACCAAATCCCTTGTTTATGAACGGATCCTTGGGATTTAGATCTTGGAGAGTTTTGTGTTCTCTGATACATTGGAAATGTATCTATAATTTTTGATGTTCCATGCTTGATTTTATCTACTTTCTTATGTTTTGTCCATACTTTGGAGTACTTTTCATACGATTTTTTGGACTAACATACTAATAGTTTCAAAAGTGCACAATGTTCTTGTTTTACACTTTGATGTGTAGGAATTACCAAGAATACAAGTGGAAACCTTTTTGGAGTCAAATTGGGATTTTCCAGAAATCTGTCTCAGAACTCTTTTTGAAGATGGTCACGTACCGGTTCGAAGACGGCGTCAACCGAAAAACTCTTCAACTACAAAGTTGTTGTAAATTTCGCGACAAACGTTCTGGACATATAATTAGCTAATTCCGAGTACGGACGGGCCAGATAGGCCCGATTTACTGTAGCCTAAGATGGGGTGACGGAAATCCGAGAAGCTATATAAAGGGAGGAAACCTAATTCGTGCGAGACACCTCCACCCACGTTTTTGCCTCCCCCATAGATCCCATATCCATTGGGAATGGCTCCCAAGAATCCATCAAGGAAGGGTGCTAATGGGCGGTGCTCCCTGTGATACCGGCGACGGGGAAGGAGTCCTCCGTGCCACCGCCGCTGCCTCTTCACCATCTTTACCGCCATCTCCATCGATCTCCACCACCATCTCCATCACCATTGCGGATTCCCATGATGAGGAGGGAGTAGTTCTCTCTCGAGGATAAGGGTTCTACCGTTAGCTATGTGTTCATCTCTCTCTTTACGCGTGATCATATTATAATCATGAGCTTTGTAATCAAGTAGATCTACCTTGCTACTCAAGTGCTTTAATAGATCTCTGCTCTCCCCATGTGTGTGAAGTTGATAGTGTGCACAACATGATGACACTTAGGCTAGAGATTACAAATACTTGTTATGAGAGCTGAAAGCTATAAGTACCATAATTTTTGGAAGTCTTTATGAGACTTGAATCCCTGCTTCCTTTTACAAAGGCCTTTCTTCCACCATTATATTGAGTCTCCACCTTCTATCTTTATGCACCTACTTTGAGAGCATAGTGGCCATTCTTAGTTCTATGTGCACTGTCCCAAGACTAATTGATTGATGCATAACTTGTTATTGCTTGTTTTAAACTATTGCATCTAGTCAATCTTATGGACTTTGAAGGTGTGCTATGCATTTATATTTGCTAATCTATGGGGGACAAGCTGAATACTACTATACTATGTTTTCTTTATGTGAAACAAACAAACGTCTTGCAAAACATTGTTATTCATGAATCTTTTGTTTTCATGTTGCAACATAGTTTCTTTGTCTTATTGCTAGAACTTTGTCTTTCATGTTATGATTGAAGTACTATGATCCCAGCTATCAATGTTTTATAAATACTTTGATCAAGTTTATGATGGTGCATGTCACCTCAAAAATTATTCTTTCTTTTTATCACTTACCTACTCGAGGACGAGCAGGAGTTAAGCTTGGGGATGTTGATACATTGGAAATGTATCTATAATTTTTGATGTTCCATGCTTGGTTTTATCTACTTTCTTATGTTTTGTCCACACTTTGGAGGACTTTTCATATGATTTTTTGGACTAATCTACTAATAGTTGCAAAAGTGCATAATTTTCTTGTTTTACACTTTGATGTGTAGGAATTACCAAGAATACAAGTGGAAACCTTGTTGGAGTCAAATTGGGATTTTCCAGAAATCTGTCTCAGAACTCTTTTTGAAGATGATCACGTTCCAGATCGAAGACAGCGTCAAACGAAAACACTTCAAATACAAAGTTGTTGGAAATTTCGCGGCAAACGTTCTGGACATACAATTTAGCTAATTCCGAGTCCGGACGGGCCAGTTAGGCCCGATTTACTGCAGCCCAAGATGGGGTGATGGAAATCCGAGAAGCTATATAAAGGGAGGAAACCTAATTCGTGGGAGACACCTCCACCCACGAATTTGTAGGCACCAAAGCCACGTTTTTGCCTCCCCTATAGATCCCATCTGCATGGGGAATGGCTCCCAAGAAGCCATGAAGGAAGGGTGCTAAGGGGCGGTGCTCCCCTGTGATACCGGCGGCGGGGAAGGAGTCCTCTGTGCCACCGCCGCTGCCTATTTACCATCTTCACCGCCATCTCCATCGATCTCCACCACCATCTCCATCACCATTGCTAATTGCCATGATGAGGAGGGAGTAGTTCTCTCTCGAGGCTAAGGGTTCTACCGTTAGCTATGTGTTCATCTCTCTCTATGCGTGATCATATTATGATCATGAGATTTGTAATCAAGTAGATCTACCTTGCTACTCAAGTGCTTTAATAGATCTCTGCTCTCCCCATGTGTGTGAAGTTGACAGTGTGCACACCATGGTGGCACTTAGGCTAGAGATTAAAAATACTTGTTATGAGTTATATTTGGAGTTGGATGTCTTTATAAAATTGTGGTGTTTCTTGGACTCATCTAGTACTCAAGGTGATAGTATGGGGTTTTCTAGATGGGAAAGGCTTACTTTGAGGAGTGCTGTTATAGCCCTACCGTTAATTAGAGTGTCCAACCGGAGAGTAGTTAAGAGTAGTATCATGAAGATGAAGATAATATATTTATGAGAGAGTGTTCACTAGTGAAAGTATGATCCCTACGCCTTGTTTCTAAGCACTGAAACACCGTTTGCTACTAGATCTGTTACATGTTTGCTTGCTTCCATATTTATTTCAGTTTGCCTTTAGTCTCTTTCACACCATCAAGTTATTTTCTATCACCGTTACCACTTATAATTATCCATACCACTTGTATTTCACTATCTCTTCGCCGAACTAGTGCACCTATACACCTGACAAGTGTATTGGGTGTGTTGGGGACACAAGTGACTTCTTGTATCTTGATTGCAGGGTTGCTTGAGAGGGAATACCTTTGACTACATCCTCCCTGAGTCCGATAAACCTTGGGTGATCCACTTAAGGGAAAAATTGCTCCTGTTCTACAAACCTCTGCACTTGGAGGCCCAACAATTGTCTACAAGAATAAAAGTGCGTAGACATCAAGCTATTTTTCGGCACCGTTGCCGGGGAGGAAAGGTAAAAAGTATTCACACCGGAGGATTAAAGAAGAAGAACCTCCCACGGCAAACGCCTATTTTCTGGTGTGAGTACTCGAAGTTATTTCCTTTAGATTCTGCAATTTTGTCTTTTTGTTTCTTGTTTTCACTAGTTAGGCGTAATGGAAAACAAAAACAAAATTAGAGAGCTTTATAGTATTTATCTTGAGTTAGGACATGAAATGTTTGAAGAGAAAATTAAAAAACCTATGGAACTTTATTTGCGTGCTAATAGCAATGTTATTAGTATGAATTCTTTGAACACCATTATTGCTAATGCTATGGAAAAGTCTAAGCTTGGGGAAGCTCGTTTTGATGAAAATGATCTTGTTAGTTCCCCATCTTTGGAAGATAGCTATTGTATTGCTTATGATGATACCAAACCTCCAATATATGATGATTATAATGATGAATATAATATTTTCAGTCCACCTACTATTGAGGAGGAAATTAATTATGATTACAATATGCCTCCTATATTTCATGATTATGGTGATGAAAATAATAATGATAGTTATTTTGTTGAATTTGCTCCCACTACAATCACCAAGAATGACTATGTTTATGTGGGGAGTATTAATTCTTTTATGCATGTGGCTCATGATAAGAATGTTTCTTATGATAGTTATATTGTTACTTTTATTCATGATGCTACTGAAAGTTATTATGATAGAGGGAAACATGGTTCTATGCATCTTAATAATATTAAGTTTCCCCTCTTTATGTTGAAAATTTTGAAGTTGCACTTGTTTTGCTTTCCTATGCTTGTTGCTTTGTGCTTTAATGACTTGTTTCTTTACAAGATTCCTATGCATAGGAAGTGGGTTAGACTTAAATATACTTTGAATTTGCTTCTTGATGCTCTCTTTTACTTCGATTCATATTTCTTATGTGAGCATCTTCTCAAACTATCATGCCTAACTTAAAGGCATTAAACAAAAGTACTTATTGAGAGATAACCCAAAAGTTTTAGATGACTCTTGGAAGTTATTACCTCTGTAATAACCGCTCATTATCCTTTTTATTTGCTTTTTGTGCCAAGAGTAACCTCTAATGAGAGAGAAGTAATGATTGGGAAAGTTGTTGTCCCGAAACAGATTTCTGTGCTTCACCGTAAAAATTCGTATAAAATCTATAAACGTCCTTTTGAGGCGTGAATTTTTGTGCTTCTGCCCCAGGTTGTTATCTAACTTTCGTTAGTTCAACACGTTTTAATTTTAGCAACATAAGGTCTTCGAAAAAATTCATCTTTACCCGCTGGTCTGTTTTGACAGATTTCTGCCATTTTCTGCATTTGCTTCTTGTTGGTTCCTTCTTGAGTTCTTTTGGGGAATTGAGATTTTTGAGGGAAGTGCTACAGTAGCTAGTGTTCTAATGAAAGTTTATTTGGTGTTATAACTAAACCTTAAGACTTATTTATCTTGAGTGCACTAATGTTGCTAATAAAGATTGTGTGAAGTTTTGTATGAAGGAAAAAATTCAGGTGTATGGAAGGAATGAGTAATGAGATGAAGGATGGACTAAAGCTCAAGCTTGGGGATGCCATGCGTTTCACCCCAAGAAATATCCAAGAAGTACAAGCGTCAAAGCTTGGGGATGCCCAAGGCATCCCCCTCTTCATCAATAAAAATCCCAGATTTCTTCCAAACGCTTCATTTTTATTGTTTCATGCATAGTTGTGTTTTTCTTGGAGCGTCTTGTTTTTCGTTTTCGTTTTGGTTTTCTTTTGACTTGGTTTGCTTAGTTTTCTGAATAAATTGGTTGGACCCTCTCTTTCATACATTGGTTTGCAAATAGTTTGGTTTGGTTTGGAAAAGAGTAGGAAAATTCATACTTATGTAGTATAAAGAGCTTGTTTTTGACTGTGGCCTATGCTTTGTCATGCCATGCTTGATATTGTTTTGGCTCTATGCTTAGTATTCCTTGCTATAGCATGACTTGTTATAAACAATTGAGATTGCTTAATGTGCCTTGAATGAATCATGCGTTGTTTTAGCATATTAAAGCATAGTATTGTGGTATTCTCCTTTGATGCTTTATTTGGGTTGACTTGGCGCATGCTCACACCATGTTATGACTATCTCAAGTCACCATAGCCTATATGATCCTTTAGTTTTCAACTTGTAGTATCACTTTATGCTTTGATCAATGATGTTTTGTCGCCCTGCATGATTATGGCCATTATTGCTCTCTTAGTTTGTCGCTTCCAGTCTTTTGCTAGCCTCCACAACAAAGTATGAGTTCCACTGATGCATCCAACTCCCTAAACCAAGTTATTCCAAATAGTACACCATACCTACCTACTAGCTTATGCTATTCCAAGTATATTCATGCTTTTGTTTACCTTCCAAATTAAACTTGTTATGAGAAAACTAGTGATTAAAGCTCTCACGAACTTGATGGCACACTTTACTTTTCTTGCGCTTAATAAACTTGAACCATTGTGTCGTCTATGTCGTATATGCTTGCACTTATTTGTTGGGAATTAGCAGAACCATGCTTTCATGGGGAACGCTTTCAACATTGCACTTGGTACTTGTACCTAGTTGAAATCATGCTCTTTTGTATATGGATGTCGTCGGTGTGAAATGAAAGGGGAGCTTGTAAGTCCATGGAGTTATGTATATGTGTTAGAGAAACGCCTGGGCCGCTGGTCTAATCCATGCTGACATGGTGGAAACCTGCAGCGTAACCATAATGAGCTATCTATGAAGCATTCTTCTTATAAAAAAAGAGTCTTATATTGAGAAAAAAAAGAGAAAAAGAAAAAAAAGAGATACTATGAAAAGAGGAAGGAGAGAAAAAAGCACCATATTCCTATGGTAAATAAGAAGAATGCTGAGATGCTCGTTGTCTGCTTGCCTTGTCATTTTGGTATGGGGATCCTTTCGTATCATCGGGCAAGGGGTACCCCGTTGGCGGTTCTCTATGATACACATGTACTTACGATGACAAGAACTTACCGGTGACTAAACTTGAGTAGCATGAGGAGCGACCCTCGTATACAAGGGACATGAGATTTCTAACTTATACTTCGTCAAGCATGTACACCATAGTTTGTTCACTTTAACCTTAATCAATTCAAGATGCTTATGATAGGGGCAATGAGAGCTGAAAGCTATAAGTACCATAATTTTTGGAAGCTCTTTATGAGACTTGAATCCCTGCTTCCTTTTACAAAGGTCTTTCTTCCACCATTATATTGAGTCTCCACCTTCTATCTTTATGCACCTACTTTGAGAGCATAGTGGCCATTCTTAGTTCTATGTGCACTGTCCCAAGACTAATTGATTGATGCATAACTTGTTATTGCTTGTTTTAAACTATTGCATCTAGTCAATCTTATGAACTTTGAAGGTGTGCTATGCATTTATATTTGCTACTCTATGGGGGACAAGCTGAATACTACTATACTATGTTTTCTTTATGTGAAACAAACAAACGTCTTGCAAAACATTGTTATTCATGAATCTTTTGTTTTCATGTTGCAACATAGTTTCTTTGTCTTATTGCTAGAACTTTGTCTTTCATGTTATGATTGAAGTACTATGATCCCAGCTATCAATGTTTTATAAATACTTTGATCAAGTTTATGATGGTGCATGTCACCTCAAAAATTATTCTTTCTTTTTATCACTTACCTACTCGAGGACGAGCAGGAGTTAAGCTTGGGGATGTTGATACATTGGAAATGTATCTATAATTTTTGATGTTCCATGCTTGGTTTTATCTACTTTCTTATGTTTTGTCCACACTTTGGAGTACTTTTCATATGATTTTTTGGACTAATCTACTAATAGTTGCAAAAGTGCACAATTTTCTTGTTTCACACTTTGATGTGTAGGAATTACCAAGAATACAAGTGGAAACCTTGTTGGAGTCAAATTGGGATTTTCCAGAAATCTGTCTCAGAACTCTTTTTGAAGATGATCACGTTCCGGATCAAAGACAGCGTCAAACGAAAAACACTTCAAATACAAAGTTGTTGGAAATTTCGCGACAAACGTTCTGGACATACAATTTAGCTAATTCCGAGTCCGGACGGGCCAGATAGGCCTGATTTACTGCAGCCCAAGATGGGGTGATGGAAACCCGAGAAGCTATATAAAGGGAGGAAACCTAATTCGTGGGAGACACCTCCACCCACGAATTTGTAGGCACCAAAGCCACGTTTTTGCCTCCCCTATAGATCCCATATGCATGGGGAATGGCTCCCAAGAAGCCATGAAGGAAGGGTGCTAAGGGGCGGTGCTCCCCTGTGATACCGGCGGCGGGGAAGGAGTCCTCTGTGCCACCGCCGCTGCCTATTTACCATCTTCACCGCCATCTCCATCGATCTCCACCACCATCTCCATCACCATTGCTAATTGCCATGATGAGGAGGGAGTAGTTCTCTCTCGAGGCTAAGGGTTCTACCGTTAGCTATGTGTTCATCTCTCTCTATGCGTGATCATATTATGATCATGAGATTTGTAATCAAGTAGATCTACCTTGCTACTCAAGTGCTTTAATAGATCTCTGCTCTCCCCATGTGTGTGAAGTTGATAGTGTGCACACCATGGTGGCACTTAGGCTAGAGATTACAAATACTTGTTATGAGTTATATTTGGAGTTGGATGTCTTTATAAAATTGTGGTGTTTGTTGGACCCATCTAGTACTCAAGATGACAGTGTGGGGTTTTCTAGATGGGAAAGGCTTACTTTGAGGAGTGTTGTTATAGCCCTACCGTTGATTAGAGTGTCCAACCGGAGAGTAGTTAAGATTAGTATCATGAAGATAATATATTTATGAGAGAGTGTTCACTAGTGAAAGTATGATCCCTAGGCCTTGTTTCTAAGCACTAAAACACCGTTTGCTACTAGATCTGTTACATGTTTGCTTGCTTCCATCTTTATTTCAGTTTTCCTTTAGTCTCTTCCACGCCATCAAGTTATTTTCTATCACCGTTACCACTTATAATTATCCATACCACTTGTATTTCACTATCTCTTCGCTGAACTAGTACACCTATGCACCTGACAAGTGTATTGGGTGTGTTGGGGACACAAGAGACTTCTTGTATCTTGATTGCAGGGTTGCTTGAGAGGGAATACCTTTGACCCCTTCCTCCCTGAGTTCGATAAACCTTGGGTGATCCACTTAAGGGAAAACTTGCTCCTGTTGTACAAACCTCTGCACTTAGAGGCCCAACAACTGTCTACAAGAATAGAAGTGCGTAGACATCATTCTCCTCTTATGTTCTTTCTCTCTTATTCCCCCAATAGCTTTTATAGATTTGGTGGAATTTGAGAGTGAAGGACTTGTCTCTTGCATTTGGTGCATATGTTTGAGTTCTCCTCGGAGATTCAGCGATTTCAAGCTCTTGGGATTGTTTCTCTTGGGTTCTTGGAACCCTAGATGGTTGTGTGAAGTTGTGGTGTCTTCTTGTGGCCTCCAATTTTGTTATGGAGATTCCTCAAGCTTGTTGCCTATTGTGGCTTTGTGGAGCCTTTGTGGCATTTTTTGGGAGCCCTCCAATTGAGTTGTGGAGATTGCCCCAAGCCTTTTACGGGTTCGGTGACCGCTCTCAAGTGTCTCATAGTCGATCATGAGTAGGCCTTTGTGGCGAGCTCACGGGAGAATAGGGTGAGCCTTTTGTGGTATCGGTGAGTTGCGTGCCTTTCCATCTTGAGGTGAGGACTTGTGTGGCGTTGGGTGAGCATCGAGCCACACAACTTCAAGGTGACCATTTGTGGCATTTGGAGAGCATTGCACCATCACACCTCTCCAACAGAGAAGTAGCTTCTTTGGAAGTGGACTTCAGGATAACAAACCATCGTCTCCACGACCATCGGTTATCTCTCAACCAAGGCCTTTACTTATGCAATTTACATTGTGATAAACATCATGCTTGAAGTATTATATATTGTTATCACCCTGTTGCTTGTCTTGCTTAGCATAGGTTGTTGGTGCACTTAGTGAACCTAGTCGTTATAGGTTTTGGCTTGATAAATTAAATATTAGTTTTATTCCATATTTATTAGAGCCTAAATCGTAATATTTTGAAACGCCTATTCACTCCCCTCTAGGCGTCATCCTTTTCCCTTTCACCCGTGTGCCAAAAGTTTTGGTGATATATTTGTTATCAATTATTTACATTTTCTAATGTTATGGTGCAAGCAAAACAATAGGTCTAGCCTGTTAGATAACATCCTACAAGGTTAAGCTGTTTATTTGGGGCAAGTGTAAAACATTAAGCCACAAACCGTGTAGCCGCAAAAAAGACCTTATTTTTGTGTTCTGTGCAACAAATATCACAAAGGCTGGTGTTAGTTGCAATTCCAGCCACGTCCGTCTGTAGCCTATCGTAAGACAACCAGTCTATAAGTCTAGGATTATTGAATTCTACGTGGGTCAAGGTCCACCTAGACCAGCCTCTAAACTATGGCCAGCCACTTTAGGACATCTCCAAGGTTTGCACTCGTATGCCCATCTCGTTTGTTGATTTGAGAGGCGTTCGGTCTTTTTTGCAAGTGGACAAAATGGCATTGGTATACAATGCGGATTTTTTCGAAAGGCCCAACAATTGCTGGCTATCATATATTAGCATGTAGAATATTTACATGATCACACTAGGCGAAAGAATGAAAAAAGAGAATTGAAAAAGGTATGGTGACGCAACATACCACTGCATGATGTAGTACACTATAGTTATTGACATAACATCAATAAAACACTATTCCACTAGTATTACATCGCTCAGAGTGATACAACAGAAATATCGCGGGTCCAAGACATGACTATATGACTATAGATTACAACACCATTATTTACAAAAGATCTAGAGAACACTCTAGGTTATAGAGGAACAAAACCTCTTCTTACAAAGAAGAACCAAAAATAACAACTCCCAACTATTATACTACTAAGACCAGTATCTAAACTATTTGACTTGCAATTGCTGCTATAGCAATGCTCTACAGAAGTAGGTTATATGGCTATAGATTATACTCCTATCTAATCAGGAACTTCACGTTCACTTCCATTGAGGTATATGTTGACTCCATTGACTTTATTGAAAAACTTGAGCTTTCGATGACGATTCCCTTGAGCATGAGTTGGTGTTGATGACGTCTTAATCGGCTTTAGAATCTAGCAAGGGTTAAGAAGGTATGGTTGAGTAAGATCGTACTCAGCAAGTTTAGTAAGAATGAGTGTTTGATGCACTATCTATAGCCATAGACCATAGTTCATAAGCTATGTAGGTTTTCGTAAACATTTCTTCAAAGGTTTCTTTTATTCTAAAAAGCTATGTCCGTCAGTCTTCACAGGTTTACCAGAACTTCATGGAGTTCCTTTTCTGTCGCGTTCGTAGATCCTTCCCGGAACAGGGAGTAACATGCCACAGTTTTATACACTCTACAGAGGTGCGTTACTTTATCTATGAGAGATTCTTATCCATGTTGCACATCCGAGCAGACAACCTATTCATACTTCCTTGGTATGAGGCCCGATATAAGGATCCAAGCCGATCATTGTCCTTCTCCATGAGCCCACATGTCAACACGACCCCCAAGCAAAACTACCTCTATTAACCCCCATATAGGCAGATATAACTCTAGTAGACCCCTTGAGGACTCTAGTGAGCAGATCATGTCACTGGCAACCCCCACCAAAGTGGAAGAAATACCTCTGATAGCCTCTCACAGATAATCTAGACACCAATATCCTAGGGCACTAAGGGGTCCCACCCATGTGTTGGATCCTTGCAAGGAATCTACAGCCTCACTATAAGGTCATCTATTGGCACATGAAAGAAAGAAGATCCAACTAACTTCTCCGTCCCATACGGGATCTTATGGTTAATGCGTATTATACGGCGCAAGAATCACTAGCGATATTGGTTGTAAATTCCTAGGTATTATGTTCCTATACCACTGTAACTATCATAGTAGGTCATTACCTCTTAGTCAATAACCCATAACCATATCATTATGAAAATAGAGTTTTCTGACCTTTTCGAAATGCAGGCGATAACAATAGTGGATTACGAATACTTGATACAAAATAATCAAAGGACATTATCAACTGTAAACTTGCCTTTTGTTCTTGGAAGATTATACACTCACGGTCTTCGAGATAATAGAAGATCCAATATCTAAAAAAACATCATTGGTCCGATAAGGACTAATGTTTAAACAAGCAATATGCTATTATGCATAAGTAATGTAATGCAGTTTTTGTAAACTCGAAATCCTCGAAATGAATGTCGATGAATTGGGTTTTAGGAACTGGGAACGGTTTCTTTAGAATGTGTTGTCTTTTAGATCATTTTCACGCTTGTGGTTCTTATTAGGCTTGTGAGAGTTTGTGAAATAACTTACAACTGCGATAAAGTAACATAGAGTAACAAAGCATCCAAATGTGGAATAGTATCCAAAGACTTCTTATATAAAGATTATTAATCAATTAGAGCTTTTATGGAGACGCTTTAAGACGTACTTGCTAATATATCTTAAAAAATAACTTTTGAAGAAAAGTTTTCTTTACAAAGGAAAAACATTAAAACTTGTAGATGGTTACCATTAGGGTTTACTTTTAACTCTACTTATTATGAAAGAAAACAATTGCTACAATGGAGTTAACACATTACTGGGATTTGGAACTTATATGTCATTTACATGAAATGATCTTAACTTTGTTCACTTCGATATTCTTCATAAAGGTGAAATAAAAGTTGCTTTACCTTTATTTGAGTGTGGTTTTGTTATTTCTAACAATTCAATGCACTATTTTACCTAATTAGGAATTGGTGACTATGTTTTATAAATGTGGATATGATATCACTATAATTATTAAAGGTCTGTCTTTAGATTCTAAATAAAGTCATAAACTTGTAGAAGGGTTGATAGGAGAACTATTTAATCAAACCAAATATTATTTTTATTGATTTTATAATTGATAAATCTTTTTAGAAAATAAGATACAATTGATTTTGAAGGATAGTTTTAGGGAATACATTTTAAAATGGTTTGACCCATTTTTACTTAATACTAGCAACAATTAAGATTAATACTATTATTAGATCTTAAATGGATAATATTAAAAAATATTGAAAATTTTATATACCCTTTTTATGAATTAATAATAAAAGAAATAGGTTTAGGATCAAGTTATTATAGTATTATATTATTATTTACTTCAAAAGTGGAATATCATATTTTTAACATGTAGTTCTTATTTTTGTGGTCATTTTGGTATATTTTAAATATCTTTGTGATTCATAAATAATAAGATATGATTTTTCTAAGATTTATTACTTTATAAAATATTTATTATAATACATATTTATCTAAGTGTTATAATAATATATGGTTGTAGTTTTAAATTGTAGATCTTATTTTTCTAAGAATTTTGATATATTATTTGTATTTTTCTAATTTAAAATATATAAAATATGCTTTTCCAAGATTTATGCTTAATTGAGTATTTGCTAATTAATAAACTATTTTACTAGTGTTGTATAATAATAGATTTAAAAAATAGATCTTATTATTCTAAAGATTTTTATATTTAACACATATTTTTCCGAATTGTAAACCAAAAGATATTGATTTTATAAGGTTTAATCCTGAAATTGTTAAATACTTTTATTGCGTCATGATGACATCAGCATGACACAACACATTCGAAGTAGGATTTTTTGTACCCAACCTATTTTAATCTAGAGTCACTAATAGGTGGGGTCAAGGCAATGTCGGATGCCACGTCGACATTGACTAGGTCAAACCTGCTGACTAGCCTAAGGATGATGTGAGCGTGATGTCACCATGACGTAAGCATGACTTCCACCACTAGATGGTTGTCACCCGTAGCGATCTTAAGCACGACATCAAGCGTGGTTGGTTGTGTTTGATTGAGGGTGCAATGGGAAGTTGAATAGTGGTCACGCCGCTACCAAATGGTCATCGGAGCATCAACTACGACGTCGCACGATAGAGCACGACGGCAAAGCAGACCAGGGAAATATAGAGAGGATGGAGTGGTGCTTGAGCACCATTGGCTCATTAAGATGCCGATGGTGTGGTCGATGAGGCGAATCATGGCCGGAATCAATGGGGATGACGGCAACCGCACTTCTGGAAGGAGACCTCAATTCGGTGAACTTCGTCTGTTCTAGCTTGGGCAGCTTGACAAGGAGGACCAAGAAGACGAGGAGGAGACGTGAGCATGCTCGGTGATGCTCGGGATGGTGTAGAACGGCGGCGACTCGTCGATATCTGTAGCTAGGATTTGGAAAAGAGGAGGTTAGAGAGAGAGAGAGAGCATGCGGGGGAGGTAGAGGATGAGATGAGGATGAGGTAGTGAGAGGCGCCATCGTGGCCTTCTTATCCCCTCTAGGCGACGTTGGTGAGCATCTTAGCGTACGACGACGGCTCTCGCACGGTCAGTGAGCTGTTTCGGCAGCTGTGCGAGGTTAACAACGACGATTAGATGGATAAAACAATAAGCTGGGTGGGGCCGTAGCTGGGCCGGGGCGAAGTGAGAGGGGAAGGTTTAGTTGCAGCACTGAGCGGTATATAAGGAGAGAGGGAAATGGGCTTCGGGCTAGATCTGTTTGTATTTCTTTTTCTTTTTTATTCCTTTTCTATTTTTTGTATTTACAAAACCACTGCAAAACTAATGTTAATTGGTTTTTAAAATACCAAATGATTATGTAAAATATTTAGAATATTTTAGGGATCCATTGTAACCAATTGTATCTACATTTCTTTTTTGTATTTCCAAAATTCATGATAATATGAAAGATTCTTTTATTAAGTAGAGGAAATAAGGAATAGGGTTTTAGGATTTTGTTTATTACTTAAAAGGATCTTTGGAACTAAAATTTTCTCCACTCATTAATAAGTGGAATTTTAAAGATTTAAAGTGATTAATAAAATTCATAAGAGTTTCTGAGAATTATTAAATAATAGTTAACACCTATCTCATGATCCTTTAAACTTTGTGGTTCAAGAATTGTGATCACGTCTAGTCCATACCCACTTAATTTTAATGTTTAGAATTACCATGGAAATATTCTTGTGGCCATTTTGAAATAGAATATGGTCTTATTATCATAGATAATTTAGGTATGGTATGTGTTAAAGCTTTATATAAATATATTCTAGCTAAGTTATTAATAATAATCTCACTTTAGATATTGGGTGAATAAATGTTAGCTTTTAACATGATGAATCACCACCATTTTATGTGTGGTTAAACCCTTGTTATTAATTTAACATATAAGGATTTGTAACAAGCATTTCCTAAGTAATGAAAGTGACTTATATGTCATGCAATAACTATTTAGGTTTTATACTAAAAGAATTAACCAAAATAATTCTATGCCATGGGCGATAGCTGCGCATGGACCATGCACACAACACATGAAAAGCTATGGCCGTCCATGCAACATCTCTAATCGCGATTAACCGGCATGCAGAATACCATGCCGTATATTGTGCGCCAGAATGTTGTCGTTTCTAAAACCAGCCCACCCAGCCCAGCTGTAGCCGAAAACTCCTAGAGGGCCCAATCTGCCATGGGCTTTGGACAAATGGCCGAACATTGTCTGCTATGCGTGGCTCCGTAACAGATGAGCTGTTTATAAGTAGCTCTCGTCCAGCTCATCTTCTCTACACTCATAGATCCAATGGAGCAATCCAGTAGCCATAGTTGTGATGTCTGCAAGTGCACAGATCGTTTGTAGCTAGTTTTGAAGTATAGATATCGATCCCACAGGGAGCCCAAAGATAAGTGTTTATGGGTGAAGTCTCTGTCACACCCGAAGTTGTCACAGGTCTTCGAGTGAATTGACTGCAAGTGTTGAAATAAGAACGGGTTTTTGATTAAATGAGATGTATTTAAATAGAACTAAAATGTAAACTTCAGAAATATAAAGCATAAAAGTAAAGAACGGTTCGGTTATTTGTTGTTTCCTGCAGATGGCAATAGAAGGCGTGGGGAGATTCAGTTCATGGCGATAGTGAATGTGCTAGGTGGACAAATGATAAATGTAACAATCATAATCTTATAAATATATGTGTAGACGAGCAACTCATAATTATTGGAACTCCTCTTGGTAGATTTCATCCCAACTTCAATAATCCTACTAGCCTGTTACCAAAACCATGGTCAGTCACTAAACGATTAAGACCCTTCAGGTCGCTTAGCGATTAAGCTTTGTTGATCGGAATAATGCTATAAGCACAGTGGTTCCTCGTTACCCTCGAGTCTACTAGTTTTCAATTGATACCCACGTGTCACCCGGGGGTCGCCGGTCAACTAGCGAACAAGATCTTATCTATGTAGAACAAAGCATCATGTTGTCTAGGCCCTTAATTGGACAATAAGCATTAGGCATCCCACAGATAGTCAAGTACACATAATATAGTAATTAGAATCAATCACAAACTAATGGAAAATATATGGAGGCACATCGCATCTCACCAATCCCCTACATCTCCCACACCCAAGGAAATTACTCACACATGAGAGAAGAATAGATCATCAATATAATCAAATAAAGGGAATTTGTCTTTGTATTACTGTGGAGATCCACACTAAGAATAAAAAAATATCCAACACAATTCAAGATAAGAAGAAACAATCTCAAACCCTAGTCTTGCAAGGTGAAGATTGATGGCTTTGTAATGGCGCCCAGAAAAATGCTGGAGCAATGATGATGTAGAGCTCGTTGGGAACCCCAAGAGGAAGGTATGATGAGCACATCAGCAAGTTTTCCCTCAGTTATGAAACCAAGGTTTAATCGAACCAGTAGGAGCAAGGAAACACCCCAAAGGTGTTACTAGCTGATCCTTAACAGGGCGCACTACCGGTGCTAGTAGCAACGTGGAGACCTGCACAACACAACCACATAACTTTGTCCCCAACTTGCGATGAGGTTGTCAATCTCACCATGTTTTGCGGAAAACAAAGGATTAAACGTATCGAATGGAAGGAAGTAATAGCTTGTAGAAAGTAAACACAAAATAGTAAACAGTTTATAGATTGTATGTAAAAGACAAGGACCGGGATCCATAGTTCACTAGAGGTGGCTCTCCTTAAGATAGATAACATGCTGGGTGAACAAATTATAGCGGGGCAATTGACAAACACCGAGAAAGCAATACATGTATATACTAATCATCTTGACTCCTTTGAGACTTGATTGGGTATTACAACATTATACATAGACCGCCATCCAACTGCATCTATGACTAATAATCCACCTTCAGGTTATCATCCGAACCCCCTCCAGTATTAAGTTGCAAGCAACAGATTATTGCTTTACAAACTGCGTGGAAAGTAAACAATACGATTGTTCTATGAACAAAGGATTGTATTTTCTCCCTAGTAGCAACGGCACATCTAGTACCTTAAAGATTTCTGTCACTTACCTAGATTACCAGAGGCATGAACCCACTATCGAGCATAAATACTAACTCTTGGAGTTGCTAGCATCTACTTGGCCAAGATAGCTACTAACAACGGAAAGCATGCAAGACCACAAATAACAAAGACATGATAGAATCAATAATCAATCTGAAATAGCATCTCAATATCCATCGGATCCCCGCAAACACAACATGCAGAATTACAAATAGATGATCTTGATCATGAACGGAGCTCACAAGATCTAGACATGAAAGCACAAAGGAGGAGAACCAGCCATCTAGCTACTACATGGATCCGTAGTCCAAGGATGAACTACTCATGCATCACACCGGAGGCTTGCATGGTGATGAAGAAGGCCTCCAGGGTGAATTCCCCTCTCCGGCAGGGTGCCGGGAAGAGCTTCAGATCCCTCCCGATCTAGGGATGGAGATGACGGCGGCTACATACTCTTTCGTGGATTTTTGATCGGGTACTTAGGGTTTTCGTCTCGAGGGCATCTTATAGGCGGAAGGGGAGGCCGAGGGGGTGCCAGGGGCCACCACACCATCCCCTTGCGCGGGCCAAGCCTGGCCATGCAGTGAGGTTGTGTGGCCGGCCTCTGGCCCCTCTCTGTCTCGTATTCTGGCATCTGATGACTTCCGGAAAAATAGGCACTTTGGCTTTTGACCCGTCCAATTCCGAGAATATTCATTTTCTGACTTTCCTGGAACCAAAAACTGCAGAAAACAGGCAGCTGGCACTCTGGCTCTTGTTAATAGGTTAGTCCAAGAAATCATATGAAAAGTACTCCAAAGTGTGGACAAAACACAAGAAAGTGGATAAAACCAAGCATGGAACATCAAAAATTATAGATACATTTGCAATGTATCAACATCCCCAAGCTTAACTCCTGCTCGTCCTCGAGTAGGTAAGTGATAAAAAGAAAGAATAATTTTTGAGGTGACATGCACCATCAAAGACTTGATCAAAGTATTTCTAGAACATTCAAAGCTGGGATCATAGTACTTCAATCATAACATGAAAGACAAAGTTCTAGCAATAAGACAAAGAAACTATGATGCAACATGAAAAGGCACAAACAAAAGATTCATGAATAACAATGCTTTGCAAGACGTTGGTTTGTTTCACATAAAGAAAACATAGCATAATAGTATTCAGCTTGTCCCTCATAGAGTAGAAAATATAAATGCATAGGACACCCTCAAGGTTCATAAGAGTGACTAGATACAAATAGTTTAAAACAAGCTATATCAAGTTATGCATCAATCAACTAGTCTTGGGACAATGCATATAGAACTAAGAATGGCCACTATGCTCTTGAAGTAGGTGCATAAAGGTAGAAGGTGGAGACTCAATATAATGGTGGGAGAAAGGCCTTCATAAAAGGAAGTAGGGATTCAAGTCTCATAAAGAGCTTCCAAAAATTATGGTACTTATAGCTTTCAGCTCTCATTGCCCCTATCATAAGCATCTTGAAGGTGATTAAGGTTAAAGTGACACAACTAAGAGGATATGCTTGACAAGTTATAAACCGAAATCTCATGCCCCTTACTTACGAAGACCGAACCTTATGCTACTCAACTTTAGTCACAAGTAAGCTCTTGTCATTGTAAGTACATGTGTATCATAAAGAACTGCCAACGGGGTACCCCTTGCACATGATACATGAGCTATCCCATAATCAAAATGACAAGGCAAGCAGACAATGAGCATCTCAGCGATCTTTTTATTTGCTATTTGCATAGGTTTTTATTGAGGATGCTTCATAGAGTGCTCATTATGGTGATGCTGCAAGTTTCCACCATGATTAGGCATGGCTTAGGCGGCCCAGACATTTCTCTAACACACATACAAACTCCATGAGCTTACAAGTTCCACTTTTATTTCACACCGCCGGGATCCGTAAGGAAAAGAACATGATATCAACGGGGTACAAAGTACAAGTGCAATGTTGAAAGCGCTCCCCATGAAACATGGTTCTACTAATTTCAACTTATAAAGCGCAAGCATATACGCAACAAAGAAGGACCCAATGGTTCAACTTTATTAGATGCAAAAAAGTAAAGTGTGCCATCAAGTTCGTGAGAGCTTAATTCACTAGTTTTCTCATAACAAGTTTAATTTGGAAGATAAACAAAAGCATGAATATACTTGAAATAGCATAAGCTAGTAGGTAGGTATGGTGGACTCTTTGGAATAACTTGTTTTAGGGAGTTGGATGCATGAGTGGAACTCATACTTGGTTGTGGAGGCTAGCAAAAGACTGAGAGCGACAAACCAAGAGAGCAATAATGGCCATAATCATGCAGAGTGACAAAACATCATTGATCAAAGCATAAAGTGATACTACAAGTTGAAAACTAAAGGATCATATAGGATATGGTGACTTGAGATAGTCATAACATGGTGTGAGCATGCGCCAAGTCAACCCAAATAAAGCATCAAAGGAGAATACCACTATACTATGCTTTAATATGCAAAAAGAACACATGATTCATCGAAGGCACATTAAACAATCTCAATCGTTTATAACAAGTCATGATACATCAAAGAATACTAAGGATAAAGCCAAAACAATATCAAGATGGCATGACAAAGCATAGACCATAGTAAAAAATGAGCTCTTTTTACCACATAAGCAAGAAATTTCCTACTCTTTTTCAATCCAAAGCAAACTATTTGCAAGCCAATGTATGAAAGAGGGGGTCCAACCAATTTATTCAGAAAACTAAGCAAACTAAATCAAATGAAAAACCAAAACGAAAACAAAAAAGAAGATGCTCCAAGAACAACACAACTGTGCATGAAACAATAAAAATGAAGCGTTTGGAAGAAACCTGGAATTTTTATTGATGAAGAAGGGGATGCCTTGGGCATCCCCAAGCTTTGACGCTTGTACTTCTTGGATATTTCTTGGGGTGACATGTGTGGCATCCCCAAGCTTGAGCTTTAGTCCATCCTTCATCTCATTACTCATTCCTTCCATACACCTAAATTTTTTCCTTCATACAAAACTTCACACAATCTTTATTAGCAACATTAGTGCACTCAAGATAAATAGGTCTTAAGGTTCAGTTCCAACACCAAATAAACTTCCATTAGAACACTAGCTACTGTAGCACTTCCCTCAAAAAGCTCAATTCCCCAAAAGAACTCAAAAAGGAACCAACAAGAAGCAAGTGCAGAAAATGGCAGAAATCTGTCAAAACAGACCAGCAGGTAAAGACTAATTGTTTCGAAGAACTTACATTGATCAAATCAAAAAGTGTTAAACTAACGAAAGTTACATAATAACCTGGGACAGAAGCACAAAATTTCACGCCTCAAAAAGACGTTCAGATATTTTACACGAATGTTTACGGTGAAGTACAGAAATCTGTTTCGGGACAGCAACTTTCCCAATCATTACTTCTCTCTTATTAGAGGTTACTCTTGGCACAAAAAGCAAATAAAAAGGATAAGGAGCGGTTATTACTGAAGTAATAACTTCCAAGACTCATCTAAAACTTTTGGGTTATCTCCCAATAAGTACTTTTTTTAACACCTTTAAGTTAGGCATAAGAAGCAAAGAAAGAATCAAGTGTTCTCAAATGAAGAAGCATTAAGACCAAATTTTGTTTTCATAGGAGAAGCAAAATAAATCTTCTCTCTCTTCTTAGGGAAGTGTTCTATACCTTTCTTGAGTGGGAGTTGATATTTAATGGTGCCTTCTTTCATATCAATAATGGCACCAACAGTTCTAACAAAAGGTCTTCCCAAAGTAATAGGACAAGAAGCATTGCATTCAACATCCAAAACATAGAAATCAACGGGTACATAGGCATTTTTAACCATAATAAGAACATCATTAAGACTCCCCATGAGTTTCTTTTTAGCATTAGCATCAAGTGGGACATTCAAATAACAATCTTCAAGTGGAGGCAAATCAAGCATATCATAAATCCTTCTAGGCATAATAGAAACACTACTATCAAGATCACATAAAGATTTGAAATCAAAGTCATTAACTTTCATATTAATGATGGGTTCCCAACCATCTTCTTGTTTTATAGGAATATAAGCTTTATGTTTCATGTTTTCTTCTTTAATCTTTATGAGAGCATTAGTAATGTGTTTTGTAAAGGCCATGTTCATTGCACTAGCATTAGGACTTTTAGCAAGCTTTTGTAGGAACTTAATAACTTCAGAGATATTGCAACCATCAAGATCAAAATCAAATTTATCATCTAAAGTAGTAGAACTATTACTAGCCTCAACACTAGTGGTGGTGATAGTAGAAACACTAATGTTTCTAGAAATTTCATCTTCTCTTTCCCACTTAGCTTGTAATTCAGCTAATAGTCTAACATTTTCATAAATTCTAACTTGTATAGCATTAGTAGCTGCAAAGGGATTATCATTAGTTTTAGGTTTAGCAGCCATTTTATTCAAAGAAGATTGGTCTTCATCCAAAGATGCTATATTTCTTTCAGCATTCGAGAGTTTTTCCTCAATAGTTTTATTGAAAGCAGTTTGTTTACTAATAAACTCTTTAAGCATAACTTCAAGTTCAGAGGGAGCACCCCTATTATTGTTGTAAGAATTTCGATAAGCATTACCATCGTTAGGAGGATATGGCTTATAATTGTTGTTACCAAAAGTATTGTTGCCAAAATTATTATTTCTTATGAAGTTCACATCAACTTGCTCTTTTTGAGCAACCAAAGAAGCCAAAGGAACATTATTTGGATCTATATGGGCTTTCCCATTAACAAACATAGACATAATAATATCAATCTTATCACTCAAGGAGGAAGTTTCCTCAATAGAATTTACCTTCCTACCTTGTGGAGCTCTCTCAGTATGCCATTCAGAATAATTAACCATCATATTGTCCAGAAGTTTTGTTGCAGCACCAAAAGTAATGGTCATAAAGGTACCTCAAGCAACAGAATCCAATAGGTTCCTTGAAGAATAGTTCAATCCTACATAAAAAGTTTGGATGATCATCCAAGCAGTCAGTCCATGAGTGGGACAATTCTTTACCAAAGATTTCATTCTTTCCCAAGCTTGAGGTACATGTTCATTATCAAGTTGTTTAAACTTCATTATTTCACTTCTCATAGATATAATCTTAGCAGGAGGATAGTATTTTCCAATGAAAGCATCTTTGCACTTAGTCCAAGAATCAATACTATTCCTAGTTAAGGAACTCAACCATTCTTTAGCTTTTCCTCTCAAAGAGAAAGGAAGCAATTTTAGCTTAATAATATCACCATCTATATCCCTATGCTATTGCATCTCACGAAGTTCAACAAAGTTATTTAGATGGGAAGCAACATCTTCATTACCAATACCAGAAAATTGTTCTCTCATAACAAGATTGAGCAAAGCAGGTTTTATCTCAAAGAAAGTAGCTTCAGGAACATGTGGAGCAATAGGTGTGCTCATAAAATCATTGTTGTTGGTAATAGTGAAGTCACACAACTTAGTGTTTTCAAGGGTAGTCATTTTTTTGTGTTTTCAAATAAGAAAGCAAACTAGTAAAACTATTTTTGTGTGTTTTTGATTAACAAAACAAGCAAACAAAGCAAGAAAGAAACTAAGCAAAACAAAAACAACAAAGTAAAGAGATTGGTTATGAGGGACTCCCCTTGTGAAGATGTCCTTGACTCCCCAAAAACGGCGCCAGAAAAATGCTTGATGGCTCTGTAATGGCGCCTAAGAAAATGCTGGAGCGATGATGATGTAGAGCTCGTTGGGAACCCCAAGAGGAAGGTATGATGAGCACAGCAACAAGTTTCCCTCAGTTATGAAACCAAGGTTTAATGGAACCAGTAGGAGCAAGGAAACACCCCAAAGGTGTTACTAGCTGAGCCTTGGCAGGGCGCACTACCGGTGCTAGTAGCAACATGGAGACCTGCACAACACAACCACAGAACTTTGTCCCCAACTTGCGATGAGGTTGTCAATCTCACCGTGTTTTGCGGAAAACAAAGGATTAAACGTATCAAATGGAAGGAAGTAATAGCTTGCAGAAAGTAAACACAAAACAGTAAACAGTTTATAGATTGTATGTAAAAGACAAGGAACGGGATCCATAGTTCACTAGAGGTGGCTCTCCTTAAGATAGATAACATGCTGGGTGAACAAATTACAGCGGGGAAATTGACAAACACCGAGAAAGCAATATATGCATATACTAATCATCTTAACTCCTTTGAGACTTGATTGGGCATTACAACATTATACATAGACCGCCATCCAACTGCATCTATGACTAATAATCCACCTTCAGGTTATCATCCGAACCCCCTCCAGTATTAAGTTGCAAGCAACAGATTATTGCTTTACGAACTGCGTGTAAAGTAAACAATACAATTGTTCTATGAACAAAGGATTGTTGTTTTCTCCCTAGTAGCAACAACACATCTAGTACCTTAAAGATTTCTGTCACTTCCCCAGGTTACTAGAGGCATGAACCCACTATCGAGCATAAATACTAACTCTTGGAGTTGCTAACATCTACTTGGCCAAGATAGCTACTAACAACGGAAAGCATGCAAGATCACAAATAACAAAGACATGATAGAATCAATAATCAATCTAAAATAGCATCTCAATATCCATCGGATCCCCGCAAACACAACATGCAAAATTACAAATAGATGATCTTGATCATGAACGGAGCTCACAAGATCTAGACATGAAAGCACAAAGGAGGAGAACTAGCCATCTAGCTACTACATGGATCCGTAGTCCAAGGATGAACTACTCTGCATGGTGATGAAGAAGGCCTCTAGGGTGAATTCCCCTCTCTGGCAGGGTGCCAGGAAGAGCTTCAGATCCCTCCCGATCTAGGGATGGAGATGACGGCGGCTACAGACTCTTTCGTGGATTTTTGATCGGGTACTTAGGGTTTTCGTCCCGGGGGCATCTTATAGGCGGAAGGGGAGGCCGAGGGGGTGCCAGGGGCCACCACACCCCCCCTGGCGCGGGCCAAGCCTGGCCGTGCGGCCAGGTGGTGTGGCCGGCCTCTGGCCCCTCTCTGTCTCATATTCTGGCATCTGATGACTTGCGGAAAAATAGGCACTTTGGCTTTTGTCCTGTCCAATTCCGAGAATATTTAGTTTCTGACTTTCCTGGAACCAAAAACACCAGAAAACAGGCAGCTGACACTGTGGCTCTTGTTAATAGGTTAGTCCAAGAAATCATATGAAAAGTACTCCAAAGTGTGGACAAAACACAACAAAGTGGATAAAACCAAGCATGGAACATCAAAAATTATAGATACATTTGCAATGTATCAAAGATCCCTTTGTCTCTCTCAAGTACAAGTAGTGGCTATGAGGGTGTATTGGCTAGGAGGTCGAAGATCGTGGAGCGAGATGAAGAATGTCCTCCCCTTCTTCTCCGGATCTCTTCTTTCTCCCTTCTGGATGGTATGGCGGCTGTTGTGTTGTGTTTTCATCCTCGATCCCTTCATGGAAGTTATCCCTTTTGACAAGACAGAGGGGGCAGCAACTATACAACGACAACTTTACGGCTGGAAAAATATTCCCGCCGTATAGTTACTCGTTAAAGTCTCCATGTGCTCCCCTCGAGTGCTTCCAAGGAGAGACTTGCTTGTTTTCTCCAGAATATTGTGTTTCTCTAGTTAAAACCTTTCGTTGACATTCAGAACCGGAAACACACATTAAAAACCAAGTTCTCTTTGCTAACGAAGTATTAGTGTTAGGTAAAGCTAGAAAACGATCAAATCCGGGAGAAAACCATCAATAAAAGCCATCAAAATGTGTTGAAACTCACAATTATCAACTTCCCCGAGCTTAGATGTTGCTCGCCCTCGAGTGACAAGGAAATAAGGACGAATAGTGGAGATTCGAGACTGAAAATAAAAGAACTTACAAGTTCGAATTGGCGTCAAATTCTTTTCTTCACAATCCCTGCAATCTTAAATATGATCATACAAGTATTCACAAGATTGCACTGGGTCCACTTTCTAACCACGTATATCTTGTTAGAAAATAAATCATATGCCCAAGCAAGTGCCAAAAGTTTAGCTAGGAAAGTCAGACAAATTCTTTTAGTGTCTCTCTTTGTTGAGAGATGAAAACTTTTTGTTCTTGTTTGTTTAATTAATTAAGAGTACTCAAGTTGGCACCAAAATATTTAATTTAAGAAGAACTCATCTACTCCCATGTCAAAATTTCAAGACTCTCAAAGCACCTTTTTCCTTTCTTTGCCTTTTAAAAACTTTAGCTCTTTTATAGAGAAATCATGCCACTATTTTTATCATGTTAATTAGGGCTGTGTTGTGCACTCGTGACCATGCCAATAAATAATTTTTGAGCAATAATGGGATAGATGAGTACTACAACTTCACTTGGAACATGAAACCATGAGGAGACTAAATTTTTTACCCGTCATAGCATTGCTGCTACAGATGTTTACATAACTCAATAGCCGAAATCAAGTGGTTTCCCACATTTAGATCGTTCATTTGCCAGTGGAGTTAATAGTTCCTCATGGAGCACGACAGAGTTGTAATGACATGCGTAAAGCAATATCTTACGGTAATTATTAGAAAATGTAGTGGCATAATCTCTACTACTTTGAAGCATCCATTTTATCAAACAATTTCATTCAAAGGTACCATCGAGTCTATTTATATTAAGCTCAAATGGGATGGAGTAGTTCTAAAATGAAATTCTTTGAGCTAAACATGGACTCAAGTCATCTTTCATATGCTTTTTCTTGTTGTAAAAATGTAGGAAGTATTTTTAACCAAGTTCATTACTCATTGTTTCAAAGCTAAAAAGGAGACTCTAGCAAAGGAATAGAATTTATAGGATAACAAGCCAAGTGGGGAGTGACTCCAGTGCAAGCGAGTAAATAATTGTAGGATCAATTTAAGGTTGCAAAGAGGGTGATGAAAATAATGTGATACCTCCTCTTGCTTGCTTCGTTCTCGTATTTTAGTCGAACCCCTTCTGTATTTCCATATTGCCAAGTCACCTGAAATTGAGCAATCTCCGAGAGAAATAAAGAAACGGACTTACAAATAAAATTACAACATTTTTTTGTATTTTTGGTTTAAGGAATGCAAACTCAAAATAAACATGCAACTCGAAATAAATAAAATAAATCAAAAGAAGAAATAAAAACATGAATGCAAAGTTTGGAGGTTTTCAAACCTTCCCCAAGCTTAGGCTATTGTCAGGGTCAGTTGTTGCCATCATTTGGCAGCTGGTGCGAATACTGCTGGTAATAGTCGGGGAAGTGGGTCATGAACTGACTGAAGTTGTGAGTCAAAGCACTCACATCTTCATTCACTTCTTGAAGAGTGTGGTCGATCTCCCCAAAGCGCTGGTTGAGTTGCTGGAATTCCTGGTAGGGGACGTAGCTATACACGTGTTGTGGCTGGTTGGGCCACGGGTCCCAAGCTCCCCCTTGCTGCTGCTGCTGTCCCTCCCAAGCAGGGTTGTGTCCCTGCTCTTCCTCATGCTCCTTCTCATCCTGCTACCCTCCTTCTTGATCTTCCTCTTCATCAGGCTAAAGTTCGGCCACGATCTCTGTCACTTGGTCCTTGGTGAGGATCCAAGTGTCCTTCTCCACAATTAAGAAAGCTTGGGAGCAGGGCAACTGAACCTGCTCACCATGTGCATCACCAAGATAACTGAACTGATATGCTCGGAGCCTCTGGTTAGCATGGTAAACACCAAGGAAGCCACAAGAAGTCAAATACTTGATGTCCATGAGTTTGGAGCCGTCAACAGGTTGCATAACAGGTAGTACAATATTTAATGCATATGCAAGGTGGGTTACCAATCCACCAATGCGAATATCACCTTTGGTCTTTTTTCTTTGGTGGTGAAGGTGCTGGATGAGTAGAGCTGCAGGATTGGGGCTTTGCGGTGAAGTGGGAAAGAGAGCCTTGGTGATCATTTCCATGTTCGCATTGGCCATGGAACCGGTGTCACCTCTTCCTAGTAGTGTGTTGGCGAGGAACAAAGCGTAGTAGCGGATGGTTGGGTTCTGAATGGTGGACATCTTCTTCTGGTGAAATTGCCTACCACCATTAACAGAAATAACCTCCTAAGTTTCTCCACTTGTGATGCTATAGAGGTTAGTAATAGTGGGCTCCCCAACATGAGGGAAACCGAAAGCATTGCAAAATTGTCGAAATTTATTTCATAGTGCCGTCGGTTCATGGTGAAACTCACCATGCACATATTACCTTTCTCCTTGTGGCCGTCGTGAAAGGAGGCAAGGAACTCATGGGTAAGCTCGGTGTAGGTGTTGTGGCTTGCGAAGCCAAGTACCGCCAACCCTGCCTTGTTGCACATGAGGTCAAAGTCCGCCTTCAACCCTTGCGCGGTGAGAAAGTTGTTGTCGGCCCAACGCGTGAGAAGCACCCTCCTTGATGAGACCATGGCCAACTTGGGGTCGCGCTCGGCTCAGGACCCCGAGCTTGAACCCTCACCCCGTTGGCGCTTGCTCAAACGAAAAAGGTTACCGATTTTGTTCATCGTGATGCACTGAAAAATTTCACCATAAAACTTTAGGCATATAGTTTCTACATGATATATGAACGATCCTACATGGAAAAATTCAGTTCTAACATGAGAAATTAATAGTAAAAACAAAATAAGCTTGAATTCATCCACTAGATCAATGTGAGAGTTTCAACCATGGAAATCTGAAAATAAAGCATGGATAGGGAGAGAAACATACTGATATGTTGACTCCCCCACTCAAACGAATGAAATCTCCGAAGAATCAAGAGTTCTAGGTGGATTTTGAGAGGTTTGGAGAGAGAATATGAGAGAAATAATAAGGAGAGGTGGAAGACCTAGCCGCCCCGGTGCGATTTTGTGGTCGCATCAAACTATACGGCCGGAACTATACGGGCGGGTGATGTTGTTCCGCCCGTATAGTTGCGGCGGCGCCACCAACTAGGGTTTCTTTATACATAAAACAGCTATACGGACACAACTATATGGCCGGATCACAATGATCCTGCCATACAGTTGGTCGTTAAACTGTCTGTCGCTCGAGATAAATTTCTAAAACTAGCATCGATATCTATACGACTGTAATTTTTTTCCCGCTGTATAGTTGGTCGTTAAACTCTCAGTACCTTTGGGATAAATTTCTACAAAGTCATCGATATCTATATGACCGGAGCTATACGACTAGAATTTTTTATTCCCGTCGTATAGTTGGTCGTTAAATTTTCTGTGCCTTCGAAGAAAATTTTGTTGATGGCAAAGATAACTATACGACCGGAACTATATGGCCAGAATTTTTATTCCCGCCGTATAGTTGGTCGCTAAACTCTCTGTGCCTTCGAAGAAAATTTTGTTGATAGCAAAGATAACTATACGACCGGAACTATACAGCCGGAATTTTTATTCCCGCCGTATAGTTGGTCGTTAAACCATCAATAGTCATTAAAAAAATTCTATTTCTTCGAGAATACCTTCTTATCCCAAAACTTAGCGAAATACCTTATATTTGATAGAAAAAAGATAGTAGAAACTGTCGACCAACATTAACGTATTAAGAGCAAAATTTTAGCTTCTGTAGATGAAAAACTCAAACTTTTATTTTTATTCTTATTCTATACTCATTCAATCGATGTTTCTACTACTTTTTGACAGCTGCATCTCACGGGCACGCTTCCGCAAGAATGTCTGTGAAAAAGTGGTAGGAATGCGATGAACTTTTTATTCTCTAATCTACTTTATTGACGAGATGGGTTGACTCACATTAAGAATTTTATTTAATAATGGTTGAGTAACACAACCTCTTCTCTGTTCTCGAATTCTTACCTTGGGTTACCCCTTATCAAAGGCACTTACCACATTAACTAGTTTTGCCGGTGGAATATATCTTTCTACTCCTTCTAGCTTCTTTGGAAAATACCCGATAATTTCAGCATCATAAACATTGAAGATTATCATTCCTTCATCACAATCTACTAATGCCCCTGCAGTACTAAGGAAAGGTCTTCCAAGTATTATAGATAATTTTTCATCTTCAGGCATCTCAAGAATAACAAAATTAGTGGAAATAACATGCTCATCTATTCTAAGCAGAACATCCTCAATCATACCAATGGGTTGTTTAGTGGACTTATCAGCCATTTGTAAAGTGATAGTAGTAGGAGAACACTCCCCTAATCCTAACCTTTTATAGAGGGGGTATGGCATTACATTTCTCCCGCTCCTAGATCACACAAGTCATTCTGAATATTAGTTTTACCTATTGAGCATGAAATAGTTGGTATTCCGTGATCTCCAGACTTAGACAACAACTTCCCATTAGCAGGATAACTAGATATCATGGCAATAGTTTCAGTTATTTCTTTCTTTCTACTAAGAATATCATGGAGGAATTTAGAATAGGTAGGAACTTTGATTGCATCCGCAAACGGAATTTCCAGACGAAGGTCACAAAGTGCCTTTGTAAAAGAATTATAAATTACCTAATATGGTGCTTTCTTTTTTCGATCTGGATAAGGAAGCTTTTTCTCACCTGACTTACTCTTGTCTTTTACCTTTTGTGGGGGGTCAGGCTCTTTTGTTGCTTTCTTTTGTTGTTGCTTATCGCTTTTCTTCTTTTCTACTACAACAACTTCATCTTCCTTGCTTATCTCTTTTTCTTCTTTTGGATCAACCGTCTCCGCATCAGAGTCATAATGGTCATCATCCTCCTTGGTTTGATCTTGTGTTTTAGTTTCATCTTGAGGATCCACCAATGTATCATCTTCTTGGCTTGCTTCGAGCAAGCCTTTTTCTTATTGCTCTTTTTCAGGTTCATATTCCGGTGGTCCTAATGGTCCTGTAACAACTGCACCTCTTCTTGTGAAA
Organism: Avena eriantha; assembly: GCA_910589775.1. Classification (NCBI taxonomy): domain Eukaryota; kingdom Viridiplantae; phylum Streptophyta; class Magnoliopsida; order Poales; family Poaceae; genus Avena; species Avena eriantha. The sequence goes on along the minus strand of OU342742.1, from coordinate 21,855,111 downwards.
ACATTAGTAGAAACAGGAATATCTTTATCATTACGAAGGAAAATTTGATAACCAGATGCTATTTGTTCACACTGGGTTTCAATCATACTAAGATACTTGTGAAATAATTTTATTTCTTGGCCAATCTCATCATAGTTTTCCGTGAGTTCCACCAAAATATTTTTGTGTTTTTGAAAGTGCTTATACAAGTTATTATGATATTTTACTTGTCGATGTTTTAATTCTTGAAATTTTTTTCTAGTTTCATCTTCTTTAGTTAAAACTTGTAACTAATCTACTTTGTTTTCCTTAACAAGTTTAGAAGGTATACCTTTTTGTTTCATAGTTTTGTGTACCTCAGGCATAAGATCAAGAGTTATCCAAAGTATCCCTTTTTCCAGCTTAGTGCCAAAATCAGGATTATATAAAGAATCATTCTTAGCCCTAGTAGACATCAATTCCAAACATTCTTTCATAGTTAAAGTATTTATCGATCCTCCTGCTGAGAGGTCAAGCAATTCTCTACATTGAGTATTAAGACCGTGATAAAATAAATGGAAAATAGTTAGTTTAGAATAGCCATGATTAGGAATACTATTGATCATTCTAAAGAATCTTTCCTAGGCTTGTGGGTAATTTTCTCCCATGTTTTGACTAAAGTTGCCTATAATCTTTCTTACTTTAGTTACCTTTTAAAAAGGATTAAACCTGTTTATGAATTTAACAATGCAGTTTTCCCAATATTTAATGTAATGGCGAGGGAGAGAATATAACCAGTCTAGAGCTTTACCTTTAAGAGACCAACGAAATAATTTTAGTCGAGAGAAGTCTTTTGGTAAAGCTTTTGGTCCAAGCAATGTTATCTCGTTGAACTCTCTAATATGTCTTCCTGGGTCTTCATCTTTCCTTCCACTGAAAGCTTTCTCCTGCAAAATTTTAATAATTCCACCATCAAATCGATATTCTCTAACTCCAAGATTAGGGAACTCTATTGGTTATTTAAGAAATTCAGAACTTGGAGCACTGTATTCCCTGAGAGTTTTCTCAGGTTTCATAGGAGTTGTCTTGTAAATAGACATGATTTCCATAATATCACTCAGGTTTTCAACTTCAACTTTATTTGATCTTAAAAGTTTTTCAATAATTTCTTCGCGCCTTTGAGCAGGCACGCGCTCAATATAATCCGGCAGGTAGGTCCTACCAGAGCGTGTAGACCCTTTGTCTCCTAGGGAGAACATTTTGTAGTAGCAACACCTGAAATGTCAAAAGACAAACAGTTAGCGCTTAGCTCCCCAGCAACGACACCAGAAAATAGCTTGATGTCTGCAAGTGCACAGATCATTTGTAGCTAGTTTCGAAGTATAGATAAAGATCCCACCGGGAGCCCAAAGGTAAGTGTTTATGGGTGAAGTCTCTATCATAACCGAAGTTGTCATAGGTCTTCGAGTGAATTGACTTTAAGTGTTGAAATAAGAATGGGTTTTTTATTAAATGAGATGTATTTAAATAGAACTAATATGTAAACTTTAGAAATATAAAGCATAAAAGTAAAGACCGGTTCGGTTGTTTGTTGTTTCCCGCAGATGGCAAAAGAAGGCGCGGGGAGATTCAGTTGATGGTGATAGTGATTGTGCCAGGTGGACGAATGATAAATGTAACAATCATAATCTTATAAATATATGTGTAGGCGAGCAACTCATAATTAGTCGGAACTTATCTTGGTAGATTTCATCCCAACTTCAATAATCCTACTAGCCTATTACCAAAACCATGGTCAGACACTAGACGATTAAGACCCTTCAGGTCGCTTAGTGATTAAGCTCCTTGGATCGGACTAATACAATAAGCATGGTGGTTCCTTGTTATCCTCGAGTCTACTAGTTTTCCATTGATATCCCCGTGTCACCCGGGGGTCGCCGGTCCACTAGTGAACAAGATCTTATCTATGTAGAATAAAGCATCATGTTGTCTGGGCCCTTAATTGGACAATAAGCATTAGGCATCCCACAGATAGTCAAGCACACATAATATAGTAATTAGAATCAATCACAAACTAATGGAAAATATATGGAGGCACATCACATCTCACCAATCCCCTACATGTCCCACGCCTAAGGGAATTACTCACACATAAGAGAAGAACGGATCATTAATATAATTAAATAAAGGGAATTCATCTTTGTATTACCGTGGAGATCCACAATAGATGGGAACAAACAATCTCAAAGCTTAGTCTGATAAGGTGAATATCCCTCTCTCTCTCTCAATATGAAGAATGTCCCCCTTCTTCTCCGGATCTCTTCTTTCCCCCTTCTAGATGGTATCGCGGCTGCTGTGTTGTGCTTTCGTCCTCGGTCCCTTCATGGAAGTTCGGTGACGGCAACTATACGGCGGGAACTATACGGCCGGAAAAATATTCCCGCCGTATAGTTGCTCGTTAAAGCCTTTGTGTGCTCCCCTGAGTGTTTCCAAAGAGAGACTTGCTTGTTTTCTCCAGAATATTGTGTTTCTCTAGTTAAAACCTTCTGTTGACATTTAGAACCTGAAACACACATTAAAAACCAAGTTTTCTTTGCTACCAAAGCATTAGCGTTAGGTAAAACTAGAAAACGATCAAATCCAGAAGAAAACTATCAATAAAAGCCATAAAAAATGTGTCAAATCTCACAGCTATCAAGCCGCTCGAAGGAGAAGAGGTTGGCAAACGCCTCTTCACCATCGTCCTCGAGCAGCCACGGAGCCATTGTGAGCACCGGGCACCGCATCGACGCCGATCATCAAGGCCGTCCCGGTGATGTTGTGCGCCTGCCTCAGGCTGGACACCCATCGCGTGGACCACACAGGATGGAAAAGTAACACATAAAGTACAAAGCTTACCACGATTCACGGGGACAACTGACGCACCTCAACAACTTTAAAAGATTCAACGCAGAGCGTCATCACGTTGCATCGCACGTCAGCAGAAGGAACCCCCTTTTGCAAGATTATGCATAGTGTCCGCCTGTCACACACGCCAGTCACTGTTTTTTATATCCACAATTACTTTGCAGAGTCTTTTGTCCGACAGGCGATATCACACCACGCTGGGCCACATAAATAGAGGGTGGGGGTTACAGGGATCACCACCGCAACGTCCACACAACCTCTCCTCACGCATACGAAAAATTAGACACAGAAAATGGGAGTAGTGCTCAACATCGAGGTCGGCATCAACGACATAGAGATGGTTCAACCCGAGCTCAAGTGCGCATGCGGAAAGCCTATCGTCAGGAAAATGTGCAACATGGTGGGGCCCAACAAAGTAAGGGCTTTCTATAGATGCGACGTGGGCTACGTGGAGAACAACACCATAGCCGTCTTCGAAGATCCCAAGTGGAAGAGAGTGAGTACCACTGAAAATAATTTTTTTAACCCTCCATGTACCTGTTGTGTTCTTTTGCTTTTCTCGCGCCACGTCGACCATGTTTTTTCTGAACCATATCTATCTCACCCAGCACTGCTTGCGATGTATGGATATGGGTTGACGTCATCGAGCGCTTTGCCAAGGACGTGTTCGAGGAGAACCAGCTATCAGATGCAGATCTGAGGGCAGCGTTGCTAGGGATCGACATCCACAAAGCAAGGTGGTGGGTGAACCGGGTAGACGAAGCGGAAGTCAGCGCACACGCCTAGAGAGCAGTGTTTGTGTTCGGACAAACAAAAATCACCTAGTGCTTTTCGAGCAAGCACCATGTATCCACTAGAACAAGTAAAATGACTGTTTTGCACTACCATCTTGTTCTTCAGTACATTTTGGAATTAATACAAAGCACAGGTTGCGAGAGGAGAAAAATGGAAATGTTACATCATGATAGCACTGTTAATAAACATAAAGTAGTGTCTAAAGTCTCACAAATCCAACAACACCTCGGACAACAGGGAACAGTCTATCGCCGAGCAGTTGTGTCACACGCTCATCCTGGAACACAACGAACAAATGGCCACCCGCCCCAATTCGAACATAGCTGTTCACGATGGCCGAGTGTGGCCAAAGAAGCCCCAAAAGCGTCGAATGTGGCCCACCCATTGGGAGCTGATAAAGCACGCTGTGATCAGCGTACAACTAGGATGCTAAAGTGACCCCTACACGCAGCTCCTACAACCATCGCTGCCAAAAGCAGGACAACGCAAACAAACCGTCGCACACACTACAACCGTCGATGATGGACCATCGAACGACCAGGGAGGCATGCGCATGTACCACCATGCATGGGAAGCTGCAACCATGACTAGATATTTGCCTCTCCAAGCATTAATTAAGTGCCCTAGAGGATTTACTATCTTTATGTTCATTTGTGAACATAGCTAAAGGTTAACGGTTAAAGACATTACTTTTAAGTTTATGATCATAGATGATACCTCAATCTAGTGTAAAATAATAAGATTGCGTTTTAATGTGTCTTGCAATACAATGTGATCTTATTGGTTACCTAATAGCTTGGACCTAGGGTTTAGAAAAATGAAATAGACATAGATTTTGACAAGTCTTGATATGGTCTTGGTTAGAATATTATCAATAACTCGTATCTCAAATACTTCATAAATCTTGGCTTCTAACTAAGGAATACCTTTTCTAGATATGCTTTTCCTAGATATGCTATTTCAAAACTCTTCAACTTACCTTCGGAAAATACATTTTCCTGAATAAGCTAATCATCTGACTCCTACATATCCATCATTATATGATGACATGGTCATGTCCCTTCATCACTACTCATTTTACATTCTTTCTTTACTACATAACTTCACTTCTTAGCTACCCTTGATGAATTCTTTCATGTATTTATTTCTAACTCCATTCATAAACTCCTTTACATTATTCGTTAATATACTTCCAAGGCTTGCAAGACTGCAATCCTCACTACACCATAAGTGATATCAATCCTCAGTAATAATTATAGTAGTACTCCCCATAATAAACCGGTTTTTACACGGACCGACGGTGACGAGGTTCTTTGAGAAGTAATGGCGTAATTTGTGCGCCATCATGAAGACTCCATACACAAGATTCTAGTAGTGCGGGTACCGCTGCTTGGATGGCGAGAGGACCTCGCTGAGGTAGTATACCGGTCGCTGGACACCGTGGGTGTTCCCTTCTTCAGGTCGCTCGACGACCAAGACCGTGCTGACCACTTGGTTAGTGGCGGCGATGTAGAGCAGCAGTGGTTCCTTCTCATTTGGTGACACAATGATAGGGGAGGTTGAAAGTGTTTTCTTGAGATCTTCAAAGCTCGCTCGGCTTGAACTCCTCAATAAATTCTTTCCGGCGTAGGCCGTCGTTGAAGGCGTCAATTGCCCTTTTGTAGGAGATACTCTCAACTGAGTTCTTGATGATGTTCCACCTCTAGATAAATGCTCGTATTGGCTCTCCAGGTTTCTGCTTGCACGCTCGTGGCTCCTCGATAGACGCAGATCACTTGAACGTGGATCTGAAGTTTCTGATGAACTTGTCCTCCAGGTCGCTCTGGATGCTGCTGGATTCATCGGGTAGCTGCCTGAGCCATGACCGTGTGGAGCCGCCTAGGTGTAGTTGCAGGCTCTTCATAACGGTGTCCTTCGAACCACCTTGGAGTTTGACGGTTTGCAGGTAATCAACCAACCATGCTTCGGGCTCCTGGAGACCATCGTACTTTTGGTGGTCATGGGGGAGTTTGAAATACTTGGGTACCGGAGTTTTGCGAACCCGGTAGGTAAATCAACTAGCCCTGCAAGGTTCACGCTCATCCTCGCTTTTAGAACCTGAATATCTTCGGCTGCTACGCTCCTCCCTTGATTTATCGACCTTGCGCTGTGGAATGTCGTTTCTGGCGTCTTGCTCATGCGAAGAGTGCGTGAAGCACACGTGATGTGGCGAGCTGGACCTTCGAGCGTTTCCCACGTGCCGAGGGTTGTTGCAATGACGTGGTGATTTGTCAGGTTGCTGGAAAACTTCTTCTTCCCCTTGTGCGAGTGATGGTCCCACCATGCCGAGGCCCATGAGAGTGGAGCGATGGATGGCTGCCTGCGGATCGTCGTCTGCCGACTGATCGTGAGGAGGTAGGTTTGGGCAGTGACGAGGGCGGCTTGCGCTATTTTCGATTTGACATTCCCCGCTGAATCCACCGACATGAATGACAGGTCCAAATATCGGTCCAGCTCACATCTTCCGGCTTCGGGTATTGATACGTCCATTTTGCATCACTATTGTATGTCTTAATTCACTATTATTCATTGATATATTTCATATTGAGAGGTGATACTTATGTTATTTCATCTATTTTTGCATGGTTGATGACTTTTGGAACGACCAGGGAGGCATGCGCATGTACCACCATGCATTGTGTATTTGGCTACTAATCGTAGGGGTTGCCGGAGTGACAGAAACCTGAACCCCCGTTAGGAAACCATTGCACAAGGGACGTAAGGGTCTTAAAGTTTAAAGTTGTGGTTATGTTTCTACCTTAATTACTTTCATGTACTTACGGATGTTTGCAAGGGGTATAATCACAAGTATGTATTAGTCTTGGATGGGGCGGTACATTAGCACAGGTTCACCCACACAACACTTAGCAAGCTAAAGAAGATTAATCAATTATATGAAGCGAAAGCACTTGATAGTCTTCCCATGTATCCTCGAGAACGTTTGGTCATCTTAAGTAATACAACTGGCTTGTCCTTTGCTGCATAAAGGTTTGGGCCACTTGCTGTATTTATTCCTACTATCTTTTATTTACTCGTACTTTGTTTACTTGCTTTATCGAAAACCCCTAAAAAGCCGTTTGCTAAGTATTTGCAGAGAATTCCTGATCCATACCACTATCCAGCACCTTCTGCTCCTCGTTGGGTTCGACACTCTTACTTATCGAAAATACCGCGATACACTCCCTATACTTGTGGGTCATCAAGACTATTTTTTGGCGCCGTTGCCGGGGAGTGAAGCGCTATTGGAGAGTGGAACTGGTAAAGGAAACTTCTACTGTGAGTATTGTTTACTTCTGCTAGTTGCTTTATTTTCGTTATGGATAATTCTCTAAGTTTCTTATTTGGTAATGCTACTACCACTACTAAGGTAGTAGATAAGCCACCACCTGCTGAGAATGATGTTTTCAAAATACCTACAAGAATTATTGATTGTGTTATGGATAACTACTATGTTGGGGATGGAACTGTCCATCCTGGTGATCATTTACTCTTTATACACGAATTATGCGGGTTGTTCAAGTGTGCAGGTATTACTACAGATAAAGTTAAGAAGAAGTTATTTTCATTATCACTAAAAGGAAGAGCTAAGGAATGGTATAAGCTGCTGAAGAATGGTCCAGCTCTGGAATGGGAGGAAATAGTGCCTCTATTTTATTCAAAGTTTTATCCTCCTAGTGAGATTCATAAAGATCGGAATCAAATATACAACTTTGGGCCTCTTGATGGAGAGAGTACAACTCAAGCTTGGGGGATATTGAAGTTACTAATGCTCAAATGTCCCATTCATGAGCTCCCCAACAATATTATTATCAATAACTTTTATGCAAGACTCCCTCTACATGATAATGATTTATTGGATGCTTCTTGTGCTGGATCATTCACTCGCATGGAAGAAGAAGCTAAATGGGACCTTCTAGACTGTATTCTAGACAATGCTGAAGCTTGGGAGAATGACAAAGGTAGAAAGTCAGGTATAAATTATGATTATGAATGCATTGAATCTTTTATGGGAACTGATGACTTTCAAAATATTAGTAATATTTGTGGTCTTGATTTGCAAGTTATTACGAATTGCTTTAGTGCTTTTGCTTCCTATATCGAAATTCCAAAAAGGGATGGAACAAATACCATGCACCTTACAAAGATATTGTTGACTATGCTCTTATTGGAAGTGCTGAGTATTGCATTATTGACCCCATCTTACCCGAACCTTATATCGAGAAGATTCCCTTCCCCGAAAAGGTAAAGGACCATCCTATGATAACTAATGTAATCACCAAAAGTGAAAAAAGAACTGTAAAACCTGATGAACAAATAAACACTGAACCTGTGGTAGCAATTGTGAAAGACCTTGTCACTAAAAGCGTAAAAGATGGGCACATAGTCTTTTGTGAGGATGCTTCTAATATTGTTTCACATCCCAATAGAACTAAAAAGGCTAGTGTTCATGTGCTTTCTGTTAGAATTGGTGATCATTGCTATTATGGTTTATGTGATATTGGTGCAAGTTCCAGTGCTATTCCTTATGAGCTTTACAGAGGAATTATGCATGAAATCAGTCCTTGCGAGTTGGAAGAGATTGATGTGGTTATTCACCTTGCTAATAGAGAGACCATCTCTCCAATTGGTATTGTGCGAGACGTGGAAGTTCTTTGTGGTAAGGTTAAGTACCCTGCTGATTTTCTAGTACTTGGTTCGGCTGCTAGTAAAACCTACCCTATCATTTTTGGTAGACCTTTCTTGAGTACCTTTGGAGCTATTATTGATTGCAAGAGGGAGAAAATCTTGACTAAGTTTGATGGGGAATCTTATGAGTTTAATTTTTCGAAATTTGCTAAAGAACCCTGCGAAGAGGAAACCCATAATGAGGATTTTAGGGTTGAACAACTTGCTTCTATTTCTCTTGCTCCTAACAATGCTTTGCAGCAATTTATGGAAGATCATGAAAGTGAAATCTTCGTGGAAGAAAGGAATGAGATTGACAGGATTCTCCATGATCAACCTATGATGCTTAAGCACGACTTGCCTATAGAAGACTTGGGTACCACGATGCCACCTAAAAAGGATCCGGTTTTCGATCTAAAACCTCTCCCCGATGATCTTAAATATGCTTATATTGATGATAAAAAAGATATATCCTGTTATTGTTAGCGCTAAACTTTCAGGGAAGGAAGAAGAAAGGTTATTGGAAGTTTTGAGGAAACATCGAGGAGCTATGGGCTATACTCTGGATGATTTAAAAGGGATTTCACCTACTATATGTCAGCATTCCATCAACATAGAACCAGATGCGAAGCCAGTAGTGGAGCACCAACGACGTTTAAATCCTAGGATGAAGGAAGTGGTAAGGAATGAGGTATTGAAACTCCTTGATGCTGGTATTATTTACCCTATTGCTGATAGTGAATGGGTTAGTCCTGTTCATTGTGTTCCTAAAAAGGGAGGTATTACCGTTGTCCCTAATGATAATGATGAGCTTATTCCTCAAAGAATAGTGGTAGGCTATAGGATGTGCATCGATTTTAGGAAAGTCAATAAAGTTACTAAGAAAGATCACTACCCGCTTCCTTTTATTGATCGAATGTTGGAAAGGTTGTCTAAAAAGACCCATTTTTGTTTTCTTGATGGTTATTCTGGTTTCTCTCAAATTGCTGTTAAACAACAAGATCAAGAAAAAACTACTTTTACTTGCCCTTATGGAACTTATGCTTATAGACGTATGCCTTTTGGTTTATGTAATGCTCCTGCTACTTTCCAAAGGTGCATGTCTGCTATCTTTCATGGCTTTTGTGAGGAAATTGTAGAAGTGTTCATGGATGACTTTTCTGTCTATGGAACTTCTTTTGATAATTGTCTGCACAACCTTGATAAAGTTTTGCAGAGATGTGAAGAAACTAATCTTGTTCTTAATTGGGAGAAATGCCACTTCATGGTTAATGAAGGGATTGTTCTTGGGCATAAAGTTTCTGAAAGAGGCATAAAAGTTGATAGAGCTAAGGTTGAGGCAATTGAGAAGATGCCATGTCCAAGAGACATCAAAGGTATTCGTAGTATCCTTGGCCATGCTGGTTTCTATAGGAGGTTTATTAAAGACTTCTCTAGGATATCAAAACCTCTCACTAATCTTCTTCAAAAATATGTACCCTTCGTTTTTGATGATGATTGTAGGGAAGCTTTTGAAACTCTTAAGAAGGCTTTAACTACAACCCCTATTCTTCAACCACCTGATTGGAGTTTACCCTTTGAAATAATGTGTGATGCTAGTGATTTTGCTATAGGGGCTGTCCTTGGGCAACGTATTGATAAAAAGTTAAACGTTATCCATTATGCTAGTAAGACTCTAGACGCTGCTCAAAGGAATTATGCCACTACTGAAAATGAATTTCTAGCTGTTGTTTTTGCCTGTGATAAGTTTAGGCCCTATATTGTGGACTCAAAAGTAACCACTCATACTGATCATGCTGCTATTAAATATCTTATGACGAAGAAGGACGCTAAGCCTATGCTTATTAGATGGGTACTGCTTTTACAAGAGTTTGATCTACATATAGTAGATAGGAAGGGTGCTGAAAACCCTGTAGCTGATAATTTATCTCGTTTGGAAAACATCTCTTTTGACCCTATGCCTGTTAATGATAGTTTCCCAGATGAACAGTTAGCGGAAGTAGGGGTGAGCTCGCGAGGAAGCCCTTGGTATGCTGATTATGCTAACTTTATTGTCTCCAAGTATTTGCCTCCAACCTTTACAGCTCAGCAAAGAAGAAAGTTCTATGATTTGAGGCATTATTTTTGGGATGCCCCACACTTATACAAAGAAGGAGTGGATGGTATTATGCGAAGATGTGTTCCAGAATATGAACAAAAGGAGATATTGCGTAAATGTCATGGTAGTGCCTATGGAGGACATCATGCAGGAGATAGAACTGCACAAAAGGTACTACAATCAGGTTTCTACTGGCCTACCCTTTTTAAAGATGCAAGAAAATTTGTTTTATCTTGTGATGAATGTCAGCGTGTTGGTAATATTTCTAGACGCTATGAAATGCCTATGAACTACTCTCTAGTTATTGAACCTTTTGATTGTTGGGGATTTGACTTTATGGGTCCTTTCCCTCCTTCGAAAGGCTACACTCATATTCTTGTTGCCGTTGATTATGTTACTAAGTGGGTAGAAGCCATTCTTACAAAGAGTGCTGACGGGGAGACTTCTCTAAAAATGCTTAAGGATATTATCTTTCCTAGGTTTGGGGTGCCTAGGTATCTCATGATTGATGGGGGTTCTCATTTCATCCATGGTGGTTTTAGGAAGACCCTTGCTAAATATGAAGTTAATCATAGAGTTGCTTCAGCTTATCACCCCCAAACTAGCGGGCAAGTAATGTTATCTAATCGAGAAATTAAATCTATCTTGCAAAAGACTGTTAATAGGTCTAGAAAAAACTAGGCTAAGAAGTTGAATGATGCTTTATGGGCTTATAGAACTGCTTACAAAAATCCTATGGGAATGTCTCCTTATAAAATGGTTTATGGGAAATCTTGCCACCTACCCTTAGAATTAGAACACGAAGCTTACTAGGTAGTGAAAGAACTAAATAGAGATTGTAAGCTCGCTGGTGAGAAAAGATTATTTGACTTAAGTTCTTTAGATGAATGGAGGAGTGAAGCCTATGAGAATGTAAGCTCTTTAAGGAAAAGTTAAAAGATGGCATGACAAGCGAATACTTAAGAGAGAATTTCATGTTGGTGAGAAAGTTCTATTGTATAGGTCTCGTCTAAGATTTTTTGCATGGTTGATGACTTTTCGAGCATGGACCGCTGTAGTCAAGATTCTGATGGAAAAGGTGCTGTTTGGAGGCAAAATTCGCGAAGATCAGAAAATCCGGGAAAATATACGGAAAATCCTATTTTTCCAGAAGACTAAGGATGCCAGAAGATGGAGTGGAGGTGGGCCACAAGGGGCCCACACCACCCCATGGTGCGGGCAGGCCTAGGCCGCGCCTGGAGGTGGTGTGGCCGCCCTGGCCCACTCCAGCCTCTCTCCTCTGGCGTATATCATCCCCACAAAACCCTAAGACTCGGGGAGCGACCACAGAAAGATTCCGCCGCCTCTGCGGGGCAGAAAACACCGAGAGAGAAAGATCTCTCCAGCAGACAGATTTCTGTCGGAGGAATTCCTTCCCAGAGAGGGGAGATCGTCGCCATCAACACCACCATCAAGCTAGACTTCATCGGGATCATCATCATCATCACCACCACCATCATCACCAGTAGCACCCTCATCACCATCTCCATATTGCTGTAACAATTGCGTTCAATCTTGCATAGTTCATAGGGGAAACTTTCCCGGTGTTGATTACTCTTTGTAGTTGATGCTATTGAGTGAACCATTAAATTATTGTTTATGTTCAGATTGTTATACATCATTATTCCATCTCTGATCATGATCCATATGATGTCTTGTGAGTAGTTCGTTTTGTTCTTGAGGACATGGGAGAAGTCTTGTTGTTAGTAGTGGAGTTGCATTGAGAAAGATTCAATAGATTGTTATTTAAGTTGTGGTGTACTTCTTCTAGCGGTGTCATGTGAACGTCGACTACATGACACTTCACCTATATGGGCCTAGGGGAATGCATTGTGTATTTGGCTACTAATCGTAGGGGTTGCCGGAGTGACAGAAACCTGAATCCCCGTTAGGAAACCATTGCACAAGGGACATAAGGGTCTTAGAGTTTAAAGCTGTGGTTAGGTTTCTACCTTAATTACTTTCTTGTACTTACGGATGTTTGCAAGGGGTATAATCACAAGTATGTATTAGTCTTGGATGGGGCGGTACATTAGCACAGGTTCACCCACACAACACTTAGCAAGCTAAAGAAGATTAATCAACTATATGAAGCGAAAGCACCTGACAATCTTCCCATGTGTCCTCGAGAACGTTTGGTCATCTTAAGTAATACAACCGGCTTGTCCTTTGCTGCATAAAGGATTGGGCCACTTGTTGCATTTATTCCTACTGTCTTTTATTTACTCGTACTTTATTTACTTGCTTTATCGAAAACCCCTAAAAATCCGTTTGCTAAGTATTTGTAGAGAATTCCTAATCCATACCACTAGCCAGCACCTTCTGCTCCTCGTTGGGTTCGACACTCTTACTTATCGAAAATACTGCGGTACACCCCCTATACTTGTGGGTCATCAGGTATGCACTGCATCTGCGAGGTGCTCCTCCTTGGTTGCGGTCCTCCCAGGACGATGCTAGATCCGCGGGTGGAACTTAGCTGTGCCCGCCGAAGACTTGATTCATCGGCTAGTCTCTTCCATTCATCGAGTTGCCTTTTACATCCTGTAGATCCCTTCTCTTATGGTGGAGAAGATACTAGTAGGCCATCGATTCTTCACGCGTGGCATCTCCCGTCATTGGTACTGTACTGAAAACAACGTTTATTTCCTTTTGCTATATTGCTGGCGCTAGGCGAAGCTGGAGCCGCTCGCCATCGTGTGCTCTTTCCCCTCCTTGCATGATACGATTGTTTGCGTGTGCTTCTTCCCTATTCTCACGGTGTCCTACGTTGTCATCTAAAAGAATATCATTGGGATCGATGATTGGGTTACCATTGGCATGTTGTGGTGTTGATTGTCCTTTCCCAAGTATCACGCATACTTGATGACACGCCATGTACGTGTTGCTGCTGTCACTGTTGGAACCATAGGAGACATTGTCTTGGAAACTAGTGAAATCCACGGGTTCTCTGTTCTAGGTATGATCCAGCCTTCTTGATTCTGGAGTCAACACTTTTTTCAGATTCGTCGAGGACGACGTTTGATGCTCTTGAGTCGTGTGGCAGTGTTTACTGAGAATCTGACCCGAAGAAGAGACCGTCGTATAGATCGGCCAGATCCCCCAAATCCGCAGAGTTTTCGCGACTTTATTCGACGTTCGTCGGTTGAGGTGCGGCTTTTACAGTGGAGCCAACAGAAGATGCAATTTTCGCTGTGGGTGCTGTAGTTATGGATGACGGACCCGAATATATCGGGGCTGAAAGGCATAGGTTTTCGGGTTCACTGACGCGAAAGTGGAAGCACCGATCATGAGATCCATTTCCCAGTTGAAGTCGACGGAGGACGTGAGAGGGGTGGGTGGGCGTGGATCAAGATCGATGGGATCGCAGCAGATCTCACCGACCTCGATTGTCGGATTGTTATTTGGTTAAAAGGGAGTTGCGGAATCCATGGCTACAACGCTCAGATTTCCCACAGACGGCGCCGATTGACGAGGACTAACGTCGGCAATGTCCATGGTTATGGACTTAGAGTTTCGTGGAAAAGTGAGCGTTGGTGTTTTTCATTGGCTTATCAGACAAACAAGAGAGTCGATGTTGTCTGATTATGGATATGAAGATGATTACAAGGTCGCCGATTCGCTAGTTATGATCTAGCTCATGGCGGATTGTGTATTGTGTATTGCTAGAAAGCTAAGGGTGCCCTCTCCGTTGGCTCCTCACAGCCTTTATATAAGAGGCCCGGTCCTGGAGCCGTATACGGATAGGTTACAAGTTAAAATTACAATACTAAAATTATGTCGGTTTGTATTTCTATAGACAAGCTTCTGTCCGTTAGATGCTTCTTGGATTCTTTACTCTTCATGGGCCTCATGGGCCATAGCTCTTGTACTCCCAGGGGAACCAATTACGGGAACCCGATAAGTCATACCCATGCCAGGCGATGTCATCGGGAGGGGAATAAAACCCTAGATGGGTTTCTTCTCAGCCACCGCCACCTCCTCCTAGAGTCCGTACCGGTTCGGTTTCGGCCTACCAAGGGATTAAACATCTTTGAAGGACACCATCTAATGATTTTAACTTTCACTTATGAGGTGTGCTTCGGTGTCCCTCCTTAAACTTAAGTTTGCATATGACAGTTCTCTTTTGACCCGTCAAAACCCATATTCAGGCCTTGTATATCTCTGTATAGGTGTACTCGGTCGAGATAGGTATACTTCATGTTCCCGTCGTCTGATCCCACCTCCCTTTATCGAGATAGACGTCTTTGCATGCCATGTTTTAAAATTTTCTTGATGCTGCTATATAAGTCCTAATTTCTGTCCCCGCAGGCACGTGAGTATACGTCTAAACGGACCATCGAGTTTGGGTTGGTTCGTAGGATCTTCAAAACGAATCGATATAGAGTTTCCTTTTATCTAAGTTTGAAGAGGAGGGTAGACACCGAAGAAAAAGTGTTCATTTTTTATATGTTTATTTTCCAACCACACTTGTTATTTACGACATGAAGTCCATGAAAGAATTACCGTCCTCGCGTAGATTCGTCCTACGGCTATGCGACCGGCGTGGAAGTTTCGAGGAAACGCGCGTGCATGGCAGCTGATGGCAGTATCTACGGAGACGCGGTCCATGAGCAGCAGCAGCAGCTTTCTGAGTGGATTTGGATTCCTTTCGTCTCTCTAGCGGAGTAGATTGCAAGGTACTGTACTCCATTATCGGTTTTGTCGGGACTGTCTAAATACGCGTTGTTTGATTCCCCGCCCTGCAAGCATGGTGATGGAGTGGAGCCCAGCTACGCGTCTGAGCTGACAAGAAGAGATCACTTGCATTGCATGGTCATTGGTGAGGGCGAGAAGTCTCCTCGGTGGAGGACCCAAGACTTGACTAATCGTGTGTGCGTTGACTTGACGAGCGCTGCATGAGCATGTGTGTCAGTCAGTTCCCTGTGTGGGTGGGCGGGCGTGCACAGTTAGGGAGGAAAATCACGCAGATGGCGGTGACCGATCCCCCCATTCCGGCGAGAAATTATGCGTCTCCACTCGCTCTCACGCAGCCGGCGAGTTATTTACGGCGGTTGAGGTTCTCCGGTCCACGGTGCTACTCCCTCCGTTTTAAAATATAAGATGTTTTAGCTTTGTAAAATGAGTGTATCTAGCTCCTTTTAGTCTGCAGGTTCACTCTAAACCTAAATAAACCTACACACTAAAAGGGCTTATATTTTGAAACAGAGCGAGCAGTACGCTACAAATTGTGCACCGGCCATTGCTGCCTAACAGAGTCCGCCACACATGCAGAAGAAGCAGTCACTCCTCTCCTCTCCTCGTGGCATGAATTATTTCTCAGGAATTTTGCATAACTACACGTACGTCATTGTCGCAGTCGCAGCGGCAAGAAGGTTAAACTAAAGCCTATATATATATATATATATATATATATATATATATATATATGTATGGATTCTCGCTGGTGATCTTGCATGCACGAGACGACAAGGAATAATCTGCGATCTCCAGGCCCGGCGTTCACATTTTGTTTTTCGTCACAGGGCTATATAGCTTCAATCCAATGTGAACTCGTCAACTGGTCATTTCATTTTCGGTCTTTAATTTGTTACACAAGTCGGTCAAGATCTTGACCAACAGGCAGCCACACAAACCTATCCTAGCCTAGCCAACTTCCAGCTATATATGACCTAGGCTCAGCTGAAATGGCCAAAATATCGAGCCATGGGAAAACCAGGGAAACGGCCAAAATATCGTTCATCATTCTTCTCGGTCTGGATTCAATACAAATAATGGACGCCTGATCAAACAGATAATCGGTACACTCTTAATAGTTACTACTAGTATATAGTCAATATATACAACATAAGGTTACGCTACAGGAATGGCGCGGTGCGCCGACGGCCGGCCTCTACGCCGACGGCCAATTGTCGGGGCCGTCGGCGTAGCACCGGGCCAGGCCAGCCCCGCTTTCGAGCCCTCGGTGTAGCCACCGATACGCCGGCGGTGGCCCTCGGCATACACAGGCCTTCGGCGTACGGGGTGTCCGCGTGGCACTTGCCGGCCTGGCTAGGACGGATTCCTAACGGCGCCATCAATACGCCGAGGGTGACCGTCGGCGTACCGCCGCACTTTTTTTTATTCATACGCCGAGGGTGACCGTCGGCGTACCATCATACATATTTATTTATTTATTTTTTCCACCCAATTATAAATTTATTTTATATTTGTATTTATTTATTAGTATCAATTATTTAGGTTCTATTTTATCAATTGGACGGATTCGTAGCCTCCAAATAATAGTCTCCACGCCCACATGAAATGTCGAATCTTCTCACACCTTGAGAAATGTGCACGTTTGTAAGTGTTATTATCACATGTGTGTGAAATTTATATATCACATTTTTAGTGAAGTTGTTCAGAGATTCAATCCTTATCACTAGGGGGTAGACGATCCGAGGCCCATAGATCAGGGTTCCACTGCAAACCGCGCTCCGGGGCGTAGGAAACCCTCAAGAACTTGCATGTGACCCTAGCACATGCATGAAGATGTGGTGTTGTGTTGAAACATGCAAAACCTAGTCCCCGGGTTGCATGGATGTGTCCCCCTACGCATGCATGCGCTGTAACCTAAAAGGGAAGGTTCTGGACTTATATAAGGGGGAAACTCCCTGTTCCGGTGAAACCGGGTAGGATACTGCCGCACCTTGTGAACCAACATGGTTTTACATCATCATATGACCTAAACAAACACAAAACAAGAGAGAGCTACGCCGGGCTACCCCTGTCAGAGGAATGTCTAGGGGTAGACGATCCGAGGCCCACAGATTAGGGTTCCGCGGCAAACCGTGCTCCGGGGCGTAGGAAACCCTCAAGAACTTGCATGTGGCCCTTGCACATGCATGGAGGTGTTGTATTGTGTTGAAACTTGCAAAACCTAGTCCCCGGGTTGCATGAATGTGTCCCCCTTCGCATGCATGCGCGGTAACCTAAAAGGGAAGGTTCTGGACTTATATAAGGGGGAAACTCCCCGTTCCGGTGAAACCGGGTAGGATACTGCCGCACCTTGTGAACGAAAATGGTTTTACATCATCATATGACCTCAACAAACACAAAACAAGAGAGAGCTACGTCGGGCTACCCCTGTCAGAGGAACGTCTAGGGGGGTAGACGATCCGAGGCCCACAGATCAGGGTTCCACGACAAACCGCGCTCCGGGCGTAGGAAACCCTCAAGAACTTGCATGTGGCCCTAGCACATGCATGGAGGTGTGGTGTTGTGTTGAAACATGCAAAACCTAGTCCCCGGGTTGCATGGATGTGTCCCCCTTCGCATGCATGCGCTGTAACCTAAAAGGGAAGGTTCTGGACTTATATATGGGGGAAATTCCCCGTTCCGGTGAAACCGGGTAGGATACTACCGCACCTTGTGAACCAACATGGTTTTACATCATCATATGACCTAAACAAACACAAAACAAGAGAGAGCTACGCCGGGCTACCCCTGTCAGAGGAACGTCTAGGGGGGTAGACGATCCGAGGCCCACAGATTAGGGTTCCGCGGCAAACCGCGCTCCGGGGCATCGGAAACCCTCAAGAACTTGCATGTGGCCCTTGCACATGCATGGAGGTGTGGTGTTGTGTTGAAACATGCAAAACCTAGCCCCCGGGTTGCATGGATGTGTCCCCCTTCGCATGCATGCGATGTAACCTAAAAGGGAAGATTCTGGACTTATATAAGGGGGAAACTCCCTGTTCTGGTGAAACCGGGCAGGATACTGCCGCACCTTGTGAACCAACATGGTTTTACATCATCATATGACCTAAACAAACACAAAACAAGAGAGAGCTACGTCGGGCTACCCCTGTCAGAGGAACGTCTAGGGGGGTAGACGATCCGAGGCCCACAGATCAGGGTTCCACGACAAACCGCGCTCCGGGCGTAGGAAACCCTCAAGAACTTGCATGTGGCCCTAGCACATGCATGGAGGTGTGGTGTTGTGTTGAAACATGCAAAACCTAGTCCCCGGGTTGCATGGATGTGTCCCCCTTCGCATGCATGCGCTGTAACCTAAAAGGGAAGGTTCTGGACTTATATATGGGGGAAACTCCCCGTTCCGGTGAAACCGGGTAGGATACTGCCGCACCTTGTGAACCAACATGGTTTTACATCATCATATGACCTAAACAAACACAAAACAAGAGAGAGCTACGCCGGGCTACCCCTGTCAGAGGAACGTCTAGGGGGGTAGACGATCCGAGGCCCACAGATTAGGGTTCCGCGGCAAACCGCGCTCCGGGGCATCGGAAACCCTCAAGAACTTGCATGTGGCCCTTGCACATGCATGGAGATGTGGTGTTGTGTTGAAACATGCAAAACCTAGCCCCCGGGTTGCATGGATGTGTCCCCCTTCGCATGCATGCGATGTAACCTAAAAGGGAAGATTCTGGACTTATATAAGGGGGAAACTCCCTGTTCTGGTGAAACCGGGCAGGATACTGCCGCACCTTGTGAACCAACACGGTTTTACATCATCATATGACCTAAACAAACACAAAACAAGAGAGAGCTACGCTGGGCTACCCCTGTCAGAGGAACGTCTAGGGGGGTAGACGATCCGAGGCCCACAGATCAGGGTTCCGCGGCAAACCGTGCTCCGGGGTGTAGGAAACCCTCAAGAACTTGCATGTGGCCCTTGCACATGCATGGAGGTGTGGTGTTGTGTTGAAACATGCAAAACCTAGTCCCCGGGTTGCATGAATGTGTCTCCCTTCGCATGCATGCGCTGTAACCTAAAAGGGAAGGTTCTGGACTTATATAAGGGGAAACTCCCCGAGAAAGTCTGGTGAGTGCTAGCGGAGTTGAGCCATTTCTTCCGCATGCTGTGTGCTAAGCAGATATGTCCTCTGGTTATTGAGAAGCTGCAAGCTCAGGTGCCGGAGATGCTATGCAATTTGGAGATGATCTTTCCGCCAGGCTTCTTTACTCCGATGGCACATCTCATTGTGCACCTCGCAAACGAGGCACTCTTGGGGGGCCGGTGCAATTTCGTTGGCAGTTTTGTATTGAGAGAGAGTTTAAGTATATTCGAAAGATAACTGGAAACAAAGCCAAGATTGAAGCATGCATAGCTGAAGCAACATGCCTTCGGGTGATGGCAGACGCCGCGACAACCTATTGGCCTGATGATGTTCCCACTATGCATAACCCGGTCTCTCGTTACAATGTCGACATGCCCAAGAATGACCCCAATCTCGAACTATTCCAATTTCCCGGTGGCAAGGCCGGTAAAGGACTAAAATATAGCTTGCCGAAGGAAGAGAAGGATTGCATAATGCTCTATGTGCTTATGAACATGAAGGAAATGGTCGATTTCATTAGGTAAAATGGTAAACAATTTCTTATTTTCTCGGTCTAATGCTCTATGCAGCTAGTAACTCGGTCTAATGCTTATTTTCTCCTAAGCGACTTCACGGATGAACAGTGGTGAGGACTGACGGATCCCTCTCCCATGGAGTTGGACACTCTACTGAAAGAGGGTGCTCCTGGAAATAAAAAAACTTTGTGTCCTAGTTCATGGAAAAAGTAATTTCTAACCTGTCCCTCTTACCTTGCAATATGTGACTTGTCCCTCTTATTCCACGTAACTAATGAACGGAACAAACCTGTAGGGAGCTGATCCCAACGTTGAGATGTCAGATGAGCTGAAATGTATTTCCCAAGGTTGTAACCGTGACGTCATGAAGTATGAGAAGTATGATGTGAATGGGTTTTGCTTCCATACAGAGACACACCAGAAGGGGCGACCGAATGCAAAAACGGTAAATACTGGGGTCTTCACTAGAGGAGCCGATTCCCTTGATTACTACGGAAGGTTAGAGAATATATACGAGCTGACCTTCAATCATACGAACGTACAACTCAATCTTGTTGTGTTCAAGTGCCACTGGTTCGACCCAAGGGGTGGACTGAGAAGTACCCCTTCCATTGGGTTAGTTGAAGTTAGGCCTTCAACCACCTATAGCGGAGCCGACGTCTTTGTTGTTGCTCACCAAGACAATCAAGTTTATTATTTGCCCTACCCATGCCAGAAAGCGGAACTCCAGGGCTGGGAAGTCGTGTTCCAGGTATCGCCACATGGTAACCTACCGATTCCCTCTGAGGACGATTACAACAAAATTAACCCTATAACGTACGAGGGAATTTTTTATCAAGAGCAAGAGGACGTCGGGCAGTTTGATTTAGAACCGGTTGATCTTGAGGACCTTGGGAACGATGCAGAAACTCGGGGTGAGTCAGTGGTGAATCTACATGATATAGATATGCTCGAGAAGTTCCATACAGAGAATGACAACGATGATGAGCCTCCACAATTCGATGAGAATCCAGATTTCTACTCAAAAGATAGTGATAGTGATAGTGAGAATGAGAATGGGAATGAGAATCAGAATGATAGTGAGTATTTATTATGTATTTGTGCTTAATTGTTTTCTTAATTGCATTATGCCTTTATGCTTTGTGTATACATTTTATTATGTCTTTGTGCTTAACTGTTTTCTCTTATTCAATGCAGGTGATTGAAAAATATGAGCAGTGGCAAGGCAAGCTCTTAGTCCTTGCTTAATGCGTTGAAACAGCGCAAGAAAAAAGCTACACGGAGTGGGAGACAGCCAAATCCCAATCCGCGTTACCCCGATCTTGCTAGTGCGGGAGGAGGACGAGGTCGAGGTCGAGGTCGAGGAGGAGGACGAGGACGATGTGGCAGGGGAGGAAGCGTGGACTTTGACCCACCACCCTCCGCTTCTGGCGACGTGGCTCCTGAGTTCTTCCTGACAGAGCAGCCTTTTGGGGACGAGGCGGAGCTAGAGACCGAGAGGGAGGCGGAGACCGAGACGGAGTCTAGAGACGAGGCAGAGGCGAAGGCTGACACTAGCTACGAGTTGGTGGCGCCGAAGAAATTGTGGAATCGTGGGGAATCGGGAGTCCCTGAGGAGAGGTTAGCCTAGGACCCAGGAGGCGAAAGCCCTTATTATTCCAGATGGCCTTGAGTAAGTGTACTAATTTTGCAATTTAAAACATGTAATTTCATATTGGTCATAAATAATTTGGCATGTGTACTAATGTTTATTATTGTGCAGCAATTGGACATTTCCTCCGGGGACCAAGCCTCGCCTTCCTAACAGCCTGGTTGGAGCTCTGATTAGGAAGTTCTGACCGGGCTATCACATTTCCCCCGATGGTGTCAAGAGGCTAGCTACTACTTGGGCGGACTACCAGACTTCTCGTGTCCCGGGATTTCCAACAACTGCTAATGCTGTCATCACCAAGTTTTGGGTAAGGCATATTTCTCGAGTTAATACTTGATGACCCCACCGTGCTAACTCATGACTCTTACAATTGTTTTTTATGCATGATTGAAGTGCTTTTATCGTGTGGCTGAGGAGGACCAGGATAAGGCGGCCAGGACTTTGCTTGGGGCTTGTGTGAAGTTGGCACCCCAGGTGTGGTACAACCAGAAGGTCACGGCCGCTAGTCACTTCTGGGCCGACAGGGGTGTGAGGATCGGGAAGGAAGACATTGTCGGTAAGAAGTCTAATCCTGAGTACTCGATGACGCCAGAAGAGTACATGTCGGTGAGTAAAATGTCAATGAGATTCTACATTGCTGCTAAGTTGCCATTGCATTGTCTGGAGTTGAGTATTGCATTTTCAGGTTGTCCCCGATTGGGCTGAGCCGCATCGACTCGCATGGGAGGAGCTGGTTAGGACGAGGTGGCTCAGTGAAGACGAAGAGTTTGCAGCCTTGTCGAGGCGGAACACGGAGAACCGAGGCGATGGTGGAACACACTACGCGGGAAACCGCAACTTTGACCGCTTCAAGGGGAAGGTGGTATGTATATACATGGAACGACCTGCATTTATTTCTCGTCATGTTCGTACTTCATATGCATAATATTTCTTTCCGCGATGCAGGTGGCCGAGGCACAACCCGGGGAGGTGATTCATGACGTCGCCGTCTATGAGATGATGCAGCGAAAGAAGCCCGATTCCTTGCAGCCTCAGCCCTCGTTACCCGAGTACTACGGCACTGCCCAGAACAACTTGGCGGACTACAACACGATGGTGAAGGCTCGTCACCCCCATGTGGATGACCCCATTCACGCGGAGATCGACGAGGAGTCGTTGGTCCTGTCGGGGCACAGATTGCAGCACGGACGTCTCAAGATTCTGAATAAGAAGGTCAAGCCTACCCTCACCACATGCTTCACGCGTCTCAAGGCTACCCACCCCGCCGACGGCCCCCTATCCCGCCTCATAGCCAGACTCGTCGATCCACCTCCAGAGAGGATGTAAGTTTTACTCATTTTCATCATCTTTATGACTTTTGTTTCTGCATGGCTAACTGCTGACGAGATTCCTTGTATTTGAAATTGTAGCCTGAGATCGAGGCGGCCTACGATGTCGCTCATGATGAATGTCAGGTGGCCTTTCGGCAGTATTAGGAGGCGAATGCGATCTACATGCAATACGTAAATGTAAGTTTGAACCTTTATTTTTGCAAAAGATACAAGTCCCACTTCCCCTAGTTTGTTGTATTACGGCCTGACATCTAAACTATCTTGCAGGCGATGTTGATGAATATTCAAACTGGACAGAATACGGATTTAGGGCCTGTGCCTCCCATGCCGGGGCAGCCGCCATGCATGCCATCGAGTGACAGTTTCGCTAGGACATACTACGCATCGACACCGGTAAGTTCTTTGCTAGCCCACTAGTTATCGCTTTACTTTGCCTCGCAAGTTGCTAACATGTAGGCAACATGTAGGGAACAGGAGCTTCTGGGAACCAGCACTTTGGCCATGCCTCGCCGGATGGGCGTCAGATCACACCGCTTCATGACAATGGTCCTTCTCCTGGCCATTCTGCTGGTGGTTCTCCCAATCCTCACCCCGACACTTCTCCTACTACCTCGCGAGATGGTTCTTCTGCTGCTTCTACTGGACGCCACCCTCGCCGGAGGTCGCCTCTTTTCACCAGGGGAGATCTCGGGTACACCCCGTCTCCTCCAGAGCTGTAGGGTTTTATTGTCTATGCATGTGTGACGATGTTGATACATGTATGAATGATGTGATCATGTTGATACATGTATGAATGATGTGATCATGTTGATACATGTTTGAATGATGTGATCTTGTTTGATACATGTATGAATGATGTGATTTTGTTTGATTTTTTGTGAAATACATGTTCAATATTGCTGTGAATAAATTGCAAGAAATAAAATTGTAGCGAAACTGGTGGAAAATAAATCTGGGCTGGCCCTACGCCGAGGGCCATGCCGTCGGCGTAGCCCCTAATATGTGCCAAATGGTAAAGGCTACGCCGAGGGCCATGCCGTCGGCGTAGCTGTCTTCCTGGGACGACCAGCGCCTGCCACGTGCTACAGCTATGTCGAGGGCCTAACCGTCGGCGTATGCCTAGGCCTACGCCGAGGGCCGCGGCCGTCGGCCCAGCTCCTGCCTAGGGCGCCCACAGTCTGCCACGTGCCGACGCTATGCCGACGGCCATGCCGTCGGCGTACCGACTGCGCCGTTAGCAGCCCGTGTAATGGCGGGCTCGCCTTTTTGCCGACGGCTACTATTCCGAGGGGCCTACCACGGCCGTCGGCAAAGCTTACGCCGAGGGCTAGACCATACGCCGACGGCTTTTTTTGCTCCGCCGAGGGAGAGGTTCGCCGAGGAGGTTACACCGATGGCAGCCCTCGGCGTAGCGTAGGCCGACGGTATAGCTGCCTACTCCGAGGGCTTTTAGCCGTCGGCCTAGCCGGCGCGTCCTGTAGTGTTACTTCAGAAGTGAAACAACAAGCAGATATAGTGCACATCTATCTCGAAATGGAGAGAAAGAAGGGCAAAAGCATGGACCTGACGCTACCCACCTTTCGAATTTGGAAATGGTCGCCCTCTCGATCCAACGACCTAGCTTATACCTGGTCCAATATTCTGTTGATGTCGACAAGTGGTACAATGTGGAACCGCCTAATTAAACCGTAATCACCGTAACTAAAAACATATGATCAGTGCTACTACATGACGGCTGTACTTTTTTTGCGAGGGTCTGTTCTTAAAGATCTAAGAGCATGTCTAACACATCTCCTATCCGCGGCCTGATTCCTGTTTGTGCGTCTCTATCGGCCGAAACCGGCTGCGGCTGAAACTGGCTCTAACCGAAGCCGCAAATTCAGTTAGAGAAGTAAATATAGGATTGTGACTCCTAAATTCTCCCCCTCTACCAAATTTGCTTGACCGCCAACCCGACTCATAAAAATACCCTCTCCCGCCTCGCCACCGACTCATATCCTGCCCAAAACCGTCGTCACTCGACTCGGCGCGGGGATTCTCCTCTGCCCGGGCAGAATGTCACCGGAGCTTGGTTCCGCAGCCCAGCCAGAGTTTCCCGTCGATGCGACGCCGCCAGAATCGACACCACCGGCGCTAACGATGTCGTGGAATAGTATGGGCACCATCGGCATGGCACAATCGACTGGAATGGCCGCCAAGACCACCAGCAATTCAACGGGGAAGGTGGGCCAGCCGCCCCTTACGGCGGTGGTGAGCGGGCCACGGGAGAGTAAGCCGACGGAGGCCATGATCTCCCATTCGCAGGCGGCGGACGAGAAGAAGAAGAGACAGGCCGCTGCCACCTCCACACCCAAGCTGTCGACCATGTTAACCAAGGGAAAGCCCAAGGGGACCTCCAAGGCCACGCCGTCCTCTTCCTCGACGGCCATCGTGTCAGCTGAAGATGGCACCCGCGAGGCGGCTGATTAAATTCCAATGCCGACACCGAGTGCAACCAAGGCGACCGTTGCTGAGTTCATGTCCCGACCTGGTTCTTCTCACCACCAAGGTCTCGATGACCTCAACTTTAGTGGCGAAGAGGAGGTGGCCACCGAGGAGGCCGATGATGAATTGTTGGTCGAGGAAGAGGAAGAGGCCACCGAGGAGGCCGAAGATGAGTTGACCGAGGTGGAGGCACCGACCAAGGGCAAGAGAAAAGGCAAAGGAAAGAGCAAGGACAAGGCCCCAGGCAAGAGATCCGCATACTCTAGCGAGGAAGAATATGTGGCGTTGTGCCATGCTTGGATGAATGTGTCGCTTGATGCATCAGTTGGGGCCGATCAATCGAAGGAGAGGTTTTGGAGGAAAATTGAGGAATACTTCCACAAGTTTGTCACCATTCCATCATACCGAACCCAAGGCTCACTTGGTCATTGTTGGGTCACAATACTTGAGTGTTGCAACCGATGGGCCAGGGCCGTGGACTACGTGACCAATGCACCACCAAGTGGGGTGCCAATTACCGAGTGGGGTCCTCTCCAACAAGATGTGTACAAGCACCACAACAAGAGAGGTGGCAACAAAGCCTTTGCTTTTCACCATTGATACAAGGAGCTCCAAGGCAATGAGAGGTGGATTCAAAGAAATTATGAGACCACACCGAAGAGGGCTAGGCTAAGCCAAAAGGAGGAGGCCTATGATGAAGAGGAAGACCTCAACAAGAGACCAGATGGTGTCAAGATAGCCAATGAGAAGAAGAAGAGGGAAGGTGTCGGCACCTACAAGGAAGATTTGAATGCCATGATTGAACACAGAAAGCTTTGGCGACCGAACGATGAGTAGACAAGGAGGCTAGGTGGAATGCGCTAAAAGTGTTGGAGGAGGAGAAGTGGCGGTCCAAGTTGGCGGTGGAGGAGCGAAGGATTGCACTTGAAGAAGAGAGGGTGATGAAGGAGAAGAAGATAGAAGAGGAAAGGCTAGCACTTTAGAAGGAGAAGTTGGCCAAGGAGAGGGAGGATGCTGACCGCGAGGATCTTGGCCCGAGAGAGTGGTGGTGGTGGTGGTGATGGTGGCTGAGGTGGTCTTTGAGGTGGCTGAGATGGTGGTGGCGAAGCTTTTGGATCTAACTTGATCGATTTGATGTATTTTGGATACTGTTCAAAAAATCGTTCGAATCAACGATTAATAGGCCGATTAATCGCTACTAGGGACCTAACCGTGTCGATTACCACTAATCCTTTGTGTTAATCCTTTATCCCGACTAATAGCTCTGATAGACCGATTACTAGGTATATTCCCGATTTACTACTATACTTGGTCCATTCAATGCATCGCCCGTCCAACCGCTAGCCCTCCCCAATGAAGTAGGTTTTGCAAAGCTCCCACTCGATTCCCGCCGCCACTAACCAGTACCATGGGTAGGTGGTGGGAGAAGAGCAACTTCAGAGGTCAGAGGACATCATTTGTGTTTTAATGGGTTTGAGGCTCTAGATAAGTAGTGTTGGGCATATAAAGGCCCATATACTATTTATTTATTATATACATGTGTTTTAGGTGCTAATTGATGTAGGCTGTACCGATTAATAGGCGACCGATTAAATCAGTTAATCATCCGGAT
Source organism: Avena eriantha (assembly GCA_910589775.1). Taxonomy (NCBI): domain Eukaryota; kingdom Viridiplantae; phylum Streptophyta; class Magnoliopsida; order Poales; family Poaceae; genus Avena; species Avena eriantha. The sequence continues at coordinate 21,828,177 of OU342742.1, read as the reverse complement.
TCTGATTAGTCGCTACTCCTAAGCCGGCCGATTTCCTCACCATTTTTTGGATAAAGTTTATGCATGTTTATATTATGGATATTTGGATTGTGGTGTGGAGATTTGGAAAACATGATGGATTTTTTAGTCCTCTAAGTTTTTGCGGATCGAATCCGGCGACCAAAGTTTAGAGGGAAAAATATAAGAATCTAGTTTAAGGATCATTTTTCTCCTCTAACTTATTGGGGATAGGTTAGAGATGCTCTAATACCATGCACCCCGTGAAATCAACCTATCAACTAACTAGTATTATATTACCGCAACACGGTTAAAGGTACCTTCCACCTCGTCCACGTGAGGCTACAAAATCCCATATTAGTCGGGGTCGGGAAGAAGAAATAGTGGGGTTACATTTTATCTCTCGAAATGGGGGCATTACCCTAGCCTCTGCATCAATCATTGCATGAAGCCTATTATTTCATAATAGTGGGCTTACATTATTATTAGATTTCAATTATTTGAAAGAAGATGTGAGCCAAGAATTTTTCTTTTCAAAATGAGGTGATACCTAGCCTCTGCATGAAATGATGCACACGACCCTGTTTATTTATTCTTCAACATACTCTTACAAAAGAAATATAGATCAACTCGAAGTCACCTCACAAACGACTACTTTTGCAACACCAGCAACCTTGATGAAGGGCGTGTTCATCTCGAGACCATGAGCCATGACCTCACACCTTTGCACATCGTCACAAACTAACTGGTGGACCTGAGTTTCTCCTGCCACTTGTCTAAATCATGACTATGAAATGTCCTTGTCTTTCAACCATTTTTGACAATGCTATGAAAACCTTCTCTTTCCACCCAACAATTTCCATATCTAAATTAATTGCAATGTGGTGGAGGTGCACCATATTTTAGTGGCAAATGCACAAGGGCTGATATATCTCTGCTTAGTCTTGTGAGTACTACAAGAGGGAAAGTAATGTCCCATTCAGAATAAACTGGAACTCTGTGTAGGTTTTCACATGTGGGATCTTCCAAATTGTTTGACCTAGTATATTTTCTACCTATGAGCTTAACTTATTGCAATCCATTATTTTCAATAATGGGATTAACGATATGGCTCCATTTAGGTATTATGTAGGGTTTGTTTTTGCCATTGAACATTTTTTCGACAAATGAAATATATTAATATCATGAGAATACCAATTACACTCAGAATCTATACCAACATAACATCAAAAACTAGTCTAGACATTAATAATGCACACAACCAAAAAGGAAAACAAATAAAGAAAAAACCCACCACAATGATCGACCACTCACAACAGCTGGACCCAAACCACCATCAAATACAACACCCTGAATACAGAAGAGGTTCTCCAATAGCGAAGCCTCACATTGACTTCATTCCGTGCCGACGATGGTGGCGCCTTAGGCATCATTCTCATTCTTGTTGGTGTTGTTGTGGAGTTTTGATCCTAACCGACACAAGTGCTTCCAAATTCTCTAGGTGAAAACCCAAGCTCCTTCGGTGCAGGCGATGGTGACATGCGCGCCACTTCCTAGTTGGAGGCGTCTCCTTGGAGTTTTTTGTTCTCATGGTGCGACGACTTCGCGACGGTTGGGACTGTTGGCTATGTCGTCTAGGGAGGCGGATCCCGGGGCGGTGGCCCCAAACGGTTGTTGGGTGTTGAGACGGTGGCCTCAAACCTCTATGTAGCGACGGTCCTACGAGGTTTGGTCGTGGCCTGATGACCCACAAGTATAGGGGGTGTATCGCAGTATTTTCGAGGGAAGTAAAAGTCAATTTATTGATTCGACACAAGGGGAGCCAAAGAATATTTATAAGCCTTAACAACTAAGTTGTCAATTCAGGTGCACTGGAAACAATCTTACTCACAGCAGTTTATCAGTAGCAACAGTTTTGTAGTAGGAATAGTAAAGTAACATCAATAGTAAAGCAAAGACAGTAGTAACAAAAGCATCCAAGTACTAGACAATCCTAGGCATGTGTTCCATATATAGGCATACGTGCTCGCAATGAGAACTTGCAGAACATCTTTTGTCCTGCCAGCCCGTTTGCAGCGGGGCCTCTAGGGAACTACTTGCAATTAAGGTGCTCCTTTTAATAGAGCACCAGAGCAAAGCATTAACCCTTCGTGAACACATGTGATCCTCACATCAAAGCCATTCCCTTCTGGTTATCCCGATTTCTGTCAGTTCGGGGCCATAGGTTCCGGACAACAACGTGTGTATACAACTTGCAGATGAGACCAAAAACAATACTATCATAATGAATCAATAACATGTTCAGATCTGAAATCATGGACTCGGGCCCTAGTGACAAGCATTAAGCACAACAAGTCGCAACAAAGTCATAAAGCACTAATAAAAGATACTAGGCATCATGCCCTAACAATCTGATGCCATTACATGAACGATATCATCCAATCCCTACCATCCCCATAGCCTACAATGGGGGATTACTCACTCATAGATGGGGGAAACATGGATGGTCGATGGAGAAGCGACGGTGATGATGATGGCGATGATCTCCTCCAATTCCCCGTCCCGGCAGGGTGACAGAACGGAGTTTCTGGTGCTGTTTCGTGGGAATCTGGTGGTGGCGGAGGAGCGGAACTCCTTCTGTAAAAACGCCGAATCCCTCGAAGTTTTTAGGTCAGAAGGCTCCTTATAGGCGAAAGAGAGAGGCCGAGGGGGTGCTTGGGGGGCCCACACCACCCCCTGGCGCGGCCTGGCCTAGCCTGCGCCACCAGGTGGTGTGCCCACGCCCTGGCTCTTCTCCGTCTCGTATTCTTGCTCCTGGAGTCTTCGGGTGAAATAGGATTTTTGGCATATTTTCCGGGATTTTTCCTGATAATGTTTTCTGCTCAAAAAGTAGACACCAAGACAATTCTGCTGAAAACAGCGTCAGTCCATGTTAGTTGCATTCAAATCACACAAGTTTAGAGGAGAAACAATAGCAAAAGTGTTCGGGAAAGTAGATACGTTTTGGACGTATCACCACTGTTGGGACCGCAGCATAGAAAACAAAAAATTTCCTACGGTGTGAACTACACGCCAAGATCTATCTACTAGGTACAAAGCAACGGGTGGACAAACATCCCACGAGAACTTACCCTCGAAGACAACGAGTTTTGTTAACGAGTAGGAACTCGTGGTTGATGTAGTCGTACACTTGCCAATCTCAAGATCGTGAGGAAGTCCGAGCGCCGCAACTCAGCACTCGCACACACGTTCAAGCCACCGGACAACCTCCACCTCCTAGCTCCAGCGATCCAGCGGAAGCAGCAACACCGGGAACATGTATCTCGCTAATCCGAGACCATGGGGGAATAATTCTAGGGGGAGAGAGATATCCTTCACAAGGAGGTGTGTGGATGAAGGAGGGAATGGGTGGCCTTTTATAGGAGGAGGGGGGTGCCCCCTCTCTCCATGACCGGCGCATGGGGGGGGGTGACCTCTCACCTCCCCCATTCATGTGGTGGTAACCCCTCCACATTAAAATGCCTGTTCACATTCCCTTTTAAAGTCTCCACTATAAATGCATTAAAATTCTCCAAGTTTAATGCTCTCTCATTTAATAAAACTCTTTTTATTAAATTTATTCAGAATTTTGTTAATTACTTTCATTAACAAACATTCACATATAGCCCCTTGCAATATTTCAATATCACATGCAGAACCACTTTCTGCAATTTCACCCGAAACAATTTCCGGTTTCTATTGAAACAATTCCTGCGCTTTGCAATTCTTTCGTCTGAAACATATGTGCTCCAAAATGGTGTCCGGTAACTCTTAAGTTTGCCACCCTACGGTTCGCGAATAATGCAGACATGATCGAGACCCTTCTCCGATCAATAATCAGCAGCGGGACCTGGAGATCCGTACTGACTCCTACACATTCAACGATGACTTCTGTGATCGTGAGACCCTTTAACGTTTGTAACTAAATCCCTTTGTCTCTCGATATATTACATGTCCGAGATTCGATCATCGGTATCTCCATACCTAGTTTGATCTCGTTACCGACATGCACTCTTTTCGCGTTCCCGTGATATAACATTCTAGTGATCACATCACTTCCTTGCAAGCTATCTCAATGTGATATCACCGAGAGGGCCTAGAGTATATCTATCCGTCATCGCGATTGACAAATTCCACTCTTGATCCATGAGCCTCAACATAACACCTTCGTAGTACTGAACCCATCTTTATAGTCACCCTGTTACGGTGTGACGTTTGATGTTATCAAGATACTCTTCCGGTGTTAGCAATTAACATGATCTCATGGTCTAAGGATAAAGATTACTTCGTATGATGTTATAGCAATATAAACATAATGACTTGATCGTAATGCTATACTTCGGATGAATGTTCATCACATCATTCCACCAATGGTGTGACCTTGTTATTAACAACATCCAATGTCCATGATCAGGAAACCTTGATCATCTTGTTAATCAACAAGCTAGTCTATAAGAGAGGCATAACTAGGAACCCTTTTTGTTTATTAAACACACATGTATTGATGTTTCCGATCAATACAATTCTAGCATGTAAAATAAACATCTATCATATATAAGGAATACATAATAACAACTTTATTGTTGCCTCTCAGGGCATATTTCCTTCAGTCTCCCACTTGCACTAGAGACAATAATCTACTTCACATAGTGATAAATCTAACACCCATGGAGTTCTGGTGTTCATCATGTTTTGCCCTAGGGAGAACTTTAGTCAACGGATCTGCTACATTTAGGTCCGTGTGTACTTTACAAATCTTTATATCTCCATCCTTGACATGCTCACAGATGGAGTGAAACCGGCGCTTAATATGCTTGGAATTCTTGTGAGACCCCGGTTCCTTTGCGTTGGCTATGGCTCCATTGTTGTCACAATAGATCACCATCGGGTCCAACGCACTGGGAACCACACCTAGTTCCGTAATGAAATCTTTCATCCAAACCGCTTCCTACGCCGCTTCTGAAGCAGCAACATATTCTGCCTCTGTTGTTGATCCAGCCACCACAGGTTGTTTGGAACTCCTCCAACTAACTGCTGCTCCGTTCAAGAGAAATACGTATTCGGATTGAGACTTAGAGTCATCCGGATCGGTGTCAAAGCTAGCATCAACATAACACTTAGCGACTAGCTCTTCTTCACCTCCGTATATAAGAAACATATCCTTAGTTCTTCTCAAGTACTTGAGGATGTTCTTTACCGCTATCTAGTATTCCGAACCTGGATCAGATTGGTACCTACTAGTCAAACTAATAGCACGTGCCACATACGGTCTTGTACATAGCATGGCATACATAATAGAGCCTATGGCCGAGGCATAGGGTATCTTATCCATCATCTCTCTTTCTTCCGCCGTAGCCGGACTCTGAGTCTTACTCAATGTCTTGCCTTGCAACATAGGTAAGAATCCCTTCTTACTTTCGTCCATATTAAACTTCTTTAATATCTTATCAAGGTATGTACTCTGCGATAGCCCAATTAGGCACCTTGATCTATCTCTATAGATTTTAATGCCTAATATATATGACGCTTCACCACGGTCTTTCATCGAAAATTTGATGTTTAGATAACTTTTAACACTGTTTAAAAGATCTATATCATTTCCAATCAATAATATGTCATCCACATATAATATCAGAAATGCCACATTGCTCCCACTCACTTTCTTGTAAATACAAGCCTCTCCATAAGTTTGGACAAATCCAAACTCTTTGATCACCTCATCAAAGTGGAGATTCCAACTCCGGGATGCTTGCTTCAGTCCATAGATGGATCGCTGAAGTTTGCATACCTTATTAGCATCCTTAGGATCAACAAAACCCTTAGATTGTATCATATACAACTCTTCTTCAATATTACCATTGAGGAACGCAGTTTTGACATCCATCTGCCGTATTTCATAATCGAAATATGCAGCAATTGCTAACATAATCCTAACCGACTTAAGCATCGCTACGGGAGAGAATGTCTCATCGTAGTCAACTCCTTGAATTTTTCGAAACCCCTTTGCGACAAGTCGAGCCTTGTATATGGTCACATTACCATCAGCATCAGTTTTTCTTTTGAAAATCCATTTATTCTCAACGGCCTTTCGATCGTGAGGTAAGTCCACCAAGTTCCAAACTTGGTTCTCGTACATGGATTCCATCTCGGATTTCATTGCTTCTAGCCATTTGTTGGAATCCGGGCTCATCATCGCTTCTTCATACGTCGTAGGGTCATCCATTTCATCAACCATGAAATTCACGACAGGATTGCCGTACAGTTCAAGAGCTGCACGTGTCCTGCTTGACCTACGAGGTTCGGTAGTGTCCTTTTTCGGAGTTTCATGATCATTATCATTAGCTCTCTCTTCATCAGGTGAAGTCAACTCCGAAACAACTTCCGGTGCTGCGCCACTCGCCATTCCATGAAGAGAAGGTTCAATAACCTCTTCGAGTTCTACCTTCCGACTACTCACACCTTTCGCGAAAAAGTCCTTCTCAAGAAAGGATCCATTCTTGGCAACAAAAAACCTTGCCCTCGGATCTATGATAGAAGGTATAACCAATCGTTTCCTTAGGGTATCCTATGAAGACGCATTTTTCCGCTTTGGGTTTGAGTTTATCTGGTTGAAGTTTCTTCACATAAACATCGCATCCCCAAACTTTAAGAAATGACAGCTTAGGTTTGTTTCCTAACCGTAATTCATACGGTGTCGTTTCAACGGATTTAGATGGTGCCCGATTTAAAGTGAATGCAGCTGTTTCCAGTGCATAACCCCAAAATGGCAGTGGCAATTCAGTTAAAGACATCATAGATCGAACCATATCCAATAAGGTATGATTACGACGTTTCGACACACCATTACCCTGTGGTGTTCCGGCAGGCGTGAGTTGTGAAACTATTCCACACTCTTTCATGTGTGTGCTAAACTCGTAACTTAGATACTCTCCTCCACGGTCAGACCATAGAAATTTGATATTTCTATTACGATGATTTTCCACTTCATTCTGAAATTCCTTGAACTTTCAAAAGTTTCAGACTTGTGTTTCATCAAATAGATATACCCATATCTACTCAAATCATCCGTGGAAGTAACAAAATAACGATATCCACCTCGCGCCGACACACTCATTGGTCCACACACATCAGTATGTATGATTTCCAATAGATCTGTCACCCGTCCCATTGAACCGGAAAACGGCATTCTAGTCATCTTGCCCATAAGGCATGGCTCACATGTATCAAATGATTCAAAATCAAGTGATTCAAAAAGTCCATCAGAATGGAGTTTCTTCATGCGTTATCAAGTTTAATCTTTTTAGCATTAACATTATGAATGTGCGTAATATTACTATCGAGATCTATCAGAAATAAACCATTCAACATAGGTGCATGACCATAAAAGATATCATTCTTATAAATCGAACAACCATTGTTTTCAGATTTAAATGAATGACCACTTTGCATCAAACACGATCCGGATACAATGTTCATGCTCAGTGCAGGCACCAAATAACAATTATTTAGGTTTATGACTAATCCCAATGGCAAATGGAGAGGTAGCGTCCCGACGGCGATCACATCAACTTTTGATCCATTGCCGACCCGCATCCTGACCTCATCCCTTGCTAGTTGTCGCTTGTTCCGTAGCCCCTGAACCGAGTTACATATATTAGCAACTGATCCCGTATCAAATACCCAGGTGCTACTGCGAGTACTAGTCAAGTACAGATCAATAACATGTATATCACATATACCTTTGTTTGCCTTGCCGGACTTCTTATCCGCCAAATACTTGGGGCAGTTGCACTTCCGATGGCTAGTCCCCTTACAATAGTAGCACTCGGTGTCAGACTTGGGGCCTGCTCGGGGTTTCTTTTCAGGCGTGGCAACAGACTTGCCACCCTTCTTTCCCTTGTGCTTGCCTTTCTTGTGTTTCTTGAAACCGGTGGTCCTATTGATCATCAACACTTGATGTTCTTTCCTAATCTCCACTTCTGCAGTCTTAAGCATTTACAGAAGCTCGGGAAGGGTCTTCTTCATGCCCTGCATATTATGGTTCATCACGAAGCTCTTGTAGCTAGGTGGCAGAGATTGGAGAACACGATGTATGCCTAAGTCAATGGGAATCGTTATTCCCAAGGACACAAGCTTATCGGCGTACCTAGACATTTTGAGTACATGCTCACTAACGGAGCTGTTCTCCTCCATCATGCAGCTAAAGAACTTTTCAGTAGCATTATAACTCTCTATGGCAGCATGGGTATCGAAAATCATTTTCAATTCTCCCATGGTATGAAAGGCATTGCCATTTTCGAAACGATTTCGAAGTTCTAGCTCTAGCCCATATAGTATGCCACAATGAACTAAGCTGTGGTCCTCCAGATGAGTCACATAGACATTCTTTTCCTCGTCAGGGGCATCAGGAGCTGGTGGGGGGCCTAACACATATTGCTTTTGTGCAGCAGTGAGGAGAATCCTCAAATTCATAGCCCAGTTGGTGAAGTTGCTACCATTCGTAGCAAGTTTCTCTTTCTCCATGAACATATTGAAATTAAAAGCAGGTGGTGCCATCTACAACAGAATTTGTAAAGTTTATTTAGACTAAGTTTATGATAGATTGAGTTCAACTAATCCAAATTACTAATGAACTCCTGATGCGCTCGACTTTCGACGTAGAGCCCGTTGGGAACCCCAAGAGGAAGGTACGATGAGCACAACAGTAAGTTTTCCCTCAGTTATGAAACCAAGGTTTAATCGAACCAGTAGGAGCAAGGAGACACCCCAAAGGTTTTACTAGCTGAGCTTTGGCAGGGCGCACTACCGGTGCTGGTAGCAACATGGAGACCTGCACAACACAACCACAGAACTTTGTCCCCAACTTGCGATGAGGTTGTCAATCTCACCGTGTTTTGCGGAAAACAAAAGATTAAACGTATCGAATGGAAAGAAGTAAAAGTTTGCAAAAAGTAAACACAAAGCAGAAACAGTTTATAGATTGTATGTAAAGAAAAAGGACCGGGATCCATAGTTCACTAGAGGTGGCTCTCCTTAGATAGATAACATGCTGGGTGAACAAATTACAGCGGGGCAATTGACAAACACCAAGAAAGCAATACATGCATATACTAATCATCTTGACTCCTCTAAGACTTGATTGGGCATTACAACATAATACATAGACTGCCATCCAACTGCATCTATGACTAATAATCCACCTTCAGGTTATCATCCGAACCCCCTGTAGTATTAAGTTGCAAGCAACAGATTATTGCTTTACGAACTGCGTGTAAAGTAAACAATACGATTGTTCTATGAACAAAGGATTGTTGTTTTCTCCCTAGTAGCAACATCACATCTAGTACCTTAGAGATTTCTGTCACTTCCCCAGATTACCAGAGGCATGAACCCACTATCGAGCATAAATACTAACTCTTGGAGTTGCTAGCATCTACTTGGCCAAGATAGCTACTAACAACGGAAAGCATGCAAGATCTTAAAGAACAAAGACATGATAGAATCAATAATCAATCTGAAATAGCATCTCAATATCCATCGGATCCTCGCAAACACAACATGTATGAATTACAAATAGATGATCTTGATCATGAACGAAGCTCACAAGATCTAAACATGAAAGCACAAAGGAGGAGAAACCAGTCATCTAGCTACTACATGGATCCGTAGTCCAAGGATGAACTACTCATGCATCACACCGGGCGCTTAAATGGTGATGAAGAAAGCCTCCAGGGTGAATTCCCCTCTCCGGCAGGGTGCCGAGAAGAGCTTCAGATCCCTCCCGATCTAGGGATGGAGATGACGGCGGCTATAGACTCTTTCGTTGATTTTTGATCGGGTACTTAGGGTTTTCGTCCCGAGGGCAACTTATAGGCAGAAGGAGAGGCCGAGGGGGTGCAGGGAGCGGCCACACCACCCCCTGGCGCGGGCCAGGCCTGGCCGCGCGGCCAGGTGGTGTGGTGGCTCCCTGGCCCTTCTCCGTCTTGTATTCTGGCACTTGATCGCTTCCGGAAAAATAGGCACTTTGGCTTTTGTCCCGTCCAATTCCGAGAATATTCATTTTCTGACTTTCCTGGAACCAAAAACAGCAGAAAATAGGCAGCTGGCACCGTGGCTCTTATTAATAGGTTAGTCCAAGAAATCATATGAAAAGTACTCCAAAGTTGGAACAAAATACAAGAAAGTGGATAAAACCAAGCATGGAACATCAAAAATTATAGATACATTTGCAATGTATCAACATCCCCAAGCTTAACTCCTGCTCGTCCTCGAGTAGGTAAGTGATAAAAAGAAATAATTTTTGAGGTGACATGCACCATCAAAGACTTGATCAAAGTATTTGCAAAACACTCAAAGCTGGGATCAAAGTACTTCAATCATAACAATGAAAGACAAAGTTCTAGCAATAAGCCAAGAGACTAAGATGCAACATGAAAAGGCACAAACAAAAGATTCATGAATAACAGTGCTTTGCAAGACGTTTGTTTGTTTCACATAAAGAAAACATAGCATAATAGTATTCAGCTTGTCCCTCAATAGAGTAGCAAATATAAATGCATAGGACACCTTCAAAGTTCATAAGAGTGACTAGATACAATAGTTTAAAACAAGCAATAACAAGTTATGCATCAATCAACTAGTCTTGGGACAATGCACATAGAACTAAGAATGGCCACTATGCTCTCAAAGTAGGTGCATAAAGATAGAAGGTGGAGACTCAATATAATGGTGGAAGAAAGGCCTTTTGTAAAAGGAAGTAGGGATTCAAGTCTCATAAAGAGCTTCCAAAAATTATGGTACTTATAGCTTTCATCTCTCATTGCCCCTATCATAAGCATCTTGAAGTGATTAAGGTTAAAGTGAACAAACTATGGTGTACATGCTTGACGAAGTATAAGTCAGAAATCTCATGTCCCATGTATACGAGGGCCTCTCCTCATGCTACTCAAGTTTAGTCACCGGTAAGTTCTTGTCATCGTAAGTATATGTGTATCATTGAGAACCGCCAACGGGGTACCCCTTGCCCGATGATACGGAAGAATCCCCATATCAAAATGACAAGGCAAGCAGACAACGAGCATCTCAGCATTCTTCTTATTTACCATGGGAATATGGTGCTTTTTTCTCTCTTTCATCTTTTCATAGTATCTCTTTTTTCTCTTTTTCTCTTTTTTCTCAATATATGACTCTTTTTTTATAAGAAGAATGCTTCATAGACAGCTCATTATGGTTACGCTGCAGGTTTCCACCATGTCAGCATGGATTAGACCAGCGGCCCAGGCGTTTCTCTAACACATATACATAACTCCATGGACTTACAAGCTCCCCTTTCATTTCACACCGACGACATCCATATACAAAAGAGCATGATATCAACTAGGTACAAGTACCAAGTGCAATGTTGAAAGCGTTCCCCATGAAAGCATGGTTCTGCTAATTCCCGACAAATAAGTGCAAGCATATACAACATACAAGACACAATGGTTCAAGTTTATTAAGGGCAAGTAAAGTCAAGTGTGCCATCAAGTTCGTGAGAGCTTTAATCACTAGTTTTTTCATAACATGTGGAAGGTAAACAAAAGCATGAATATACTTGGAATAGCATAAGCTAGTAGGTAGGTATGGTAGACTCTTTGGAATAACTTGGTTTAGGGAGTTGGATGCATGAGTGGAACTCATACTTTGTTGTGGAGGCTAGCAAAAGACTGGGAGCGACAAACTAAGAGAACAATAATAGCCATAATCATGCAGAGCGACAAAACATCATTGATCAAAGCATAAAGTGATACTACAAGTTGAAAACTAAAAGATCATAAAGGCTATGGTGACTTGAGATAGTCATAACATGGTGTGGGCATGCGCCAAGTCAACCCAAAGAAAGCATCAAAGGAGAATACCACTATACTATGCTTTAATATGCTAAAACAACGCATGATTCATCCAAGGCACATTAAGCAATCTCAATTGTTTATAACAAGTCATGCTACAGCAAAGAATACTAAGCATAAATCCAAAACAATATCAAGCATGGCATGACAAAGCATAAGCCACAGTCAAAAACAAGCTCTTTTTACCCCATAAGCATGAACTTTCCTACTCTTTTCCAAACCAAACCAAACTATTTGCAAACCAATGTATGAAAGAGGGGGTCCAACCAATTTATTCAGAACACTAAGAAAACAAAGCAAACTAAAAACCAAAACAAAAACGAAAAAGAAGACGCTCCAAGAAAAACACAACTGTGCATGAAATAATAAAAATGAAGCGTTTGGAAGAAACCTGGAATTTTTATTGTTGAAGAAGGGGATGCCTTGGGCATCCCCAAGCTTTGACGCTTGTACTTCTTGGATGTTTCTTGGGGTGACATGCATGGCATCCCCAAGCTTGAGCTTTAGTCCATCCTTCATCTCATTACTCATTCCTTCCATACACCTGAAAATTTTCCTTCATACAAAACTTCACACAATCTCATTAGCAACATTAGTGCACTTAAGATAAATAAGTCTCAAGGTTCAGTTCTAACACCAAATAAACTTCCATTAGAATACTAGCTACTCTAGCACTTCCCTCAAAAAGCTCAATTCCCCAAAGGAACTCAAGAAGGAACTAACAAGAAGCAAATGCAGAAAATGGCAGAAATCTATCAAATCAGACCAGCAGGTAAAGACTAATTTTTTCGAAGATCTTATGTTTCTCAAATCAAAAAGTGTTGAACTAATGAAAGTTATATAACAACGTGGGGCAGAAGCACAAAAAATTACAGCTCAATCCGACCTACAGCGCTCTCTCAGGAATTTTGATGGTGAAGCATAGAAATTTATTTCGGGACAACAACTTTCCCAATCATTATTTCACTCTTATTAGAGGTTAATCTTGGCACAAAAAGCAAATAAAAAGGATAAGGAGAGGTTATTACAGAGGTAATAACTTCCAAGACTCATCTAAAACTCTTGGGTTATCTCTCAACCAGTACTTTTCTTTAACGCCTTTAAGTTAGGCATAAGAAGCAAAGAAAGAATCAAGTGTTCTCAAATGAAGAAGCATTAAGACCAAATTTTGTTTTCATAGGAGAAGCAAAATAAATCTTTTCTCTCTTTTTGGGGAAGTGTTCTATACCTTTCTTGAGTGGGAGTTGATATTTAATGGTGCCTTCTTTCATATCAATGATGGCACCAACAGTTCTAAGAAAAGGTCTTCCCAAAGTAATAAGACAAGAAGCATTGTATTCAACATCCAAAACATAGAAATCAACGGGGACATAGGAATCGTTAACCATAATAAGAACATCATTAAGACTCCCCATGAGTTTCTTTTTATCATTAGCATCAAGTGGGACATTCAAATAACAATCTTCAAGAGGAGGCAAATCAACCATATCATAAATCCTTCCAGGCATAATAGAAACACTACTATCAAGATCACACAAAGCTTTGAAATCAAAGTCATTCACTTTCATATTAATGACGGGTTCCCAACCATCCTCTTGTTTTATAGGAATAGAAGCTTTATGTTTCATCTTTTCTTCTTTAATCTTCATGAGAGCATCAATAATGTGTTTTGTAAAAGCCATGTTCATAGCACTAGCATTAGGAATTTTAGCAAGCTTTTGTAGGACTTAATAACTTCAGAGATGTTACAACCATCAAGATCAAAATCAACTTTATCATCTAAAGTAGTAGAACTATTAGTAGCCTCAACACTAGTGGTAGTGATAGTAGAAACACTAATGTTTCTAGCAATTTCATCTTCTCTTTCCCACTTAGCATGTAATTTAGCTAATAGTTTAACATTTTCATCAATTCTTACTTATATAGCATTAGTAGCTGCAAAGGGATTATCATTAGTTTCAGGTTTAGCAGCCATTTTATTAATCAATGAAGATTGAGCTTCAGATAGAGAAGATATATTCCTTTCAGCATTAGAGAGTTTCAATTGTAAACTAGGAATTTCCCTATTTAGACTCTCAAGTTTACGGCTAATGTTCTTCAAAATAATAGATTGTTCCTCCATAGTTTTAGTAAATAGCTTATTTTGCTCGTATTGCATTTGCATGAAGTTTTTAGTGGCTCTTTCAACTTCTAAGATTCTTCCTTCACTAGGTAATTCAGATTTACCATTGTTGGGAGGATATGGCTTATAATTGTTGTTACCAAAATTGTTCCTGTAAGCATTATTACCATAAGCATTGTTGCCAAAATTGTTATTTCTTATGAAGTTCATATCAACTTGCTCTTCTTGAGCAACCAAAGAGGCTAAAGGAACATTATTTGGATCAATATGGGCTTTACCATTAACAAGCATAGACATAATAATATCAATCTTATCACTCAAGGAGGAGATTTCTTCAACAAAATTTACCTTCTTACCTTGTGGAGCTCTCTCAGTATGCCATTCCGAATAATTAACCATCATATTGTCCAATAGTTTTGTTGCAGCACCCAAAGTGATGGTCATAAAGGTACCTCTAGCAGCAGAATCCAATAGGTTCCTTGAAGAATAGTTCAATCCTGCATAAAAAGTTTGGATGATCATCTAAGCAGTCTGTCCATGAGTGGGACAATTCTTTACCAAAGATTTCATTCTTTCCCAAGCTTGAGCAACATGCTCACTATCAAGGTTTTTAAACTTCATTATTTCACTTCTCATGGATATACTCTTAGCAGGAGGATAGTACTTTCCAATAAAAGCATCTTTGCACTTAGTCCAAGAATCAATACTATTCCTAGTTAAGGAATTCAACCACTCTTTAGCTTTTCCTCTCAAAGAGAAAGGAAACAATTTTAGTTTAATAATATCACCATCTATATCCCTATGCTTTTGCATCTCACAAAGTTCAACAAAGTTATTTAGATGGGAAGCAGCATCTTCATTACCAATACCAGAAAATTGATCTCTCATAACAAGATTGAGCAAAGCAGGTTTTATCTCAAAGAAAGTATTTTCAGCCACAGGTGGAGCAATAGGAGTGCTCATAAAATCATTGTTGTTGGTGCTAGTGAAGTCACACAACTGTTTTCAAGAGTAGTCATTTTTTTGGGTTTTCAAATAAGAAAGCAAACTTGCAAAACTAATTTTTTTGGGTTTTTTGAAGAGCAAAACAAGCAAACAAAGCAAAAAGAAACTAAGCAAAACAAAAACAAAAAAGTAAAGAGATTGGTTATGAGGAACTCCCCTTGTGAAGATGTCCTTGACTCCCCGGCGACGGCGCCATAAAAAATCTGGTGCGTAGTTGACGTGGGAGCTTCTTCTTGTTCTTCAGTCCCCGGCAACGGCGCTAGAAAAATCTTGATGCGCTCGACTTTCGACGTAGAGCTCGTTGGGAACCCCAAGAGGAAGGTACGATGAGCACAGCAGTAAGTTTTCCCTCAGTTATGAAACCAAGGTTTAATCGAACCAGTAGGAGTAAGGAAACACCCCAAAGGTGTTACTAGCTGAGCTTTGGCAGGGCGCACTACCGGTGCTAGTAGCAACGTGGAGACCTGCACAACACAACCACAGAAATTTGTCCCCAACTTGCGATGAGGTTGTCAATCTCACCGTGTTTTACGGAAAACAAAGGATTAAACGTATCGAATGGAAAGAAGTAAAATTTTGCAGAAAGTAAACACAAAGCAGAAACGGTTTATAGATTGTATGTAAAGAAAAAGGACCGGGATCCATAGTTCACTAGAGGTGGCTCTCCTTAGATAGATAATATGCTGGGTGAACAAATTACAGCGGGGCAATTGACAAACACCGAGAAAGCAATACATGCATATACTAATCATCTTGACTCCTCTGAGACTTGATTGGGCATTACAACATAATACATAGACCGCCATCCAACTGCATCTATGACTAATAATCCACCTTCAGGTTATCATCCGAACCCCCTCCAGTATTAAGTTGCAAGCAACAGATTATTGCTTTACGAACTGCGTGTAAAGTAAACAATACTATTTTTCTATGAACAAAGGATTGTTGTTTTCTCCCTAGTAGCAACAACACATCTAGTACCTTAGAGATTTCTATCACTTCCCCAGATTACCAGAGGCATGAACCCACTATCGAGCATAAATACTAACTCTTGGAGTTGCTAGCATCTACTTGGCCAAGATAGCTACTAACAACGGAAAGCATGCAAGATCTCAAATAACAAATACATGATAGAACCAATAATCAATCTGAAATAGCATCTCATTATCCATCGGATTCCCGCAAACACAACATGTATGAATTACAAATAGATGATCTTGATCATGAACGGAGCTCACAAGATCTAAACATGAAAGCACAAAGGAGGAGAAACCAGCCATCTAGCTACTACATGGATCCGTAGTCCAAGGATGAACTACTCACGCATCACAACGGAGGCTTGCATGGTGATGAAGAAAGCCTCCAGGGTGAATTCCCCTCTCCGGCAGGGTGCCGGGAAGAGCTTCAGATCCCTCCCAATCTAGAGATGGAGATGACGGCGGCTATAGACTTTGTCGTGGATTTTTGATCGGGTACTTAGGGTTTTCGTCCCGAGGGCAACTTATAGGCGGAAGGAGAGGCCGAGGGGGTGCCGGGAGCGGCCACACCACCCCCTGGCGCGGGCCAGGCCTAGCCGCGCAGCCAGGTGTTGTGGTGGCTCCCTGGCCCTTCTCCGTCTCGTATTCTGGCACTTGATCCCTTCCGGAAAAATAGGCACTTTAGCTTTTGTCCCGTCCAATTCTGAGAATATTCATTTTCTGACTTTCCTGGAACTAAAAACAGCAGAAAACAGGCAGCTGGCACTGTGGCTCTTGTTAATAGGTTAGTCCAAGAAATCATATGAAAAGTACTCCAAAGTTGGAACAAAACACAAGAAAGTGGATAAAACCAAGCATGGAACATCAAAAATTATAGATACATTTGCAATGTATCAACTCCCACTCAAAAACGACATCCCTCGTGTCCTTTTGGTGATTACATGAACCAAATCCACTACACCAAGTCTGATCATCACGTGAGTTGATGTAGCTTCAAAGGCGATCATCTATATGGGCATCATATCAACTATATGACTCATGCTTAATCTTTCGGTCCGTGTTCCGAGGCCATGTCTGTACATGCTAGGCTCGCCAAGTAAGAACCTTAGTATTCGCATGTGTAAAACTGTCTTACACCCGTTCCTATGAAAGCGTAGATTCGAGTACACCCGATCATCACGTGATGTCTCGAAACACGATCCACAGAACGGTGCATACTTAAGGAAGGACATATTTTTATCTTGATATCTAAATGAGGGATCATCTTACAATGCTACCAAATGCGCCAAACTAGCAGTATAAGATGCTAACATCTAATGTGTAAAGTGAGATGATATGGTCCATGCATTTGATCTCTATCACTTGCATCGTGGTATGATCTCTATCATTCCTTTGTGTGTAAGGCCAATGTCTATGGAACTTACACGTTGAGTGTGTTGTAAGAGTATCTATCATACGTCTACTTACAACAATACCATATCAATACACTAGCCCAACAACGATCTAAACTAGACGCCTCTAATTGCAAGTTTTACGTGGCTTAGGGCTTTCGGAGATAGAACCGTTCTCACCTACGAACATGAACCACAACGAGGATAACTAAGTTATTAGCAACTCGTTGTAAATCAGATATTGACTATAGTAGGAGAGATAGACACCAGCCAACCACTTATGCAAAACAAGTTGCATGTCAGTCGTGGAACCGGTCTCATGTACGATGACATGTAAGGTTGGTTCGGGCTGCTTCATCCCACTATGCCACCAATATCCATAATACATAGAAGACGCAATAAACATGATCATCATCGCCCACATATAAACATATGGGTACTACCCGTGCAAAACACCTACGCATAGATCAGGCTCTGATACCACTGTTTGGACCGCATCATAGAAAACAAAAAATTTCCTACGGTGTGAACTACATGCCAAGATCTATCTACTACGTACAAAGCAACAGGTGGACATACATCCCACGAGAACTTACCCTCGAAGACAACGAGTTTTGTTAACGAGTAGGAACTCGTGGTTGATGTAGTCGTACACTTGCCAATCTCAAGATCGTGAGGAAGTCCGAGCGCCGCAACTCAGCAGCGCATCCGCACTCGCACACACGTTCAAGCCACCGGACAACCTCCACCTCCTCGCTCCAGTGATCTAGCGGAAGCAGCAACTCCTTCCAGACGAAATGCCACCGGGAACATGTATCTCGCTAATCCGAGACCATGGGGAATAATTCTAGGGGGAGAGAGAGATCCTTCACAATGAGGTGTGTGGATGAAGGAGGGAATGGGTGGCCTTTTATAGGAGGAGGGAGGTGCCCCCTCTCTCCATGGCCGGCGCATGGGGGGGGGGGGGTGACCCCTCACCTCCCCCATTCATGTGGTGGTAATCCCTCCACATTAAAATGCCTCTTCACATTCCCTTTTAAAGTCTCCACTTTAAATGCATTAAAATTCTCCAAGTTTAATGCTCTCTCAGTTAATAAAACTCTTTTTATTAAATTTATTCAGAATTTTTTTAATTACTTTAATTAACAAACATTCACATATAGCCCTTGCAATATTTCAATATCACACGCAGAACCAATTCCTGCGCTTTGCAATTTCACCCGAAACAATTTCCGGTTTCTATTGAAACAATTCCTGCGCTTTGCAATTCTTTCGTCTAAAACATATGTGCTCCAAAATGGTGTCCGGTAACTCTTAAGTGTGCCGCCCTACGGTTCGCGAATAATGCAGACATGATCGAGACCCTTCTCCGATCAATAATCAATAGCGGGACCTGGAGATCCGTACTGACTCCTACACATTCAACGATGACTTCTGTGATCGTGAGAACCTTTAACGCCTGTAACTAAATCCCTTTGTCTCTCGATATATTACATGTCCGAGATTCGATCATCAGTATCTCCATACCTAGTTTGATCTCGTTACCGACATGCACTCTTTTCTCATTCCCGTGATATGACATTCTAGTGCTCACATCACTTGCTTGCAAGCTATCTCAATGTGATATCATCGAGAGGGCCTAGAGTATATCTATCCGTCATCGGGATTGACAAATTCCACTCTTGATCCATGAGCCTCAACATAACACCTTCGTAGTACTGAACCCATCTTTATAGTCACCCTGTTACGGTGTGACGTTTGATGTAATCAAGATACTCTTCCGGTGTTAGCAATTAACATGATCTCATGGTCTAATGATAAAGATTCTTCGTATGATGTTATAGCAATATAAACATAATGACTTGATCGTAATGCTATACTTCGGATGAATGTTCATCACATCATTCCACCAATGGTGTGACCTTGTTATTAACAACATCCAATGTCCATGATCAGGAAACCTTGATCATCTTGTTAATCAACAAGCTAGTCTATAAGAGAGGCATAACTAGGAACCCTTTTTGTTTATTACACACACATGTATTAATGTTTCCGATCAATACAATTCTAGCATGTAAAATAAACATCTATCATATATAAGGAATACATAACAACAACTTTATTATTGCCTCTTAGGGCATATTTCCTTCAAACTCCCCCAAGCTTAGCTTATTGCTTGTCCTCAAGCAATTCAGTTGAAAACTGAGTGCGGTAAAAGAACTTTCACGAACACATTTGCTTCATATGATGTAAAAATTCTCAGCAATGAGATCAACTACTTGGACAATTCATAATAAAGAGTACGCAACCAAGTCTACTTAACAGTCTTTGCAAGCTATGAAGAGATTCCAACTCATGAATAATAACTAGCATGAAGCACAAACATAAGCAACATTACAATGCTCATAAAAAGGTATGATAGAGTGGTATCTCGCTTGCCTTTGATTATGAATGCCAAGGCACCTCTGAAGTTCAAGTGATGACTAGAAGTAAATATATCAAGGATACAAGCATCAAAGTCATAACACAAATAATCAAGTAATGGAACAAACACAAAGAATGACAACTATGCTCTCAAGAAGGTGCTCAAAGAATATGTGGAGACTCAACAAGTAGAAGAAAAGGTTTTGAATAATTTGAAAGGCTTCCAAATGCTGAAAGTATGGTACTCGTTAGCTTTGGGCTCTCGTTGCCCCTATCATAAGCACCTTTAATGTGGTTAAGGTGAAAGTGACACAACTAAGAGGATATGCTTGACAAGTTATAAATCGAAGTCTCATGCCCCTTACTTACGAAGACCGATCCTCATGCTACTCAACTTCAGTCACAAGTAAGCTCTTGTCATTGTAAGTATATACGTATCATAGAGAACCGCCAATGGGGTACCCCTTGCACATGACACGGGAGCTATCCCATAATCAAAATAACAAGGCAAGCAGACAATGAGAATCTCGGCGATCTTTTTATTTACTATGTGCATATATTTTTATGGAGGATGCTTCACAGAATGTTCATTATGGTTATGTTGCAAGTTTCCACCATGATTAGGCATGGCTTAGGCTAGCGGCCCAGACGTTTCTCTAACATACATACAAACTCCATGATCTTACAAGTTCCACTTTTATTTCACACCGCCGGGATCCATAAGCAAAAGAACATGATATCAACTAGGTACAAAGTACCTATGAAGTGTTGAAAGCGGTCCCCATGATACATGGTTCTGCTAACTTCAACTCATAAAGCGCAAGCATATGCGCAACAAAGAAGGACGCAATGGTTCAGGTTTATTAAGTGCAAGAAAATAAAGTGTGCCATCAAGTTCGTGAGAGCTTTACTAACTAACTTTCTCATAACAAGCAAACATTTTACTTGAAAGAAAACAAGGCATATTGAATATGCACGGAGGTAGCAAATGATGCTAATGGGTAGGTATGGTGGACACTTTGGAAATATTTGGTTTAGGGAGTTGGGAACTTGAGTAAGACATACTCAGTGAAAGTGAAGGCTAGCAATGGTAAGGGAGCGACAAACGAGAGAGAAATAGCTATCATTATCATGCTTGCAACAAAACAGGACTACTCATGGCATGAAAGTGATTCAAGATCCTCAAGGAAAAATAATTCATCAAGGCTTAACTGATTATCACAGTCATGTGCATGCATGAGCATGTGCCAAGTCAATTCAAATGAAACATTCAGAGGAGGATACCGCGGTGTCATACCAATTTATGAATAGAGCAATGCAAGCAAACATTCATAAGACATGCTACAAACTATTAGCAAGTTGGAGCTAATCATAAGAAAGCAAGAACTACTAAGCATCCAAAGTTAACATACACCCTACTTGAACGGACTAAGCAAGCTCACAATGATGAGTATATGTACAAAAATGAAAACAAATAGAGTTCGTTACCAGCCTGTTACCACACCTCAAGTTGTCATTGATCCTCATTATTGCTCTTCACTTGTGTGGCTTGAATAATAATATGAAACCAATATCCACTGAGGACTACCGAACCCTGTAGCAAACTCGCAAAAACCAAAGAAGAACGACAAATATTTTTGGTGTTTTCGATTTTTAAACAAGAACCAAAAGGGAAAAGCAAGCAAAGCAAAATCTTTTTGGGTTTTTCGAATAGTTCAAACAAAGCAAAAAGGGAAAAGCAAACCAAGGCAAAAAGAAGAAGCAAACCAAAGAGAAACAATAGAAATATTTTTGGTCTTTTTGTGTTTTTAGAAATCAAAAGCAAAGAAGAACGAAAACTAAAAAGAGAACGAAAACATGAATATACAAAGTACCATCGCAACATGATATGGAGATGAGTGCGGTGTAGGTGTTCCTCCCCCCAAGCTTAGGCTTTTAGCCTAAGTGGGTATCAATCCATGTACAAATAGGGGTTCCAAGCGGGAGGATCTTGGTAAGAATGGTCGTAGCTGGGCCCATGAGAAGAAGAAAAAGCTCCCCAATCATAAGCGGGGAACTGATATGAAGACTCTCCCTCATTCGAGGGCTGGACCGAATCATCCGTGACCTCCCTTCTAGTGTCATGCTCCTGTTGGGAGAGCTCTCCCAAGTACGTGTTAAGCTCCTCCTCAGTGAGGGACCATCCTTCCCTGTTATCAAGGTTAAACAAAACAAGTGCAGGCAAAAGAACAACACGCTCGAACTTGCTCTTTCTCCAACCAGCTTTGAGAAAGGTTATTTCATAAGATAACTCACTCATACTAGCCTACGAGGAAACAAATTTATGCTGTATCATGGAATTAAGATCAAGCCTCTCTATGGGAAACTGTAGGTCTGGATGATGAGGCACTAAACCATGCAATGCTAGTAAACGAGAAGAAATGAGGCCTTCACAAATTTCACCTTTCTCACGGTTAGCAGCAAGACGGAAAGCTATCAAAGCACCCAAGTTGTAAGACCTATCTCGTCTAAGAGCAGCAGAGATAAATGCTAGATCAAACGAAGATAACTTATTGGCAGTTTTCCTAGCAAGAACACACTTGGCAATAAAGTAGGCAAAGTAGCGAATGGAGGGAAAATGAATGTTATGGATTTTGCCACTCTCCTTCGAGAAGCTACTCCCTTGGCAAATTTCTGCGTATAAATCCATGAGGGGTTCAGGTCTCTCCTTAATTTTTCTACATGATCCCCATTGAGGTACCTTAATAGCTGCACAAAAATCATCAAGAGAAAGGTCGACAGCTATATTGTAAATTTTGTAATGGACCATGGGGTTAGGCAAAGAGTGACTAAATTAGAAGTCCTGCACCACAGACATGGTTAGCTTCACAAATTGACAAGGTTCATCTTCCAAAAAGTGCTCTAACCCTGTATTAGAAACTAAAGTGTGGAAATCTTGTAGAATTCCTACAGCTCTCATGAACTCACAGCATGGATAAATGGAGGGAAAAACTTCATCCGCCCGGTGGACCTTCATGACCTCAGGCACCCAAAGCTCATGTTGGTTTAGGTGGTGTTCACTCATCTTCTATTCTGAAATTTAAACACTTATTAAACAAGTGATTGCAAAGTAAATATAATGAAGGATTCTACTCATAGGGACTTGCAAGAGGCCTAAACATGCATCAAAACTATATCTCTAAGCATCAAACAAGCTTACAAGCCCTCATAACTAGTCACCTACAGCAACAAAATACTCAACATATAATCCACTAAACACAAATCTACTTGGACAAGGGGAGGAGTCACATACCAGGGAACAAATGCTCCAAATTTCAGCAAGAAAGATGGCCTGAGCAAGGAGATCGAAAAAACCGAGAGCAAGCACAGCAAGAACGCGATTTTGAGGTATGAACTAGAGCTTACTCGGGAGAGAGAAGAAAGTGGCAGGTGAGAGAGTTAGTGGGGGGCTAGGGGTGGCCCACACCAGGGCATGGCGCCACCCAAGGCTGGCCGCGCCACCATGTGGTGTGCCTGCCTGGTGGGCACCTTGGTACCTCCCAAGTACTCCTCTACCCCTTTTTTCACGTAAAAATTTAATATGAATTTTCTGGAATTTTTCGAGACACTTTATTTTTGGGCAATTTTCAGAAATAGAAGAATGATTTTTTATGACAGATAGGTTTTTTTTCTTTTGGAAACATGATGCAAGGACAAAACAAGGCTAGAACTACAGAAGTTCTAACATGCAAGCAACTAACAACAAAAAGAAAACTAAACGAAAGCAAAAACTAAAATGCAAAGGATAGAAATAAACGGAGATAATCATAATGAAAACATTGTTTTGTTCAATGGAATCCTTTTGTTAACAAGGTTGATCAAGTCTTGCTACCAAAACAATTGCATATGATACAAAACTTTGTACTCCACTAATGATTATGTTACCTCAACCTTGATAGCAATGGTCCCAATCATAATAGTTTCAATTTTTTCTCTTTTTTTCCATACAACCCCCATCACATAGGGGCAAGGTTCCACTATCAACCGATAACGGAACAAACAACCCACACCATCATCCACCAACACAGGTTCATGCTCCTGGAAGCCAAGCTCTGCCGAAACCAAAGCCAATCTTCTAGAGCTAGTTGTCCCAAAACACAAGAAGAAAGGAAGAGAGAGAGACGCAAGATCACCGCCAACTAGGCTAGTGTTTTTAAACTATGACAAGTAAGCACCACAGACCAACGGGACAAAGTACATGCCAACATAAACTTCGAACTGACCCCACAAAGCCTTTTTTGTCTGTATCTCAATCTTCTTCCTGTTCCTCCGCAGGCGACCTAGGACGTTTGCGGCTAGTTGATGGCAGTCCCAACAGAGGCACCCTTGCTCTGTCCATGCCTTCAGCCTTCGCCAGCGCATTCCTCTGCAAAGTCTCCGCTCCTTCACGTAACAACTCCCCTTCTTCAGCTTCATGCAGAACTGCCCAATGTTTCAAGAAAACACAAGCATACATCACTAGGTCCACAGGAGACTTGATTAGTTTGTTTTCAAAACAAGCTCTGTTCCTAAGCTTCCATATAGCCCAACAGATAGCAACAATGGCTGTTATCAGAATATTACGACTCATAGTCAAAAACCTGACTATCCACCGGAAAAACTGAGAAAAGGATCCGGGTCTGGTATCAGCACCCATAGATTTTGCAACCACACTCCAGACATACTTTGCCGCAGGACAATGGAAGAACAAATGTCCAATAGTTTCCTCCTGGTCACAAAATCTGCAAGTTGTATCTCCCTCCCACTTCCTTTTATTCATATTATCTTTGGAAGGGATTGCATTGTGCTAGATAAGCCACAGCCAAATTTTAATCTTCAGAGGAATTTTTGCCTTCCACAAGTGATTAAAACTCCTATCCACCCCACCATTTGCCAGATGATTATACATTGATTTAACCGTAAACACCCCTGATTTTGTCCACAACCATTTTGGTTTATCTTCCTCACCCGTCATTTGAACACCAATCATCATCTCCTGCATACATCTATACTGCACCTGTTTATCACTGTCCAACCATCTCCTAAAAGAACAATGCTAGTTTCTACCAGCCATCTCAGAAACAGTCACATTCTGCTGCCTACATATGTCAAACAACTCAGGAAATTTCCTTTTCAAAGGTATATCCAGGCACCATGCATCCCCCTAGAAATCTGTTCTCACCCCATTCCCCACCACCATTCTTCTTCCAGACATGTAAATTTCTTTGACTTTCAACAGATCAGCCCAGCAAGCAGAATCTTTTTGTCTATGCTTGATGGAAAAGATTCCTCCACTGCCAAGGTATTTTTTCCTCACAAACATCTGCCATGGACCATGTTCATATTCTAACCTCCGCCACCACTTGCACAACAAACTGATATTGAAAATTCTGATGTTTTTTATCCCCAGGCCCCCTTTTTTCTTAGGTCTGCACACATATTTCCACTTAACAAGCTGGTATTTCTTTTTTCTTGCTTTACCATACCAGAAAAAAGATCTGGTATGTTTTTCCACTTCCTCCACATTTGTCTTATGTAAAAGGATCATTGACATGGGATAAACAGCCACACTGGAGATGCAGGAAGTGATTTTGATATACCTACCCCCCACAGAAAGTGCACCTCCCATCCATCCATCCATCCTTTTACCCATTTTCTCCCCTATGAATCTCATATCAGACACAGAACATTTCCTGCTACCCACAGGAAGACCCAGATATTTGATAGGCCACTCCCCTGTCTGACAGTTAAAAAAAGTAGCATACATCTCCTGCTTTGTATCATCTTCTAGGACCATCATCACCTCACTTTTCTCCAAATTGATTTTGAGGCCAGACATTGCTTCAAACAAGTACAACAACAGTTTCAAATTCTTGGCACCCTCCACCTCATCCTTGATGAATAAAATGGTATCATCAGCATACTGCAGAATGGCTATACCCTTTAAAAAAAGATTATCAGCAAGCCCAGTGAACAAATTTCCTGCCTGTGCATTCAGTACCATTTTGGCCAAACAATCCCCTGCCATATTGAACAAGAAGGCAGAAAACGGGTCACCCTGTCTCACCCCTTTATAACTCCCAAAATAAGGACCAGTTTCATCATTGATTTTTACACCGAGAGTCCCCTGAGTAACAGCACTTTTCAACCAAAACAGCCAGTCATCATCAAAACCTTTCTGCTTACAACAATGAAACAAAAAGTTCCAGTTAACCTTATCATATGCTTTTTCAAAATCCAACTTTAGAATCACCCCCTGTTGCTTCTGAAAAGTAGCTTCTTTCAAAATTTCATGTAATAAGGTGACCCCATCTGCTATATATCTTCCCTTAATGAAAGCTGTCTGACAAGTCTCAATCAACTTCTGCATCATAGGTTCCACTCTGACTGTCAAAGCTTTTGTAAAAAGTTTGAAAATAACCTGTAGCAAACAAATAGGTCCGAACTTCTGTATAATGTCATCCTCCTCACTCTTAGGCAGCAAAGTGATGATCCCATAGTTGATTCTTGCTAGATCAATTTTATGAGAATGAAAGTCAGCAAAAACCTCCATAATATCATGCTTGATAATTTGCCAACAAGAATTCTACAGGCAAACCATCAGGGCCAGCAGCCTTATTTTTCTCCATCTGCTCAATTACATCTTTAATATCCTCCTCTGATAAAGGTCTCCCCATACTCTCTATGTCTGCTTCATTAAGCTTTTCCTCATCAGTCCAGTTATCATCTGCCAGCCTAATAGCAAAACCATCAGCAGGACCAAACAACTTGTTATAATAATCAGTGCCTTGTTTCAAGAGATCATAGGTCCCCTGAATCTGCCTTTCTCCATCCTGCATAGAGAAGATCATTTTTTTCCTTCTGACTCCATTTGCCACTCTATGAAAATATTCAATATTATTATCCCCTTTCAAGAGCCAGTTATCTCTTGACCTCTGTTGCCAATACTGCTCTTCCTTCTCATAAGTTTCTAAGAGTTCTTTCTGAATATGAGCTTTTCTTATCTGTTGCTCTTTATTAAGCAGAATGAGTTCCTCAATCTCTTCTAACTCCTTCAACTCTTCATCTAGCTGCTTCCTATGCTGTTTCTCTAGACCTCTGATATGTACCCCCCACCCTTTTAGATCATTCCTGATATTCTTCAACTTTTTCTGCAGCCTGTCCAAACTATTTGTGCCTCTGACAGGTTTATTCCACACTTTTTTTACCCTGTCCATAAACTCAGCATTCCCCAGCCAACTTTTCTCAAATCTAAACTCTTTCTTTCCACCTGCTTGTCCTTCCATCGTATCTATTAGCAAAGGACTATGATTAGAGATCTCCCTAGACAACTTATAAACTGTTGACAAAGGAAACAAGCTTTCCCACTTTTGACAAAGAAGAATCCTGTCTAACTTCTCCAAAGTAGGAACAGCTTGGTTGTTGGTCCAGGTGAACTGTCCACCTGACATCTTCAGTTCCCTCATACCATAGGTATTTATTATAGAATTAAACATATGACTCCATATACTTAGGACATGAGTTTTGTTTTTATCAGAGATAAATCTCATGATGTTAAAGTCCCCTCCAATTAACAAAAAAAAAACTCTGATCCCTGCAGATATCAGCCAATTCAATCAGAAAATCCTCCTTATGCTCATTCTGTGCAGCCCCATACACCACCACAAAATGCCAATGAGTTTGTTTATCCAAGTCATACACTTTTATCTTAACATGGAACTTTCCCACTGAAGAATCACACTTGTCAAACCTGGAGGAACATAGGCCCCCCAGGATACCACTAGATTTCCCAAAGAAGGCAGCCAACTCCAGGAAAATTGATTCATAGGATCAATTTTCCTAAAAAATCCATCAGAATAATCTTTCTTCATTGTTTCCTATAAACCCACAAAATCCAGCCTCTCTCTCTGCATCAAATTGTTCAGATAGGAACTCATACCTTTCTTGCCCACACCCCTGCAATTTATAATGGTACCTATCATGATACTTTTTTCCTCTCCCTTATTCCAGTTACAACACCACTCATAGGGTGATAGTTGTTAACCTTCACAACAGCTGCCTTTAACTTACCTTGCCCATTCTTCAAACTTCCACCTGACTCTCTCTTTTTTTATTCTTCCTAGAAATCACAGGAGTGAACTCAACATCCTCTTCCTCACCATCTCTCCACTCAAGGTATTCTACCTGTCCCACCTGCTCAACAACCTCATCATCCTTCCCTTTTTCTTTCTCAGCTAGTTTATGTCTAGCTAACTCTAAATCTTTAAGAGAATTAATAAACTCAAAGCTCAAAGAAGATTGTTCTACCCCCATTTCTAAAGCTCTATTAAAAATATCATCACCATCTAACACAACAAAGGAGTTAAACAAGGACAAGTTAGTACCTGACAGATCTCTCTGTGTAGTTTGAGCCATAGAACTCTCATTCATATTCGAAACCCCACCCTGAGTAGCCAGCCTTTCACTCCTTCTTACCAGATGGTCCTCCACATCTATTTCATTTTTTTCAATATCTTTTCCCTGAGACTCCTGCTGAGAACTCTGTTCCTGAGTTATGTTTTCAGGTTGTGAATCCCCCATCTATAACTCCACCTGCTCCTGCACCTGCTCCACCCCTGCCTCAGCATTCTGTACCTGAATAGTAGGGGGATTGCTTTCCACATCAGCACCACTTTCAGCAGAAGAACTGTCCTGCTCACCAGATCCCTCAGTACTGCTATCATCCTCTCCCCCAGCACCACCCTGTTATTCCTCAATTTGCTCTAGCAAATGGCCATACATTTTCTTGTGCTCATAATACTTATCACTACTTTTGTTTTGTAATAGATCTTGCACAAAATCCTAGAAGAACTGACCTCCACCAGTAGGGTCATCAGGGTTAACTACTGCCCCTATTTCCTTAGGAGCCAAAGCTTGAGCAACCTCCAGGTGTACTTCTCCCATCTCCTGGTCCTGAACCGAATCAATCACAACTCTTTGTTGCACATTGCTACCAGCACCTCCTTCCACCTATTGATTCTGGCCAACAACATTTGCCCCAGTATTTCCCTAATCACAAAACCCCTGGCAGGGTTACCACTTGGCCAAACCTGAGCCACCCTAGCACCAAAAGACATGTCCCATGTATCAGTAGATTCCCTATCCTCTTCCCTAGGACCCTTCCCTTGCTCCCAATCAACACATTGTGGAAGATCCCTGTTGATCTGCCCCCCTCTCCAGATGCACCAGTTGCAGCAACATTTGTCCCCAGGTTAGATTCACCCCTATCAACAGTAGCCACTGTGAGCACAGGTCTGCTACTATCTCTAGGAGCATCAGCAACAGGTTGAGCATCTCCCCCCTATATTAACAGAAACAGGTATAACTGGCACTTCTCCAGGAGCAAAAATCTCCCTGGTATATTTAAATTCATATAAGCCACCTTTCATCTCCCCTCTCCTTGTATTAGGCACTAAAGTGACATCCAAACATGCAACTTTAACCCTAACATATGCCAGATTCCTGAGACTATTCCTGTCCATACCCATAGGTTTGCCTATCAAAAAAGCAACATAAAAAACAGTAGATATCTCCCTGTATTTCATACGAATACCCATTATTCTGAACCAGGCCTCCTCCATCCACTCCAGAGGATCCAGATCACCATTCCATTTTGATAGTTCAATCATAGCATCAGGAATTGTCTTCATGAATACTTTTCCAAAGTGAAAATCATCAATGGATTTCGCTGAGGGAAATCTCATCAAAAATTCCACGTCATTGATAGGTCTTGCAGTAAATCTCCATCCAGAGCCAACTGAATCTTCCCAAGCCTGAAATTCCCTCTCCAGGTCCCTCCCAGTAACATCTCCTCTGACCACAGTGATATGTGCCAAATTCAAGTTATCAAGAGACTGGATGGACGATTCCGTTACTGGGATTGAATAAAACCCTGATCAAAATCAGTACTCCCAAAAAATAAAGGCACATACTCCCATGGCTTCCTTTCTTGATAGACCAAAATGTTATGGTTCTTCCCACAGTTTTCACATTCCTGCACTTCCACAATCTCTGTGTTCGTCCGTGGGAAATTGCTGACCTCCACTGTCCTCTGTTGATTTGCAGGCACAGCAACAACTGGTGCAGGTATAGAGGACCCCACCAGTGTTGTGGCCACCGCCTCAGATTGGCCAACCAGCGGAACAGCAACGGAGAAATTGGCAGCAACAGATGGTGTGCTCCCCGGAATCGAACTAGGAATACTCATAGAAGGGTTAGTACGAACATGGGGAATTACCTCCGGATCAGAAGATCTACTAACATTGACAGACGCTGGCGCCGGATTTTTGATCACCGGCGATTGCTCAACAGTCCGCGTAAACACAGGAGCAGGACGCCGAGAGGAGATGTCAGTCGTATTACCTGGCCTCCCCCTGAAAGATGAATCTGACGCCGTGGAGTGAGAAGCCCTGTGCATCTCAGGTCGATGGCTCCATCTGCTCCGGTTCCTGGCCTATTCATTCTCTCTACGGCGAGCCTCCACCAATGCCCTCTCCCTTGCCAGATCCTCACGGCGTTGTGCCTTTGCCCTCGCAACTCTATCAGCTTCATCACGACGATGATTCTCCACGCGTGCCTCATCTTCCGCTTGTCGCTGTTCCTCTTCTAGACGGTCCTCCTCCCACTGCCGCTCTTCTTCCCTGCGCCTCTCCTACTCTCTGATCCAGCCTCCATCACGCCGACGAGCATATAGAAGACGCCTATCCCCTAACCGCCGCCCTACATCGTCGTCAAATCTCAACCTATTCGCATAGGGAACATGTCGATTTTGACACTGCAAAGGAGATCTCCTCGAGCCCTGGTAGCGGCGATCCATCATCGGCGGCAGATCCGTCGCAACCTATGCAAAAGACCTAGAATCACCAGATCTAGTGGCTCTCCACACAGTAGGGTTTGCAGGTTGGGGAATCGTGGGAGACGATGCAGGCGGCGACTGAATGAAAACCACTCTGCCCACCCCCTCCAACCTAGGGTTGAGAGAAATCCCCGAACCGCTCGACGATCTGGATTCTCCTCTCGGGCTCTGATTCACCATCACAGTCGCGACCCCCTCGAGCAATATCCTCTGCTGGGTGGCCCTCGCGAACAAGTGGTCCACCGCCAGAGATATGGCGCCGCGCACAACCGCCGACCACGATCGTCCGACACGCCCACGCATAGGGCGGCGCGCCGGCACGATCATGTCGGTGCCACCGCACATCTCTCTGCGGGCCGACCAGTACGTTCCATGCACCACATCGTACACGATCCCCATACGTGACAGGCTGGTCAACCTGGGTCAGGGTTGTGAGACGCTGCCCTGTTTCGTCGCGCAACGTGATGAGCGCACCGACCACCTCAATCGTTCCCGATCTACGTGGAGCCAAAACCTCAGTACCTGATCGTCTGAAAATCGCCTGCCGCCACTCGGTCACCGGCGGTGAGGTAGGAGCCGTCACCGCCATCTTCAATTTTATCTCTTGGTATGGGACAATATATTTCTCCAACTTGAATGCCTTCAACATGTTCAACTGAATTCAAACCATAAGTCCTTTCAGTCTTCTTGGGGAAATAGACAGTATGTTCCTTGTCATTAACATTGAAGGTCACCTTTCCTTGATTACAATTAATAACAGCTCCTGCAGTATTAAGAAAAGGTCTCCCAAGAATAATAGACATATTATCATCTTCAGGCATTTCAAGCACAACAAAATAAGTTAATATCAAGCAATTGTGAGCCACCTGAACAGGTACATCCTCACATATACCCACAGGAATAATGGTAGATTTATCAGCCATTTGCAAAGATATATCAGTTGGTATTAATTTTTCAAGTTGAAGCCTCTTATAGAGAGAGAAAGGCATAACACTAACTCCAGCTCCCAAATCACACAAAGCAGTTCTAACATAACTGTTCTTAATAGAGCAAGGGATAGTTGGAATCCCTGGGTCTCCAAGTTTCTTAGGAACCTTACCATTGAAGGAATAATTAGCAAGCAAAGTAGAAATTTCTTCATTAGGGATCTTCCTTTTATTCGAGACAATGTCTTTCATATACTTTGAGTAAGGAGGCAATTTAATAGCATCAGTCAAAGGAATTTGCAAGAATAAAGGCTTCATCCACTCACAAAACTTATTATAGTGTTCATCTTCCTTTGACTTGTGTTTCTTATCAGGGAAAGGCATAGGTTTTTGGACCCAAGGTTCTCTTTCACTACCATGTTTCTTAGCAATAAAATCCTCTTTGGTGTATTTAGTATTCTTAGTATGGTTTTCAGGTTCTTCCTCAACTTTCTCTTCATTAGGAGCAACATTTTCTTCATTACCACTTTTAGTTTCAGCATTAGAGATAGATATACTATTAGGATCTATAGCAGGTTCAGAGGGTTCTACAACAATTTTATGTTTATTTTTTCCTTTTCTTACGAGTAGAACCACTATTTTCAGCTTGTTCAGAATCCTGCTCAATTCTTTTGGGATGCCCCTCAGGATATAGAGGATCCTGGGTAACAGCTCCACTTCTAGTTCTAATTTCATAAGCATGTTTTTCTTTAGCAGCATTAACTAGCAAGTCATTTTGCACTTTAATGAGTTGATCTATTTGAGTTTGAACCATTTGAAAGTGTTTAACAATCATTTTAACATCATTAGAGGTTCTTTCCACAATATCTTTTAACTCAACAATAGCTCTAGTGTTTTCCATTAGATGATTTTGCACCCTTTTATTAAAATTATCTTGCTTAACAATAAAGATATCAAATTCTTCTAAGCATTGATCAGGAGGTTTAGAGTAAGGGATATCACCTTCATCAAAGTGTTGGAGAGAGTGTACCTCAATAGTGGGTGAGTAGGGAATAGGCTTACATAATTCTTCTATAGGAGGTAAATTCTTGACATCTGCAGCTTTAATTCCCTTCTCCTTAAGACATTTCTTAGCTTCCTTCATCACTTCATCATTTAATTCAATAACTCCCCTCTTCTTTGATGTTGGAATAGGCACGGGAATAGATGGTTCAGGTATAATTACTTCAGGTATAGATTGTTTAGGAGGAGTCCAATCTTCATAATTCTTGCTTATTTTAGCCATTAATTCCTCAGCTTCCTTAGGAGTCCTATTCCTGAAAACACAATCAGCACAACTATCTAGGTATGTCCTAGATTCTTCGGTTAGTCCATTATAAAATATATCAAGAAGCTCATTCTTAGGTAATGGACTTCCAGCCTGTGCATGAATCAAAGCACAAAACCTTGCCCAAGATTCAGGCAATACCTCTTTTTCTCCCTGTTTAAAATCAAAAAGTTCCTGCAAAATAGCATGTCTAGCACTAGGAGGAAAATATTTCTATAGGAAAGTACTAATCAAGCACTCAGGACTATCAATAGATCCAGGAGGTAAATTACTAAACCAAGTTTTAGCTTCTCCTTTCAGTGAAAAGGGAAAAATATTAACAACAAAGTAAGTACGCATCTTAATATCATCAGAAAACAAGCCACTCATGGTAGAAAGTTCATTCATATGTGCTACCGCACTTTCATTCTTAGTCCCACAAAAAGGTTCTTTCTCGACAATAGCTATGTAAGATAGATCGAGAGAGAAATCATAATCTTCATCTATAATGTTTATGGGAGAAGCAGCAAACTTAGCATCAGGAGACAATTTGGGTCTAATAGTACGCCTCTCAAGGAGACTCTTAGCAGCGCTCCTATCATGGGTGTTCTTACATTATTTAATAAACTCATCGGTCATCTCAACATAACCATCTTCAATATCATAACTCTCACTAGACTCAGGTGAGCTAACAGGTGTGGTAGTGTCTTCATTAGGAGTTTCGGTATTTCCAGCTATAGTTCTAGCAACCGTAGCATCTAGGAAAGGATCTAATGAACCACTCTTATCAAGCACAGTAGAAGCAACATCATAAGCATCAGAAGTTTCAGATTCAGCAGTAGTAGCAGTGTGTGTAGCATGTGTATGTGGTGGTGTAAGGAACTTACTCATAACAAACGGTGAATCAAGAGCAACATAGGTGTTTAGAACCGTACCTCTTCTTGTAGTGGATGGTAAAATAGGAACCTTGCCATCACGAGACTTACCCATGATGGATGGATAGCAGCGAACAATAGAGAATCCAAGTGAACTTGATAAATAAAGTTATGCTCCCTGGCAACGGTGCCAGAAAATAGTCTTGATGACCCACAAGTATAGGGGGTGTATCACAGTATTTTCGAGGGAAGTGAAACCCAATTTATTGATTCGACACAAGGGGAGCCAAAGAATATTTATAAGCCTTAACAACTGATTTGTCAATTCAGCTGCACTGGAAACAATCTTACTCACAACAGTTTATCAGTAGCAACAGTTTTGCAGTAGGAATAGTAAAGTAACAGCAGTAGTAAAGCAAAGACAGTAGTAACAAAAGCAGTAAACAGTGGGATTCGAGTGCGGTAGGCATAGGGATGGATGGACGGGCGTTGCATGGACAAGACAATTCAAATAGCAATTAGAACATAGGGCAATTTCAGATAAATAAGATAAAGCATCCAAGTACTAGACAATCCTAGGCATGTGTTCCATATATAGGCATACGTGCTCGCAATGAGAACTTGCACAACATCTTTTGTCCTGCCAGCCCGTTTGCAGCGGGGCCTCTAGGGAACTACTGACAATTAAGGTGCTCCTTTTAATAGAGCACCGGAGCAAAGCATTAACACTCCGTGAACACATGTGATCCTTACATCAAAGCCATTCCCTTCCGGTTATCCCGATTTCTGTCACTTCGGGGCCATAGGTTCCGGACAACAACGTGTGTATACAACTTGCAGATAAGACCAAAAACAATACTATCATAATGAATCAATAACATGTTCAGATCTGAAATCATGGCACTCGGGCCCTAGTGACAAGCATTAAGCACAACAAGTCGCAATAAAGTCATAAAGCACTAATAAAAGATACTAGGCATCATGCCCTAACAATCTGATGCCATTACATGAACGATCTCATGCAATCCCTACCATCCCCATAGCCTACAGCGGGGGATTACTCACTCATAGATGGGGGAAACATGGATGGTCGATGGAGAAGCGATGGTGATGATGATGGTGATGATCTCCTCCAATTCCCCGTCCTGGCAGGGTGCCAGAACGGAGTTTCTGGTGCTGTTTCGTGGAATCTGGTGGTGGCGGCGAAGCGGAACTCCTTCTAGAAAAACGTCAAACCCCCCGAAGTTTTTAGGTCAGAAGGCTCCTTATAGGCAAAGAGAGAGGCCGAAGGGGTGCTTGGGGGGCCCACACCACCCCCTGGCGCGGCCTGGCCTGGCCAGCGCCACCAGGTGGTGTGGCCACCCCCTAGCTCTTCTCTGTCTCGTATTCTGGCTCCTGGAGTCTTCGGGTGAAATAGGATTTTTGGCATATTTTCCAGGATTTTTCGTGATAGTTGGTTTCTGCACAAAAAGTAGACACCAAGGCAATTCTGCTGAAAACAGCGTCAGTCCGTGTTAGTTGCATTCAAAGCACACAAGTTTAGATGAGAAACAATAGTAAAAGTGTTCGGGAAAGTAGATACGTTTTGGACGTATCATGGCCTTGCATGGAGCTTGTGTGGAGGCTTGGAGAGCTGAGTGGGAACTGGGCAACGATTTCGTTGACCCGACTGGTTCATCTTCAGGCAATGCGAAGGACAATCTATAGTTGCTACGTCGGGGCAGTGGTCCCGGGTTTGGTGTGACGTTCGAGGTGTGTAGGTGGTCGCTTGTGTAGCGAGGGCTACGAGGCGATTGGGTCGCACGGCGTTGTGCCTCGAGTGCTAGCTTTGGTGCCTAGTGGTGGAAGTCGGGGCGGCGTCCCCAAGCCAGTTGTGTGTGTTTGTGCCGTTTGGCAGACTTGCGTCTTGCGGACGATGGGTCTCCTTGCTTGTGCGGGTTTTGGCCTAGTTTTCCTTATAAACTGGCTATGTATAATTTGTATGGTTTTTGGACCCGGTTTTCCTTATAAACTGGGTCAATTCTATTCTATCTAATCGAGCGCCAGATATTGACTGGCTTCGGCTCAAAATGAAAGGGGATGGCCATCTCAGGGCCATATGCAACAGACCTCACACCTTCGCACATCATCACAAACTAACTGGTGGATCTGAGTTTGTGCTGCCACTTGTCTAAATCATGAGTATGAAATGTCCTCGTCTTTATCTTATGGAAACCTTCTGTTTCCACCTAGCAATTACCATATCTAAATAAATTGTGATGTGGTGTATGTGCTCCATATTTTAGTAGCAAAGGCACAAGGGCATATATGTCTCCGCTTAGTCCTATGAGTACTACACAAGAGGGAAAGTAATGTCACATTTAGAACAAACTGGAACTCTCTCTAGTTTTTCACATGTGGGATCTTCCCAATTGTTTGGCCAAGTATATTTCCTACTAACGAGGG
Source organism: Avena eriantha (assembly GCA_910589775.1). Classification (NCBI taxonomy): domain Eukaryota; kingdom Viridiplantae; phylum Streptophyta; class Magnoliopsida; order Poales; family Poaceae; genus Avena; species Avena eriantha. Next base: position 21,791,870 of record OU342742.1, on the reverse strand, counting down.
GTAACCTCAACAATGCCCATGATCATGGACTTAGGATTTCATAGAAAATAGAGCGCTAGTGATTTCGGCGGCTTAACAGACAAATAAGGGAGGCGATTTACCCAGGTTCAGGCTCTCGTAGAGGAAACCCTACTTCCTCTTGTCTGCTCGTATTATCAATGGAGAGTACAATCTCGTAGAGTTGACTAGATGCGATCTTGCTAAGAGAGAGAGAGAGAGAGAGAGAGAGAGAGAGAGAGAGAGAGGGAGAGAGAGAGAGAGGTGGTATTGTAAGATTGGATGCCCTCCTTGTTGGACCCTCCTAGCCTTTATATATAGGGAGGCTAGGTCTCGGGTACTAATACGAATAGATTACAAGTTAGAGTTTGTATCTAGTCTAGTCTTATACTTTCCTTGTCTTGTTCTACCAAGAGTCTGCGTCCTTTTAGGCTTTGTATATGTTGAATTGCCATGGGCTTCATGGATCTTGGCATATCTTCGAGTGACGCTTACACCGGGTCGTACTGTATATGTCAATAGTGGGCACCCGAAGGGTTATGCCCATGTCACCTACCAATGAGCTTAACTTATTACAATCCATTATTTTCAATAATGGGATTAACGATATGGCTCCATTTAGGTAAGATGTAGGGTTTATTTTTTCCATTGAACATTTTTTTGACAAACAAGAATATAGTAATATCACGAGGATACCAATTATACTCAACATCTACACCAACATAACATTAAGATCTAGTCCAGACATTAAGAATGCACACAACCAAAAAGGAAAATCAAAGAAAGAAAAATAAAAAGACCCCTCCACAATGACCAACCACTCACAATAGCTTGACCCAAACCACCAAATACAACACCCTGAATACATAAGAGGTTCTCCAAATAGCGATTCGTCCAAAAAGGAAACAATGCACCATTGTCGTTGTCACCCAATCAAAAATTGTAGGTTTTCACCTTGGAGGAAATCTGAACTTTCCAAACAATACCTTCAACAATGTCCATTGCTAGGTACAACCAATTAATGTCAGACCTTAGGTTTTCACCCTGAACACCGAGACTCGGTACTTGAAGAGGATGACCAAAAATGAAGTCACCAAGTGCTTCCACTCCCACATAGCGAGGTCGGCGCTGGAATGCATCAATCACTAGGATCACATGAGCGTGTACGATCTGGATAGGAACAAGGTCTTGTAGCCATGCCTTCACAATAGCATGTGAAGCAATGTCTTTGTTGTCTCAAGACTTTGCCTCATCCAATACCTTATGATCTTCCAATCATAATCATCTTGATATTCCCTGCCTCTACTAACACCATGGAAATCGCACTAGACATGTCCAATGGTGTAAACAAGAAGTAGAGATTCACGACACATCCCCATGAAGCAACAGAAACGGGAAGTTATGGGCGTGCCTGATATGGTCCCAAACTACCAGTGTTCTAGGAGCACCATAGACAATCAGCGAAAACTACTGGCCGATTAATCCAGAACTCGTCCGCGGATAGATCTTGGATGATAGACAACATGCAGATCATGAGAATCAGTTGGATGAAGACAACTAGAATCACCACTAGCTCCTTTATTTGAGCCACAAGAACGATATGAGTTGTGCACAAAGCACATGGGTCCCTGCTACTGCTGTGGTGCACTAGCACCTGCCCAGTGCTACCCACGGACCTGCCACAACAGGCACCCCCACCAACGCCACCAACGCCTAGGGCCATCGCCATGGCTCCCTAACTCCGCCGCCATCACTGCTCTGTTCGAGGTGACGCGCTGGAGGTCTCCCCCGAGCTCCACACAACAAGAAAACCCCTCCTCCAACGTCGACCAGGCGGCCTTTGTCCGCCAGCGTCCTCCCGCGGTAGCTAAGGATAAGGTTGTGGGGGTGGGGGAGAAAGTGGCTGGGGTTTCCGCCTAGCCGCCCCTTGGAGAGCGATGCTAGGTCTTCCTTAACTATAGTTCTTAGCGGATTGGTCACAAACCTTCTCATTGAATATACAATTACGAAAAAGCAAGTCTAAGTAAATGTGCAAAATTGCACTAGTCAGTAGGATCCAAGGAAACGGCTACTCCTTTAGTCCGCAAATAAGTGTACATCTAGAAAATACTAGAAAAATTAGTTCTCTCTCTTCTTTTACGAGGCTCCGCCAATTATAAATAAAAGAGAGAATGACGATTGATGGATGATATGGAGGATAAGGATAGAGATTGGAGGATGAGGTGAGGAGTGATTACGAGGAGCTAATTGCATTTATTTAGTGCATTGGTATTGTATATGTACACTCTTTTTAGGACAAATTATGAGTGCTAGATGTACACTTATTTATTTACGGAGGGAGTAGTTGCCTACAGGCTGCAGAAGTACTGCTCTTGCAATGTTAGTGAAACTATCCTACTACCTCCAATGAAATTATGTCATGGACCACTTAGCCGTTAGGGTATTCCAAAGAGTTAAATACACGAACAATCCATGTACTTGTGTGTATGGCTTGATTTAGTCTTTCCACTGGCAATTTGTACAATTTTACCCATGAAGTCAGTAAACTTGATCCGATTTAGTCCTAAGTCATGTTTGTCGTTGAAATTGCACTGTCGGGGATGACATGTCGACATGGCTCCTACTCACAGGAGAGCAGTTGCCCTAGAATTTTGCGCTTAGCCCCTCCCCCTTGACTCCGGTACGGTTAGTTAATCTCCCGTCGGGTTAAATATGTGAACCCCATTTGTTATTTATATATCTCGGCTCTAAATCTCTACTTACTCTAATCCATTTGTCCCCCGTTCTCCGCCCTGATCTCCTCTTTAGCGAGAGGTTCCCGTGGTTGGAGCTCGAGTATGGAGATCGGTTCCCGTGGTTCGATCTCAGGTACCAAGGGGTACCGTGTTCCCAAATTTCTAGGAGTAATAATGTCTGCAAGTGGGACCAACATCCACATGTCGTCCCGTAAGCTCAATTATGATGACAAACCGAGTTTAAGATTAAATCGAGTCAGATTGACAAGTACATGAGTAAACTTATGTAATTTGCGAGTGTCGGGGACTAAATTGAGCCACACACATGCACAGGAACTCCGAGTGTTTTTAACTCTATTCCAAATTGGAGTGTAGCAGAAGATAAATATCCAATGACTCTAAATTCCTACATAAAGCAATAGAAAAATATATCATTTTGTCTAGATGACTAAAAGGAGTCAATCTGTGTGACACCACTAGTCTACAAACATAAACTTTAAACTAAAATTAAGTCGCAAAAACACAGTGATTAATTTAGTGCTAGTTAAAGCCGGCACAAATCCATCCGTACTGAGCTGGTGCTAGTCGTTGTCAGTTGTCCATCACCGGTGTCAAGAAATTGCGACCAACTTTCTACAAGAAACCGCGTAAGTTCGCATGAACCTCCCACCTCTATATATTACCCCGTGTCCCCGACCACCTCATCATCCAGCCAGTGCAACAGCAAGACAAGCAGGGCAGAGATCGATCACTTGGTGTAGTAGAAGATCGAGCAACCAGAGCACCAGCTAGCAAGACAGGATCACTTGGTGTAGTAGTAGATCGACAACCATGGAGGTCGAGCAGGATCTCCCCGGGTTCCGCTTCCACCCCACGGAGGAGGAGCTCCTGGGCTTCTACCTCTCCCGCGTCGCCCTCGGCAAGAAGCTCCACTTCGACATCATCGGCACCCTCAACATCTACCGCCACGACCCCTGGGACCTCCCGGCGATGGCTAAGATCGGGGAGAGGGAGTGGTACTTCTTCGTGCCGCGGGACCGGCAGGCGGGGAGCGGCGGGCGGCCGAACCGGACGACGGAGCGCGGGTTCTGGAAGGCCACGGGCTCGGATAGGACGATCCGGAGCACCGCCGACCCCAAGCGGGTCATCGGCCTCAAGAAGACGCTCGTCTTCTACCAGGGCCGCGCGCCAAGGGGCACCAAGACGGACTGGGTCATGAACGAGTACCGCCTCCCCGACCAGGCCGCCGGCGCAGCGCTGCCCAGGGAGGACACGGTGCTGTGCAAGATATACCGGAAGGCCACGCCGCTCAAGGTGCTCGAGCAGAGAGCCTACGTGATGGAGGAGATGATGATGCAGAGTTCCGGCAGCAGCCACGGAGTGTACGGCGGTGCGGCCAGAGCGTGCCCGGTCCCGGTCGCCGTCTCCGCCGGCGACGACTACCTCTCGTCGTCTGACGACGTGCAGGACAACTTCCTGTTCCACCCATCGTCGTCCTCGTCGGTGGCGCACTCTGGCATCGACGACGCACCCAGGGAAGCCAAGAAGGAAGCGGACGTCGCCACGGTTACCGTGGCGTCGGCTTCGTCTCTGCCGCAAGCCGCGAACGCGCCCTCCACCTTCCAGCTCCCGGTGGTGAACCCGCCATGCAGCCTCCAGCTCCCGGCGGCGAACCACGGAGTGTTCGACTGGCTGCAAGACCCGTTCCTGACGCAGCTGCGGAGCCCGTGGCAGGACCAGCATTGCCTGTCCCCTTATGCCCATCTGCTGCACTATTGAGTGATGGCAATCGAGGGAACTACCAGGTGATCCAAACCCGTGATGAACACACGATCCATCTCCCGAGATGCAAGTTGTGCAATCTCGGGGCAGAGAAGATTTAGCTGTGGATTCAGTTGTACATAGTAGTGCTCCAACTACCTACCTTAGATGTTTGTCGTTTCTTTTGTGCATTTTAGGAAGGTGATGATAACTGCTGATGCTTAACATGACAATGCAACTAAAGGTCGCATTGAATTAACATGGTAATGGTTAAAATTTATAAACTAAGCTGGTTCGCTTTATTTCTATTTGAGAAGCACTAGATCTCTAAAACTCAGCTTATGGGATATAAGGACAAACTAATCACATTAAAGGATTTTTTTGGGTTGATTTGTGCCGCCAAAAAATAGATGATATTTTAGTATAGGGGTGACTATGGTTCACAAAATAGTCATTTCTTGGTCAATGGTGCTAGCCGTCCAATCAAGATATTCTCGTAAATTTGGGATGGAACATATCCAGATCGATTGGTTGTGAGGCATGCGCGCGGGGGGGGGGGGGGGGGGGGGGGGGGAGGGCGTGTGGGAAGACTCCTAAGGCTCCGTCATCCTCTCCAATGATGTCATCTAATGAATATCCCCTTTCATATTCATTTGAAACATCAGGGGTTTCATGCAGGATGGTAGGGGTCAAGAACTTAGGGACTATATGAGACAAGAGGATGTGGACATTGTCGGCATCCAGGAGATTAGGCAAAACCTTTCAATCCCTGAGTTGCATGGGTTAAGTCACTACAAATTCGTCTAGCAGTGTGTTGCAGCTAACAGCCACTCGGGGGTATACTCCTAGGCGTCAAGGAGGATACATTAGCGGTAGAAGACACGAATCATGGGGAATTCTTCGGGAGCATGTCACTGAGGATTCAAATAGTGATCATGATGGGCACTATCTTGGCTCAAATTTTCAGAGGCATGGCTTGTTATCTCCTTCTTTCAAGGCTAGAATTAATGCTTCCTCTATTAAATATAAGCATGTAGCACCTGCTATTGATAACTATGATCAATATCTTGAATTCCTTCGGAGGCCTAGAATTCTTGCTGCTAGGATTGTTGAAAATCCAGATGAACCATTGCAAAATGGGTTGACTTATGAAGAATTTTTGAAACAATTACTAGAATCAAATAGTGATAAAAGATATGAATGGAGACTTCATTTGGAGAGGTTGCAAGGTGCTAACCTGGAGCCTTTGGTGGAATCTCCTCGGGATAACTCATTTCACTCTAACAATGATTCTACATCTGACGAGGTTGCTCCTGATGAGTTATCACAGCCACATGTTGTACACTCCTCTATAGTGCACATTACTAAAATTCCCGTTGAACATGATCAATTCCTTTTTATTGAATCTATAGTAAGGCCCAGTGTGCCAACTATACCAACTACTAAACAACTTGTACCTATGAGGAGCAGTACTAGGATTCAAGGTGTCGGGGTGGCAAATCTACCTGTCCTAACAAGAGCCATGAACCATATTGCTGCCAGGGACGAAGGTAAATTTCTTATCCAATCTACTAATGCTTTTTATGTTTTAAGTGATAATGAAATAAGGGATAACACATTAGAGATAGGTATTGATGTGTTTTCCCTTCCCATTAAAACTGTTCGTATACTGAAAGACTTGGAAAATGCTTGGAGTAATTTGTCCACTAAATATGTCCCTGTGCCTATTAATAGGGATGTTTATCATAATGCTAAATCTAGTGAAATGGCTAAGGTTGGTTATACTGAAAATGGTTCTACAGTCTCTAATAAAGAGGATGATGTTGATGTTCTTGATGTTAAGGATTTAGATGAGTTTACTCCTGTCATTTCTAAAAGAACTAGAAAGAGCCTCTAGGGACAAGAAAATATCTTTTGGGGTACCCCTCACTAGAACAAAACCCCTTTGTAGGACAAGTAAGAATCACCCTGTGAGTGATATCTTACCTAGTTCTATGTTGAGAAACAAAAGTAATAAATATAAATGTTAGGTCTTATCATGAATTGTAGAAGGGTTGGTAAGAAAGGCCTTTTTCTCTAATTGGATGATTTCATTTCCGATTTGGATTTGGATTTTATTGGCTTTCAGGAAACTATGAAGAGAAAGTAGATGTTTGAGTTTTTAGGAATTTTGATCCAAGTAAAATTTATACTTGGATTTGGTCCCCCTCCGTTGGAAGATTCGGGGGAATTCTTAAGAGATAAAAACTCCTTTTTTGGAGGAATTAGAAAAGTTGGAGTCCTTGGAAGAAGAAGTTATACTTTCTGGGGAGCAATTTGATAGGAAAGGTTTTATTCATAGAAGGGTGACGCAAGTAGACCCTTTGCCACCCTTCCTCTTTAACTTAGCCGCTGAAGGTCTGGACAAAATGATTTTCCAAGCTCAGAATACCAAATTATTGTCAGGTTTGGTCCTTCACCTAGTTGAAAATGGGGTTACAATTCTCAAGTACGCTAATGATTCGATCCTTCTAGTTCAGGATGATTTGGAACAAATTATCCACCTCATATTAATCCTTTATATGTTAAAGAGGAAGGGTGGCAAATGGTCTCCCAAATAAGATATAGAGATATGCATTTGAGGAAGGGCCACACCAAGAATTTCTTACTCAAGCAAAGACCAAAAATATGAGAAATAAAAGCTTCTAACAAAAATTAAGACCTTGTTTGAGCTAACATGACACCTAGATACAAGATAATCAACAATATCAACTCTAAGTGGCACCACCTCATATGTTCCCATTTCCTAGGATTGTGATATGCAAAAGAAGCATATTACTCCCCCATAATGTGGTATTCTATTTTTTTCTTAATAAGAGGAAAACAACCTCAACTAGAGATAATTAATGGAAATTTAGAATTTGAATTTCTCATGAGTATGACACACCACATAATGACTAGATAAGCTTGCAATATCAATACTAAGTGGTAGTACTCATGTACACACATTTTAATGTTTGAGGGAAGCGCAAGGCATATCATTCTCCCAAAATGGGATGTTCCATTAATCACTCGAAAAGAGCCAAAAAAGATATCATCAAGATGCATTAGAGGCTCAAAGCAAAACACGCAAGTAAATGATGTTCCAAACACATAGACATACTTGAATACACAAAATAAGCAAGCATGAGGCACAACAAATACAAACACATACTTGATACAAAACCAAAACATGTAAAGGGGCAAGTAACTTACAATATAAAAGAGTTGAGTTCGAGTTACCGCAAAGAGGCACATTGGGTATATGGTAGGGAGATGATAATCCTTATAACTTGGCTTTATAAAATATAATATATGAAGATACCTTAATTCTTCATGAGTTAGCCAAGTCTCCAATGCCCTCCAAAACCACCTATTGATCAAGTTTGAGCTTGTTGGTCCCCAACCAAGTTGGGTCCTAAGAGGTTAGTCACAATAGGCTTGGCAACCCAAATGGTTCGATTCTTGACACCACTTTGAGTTCCAACAAACTTGGCAAACACATTGCCATCCTTATCCTTCCCAAGAGAATAATCATCATCAACAATGATAGGGTTAGATAAGGTACCGTTTGAACATGAAGAGGCCAAGTGTCCCTTCTCACAACATATGTAGCAACAAGTTCTCCCCTTTCTCTTCTTTATTGATTTCTTGTCTTGGGGAGCCTTATCTGGATTCTTCTTGGGAAGTGGCCTAGCTTCTACTTGAGGTTGAGATTGGGATTGGCCTTGAACTTGTGTCCGCTTCCCTTGTTGCTTCTCATTCAAGTGCTTTTTCTTCAATGGACAAGATCTTACATGATGTCCTACAACCTTGCACTTGAAGCAAATAATTTTGGCCGAATCCTTGACTTGGTCTTGGCCCTTCTTCTTGTTGCTCTTGGACTTGTTCTTGTTATTAGAGTTGAATCCAATTCCACTCTTATCATTGGGGTATTTTTGCACACTCAAAATATTATCGAGTGTGGATTTGACTTCATGACTCTTTTTCAAGTTTTTCTTCAAAGAAGTGACTTGGGCCTTGAGCTCTTTGATTTCCTCTACATGGTTAGTAGAAATAGAGGTACTAGAGGAAGTATAAGCTTCATTGTTAGAGCAACAAGGCAAAGAAAGTAATCCAACACAAGGTTTATCACTAGTATGACTAGAAGGATCACTAGGACTAGCACATGGCAAAATAGCATTTTTAGTAGAAGTTGTGCTAATGTCCAAAAGAGGCTCACAAGATGTTACCTTAGTGATACTTGCCTCACAAGCTAATTTTAGCCCATCATAGGACATTAGAAGATCATTATGAGAGGCCAAGAGCTTTTCATGACTTTCTTCCAATTTCCCATAATTGCTAGTTAGCAACTCAAGTTGAGCCCTTAGCTCAACATTCTCCTTTAGGGTAGATGTTCACAAGAAGTAGAGTTAGTAGCACTAGCATCATTAATAGATTTTTCCTTTTCAAGCTCATAAGATTCGATTTTTTGTATGAGGAGACAATTAGTGTGCTTCTCCTCGGCAATCTCTTGCTTAAGGAGATTGAATCTCCGACTCCCATCATCAAGTTGGAAATCCAACTCCTCTATGGTTTCCGTTTGTTTAGTTATGGTGTCCATAACGTGTTTGATACAAGCAACGGCCTTATTATTACCACGAAGTGAGGTACACAAAAAGGTCAGCTCAAGCACAAGAGCTCTAGTATCCTCATCAAGGTCATCATCACTATAATCATTATCATTGCTATTATCTAGAGAAGATATGTTGGGATCCAAAGTAGGAGATACCTTTGATCCTCTTGCCATAAGGCACATGTGACCACAGGAGGATGAAGATGAGGATATTCTTGAATCTTCATTCATGATCGTGTCTTGCTCCATAGGGTGTTTGATTTCCTCTACATTGTTAGATACACAACTAGAGGAAATAGAAGCATTTTCTTTATTGGAACAAGACAAATCAAGCATATCATGTACACTAGTACTCAAATAATTTCTAGACAATATGCAAGGACTGGCAACACACGGGGATATATAATTATCATTGCAAGAAGTGCTTAAGTCCAAACTCTCTACACCATTAGCATTTATAGAACATGAATCATTGGTGTAAAGATAACCACTACCATTATTACATATGATTTCTCCACTCACCATGCCATTACCTTGTGACTTGTCACATGTAGGTGAAGTGGAGGAAATTGAAATCTCATCGCGGCTGGAGGTGGAAGCCACATGGAGCTCTTCATGATGTGAAGGAGAAGAGAGCTCCTCGGAGATACCACCGACCCTATGAGAAATGGACCCACCAAATATTTCTTTAAGCTTGGTCCACATCTCATGAGATGACTTGCACTTTACATTTGTCAAGAACAAATTAACTATGGGGCTCAAAGAGAAAATAAGCTCATTATATACTTGAGCTTCGAGATGTAAATTGTTCTCATCCTCTAAAGATAGATTTTGAGGATCCATCGGGGGAGAAAAACCTACATCTAGAAATCGCTGAATATTTGGACACAAGGTCCGAAGATTACAAAGCAAGCAATTTCTCATCAAAATATAATTTGTGGCATCAAATATAATTGTGTCATTGTGAACTATACTACTAGCCAACATCTTTACACTCTTGGCGGTGAAGCCTAAACAAGGAGAGACCTTTATCTGATACCAATTGAAAGGATAGAGATTTCGCCTAGAGGGGGGTGAATAGGCAATTTCAAAACTATTACGGTTTTGGCTTTATAGAATGCGGAATTAAACTAACGTTTATTTTACAAGCACAAAACCTAAATACACTAGGCTCAACTAAGTGCACCAACAACAAGATAATCTAAGAAAGATAGCACAAGATAAATATACCACAAGTGATAAGCAAGATATAAGTACTTCAAGCTCTATGGCTATCACAAGGAAAGTAAGCTCGGGTATAGAGATAACCGAGGCACGCAGAGACGAAGATGTATTCCCGTGTTCCCTTACAAGTAAGGTACGTCACGTTGGAGAGGTGTGGGATTCCACGAAGGATTTCCCAACGCCACGAAGGCTCACCTTCTTCTCCGAGTCTATCCCACGAAGGAATAAGCCCTTTTCTTATGGCTAGCTTTTCCTCCACTCCGGAGATGGCAAGCTCCACAACCACTTCACAAGCTCCACGAAGGAGAAGCCCGGGTCTCTTCACAATCTTCCACGAAGAGGACACCGCGGCACCAACCGCCAAGCCAACTAGGAGGTCACCCTCCAAGAGCAACAAGCTCACGGTCTCTCACTCGAACAAATCGTAGTGGAGAGCTCAATACTTATGCAAGAATGCAAAGCAAGAACACCAAGGGCATTCAAATCCCTCACTCTCAAATCCCACTAAAGAAACAAGTGCTAGGGAGGAATTAGAGAGGAAGAACAATGGTGGAAGTCAACCAATGACTTCAAGATCTAGATCCAAAGGGTTCCCCTCACTTAGAGGAGGAATTGATTGGTGGGGACTGTAGATCTAGATCTCCTCTTCCAAAGCCTTCAAAAAGATGCAAGAATCATAGGAGGGAGGGGAGAGGAAGCAAGCTCAAGAGGGTCAACAATGGAGGTCAATTTCGGGCTCAAGAACTCCCAAAAACGTTGCCAGTTTTAGCGCATTTTTGAATGTAAATTGCATATAAATATATGCGAACTTTGCCAGTTTTAGCGCATTTTTCTTTGTTTGAATTTCAAAAAAAATTGTCGGTCAAGCACGAACAGATGGGTCGCTTCGCTGGATGCGGTTGACCGGATAGGATAGACCACGACCAAAATCCTCCCGCGGTCCGACCAAACGGACAAAAATGGACGTTTTCGTTTTTTTAAATGGAAAACAGAGCTCGGTCTCTGCATCAATTGATGCACACAACCTGTTTTATTATTCAGTTTACAAGTATTTCAAGTACACAGAAACGGACGTTTTAGCTGCCACTTTGTACCGGCCCCTGTCGATATGTCCTAAGGCGCGTTTGAATCGGTCGCCCGCAGAAGAGAACAACGACAAGGAAAGGGGGCACTATTACTCTTGCTTCACATGACTGTATTTTTTCAACAGGAAAAGGAGAGTCCGTGTGGCGCCAAAGTAAGGACCCTAATTTCTTGGCCAAACCACGGTAAAATTTGGCGTACGGTCATTCCTACAGAGACCACGCTGATGCGTTCTGTGGTGTTCTCCGGTCCACACTACGCTACAAAATGTGCACCGCCATTGTTGCCTAACAGAGCTCGCCACACATGCAGAAGAAACAGTCAGTCCTTTCTTCCCCTCTCCTCGTGGAATGAACGAATTCTCAGGAATTTTGACCAACTACACGTTGTTGTCGCAGTCGAAGCGGCAAGGTTAAACAAAAGCCGATGGATTTTCGGTAGTGTTCTTGCATGCACAAGAGATGAGTCGGAATAATCTGCAATATGCAGGCCCAGCGTTCACATTTGTTTTCACAGGGCAAGCTTCAGTCCAATGTGAATTCGCCACACTGGTCGTTTTCAGTCTTTGTTCCACAAGTCGGTCAAGATGAGTACATGACCAAAAGGCAGCCACAGAAACCTATCCTAGCCTAGCTAACTTCCATACTTATGACCTAGGCTCAGCATAAGGTCTTACTGCTTTGGTAAGGGTTCGTACTACTAAGCACACTACTCAAGTGCCATGGTAAATCGAGTGCACGATAATTCATCCCACTATTTTCAGCGTGATCTTGCTTCGAGAGGTGAAGGTTGCCTTGTGTCCAGACTTCGGTCCCGAGTAAATTTTTAGTAGGGACGTATGGTAGATTTTTTTTGCAACGTTAGCAGGAGAGTTGATAAATTCATTGAACAAACAGAAAACGGTCAATAGACCCTGACCGCTCGGTTAATTAAGGAAGACCAGATGAAAACCTGTATAATGGCAAGCCACGTCTAAAGCACACAAGACATACAAGAAGTCCACAAAACAGAACACATGAAACACACATCCCGGCACCCAAGCGTCGCCTTCCTCTGGTGTGCACAGCGAAAATCGTCGCATCAGCTTGGTATGTCATGACAAAATTCGCCAAACCTCGACGACGCCAAGGAGGAACGACATGCCAAAATACAAGGACATGTGCCACTTTGAATCCGCGAGAAAATACCAACAGACTCGTCCAACACATCACATGTGGAGAGTCCTCTTGCAGTCACCATTGCCACACAACCCCATGAACCTAAGGACGCCCCCGGCCAAATCCATCTCCAAGAACAATGCCCTCAGGAGGGGGCACGATGCCATGAGCGCCTCCATCATTCGATATGGAGACCAAATCTAGGGGTTTCCCCTGAAGCGTGTTGGGAAGGGAGGTGAGAGCTGCATAGCGACACCTAGCGACGCCCGTATGCGTCGTCGTTGACAACTCCGACCACAACCAGAGTGTGGCTTTCGCCGACTACCTCACCCACCCCAAGTCGTGATTCGGCCAGCAGCCCACATGCCACATCACCCCACCACAAAACCCGCATCCACGACCGCTTTCACTTGACCCTGCCAGCGCTGCACAACAAGGCGCGCTACCCCATTTCTGCAGGTACTTCCTCTTCTTCACGGTCGGCAGGAGGATGCAATACCCCACAGTGGTGCCATTCATCTCCCGCTTCTACAGACCTGAGCAGGCGAAGCAAACAGTTGTGGGCATGCCAATGCCCCTGGATAGCTCATGAACGAGAGTGCACCACAGGACACTGCCCTAGATCGTCCTGCCTGCCATGAACAGCCCTTCCACACCAGATCACATGTCGAACCTACTTCCCCTCCTCCACAACTAGTCAAGCCAGCCACCTCCACCTCCTTTGCGATGGCCGCCACCACCATTCCACATCCTGTCATGCCACTGAGTAGAGATGTGAGTAAACAGACCCGCCCCTGGGCCCGCACCACCGCCACATGCCTAGATTAGACACCATGGCCTCACCCCCAGAGCACCATCCCATCTTCACCGCAACCCCCGCACCTCTATAGCCCAGTGCTGCCTCATTGTCTTCCCCTCCACGAGTCCTCTTCTTGCGCGTGCCCGATGTCGTGCATCCCCGATCCAAGGCATAACAGCTGCGCGCCAACCTTTTCCCTCTGCCTTCGGCGGTATGGGCGCCACAGCCGCTGGAGGCGTCAAGGGGAGAACAGGAAGGGGTGGGTTTGTCTAGAGTTCCTGGGGCCTCCGGAGTCGCTCGAGCTGGATCAACCCGGGAGGTTGTGTTTGTCTGTTTTCTCACTTCATGTTGTATGCTAACTTTTTATCAGAAGAGGAAAATGCTAATACCATAGGATTTATGCATGCGATGATCATATCTTCTAATCTAAAGAGTAAAGGAGACCACAAGGATGCAATTACCCCTGTCGCTCTCGCCCAGGGTGACTTGGGGGTGACCCAGCCCGAACCCTAGCTCCACCACCAACCCCTATCCTCCCCCACGCCACCACCAGAGGACGCTGTCGGGCAAAGCCTGTGCGGCCGACGGCGGTAGCGGGGCAGTTCCTCGGCGACATTCGGTGGTTTGCCAACGAGCGTGTGGGATGCCTCCGGCATGGTGATGGGAGTATGGGCACGTGGAGGCGCGATCTGGGGAGTGGTGGTGGGGTGGACGGATTCAGCGACCCTAAGCAGGAGGTGTGGGGTGCTCGCATCAGGGTTTTGGGGCGATGTATGTGCCATACGATGGTGGTTCTTGACACTTGGGTGGCGGGCTATGGTGCCTTGCTCGGCTAGCCTTCGGTGGTGAGGCTGCCGGGAGGTGGCCAATTTGGACGGCAACGACAACCAGATGTTGGCTAATGCGCCTAGATCTGTGCAGTCTGGTGGGCCTAGTGGGGCTGTCTGATACTGCAGGATGACTTGTGGGTGGAGCCCCGTTTCCACCTTGCTCGTGCCCTCCATTGCTTTGTCCTACCCTCTGTTGCTTGCGTGTTGGTTAGAGCTGGCCAGACGGGCCTTAATCTAGCGCAATCAACATTGTCTGCTCCGTGCGGTTGTTGTCCTGCCGGTGCAAGACCATGGAAGACGGGGTGGCAGCCTCAGGAAGGCAGACTGAGTGGTTGGCTCTTGGTCCTCTGGTTGGCTGCAGGGGTAGTGAGGGGAGCGAATTTGGGCGAGCCTGGTGCTCTCAAGGCGGTAGAGGTTCGGCTCAACCTGGGTGGTGGCGACACATTGGTGTTCTGCAGATGGCGGCAGTGGTTTAGCCTGTGTAGGGGAGAAACGGTGACGGTTGGCTTGCTTCCGCGTGGCGGCAGGCTTTATAGGCCGGTTCCTGGCCTGACCGGACCCTCTTAGGACTGGTGTGGCTCCATGGGGGTTTTAAGGGCCCGTTGGGCCTGGCCAGACCCAACTAGGGTTGGTGTGCTTTGCAGTTGCGTCCGGTCGACTACCGCCAAGGCGGTGGAGGTAGTTCCCTCCCGCACGGCCGCAGTACCGCTTCCCCCGATTCAAGCTACCATTTGCCTCAGTCTTGTTGGCCTCGTGCTGGTGGCTTCAGTGAGGCGACAATGGCGGCTTCATGACCATAGTGGCACATGTTAGTGGGTGGCGAGTTTGGTGGTGTCAAGGCATCGACCTCATGGGGATCCTATGCAACATATCATCCTAGGGTTGTGGATAGGGTCTTCGGGAGAAATCCTTGTTGGCTTGCCTGGCACCGACGCGGTGCCACCTTCGGGTGGCACCATTCCTTCTTGCAGGGCATTGTGGCTACCCAATGTCCACTTCCCCCGTGTGCCGGGGGAAACCCATGGCTAGTTGTCCCGGGCGGTAGCATTCGCTGTTCTTCTTGAAGTTGTTGCTTCACACTTGACAACTCGATGCTAGGAATGTGGTGGAACTTCTTCGGAGGGCGCAACGGCTGCGGGTCACCTTTGCTTAGTCGATCCTGTTAGCATATGTAATATGGTACGTGTATGTGTACGGAGTAGTACTCCGACCATACATGTACAAACCTTGTACTGCCACGTAGGGGGCTTTTCACTACTCTATATAACATGCAACCGATGGCCCGAAAGGGCACACATCGTTCCACCAAAACTAACATGGTATCATAGTAGGCCTCTTCCCTCTAGCTGACAAAACCCTAAAAAAAATTCGCCGCCGCCACAGCCCTGCTGCCGCCACCGCTCCTTGCTACTGCCGCCGCATCTATCGCCGCCGCCCACACACACACAAACTGCCGCCGCCGCAGCCCTCGTCTGCCGCCGCTTACACAAATCAAACAAAAACCTACAAACCTAGCCGCCGCCGCTATCCTCTTCAGCCGCCATCGCCGCCTCTACAAACCAAAACCACATCCAATACAAAAGCCTTGTCGCTGCCGCTGCACTTGTTGCTGCCGCCGCCGCCACAAATCTAAACCCTAAACCAAACACTGCCACCGCGCCACGATCCGATCTGATGGCCACCTCTTCGCCGATGTCCACCACCGCCCTCGCTGCTGCTCTCGGGACTCCTCCATCCCGGTCGCTGACGCGTGAAAACGCGCTCGTGTGGAGGGCGCTGGCGATCCCCACGCTGCAGGGTTCCCGTGCTCTTGATCTCGTCGAGGGAAAGGACAAGGCACCCGATGAGTTCGTCTCCACCGAGGATGCCAACAACAAGAAGGTCACCATCGTTAACCCCGACTACGAGGCGTGGATCTCCCGCGATCAGCAGGTTCTGCACTGGCTCGTCAACACCCTGTCGCCCGATGTGCTCGCTCACGTCGTCGGCCTCGACTCCTCGGTTGCGGTCTGGGCAGCCCTCAACACCAATGTCTCAGGCCAGTCCAAGACCAGGGTTCAGCAGCTCCACTTGGCCCTCAATGACACACGCAAGAACGATCTCTTCGCCGACAAATATTTTTCCAAGATGAAGTGCATCACCCATAAACTCGTTGCTATGGGGAAATCACTTGATGATGACGACACTAGTGGAGAATTGCTTATCAGTGGAGCATATTTTTTTCTATCAATGGCGCATATGAAATACGCCACTAGTGTTGCGCCACTGATAATTAAGTATCAATGGCGCATATTCAATATGCGCCATTGATAGTGGGACAACCAGTGGCACATCTTCAATATGCGTCATTGATATTTTACTAGTGGAGCATTTCTACATAGTGCGCCACTGGTAAATTAGCAGATGCGCCACTGATGTTTCGTACAGGTATAAAGAATACAGGGCTCTCAGGTATTTATACATGTATTCATATACATGTATTTATACAGGTACACAGCAGTATAGAAACAGAGATAATAGTACTATACAACATCACATCAATTAGAACCCGACATAGTGACAAGTGCCCGAATATTATACAAGTCTTGCATACAACAAGTTGATCATCATCTCATACATTACATATGTCAGTGATTCAAAGATATGTTGTCGTAGTTCACATGATCTCTCTCCTTATGGATGGAGAGTTGAAATGGTAGGTAATACATGATCCCGCATATGGGTTATTTAGGGGTAGCTGCAACATAGAGAATGTACTACTGTCTACAGGATATACACAATAAACCCTGACAATTAAAACCATACTGATCAGAGTCTTATGTATAAAATTTCTTGAAACAACGACCGACAGAGAAACTACAGAAGATAAACAAGTGTCATCTCGGTCTATCTCCCAAGAAGATGGCGGGTCCGGGTGTGTTTCCCCCTTCACCCTGAAGTTAAGTTTGTCGAAGTCATCGCTTGTTTGCCTGAAACCAACCAAATGTACAAAAGAGTAAGTTGTGTCATGCTAGTGTCCTGCTACGAAGAAATTCAGAGTAAGTTGGATAAAGCTGGTGCAAAAAAGTCAAAAGTATGTTCTGAGTTCAGTTCAGTTTCTTCTGTGATATCCTTCAAGGGAGTGGTCTCTGAATCTATCGTGAGGAAGAAATCAAGCCCATAAGAACTTAAGATACACAAATAATATCCGAGCATCATCATCATCATGACAGTATGTCTATTTTCAGTGAAAACCAAACATGGCTTTACTGTAAGACCTACTACAACACCTAATTATCAGATATGTAAAACCAATTTATGATAAATTCCTTAATGCTGGTGAAATAAGCAAATATAGCAGTATATAAGAAACTTTTAAAAGATTTAGAGGCTCTACACTCCGGGCATCTTTTAAAATTCTGAACAAAGAAATGAACGAATGCGCGGAGAAGGACCTAGCCCATGCGTAAAGCCCTCCTTTGATGCCTCATTTCTATTTATTAGTTTTATGGGACACTAGCCCATATAATCACATAACTCATATCGTGCTACCTAGGGCCGCCAATGCGGAAGGATGCCGCCGAAAGGAATGGAACGCTGCTTGGATGCGTCGGATCCCATATAAGAAGCTCACTCTTTACCCGATCATTCAAACATTTTGTGGGCGGCGCGCCTGCTCTTGGTGTGATTCCATTTCCGGCACCAAGTCAAGAAAAAAAAAGCAAGTAAAGAATTAGCTCAAGTAAAAAAGAAACAGAAAGAATCAAAAGAAAAAGAGCAGCAAAGCTGGAATGAACCTTGTCTAATAGTATACCTTCTTCAATCTCACGACCCAGTATAGCAATTTAACCCTAGCCCTACAATCACATAACTCATATCGTGCTACCCAGTATAGCAATTTAACCCTAGTATACAAGCAGCTTGGCCTGCATGTCTTCTTTCCTAGTTGACGATATCCTCCGTCCATATATCCGGCAAGCTACTTGTGCATTAAAAATAGTTGTAAGGTTGACTACAAGCCTCGATTCCACACAGTAAGACCATATTCACATTTTTCACAATTGTAAGGATATTTAGGATTAGCAAAATAAACAAAATAAATGTGGTTACAGGTTGTAGTAAAATCAGCTATATAGGTATCATTTTGGTCTGCACCCCGAGGTTATAGACTTATAGAGACAAAGTTGACATATATTACATAAGTTTAGAAAGAATGCAAAGATAATTTGGATACTTAATCAGTAGGTAATTACTTAACTTGCTATTCTCGGCTGCAATATAAGCGCTAATTCCCGGACATGTATGCCTAAAGTAGATCATGTCAGCCAAAATTTGTAGGGAGAAGAGATATGCCAAAAACCCTGTCTGCCTTCATCCATGTGCATCAGCAGACCAACATAAGTAACCTTGTATACCGGCTGTCGAGATCACACCGCACCATCTCTTGCCGCCACGTCTCTGCTGCAGGTTGATCAGAACCAACACCATCGCTACCAGGTCCGATGGATGTACATTCACATGGAAAATGGCCATTATAAACGTTCAAGTTAACTTAAAATTTTCCTAAGTAGACAAAAGGAAACCATGTATGTCATGTCTTCTTCAGTACTTATGTCCCAGCCAAGTTAACTAAGCTAGCTTCGGGTGATCATACAATAATCAGTACGGCTTTTCCATGATCAAAAATAGTACCAAGAAGAGGTCAGGCCGGTGAATTAAATGAATTAGCTAGTGCCACTCACAAATCTTATTTGTCTCTCAGTATTCAGTAGAAGGCCCGCACATGCAGTGCAAATTCTTCTCCCATATGCAGTCTTGTCGTGAGATCACATTGCATTGAACTACGGCAGGGGCCATCTGCATTATACTTAGAGAAAGAAAATAGTCCAACTTAGTCGATTTTCTCTGATTCCTATGATCTACCAACAAACACGTCCATGCTCTATCACACAAACTGACTAAAAAACAGGAAGAACAAAAGAAAGCCAGACATGAGCACAAATGCAGAAGCAGCCATTCCATGGATATGGGAAAGCATCAACTTCAGGAGAGATGAGTAATAGGAGGACGCATGCGAGAGAAGCGATGTCATCTGCATCAGCAGATAAGCAGAGAGGACCAACCTGCAAAATAGATCCAGAACCTTGCTCAAACAATCACGATCACGACCGGAAAAAAAGCGAGAAACAGAGTAAACAATCTAGCGCCAGGCCGCCAACCGAAAGAGCAGAGGCGTAGGAGGAAGTTCAACAACGCGAGGGCGTGTGATGAGTACTAGTGGGCTTTGCAGGGGATACGGCAGTCTCCTGCAGGAGACCATGTGATCTTCTCGCGACATCAGTGGCCGGGAGGAAGTCCTCCTCGCGGCGCGTGCCGGCGAGCCACGGTGCCGCCCAAGCCCGCCATGATGGCATCACTGGAGGAGGAAAGAACGACCAGCGAGCTCGGCCTCCCGCCGCCCGTCGTCCGCCGCCCGCACCCTCAAATCCTGGCGCCCTCGTCACCGGCGCCTTCAGATCCCCACCGGCGCCGGTCGCGGAGGCTCGAGGGAGAGAGAGGGATGCAGGGGAACCCCTAGATCGGAGAGCAAACGGTGGAGATCGCCACCATTCCCCGGTGCGCGGAAGTCGTTCCTGTAGCGGCTCCTGGCCGCCGCCGTGGACGAGGAGGCGACCCCGACGAGGGCGGGTCGGCGACGGCGGTGGTGGTCTGAGACACGACAAGAGAGGGCGAGGACGACGATGTCGACCTGAGAGGGCGGCGGCGCTTAGGAAGTGGCCGGTGCTCGAAGGCGGCGAGGCGGCCCATGCTTGCTTGCGAGGAGGGCCGGAGAAGCGGAGCACAGAGATCCCGTGGTGGCGGCAGTTTGCGGGTGAGACGAGGGAGGGGTGAGAGAGGGAGGTGGACAGAAGATTGGGGAAGGAGGGCCGCGCAGGCTGGTTGCGTGGGTTCGACGTGGGGCATGGGTTAATTGGCTCAAGTATTCATACGAGGTACTTAGCCAAATACCGCAATGCCCTCATTTGTGACAACTGTTGGAGATATGCCCAAGAGGCAATAATAAAGTGGTTATTATTATATCTTTATGTTTATGATAAATATTTACATCTCATGCTATAATTGTATTAAACGGAAACATTAATACATGTGTGTTTTGTAAACATGTGAGAGTCCCTAGTAAGCCTCTTGTTGAACTAGCTTGTTGATTAATTGATGATCATGGTTTCCTGATCATGGACATTAGGATGTGATTAATAACAAGGTTATGTCATTAGGAGAATGATATGATGGACACACACCCATAGTAAGCGTAGCATAAGATCAAGTCATTAAGTTCGTATTGCTGTAAGCTTTTAACTGCATAGTAACCTAATCCTTCGACCATGAGGTTGTGTTAATCACCATCACCGGATGGGTACTTTGATGACATCAAACACTGCTTCGTAACTGGGTGGTCATAAAGGTGTCATTGGGTATTCTGAAAGTATGTGTTGAAGCGCATGGACCAAGATTGGGATTTGTCCATCCATATGAAGGATAGATATGCTCTGGGCCCTCTCGGTGGAATGTCATCTAGTTAGCTTGCAAGCATGTGACTGGGTCACAAGAGATGACATATCACGGAACGAGTAAAGAGTACTTATCAGTAACGAGGTAGAACTGGGTATGGAGATGCTGACGATCAAACCTCGGATAAGTATAGTATCGTGTGACAAAGGGAATTGGTTTCGTATGTAAATGGTTCAATCGATCACGAAGTCATCGTTGAGTGTGTGGGAGCCATTATGGATCTCCAGGTCCCGCTGATGGTTATTGATAGGAGATGTGTCTCTGTCATGTCTACATATTCACGAACCGTAGGGTGACACACTTAAGGTTCGAAGTTGTTTTAAGTAGATATGGAATGTGCGTTGGAGACCGAATGTTGTTCGGAGTCTCGGAATGGATCCGGGACATCACGAGGCGATCCGGAATTGTCCGGAGAATAAGATTCATATATTGGGGATCATTTTCTGAGTTAGGAAATGTTCCGGAGTATTTGTATGAGGGTTCTAGAAGGTTTCGGAATGTTCTGGAAGGTTCTGGAAGGTTTCTTGGAGTTTGCTTGAAAACCAAGGAAGGGATCAAGGAGTCCTGGTGGGTCAAGACTAGGAGTCGTGGGGGAGGAGGACTCCTCCCCCCACTCCCCAATCCGCCGGCCTAGAGGAGGGGAGTCCTACAAGGACTCCCCCTCCCCAAGGCGCCCTCCCCCCCTTAAATAGAAGGGCAGGGGCGCCCCCTCTTGGTCCTCTCCCATAACTCCAATCTCTGCCGCCTCTCTCCTCCTCCTTTCTTCTGCATAGGCATAGGCGAAGCCCTGCAGAATTCTCTACTCCACCACCACCACCACGCCGTCGTGCTGCTGGGATTCTGTGGAGAAGATCTACTACCTCCGCTGCTCGCTGGAACGAGGAGAGGAAGGTCCGCTTCGACTCCGCACGTGTGACCATCTGCGGAAGCGCTGCCGAATCGCAGCGCCGGAAGGATCGTCCACTTGACCGACTGCGGAAGCGCTGCTGGAACGCGACGCCGGAAGGATCGTCCACACGATCTTGAGATCGGCAAGTGATCGACTACATCAACCACGAGATCTAATCTCGTTAACGCTTTCGGATCTACGAGGGTTAGTTCCTATCTATCTCGTTGCTCATGTCTAATAGATTAGATCTTGGCTTTTATCTAGATTAGATCTGGGTTTTGTTCGTTCTTGCGGTAGAAATTTTTTGTTTTCCATGCTACGAACCCATCAGTGGTATCATAGCCGTATCTATGCGTAGATCTGTTGCACGAGTAGAATACAATGTTTTTGTGGCCGTTGATGCTTTTGTTGTCGGTGTCTTAGCGTGTACTTTGCATCTTGCGGCATGATGGGATGAAGCGGCTCGGGCTAACATTACATGTCATCGTACATGAGACTTGCTCCACGCTTGACGTGCAACTTGCTTTGCACAAGTGGCTTTGCGGGTGTCTGTCTCTCCCACCATAGTTAAGATTCAATTTACAATGAGCATCTGACAACACTTGTATCAACGTTGTGGTTCTTGTTCGTAGGTAAGATCGGTCTTGTGCGAAAGCCCCAAACCACGTAAAACATGCAAAGAAAATTAGAGGCGTCTAACTTGTTTTTGTAGGGGTTTTGTGATGTGATATGGCCATCATGTGATTGTGATTGTATATGATGTATGCAATGATCCTTGTTGTAATATGGCAACCGGCAGGAGCCTAATGGTTGTCTTTAAATTTTGTTTAAGACCTGCGTGTCTATTCATCATGTAATAGCTTTATTCCAAGTAGTTGTAATAGTTACTAGTGATGATGGACAACCATGAAGCGGTGCCACTGACCTTGACGCAATGCTGGTGATGATGGAGTTCATGTCCGTCCTTTGGAGATGGAGATCAAAGGCACAAGAAGAAAGGGCCATATCATATCACACTTATTATGAATTTCTTGTGATGTTAATCCTTTATGCATCTTGTATTGCTTAGATCGCGATGGTAGCATTATAAGATGATCCCTCTCACTAAATATCAAGTAATAAAGTGTTCGTCCTTAGTTGGGACCGTTGCTAAGACTCGTCGTTTCGAAGCATCTCGTGATGATCGGGTGTGATAGACTCTACGTGTGCATACAACAGGTGCAAGCCAGATTTGCACATGCGGAAACTAAGGTTAACCTTGACGAGCCTAGCATGTACAGACATGGTCTCGGAACACGGAATACCGAAAGGTAAAGCATGAGTCATATGGATGATATGATGAACATGTTGATTGTTCGCCTTTAAAGCTACATCATCTCACGTGATGATTGGACTTGGTGTAGTGGATTTGGTTCATGTAATCACTAAAACAAATCGAGGGATGTTGTTTTGAGTGGGAGTTCATTTGTAATTTGGATTAGTCGAACTCAATTTATCATAAACACAATCAAAGTGAATTTGCATAGTTTGTTGTAGTCATTGGCATCCGTTCACCACCTTACGCTTAGTTATAGTTGAGATAGTGGAACTATAGAAATTTTGGATATTTACTTCACGAACTGGTATCGTATTGTTTTTTGAGTGTCAATCTAAAGTTTATAAGTCCTATTGCAAAATTTCAACAAACTCTATTTGCTCCATGAAGTTTAATAAGTAGTATTAAATCAAGAGTAACAATTTCAGTGTTAGTATCTAATGTATCATGTTTGCCTCCATGATTCTTGATACTCAAAAGATTGTTTTTTAATATCAAGTTTATCTAAGAGCTGAAAGCAATGTTTCAGAAACCATCATATGTGAAAGGTATTGCGATATCTAAAACAATGTGTTGGTTACAACATGATAGAGTATACGTCCTCATATTTGATGAGAATTTGTGAAGGTTGGAGACGCTAGTCGTCCTAATCCTCCAAAAGGTTTTGAAAAAGAAACATTATACTCGCAATTCACCTTTATAAGCTATAGCAGCTTGATCATGAAAGTTATCATGATAAGGATGAATAGAAGATGTAAGTAAAATGTTTACTACACTAAAAGATTACTAAATAATGGAATTTTGAAAGAATGCCAGACATTTGATGAAGGTGATCCACTTTAAAGTGCAAGTCCAAAGGTATCGGTATTTGACTATACACACTTTGTACTATGTGTCATATGAATGACACCACTATTGATGTTGATAGATTCTTTTAAAAGAAAAGGAATTGCTGAAAGAGAATCTATAAAATATTTGGCAGAAAATAAAAGGTTGGAGATGTCCAACTTAGGCATATAGAAGATATACATGTTATGGTTGTATTCCTTGCTTGTTAAACAATGTTGTTCTCCGGTATTGGATACCGAATTGGTTGGTATGAAGTGTCATACAGGACAACACAATTCATGAACTGCAATAGCCTAAGTAACCAGCAAGAGAAAATGTGATGATGTTCATCGAAAACAAACAAAGGGTTGTTGTGTTGCTCGTTAACATCAAAGATTGCCTTCAAGATTTGTTTCAATAATTGTTATTTTGATCAGGTATTATGACGACAAAAGGTTGTTCAACTAATTTCTGTATTCCATAAAAGATGGATGATTTACAAATCTCGTTGGAGAAATCACATCCATAAAACTAATGCTAAAATGTCAAAAGACAATTGATTGAAAGATCACTTAAGAAGTGACATCGCTGTTTAAATTATACTGGAAATAAAACATGAAGAAACTCCATGTTGATGGAATTTTGGAGTTTTTTGATTTTGATCAAATGACGCTTATGAAACTTTTCTAGAGATAATTAAAACTTCATTCATAGGCCAAAAGGGAACGAATGACTAGCTGCTTGGAACTTGTACATACAGATGTATGAAGCCCATTATGTGTAGTCGAGAGCGATGGATTTCAACTTCATATGCTTTCTCCGAAGATTTGAGTGAGTATATGTATATACTTACTCAATAAGGAAGAAGTATGAAACATTTGAAAAATGTTCAAAGACTTTCAAGATAAAGTGGAAAATCATTGTAACAAGAAAATAAAAGAGTTTATGATTGGATCATAAAGAAAGATGTTTGAGTTACAAGTTTAGCAAAACACCTAAGATTTGAGGAATCGTTCCATGGATTTGCATTTTCCAAAACACTATAGGAGTATGAAGTGTTCGAGATATGTAATGAAACCTTGTTTTACATGGTAAGATCAAAGGTGTCATTTATAAAACTGCCATTATATTTTAAAATTAAAGCTTTAGTGACTACCGCTTTTTCACTGAAAAGAGCTCCATTGTGATCCGTTGAAATGACACCATATAAGTCATGGTTTGGGATAAAACCCAGGTTGTCCTTTCTTAAATTTTTGGTATGCTAGGCATAAGTAAAATGTTTACAACCAAAGTCGGATAAGCACGTCTTTGTAGGTTATTCCAAAGAATTTGTTGGGAATTTCTCCATAACACCGAGGACAAAAGAGTCTGTTACTTGGAACGTCAAGTTTCTTGAGAAGGAATTTTTCGTGAAAAGTTAAGTGGGAGGACAATAGAACTTTGATAAGGTTGTTGAACCTTACTATATGTGCTAAGTAGCGCAGCGCCGGAAAGTGTCCCGGTGATGGCCACAATGCTCATGGCTCTCGTGATTACAAAAGGTGTGATCTCGGAGATTAGAGTTCCTATAGAACCGTGTGGGTCGCTAAGAATCAAATAGTAAGATTTGATAAGCAAGTCGTTATTGTTTTGACAATGATGAACCGACTACATGCAAAGAAGCGATGATGGGCCCTGACTCCATAAAATGACTACAAGTCATGGAATCCGTGATAGTATCCATACACGAGAAATCAAGTTTCTGAACTTTGAAAGACCCTCTGGAAAGGTGCAAGACCTTACAGTCGTATATGGATCTATAAATAGACATGGATGTTTCAAATCTATGAAATTGTCGACATGTCGGAAAGACTTTACGACAATGTTCAAGGAATTGACTATCATAAGATTTGATCTTTCATAGCGATATTTAGTCTGGACGGATTAATGTAGCAACCACTACATATATTTTGGTATATGGTAGTTGAACAAACAAAACAAGTTCTTCTAATAGAATGGTTACCTAGGACGTGTACATGACACGATCCAAAGGGTTTTGTTTATTCAAAGGATGCTAAAAGAGTATGCTAAAACTTCAATAGTCGAAGTAAGCATAGCGGAGTTGGAATCTTCACCATGATGAAACTGTTAAAAGGATTTAAATTCATCGGAGATGATGAAGATGCTTGCATTTGCAAGAAATTAAGTGGGAGCGCTGAGACATATTTCTAATACATTATGTAGAGGACATATTGTTGATTGGAAATGATGTATCTTGTATTGACACAGGTTAAGAATTTCATTTTGATGAAAGACTTAGGCATAAACCAAAGAATTAGGCATCAATGTCTATATGAATAGATTGAGGCACTAATATGGTTTTGCCAAATGTACATAGATAAGATGTTGAATGAGTTCAATATGGAAACAACAAGAAAGGTTCTTGACGCACGGAAAGGACTGAATCAAGATTCAAGTGTGTTGACACGAGATTCAAGTGTTTTGACACTTGGTGAAATCACAAGAATATTTTGATCAATCATTCTTTGAGATGTACACATCCAGATATGTCCTATTCTCTAAATGTTATGATCATATACCAGAATGATTCATAAGATGATTATTGGACAATAGTAAAGATATTCTTATGAGCTTTGGAAGAACTAAGAATATATCATGTATAAGTGACAAATAGTTAAAGGTAGTTCATTGTAAAGTGTTACATTGATACTAGTTTTGTCACAGGATACAAATTAAGTTTATCTCAATTTAAACTATGGGTGGCACAATGTAATGAAAGGAAGTTCCATAACCGATTTGGTTGAGTACCAAAGTTAAAACATTGTGACAGATACTACAACAAAAGGCTAAGTATATAACTGCTATAGTAGCAGCAAAGGAGGGCATTTGTGTTAAGTAGTTTGTTATCAAACTAGGTGTGGTTCAAAGTGGGCTAAAACTATGAAGATATATTGTGTGACAATAATATCAACATATTTTGAGCCGAAGGAACTAAAGGTCTCACCAAAGGACCAAATTTATACAATGCCATCTCATTGGAGAATGAGTAATGCGTAGAGACGCAAGGACATGCAAATACACACGGACCTAGAAGTGTCAGATCCGAAGATTATGTTTACCACTAGCAATAGTGTCTATACAACACCAGAAAGCCATAGGTGTTGAATGCACAAGTTTTTAACTAGATTATTGACTCTAGTGCAAGTGGGAGACTGTTGGAGATATGCCCAAGAGGCAATAATAAAGTGGTTATTATTATATCTTTATGTTTATGATAAATATTTACATCTCATGCTATAATTGTATTAAACGGAAACATTAATACATGTGTGTTTTGTAAACATGTGAGAGTCCCTAGTAAGCCTCTTGTTGAACTAGCTTGTTGATTAATTGATGATCATGGTTTCCTGATCATGGACATTAGGATGTGATTAATAACAAGGTTATGTCATTAGGAGAATGATATGATGCACACACACCCATACTAAGCGTAGCATAAGATCAAGTCATTAAGTTCGTATTGCTGTAAGCTTTTAACTGCATAGTAACCTAATCCTTCGACCATGAGGTTGTGTTAATCACCATCACCAGATGGGTACTTTGATGACATCAAACACCGCTTCGTAACTGGGTGGTCATAAAGGTGTCATTGGGTATTCTGAAAGTATGTGTTGAAGCGCATGGACCAAGATTGGGATTTGTCCATCCATATGACGGATAGATATGCTCTGGGCCCTCTCGGTGGAATGTCATCTAGTTAGCTTGCAAGCATGTGACTGGGTCACAAGAGATGACATATCACGGAACGAGTAAAGAGTACTTATCAGTAACGAGGTAGAACTGGGTATGGAGATGCTGACGATCAAACCTCGGATAAGTATAGTGTCGCGTGACAAAGGGAATTGGTTTCGTATGTAAATGGTTCAATCGATCACGAAGTCATCGTTGAGTGTGTGGGAGCCATTATGGATCTCCAGGTCCCGCTGATGGTTATTGATAGGAGATGTTTCTCTGTCATGTCTACATATTCACGAACCGTAGGGTGACACACTTAAGGTTCGAAGTTGTTTTAAGTAGATATGGAATGTGCGTTGGAGACCGAATGTTGTTCGGAGTCTCGGAATGGATCCGAGACATCACGAGGAGATCCGGAATTGTCCGGAGAATAAGATTCATATATTGGGGATCATTTTCTGAGTTAGGAAATGTTCCGGAGTATCTGTATGAGGGTTCTAGAAGGTTTCGGAATGTTCCGGAAGGTTCTGGAAGGTTTCTTGGAGTTTGCTTGAAAACCAAGGAAGGGATAAAGGAGTCCTGGTGGGTCAAGACTAGGAGTTGTGGGGGAGGAGGACTCCTCCCCCCACTCCCCAATCCGCCGGCCTAGAGGAGGGGAGTCCTACAAGGACTCCCCCTTCCCAAGGCGCCCTCCCCCCTTAAATAGAAGGGCAGGGGCGCCCCCTCTTGGTCCTCTCCCATAACTACAATCTCTGCCGCCTCTCTCCTCCTCCTTTCTTCTGCACAGGCATAGGCGAAGCCCTGCAGAATTCTCTACTCCACCACCACCACCACGCCGTCGTGCTGCTGGGATTCCGTGGAGAAGATCTACTACCTCCGCTGCTCGCTGGAACGAGGAGAGGAAGGTCTGCTTCGACTCCGCACGTGTGACTGACTGCGGAAGCGCTGCCGAATCGCGGCGCCGGAAGGATCGTCCACTTGACCGACTGCGGAAGCGCTGCTGGAACGCGACGCCGGAAGGATCATCCACACGATCTTGAGATCGGCAAGTGATCGACTACATCAACCACGAGATCTAATCTCGTTAACGCTTTCGGATCTACGAGGGTTAGTTCCTATCTATCTCGTTGCTCATGTCTAATAGATTAGATCTTGGCTTTTATCTAGATTAGATCTGGGTTTTGTTCGTTCTTGCGGTAGAAATTTTTTGTTTTCCATGCTACGAACCCATCAACAACAACACAAGCCTATCGCACTGGTAGCAACCACCGAGCCACGCTGGCAAAACCTAGGGCATCGAGGTTCGAATCCCGGTTGCCTCACAATTTTTTGCAAGTACATAGACAATTACGAATATATCAGTAGGGCATTGTTTGCAGTATGCGCCATTAGCAAAAAAAAATCAGCGGCGCGTCTCCAGTATGCGCAATTGATAAGCCTGCCACCTTTCTAAGTGGTGGGGTCGAGGTGGGGCCCATAATTTATCAATGGCGCATTTTGTGGAAGATGCGCCATTGGTGTGGATATATCAATGGCGCATATGGGCATATGCGACATTGACATTTGGTCCACAGCCCTCCGGGGTGCCAGACCCACATTATCAATGGCGCATATTTTTAGATGTGCGCCATTGGTTAAACAAAATATCTGTGGAGCATATTTTTAAATGTGCCATTGATAATTATCAGTGGAGCATATTCAAAAAAGTGCTCCACTCGTAATAAATCTATCCATTAGACTTTCTCTAGTAGTGGGAGCTCCTCTACTATGTCCTGCAAGGCCTCGGCAACCACTACAACAACCTCCGCACCGTTGTCAATGCCAACCCTAACACCACCCTCACCGAGCTCCTCACCCAAGTCCAGGCGTTCGATCGGCAGCACAAGACCGAAGATCCTGGCTTCACCTCCTCTGCAAATGTGGCTCCTCGGGACACCCTCCCATGCAATGATGACCGCCGTCCGCGGCAGGACGAGCGCTAGGAGGAGCACCCTCGCTATGACGATCACCATTTACGCCAAGATGAGCGGCCCCGCTATGATGATCGCTGGCGCCAGGACCACTCACGCCAGGAGTATCGTGACAACCGTCCCTATCGCTATGATGATGATCGTCATAGCCGCGATGATGGTCCTCGCCATCGTGACCATCGCCCCACGCCCTATGTTGACGTCACCTGCCAGATATGTAACATCCACGGGGACCCTGCCCGTGACTGCTGGTGGCGCACTGAAGATGATCGCCCCAACCGCGCTGACCGCGGTGATCGTGGCAACTAAGGTGCACACTTTGTTGCTGCCAATGGAGTCGACACAAACTGTTACTATGACACGAGGGCTACTGAACATCTCACTGGTTAGCTGAACAAGCTCACCACTTATGATCCATATCTAGGACAAGACCGTGTGCGTACTGCAGACGGCACAAGTATGCATATTAGTCACATTGGTCAATCAATTTTAAGCACTCCTCATAATTCTTTCAGCCTTATATCTTACATGTCCCTAATGACACTAAAAGTCTTTTATCAGTACACCGATTTACTCTTGATAATCATGATTTTATTGAGTTTCATCCTTTCTACTTTTTGATAAAGGACCGAGCAACACACCGAACTCTGTTTAGAGGCCCGTGCTATGGAGGCCTCCATCCCTTGATGCCCACCACCTCCGCGGCCTCCAAGCATGCCTTCATCACAATAAAGTCGTCCTCCTCCACGTGGCACCGCCGCCTAGGACATCCTTCTTCATTTGTCGTTCAGCAAGTTCTTAGAAGAAATAACATAGACTACACCCCAGAAAGTACTCCTTATGTATGTGACTCTTGTCAACTTGCCAAGAGCCACCAGTTGCCATACCCCATCTCCACTAGTAGATCCACTGTTCCTTTGGAACAAGTCTTTTCTGATGTATGGGGACCATCACCTCTTTCTGTTGGGAAACATCCGATCCACTGTTCCTTTGGAACAAGTATTTTCTGATGTATGGGGACCATCACCTCTTTCTATTAGGAAACATCAGTACTATGTAAGCTTTATTGATGATTTTAGCAAATTCACTTGGATCTATTTGCTTAAAAAGCATTTCGATGTTTATCAAGATTTTCTTAATTTTTAGTAATATGTTGAGCGCAAGTTTGATAGGAATTTTTTTACTATGCAAACTGATTGGGGGGTGAGTATGAGAAATTAAACTCTTTCTTTCAAAAGGCTGGCATTACACATCATGTTTCATGTCCTCATGCTCACCAACAAAATGGCTCTGCTGAACGCAAACACCGTCATATAGTCGAAGTTGGTCTTGTCTTGCTTGCAAATGCGTCAATGCCTCTCAAATATTGGGACGAAGCTTTTCTCACCGCCACTTTTCTCATTAACTTGCTTCCTCGCAAAGTTATTGATCTTCAGTCTCCCGTTGAGCGCCTTCTTCATATCACGCCTAATTATGATGCTCTTCGTATCTTTGGCTGTGCTTGTTGGCCAAACCTTTGTCCCTGTAACAACTGCAAGCTCGCTTTTCGCTCACAACGGTGTGTTTTTCTTGGCTATAGCCCCATGCATAAAGGAGTAAAATGTCTAGATGTATCTACACGACATGTATGCATATCTCGTGATGTCGTTTTCGATGAAAACGTTTTTCCCTTCGAAGCCTTACACCCCAATGCCGGTGCTCTTCTTAAAAGAGAAATCCTACTTTTACCTACACATACTTTCAATGAGGGTGCCTCTATAACTGATGATCATATGACTACTATTGTGCCTACCACTGTTCCTCTCTATGATGTTTCATAGGATAACACAGCTGCTGGTGAAAAAAATTCTCTGAACGGCGCACCCACGCCGTCACAATCATTCTCTGAAGATTATACTGAAGGGGGCAGAAACACGGACTCTGGAGCAGAATCTGCAGAACATTCTATCAGCGCTGTTCCCGAGGAGGATCCTCCTGCGTCGCCTTCGCTGGAGTCCCGCGCTGCGCCATCTGCTCCTGAGGAAGCTTCGGTGGAGCTGGACCAGCCCAGCCCCGCCACGTTGGCTGCGACGCCTCGCCTTCCCCTGCCACAACACCCTCGAGCGTTGCTAGTCGTGCGCCGATAGGAGCCTCGGTAGCGTAGCCGACTGCTTCCGCTGCTGCCCCTCCTGCTGGACCTCGAACACGCTTACAACAAGGTATTCGACAACTGAAAAAATACACTAACGGTACTGTTCGTTATGGCATGCTTGCCTCTACAGGAGAACCTCAGAATTTACATGCAACCCTCAATGATCCTCATTGGCATGCTGTGATGCAAGAAGAATACAATGCGCTCGTGGAAAATAAAACATGGACCCTTGTCCCTTCAAGCACAAAAAAAATCTGATAGATTACAAGTGGGTTTATCGTATCAAGCATCGTGTTGATGGTACAATTGATCGTTATAAGGCACGACTTGTTGCAAAAGGATTTAAGCAAATGTATGGCATTGACTATGAAGATACCTCCAGTCCAGTTGTCAAAATAGCTACTATCAGAATTGTTCTCTCTATTGCTGTCTCTCGTGGTTGGAGCCTTCGGCAGCTAGATGTCAAGAACCTGTTTCTTCATGGTGTTCTGGAAGAGGAAGTCTACATGAAACAACCACCTGGTTTTGAACATCCTGATGCTCCACATCATGTTTGCAGACTTGATAAAGCTCTCTATGGACTCAAGCAAGCTCCTCGAGCATGGTTTTCTTGATTGAGTGCAAAACTCCAAGATTTTGGGTTTCTTCCTTCCAAGGCCGATACCTCATTATTCCTATACAATAAGTCTGGTGTTACTATTTTTGTCTTGATTTATGTTGATGACATTATTGTGACCAGCTCCTCCAATCATGCTATATCATCTTTACTTAAGGATCTCAATTCTCACTTTGCCATCAAAGATTTTGGTGATCTTCACTTCTTCCTTGGTATTGAAGTAAAGAGGACAGCTGATAGTCTCCTCCTCACACAAGCCAAATATGCACATGATCTTCTTGCCAAAGTTGGCATGCTTGACTGTAAACCGGCGCCTACACCCCTCTCTCCATCTGAGCCATTATCATTACATGAAGGTACTCCTCTTGGTCCCGAGGATAGCTCTCAGTATAGAATCATTGTTGGTGCTATTCAGTACCTCACTCTTACACGTCCAGATCTGTCTTTTTCGGTTAACAAGGTCTGTCAATATCTTCATGCTCCCACCACTACTCATTGGACTGCAGCAAAACGCATACTTCGCTATGTTAAAACTACATCTCAGCTTGGTATCACCTTCAGAAAATCTTCTTCTACACTTCTTAGTGCCTTTTCAGATGCTGATTGGGCAGGATGCATTGAGGATTGACGCTCCACTGGAGGTTTTGCTATTTTCATAGGTCCAAACTTGGTTTCATGGATTGCTCGTAATCAAGATTCAGTGTCTCGTTCTAGCACTGAAGCTGAATACAAAGCTTTGGCGAATGCCACTACAGAATTAATATGGGTGGAGGCTCTTCTTTGTGAACTTGGGGTACGTCTTCGTGAGAAGCCTTGTCTATGGTGTGATAATTTGGGCGCCACATATTTATCGGCAAATCATGTTTTTTATGCTCGCACAAAGCATATTGAGATAGATTATCACTTTGTTCGTGAACGTGTTGCACACAACCGTCTTCATATCAAGTTCATCTCTACCAAGGACCAAATAGCTGATGAGTTCACCAAGGCTCTTCCTGTAAAAGGCTTAGATGGGTTTAAGCATAATCTAAACCTCTCCCGAGCTTTAGATTAAGGGGGAATGTTAGCATATGTAATATGGTACGTGTATGTGTACGGAGTAGTACTCCGATCATACACGTACAAACATTGTACTGCCACGTAGGGGGCTTTTCCCTACTCTATATAACATGCAACCGATGGCCCGAAAGGGCACGCATCGTTCCACCAAAACTAACAGATCTGCCTCTGCCTCCATGCAGGGGCGGGCCTAGAATTTTAAGAATGGGTATTCAAAATATATAGAAAGTTGTGTGTAAAAATATTTATAAAAAGTATCAAAATAAAAATCGAGCCATGGGCGTTTGAACCCAAAAGTAAAAGGTACAATAGATTGTTCCTAACCAATTGAGCTACTTCATCCTTTATTATATTATAAGACTTTATTATATTATAAGATGATTAATATTTTATATATACATTGCTTAAAATTCACATATCAACATATTTGCCAAAATATTTTGGGTATTCAACTGAATACCCTTGACTTGAGCTAGGCCCGCCCCTGCCTCCATGTTGTTTCTTCTTTTTTCTTTTGGGCATTGTTTGCTGTTGCCCCAGCTTTATTTTTCTTATTGAGACTATCGTGGTTGTATCGGGTGGTTGCTATATTAATATAGCAGGGCTAAAACCTGATTCGTGGAAAAGAGACCAAAAGTAAGTAAATTGATGCATTTGCTGCTGGAAAACGGTCGACGAATCAGGCCATGCACGGGAAAACCACTCGTTCATCATTCTTCTTGTTCTGAATTCAATACAAATAATGGGCGCCTGATCAAACAGATAAGCGCTACACGCATACTAGTGTTTTTCTTGACTGCATATAGTCAATAGAATAGAAGGTTACTTCAGAAGTTAAACAACAAGCCGATATAGTGCACACGTCTAACTCAAAATGGAGAAAGAAAAGGGCAAAAAGCATGGACCGGTGACATCTTTTTAATTTGGAAATGGTCGCCCTCTCGGTCCAACGAGCTACTCCTAGATTATACCAGGCCAGGTCCAATATTCCGTTGATGTCGACGAGTGGTCGAGTCATGTGTTTCGACATGCTGAACAATGTGGAACCGCTAATTAAATCATAATCACCCTAGCTAAAAGGATATGCTCAGTGCTACTACATGGAGACTGTACTTAAAAGTCTAATAGTGTGCACCTCATGAAATTAACCTATCTATTATATTACTGCGACAAGGTTAAAGGTAAGAAAAAGAAGTAGGCTTACAATATTATTAACCAGATTTACAGTATAACTGTTAGAAGGAAGCTCTGATGTGAGCCAAGAATTATGAAGCCATTATTCATAGTGGATCCTCGAATTTCTAAAATTATTAATTTTAGCATCTGAAAGTTTCTCAAGAAATGTGCAAAAAATAATAAATGGAAGGAATGATTAGGAGTTTATAACATGCACAAACTCATCAACAACTATATCTGACTACTTTTGTCAAGTGCAAACAAATGTGAGACATATACATTCCTCTTGCAGCCATATACACAAGACACGTTGTCATATTTTTTGTTGAATTTGTAGGTTCTTAATGCGTAGCATCCCTCTATTCTTTTTTTAATGAATTTTCGAATATATCCACTTGATAGAATGATGATAAGGTTTGAATATATCACGTTTTTTCTTATAGAAGCCTAGGAATACAAATTTACTTTTATAAACTGGTATATGGTTTATTTTAAGAGGTTTGAGAAAGTGCATGGTCTAATACGCAAAGTTCTATAGTTTGGGGGTTCAACTTGGACCAAAACAATATTCCCGAAAAGCCTAAACAAAAAGGTAGGGAAGCCTGAAAAGAAAGGCAAAGAACCAAAGAAAAAGAACTGTTCACCTATCTGCACCAAGTCAAGTCACAACTTTTTTGCAACTTATAGAACTAAGTAATAAAGTTATTCTAATCATAAGCATTGATTGTGGACCTTGAGGTACTAAAACTATGTTTCTAATTTGGGTTACGGTGAGAGAACACTGCTTAAGGGAAGCCAATTCAGTGGCATCTGAGCTGGCTAGGAATTGTTTCCAATCTATTAGTTCTTGTACTTGAGATGATGACCCCCTTGCTTAAGGGAAGCCAATTCAGTGGCACATAAGCTGGCAAGGCCCAATATTTGAAGAAAAAAATATAAACAATGTAAGTGTGTTTGAGGATGAGCAAAGCTAGCCGTACGGCGTTCCCTAAATAAACATTTCAGCATCAATCTGTTGAACATACCGTTACAAAAAAAACAAGTCTAAGGGTAAACCTGCAAAAATGTGCTAGTTAGTAAAATCCAAGGAAACGGCTAGTTGCCTACAGGTTACAGAAGTGACAGGGCTTGCAATGTTTCGAGAAGGTATCCTACAACCTCCAATGAAATTGTGTTATGGAACACTTAGCTATTAGGATACTCCAAATTGGGAGAAATCTGATGAGCCGCACACAGTAATCTGTACATTGGGCGGCTCATGCGTCGTCCCCGAGGGCGACGGCAAGGGCAAACCCTAACCAACACGCCTCCCCTCCCCCCTCTCTCCCCCACCGCCACCGGCCGGACCGTCGTGGCAAAGTCCGGGCGGTGCTAGCGGAGGCGGGTTGTCTTCTACCCACATGCTGAGGTGGGGGGCTCGCAGGGGTGGCTTCGTCAGGCGGCGATGCAGATCGAGACGGTGTGTCCTTAGCCTGGAAGATGGCGTCGCGTGGTGGCCTGATGGCATGGACGCGGCGTGGTGGTGTGGGGCGGCAGGAGGGGGAGGTGGCCGGTGGTGCAGGGGAAGATGTGTTCGGCAGCGCGAGCCTAGGTCTGGGCCAGGTTGGGCCCGATCTAGATCGATCTTTCTCTAGTCGAACCATGCCGGTGCTTGTTTGCACCACTACCCTGAGCAATTCCTCTGGATGCAGGGCGTCTGGGGCACCAGATCTGGCCATATCCGGCGGCTGGCTAACAGAAAGCTGCTAGGTGGGACTTGCAGGCAACACGGAGGAGCCATGTGCGCTGTGCTTATTGAACCTCGGCCACCTGCGTGCTAATCTAATACCATGTCTGTCCATGTAGTCTGGTTTGTGGTGGTGCTCTTGCCATCTCCCAGGTGCGAGATGGCTTTTGATCAGACCGATGGCGGTCTAGCAGGCCCGGGTGAGCACGGTGGCAACGTAGGTGTTGTTTGGAGGCAGGGATCTACGGTGGCGGACCCCCTGGTGGACGGAGAAGTAGGAACTAGAACGGGGTTGGCGATGATAGAGGCACCCTTGATGCAGTGCCACGACGGGGCTTCACAAGCCCATTCGGGCTCGGTCAGGCCAGTGAAGTCCTGGTCTGCACTTGTTGTTGCATCCAGTCGGCTACCGTCTTCCGGCGGTGGAGGCAATTCCCTCCCGCGTGGTGATGTACTGTCGATCCTTGCCGGAGTTTCTTCTTTTCGGTCTTACCGCCGTCACAATGTGGTTAACGGTGAAATTATGGTGGTGATTGCATGACCTTGGTGGCATGTGTTGGTGGGCGGCGATCTTGGTGGAGCAATACGAAGCGTCCATAAGCGTGGTTTTTTGTTGGGTCGGGAGATATCCTTGTCGTCTAGACACCGACGCGGTGAGGTCTGTGGGTGTCGCCGTCCTTCCTGAAGGGCGTTGGTGTATCTCTTCTCCACCTCCTGTAGCGTACCGCGGAAAACCCTAAGACTAGTCGGGACAGCAGCGCCGTCATCGTCGATTTTCTTTTTGAGGTGCTGCTTGGTATGTGACGGTTTGAAACACTACGAGCGTGGTGATAATTTTTCGAAGGGCACAACAGTTGTGAGTCATCTTCATTTGCGTCGAGCCACTATTGTCGTCTTTGTTTTCTCTTCTTCATTATTTTTTCTTTCTTGGCTTTGAGCAGTGGTCTCACTCTCGTAAGTTGTTGCTATATTAATATAGTGGACGAAAGCCTGTTTAAAAGAGGATATTCCAAATTGGAGTGTAGCACAAGATAAATATGTGATGACTTGAAATTCCTACGGAATAACAGAAAAATATCGCCTTATCTAGATGACTAAAAGGAGTCAATCTGTGTGACACAAGTCCACAAACATAGCGTTAAATTAAAATTATGTCGAAAAAGACAGTGATTAATTTAGTGCTAGTTAAAGCCGGCACAAATTCATCCGTACTGAGCTGGCTCTAGCTTCATATACGTGCGTGTGTTTACCGGAGTTTCGTCGTCGCAGTCGCTGGAAAGTACTCGGCGGCTGGGTCTGGCCCAACAATTGGTATCAGAGCCAAGGTCGTCGTTCGTGATCTGCTGAAAGTACTAGGAGGTCATAGCGATGGTGAAGTTTGGCGAGAGCTCGGCAGCGGCACCGGTGACGGAGACGGTGGGGGCGTCTTTGTATCCGCGCCTCGATCGCAAGGACTACGGGCTATGGGCACTCAACATGGGGGTGGCCGTGGAGGCTCAGGAGGTTTGGGAGGCCGTCGATCCAAGAGGCGACGAGTACGTCAAGGGAGGCGCGAAGTACCGGAAGGATCGCCAAGCGTTAACGGCGCTCTATTCCGTAGTGCTGAAGGACGTGATGAAGCACCTCGTCGGAAAGAAATCGGCGAAGGATGCATGGGAGACGATCAAGATCTTGCACCAAGGTCATGCCCGCGTGAAGGAAGCGCATCTTCAAACTTTGACGAAAAGCTATGAAGATCTGAAGATGGAGGAGAGCGAGACGGTTGATCAGTTTAATTTGCCGCCCGTTTCGTTACCCTCGTCAACGCAATCAGGGGATATGGCGAGAGATTGGACGAGGTCAAGAACGTCAGAAGGTTCCTGCGTGCGGCGCCGGCGCGCTACATGCAGATCGTCACATCGATTGAACAATGTCTCGACCTGAATACATTGACGGTTGAGGATCTCATCGGAAGATTCAAGGCACACGACGAGAGAATCCGGATCAGCTTTGGCGATCCAGAACAGGTTGAGCGCCTGATGCTCACAAAGCAGCAATGGATGACTCTTTCGAAAGAAAAGCAAGGAGGCTCCACGAGCGACAAGGAGAAGCAATGCCCAGCGAAAAAGTACATTGCGGGGCAGGAGGAGGAAGATGACACCCTGCCGCGGAGAAAGTTTGACATAAAGAAAGTAAGGTGTCATAACTGCGGCGAGCTCGGTCACTTCAAGGCTGATTGCCAGAAACCACCAAAGGAAAAGGAGAGGGCTCTCATCGCCCAGGAAGGAGATGATGGACTGATGATGCTGATGCTCGAAGTAACTGAGCTGAAGGATGAGGAGGATCCTCCATCACCGGCTATGGAGATTGTGGCGCAAGTGGATCACTATCTACCGTGTGTGGATCACGAGGAATGGAGTGCCCCGTTACCATGTGAAGCCACGTTTGAGGCAAGTGAAGCCCCGGGACTAGTTCATGGTGATCTATGCGTTAGAATTTCACCCGCAACTCCATCCGGCAATAAGTTTTTCATGCTTGTGGTGGATGATCATAGTAAATACATGTGGATTGTATTGCTGAAAAGTAAGGATCAAGCTCAACAAGCATTCGAGAAGATCAAGAAAGCTGAAGAGTTCAAGGTGGAGGCAAAGATAAGAGCCCTACGCATTGATCAAGGGGGTGAGCTGCATCAAACTGTGTTCACCATGGCACGAGCATGATAAAGAGTAAAGGCTTGCCAGGAAAATTCTGGGGTGAGGCAGTCAATACAGTTGTGTATTTGCTGAACATGGAGCCAACTGAGAGTGGCGTTGGTATAACACCGTACGAAGCATGGTACGGATGGAAACCCTCGGTTGATCATCTTCGCACTTTTGGGTGCGTGGCGTATGTCAAGACGGAGTTCGACCATAAGAGTAAATTGGTGGAGCAGAGGACTCCAATGATCATGACAGGCTATGAAAGCTCAAAGGAATACCACTTGTGCAATACCAATAAGGTGGTTGTCAGGGGCAACGTAATCTTTGAGAAAGGTGAGTCATGGAATTGGGGCTCCAACGAACCGGGATATCCAACTTTTCACGTCACGTGGGATCTTGAGTATGAAGAAAATATGGATCAACCAAGCTTATCCTTGTCAGCAAGTTTGGGCCCAGAAGGCGTTGAAGGCCTAGGAGGTGCTCCAGACGTGGACACCAGGCCAGAAACACAAGGGATTCTCCCAGAAGAAAAAGAGTGAAGATAAGGCTAGTCCGTGGCCAGAAGACACGGAGCTGGAAGGGCGCGCATGTGCAGTGATACCTGCACTTGTTGGCCCAGCAATTAGAGGAGGAGGGAGAGTTGAAGCGAGCCCGGCAAACAGGCCAGCAAGGCTAGAAGGCAATGGTCCAAGAGTATGGACTGGTGGTCAGACAGATGGAGGAGACCCAACAATAGGGGGTGCAGACCCATCAAGAGGCTTTTCACGTGGCATAGAGAAGCTAGAAGAAAACACGCCAGAAAGGGATTCAAAAAAGAATCGTTACAGGTAGGCAATCTGTGCCTTGCTACTCCGGACGAGCCAGAAGACGATGTTGGTCAGGAAGTTAGAAGTCAGAATTGCTAGTCACGGTAGAAAGCTAGCTTTATTAGTCAACCAACGTGAGCTAGCTCCTACGTATTTGTTCTATTACATCCAAGAGTACCGGCAAGCAGAAGATCAAATATGTGAAAGCATCGATGAGAAAGTACTTCATCGAACCAAGTATAATGTCTCAAGTCACGGACAAACAGGACCGTTGGCGTGAAGGCGTGGAGAAGGGTGCGGACAAAAAGGGTTGTCGGCGTGAAGCCATGGAGAAGCCGACGAAAGCAAAATCGGTGACATAGGGTGCTGAGAAAGGAAGCGGTGAAAGCAATGCCGTGGATGACGCCCGTCCAGGTGGATGTTGAAGAGCACGTCGTGCTTAGGGGGTGATTGTTAGGAATAAGCACTCTGTGTCCAGCACCGACACGGTGTCACGTATACGAGTTGTATACGTATAGGATTTCCCTACACCGAGGTGTGTGTGTGTGTGTGTGTGTTGAGTCCAATCTGTATACTTGCATGTAACTGAGTACTACTAGGATTAGAGTTGGGCTAGTAGTCGAGTCGGCATACTAGAATCCTAGTATGTATATGCATGTACCCCGGGTTGTAAACACAGCGTGAGTTCAAAGCAATAAAAAGAGGACGTCGTGTAGCGATCATATTATTTCCGTACGTGCGTGTGTGAGTTGCTATGGCCAGGAAATTAATCTAGCTCTAGCTTCATATACGTGCGTGTGTTTACCGGAGTTTCGTTGTCGCAGTCGCCGGAAATCTGGGCCAACAAACTAAGCTCGCATTAAGTTCTCATGAATTTGTCGCTTCGACATATCCAAATCATATGATTGTTATTTGTGACTTATAAATACATATTGCTCATACATTGGAAAACAAAACATTGTAAGTATCAATGACCTACAAATGCATATAACTTAGCACAAAAAATGATGTTTTTAACGAGTGTAGTTTTATCACAATTGGATTATGATTTTTTGGATATACATTATGTATCAATCACCTACTCGAGTTCGTAATCGATATCTTCCGATTGATTCAGCGTGACATGTCACAAAACCACATTTGAGTTGTCGAGCTAACGTGGGGGCTTACGTGCACCGATCTATTAATAATTATCAACAGTAGTACAAAATTAATAAAAATTACAAGTAGGTCACTGGACCACCTAGCGACGACTACATACACTAGCACGAGACGAAGATGCGTCGCCTCCTCGCCCCTGCATCACCGAAGTCAGGTAAAGCTTGTCGTAGTTGAGTTTGTTGTAGTAGACGGACGGAAAATCGTCGTGCGAAGTCCCCAAAGGACGAGCGCACCAGGGCAGCAACCATCGTCGAAGATGACAAACGTAGATCGTAAGAGACTGATCTCAAATCACACCAACGAATACGAAAAAGACCGGATCCCAAGAGATCCGCCGAACACACGACTCTACGTGCCCTCCATCGATGCTAGACACACCGACGGAGCGAGGATAGGATGGGAAGGATCTTATTCTGACTTCGGGATGTAGTCGCCGTCTCAACATCCTGAAGAAGATACTGAAAGCAGTCTAAATAAAACACGAATACCTCCCGCCAACGAGGGGCTTACTTAAGTACAATCTTTTTCGAATGATAGTTTTGGTCATAGTGAAAAAATTGGTAAAGTATATCTTGGGGACAAATGGAACATACCAAATTACCCTATTTAACAAAACTACCATCGACATATATAATTTATTAAACTAGCATGGTGGCCCTCGCAAATGCGGGTATTTTTGTTTGAATCCTATGATAGAAGATTATTATGGTCGAATAGTTGTTTATTTGTATGTGTATAATTCTTTTGTACATGTCATACCCTATTAATAGCTAGATAATTAAATAAATAGTTCTTATTCTGTATAACATATGAGCCATCACTTATATTCAACTATATAACAATTAGATAATGTAACTACCCTATCCTATTACTACCCAACTAATAGTTAGACAATTCAATCAATAGTCCTTATATTATATATGGCATATGACCATGGAAAAATAAATCATCTATACAGTTATGAACTATAACTCTCTTGTTCTATTATGTAGTTTTTGTTCTAAAAATTAAATCTGGTTTTTTCCATGTCTCGATCTATTCTACATAATTTAATGAATAATAAGAGAAGTATGTTGTTCCAAAGACTAATGGCTTGCAAAATGTTTTAGGA
The DNA here is from genome assembly GCA_910589775.1 of Avena eriantha. NCBI lineage: Eukaryota > Viridiplantae > Streptophyta > Magnoliopsida > Poales > Poaceae > Avena > Avena eriantha. The sequence goes on along the minus strand of OU342742.1, from coordinate 21,749,901 downwards.
AACAATTTGTTTAACATGTCTTAATGGTTCGTAGCCTATGTGTCAGTCCCCTTTGATATAGCAATTTAGTCATCTAGAGGAGAAAATATTCTCTTTTGACTCTAAATTAACTTATGCTTAGTCCGTTTTACAAGTATGATTTTACAAATCTGAAAACAGTCGTTTTATTGTAATAATTTGCTAGCATAGGGGAAAACATGTAATACATGTCCTAGAATGAAAAATGAATTTACAAGGAAGTCATCATCATATCAATGGTTCTCTACGTTGATTGAGGTTGAATTAAATAAATTTGTTCGCATAAATCTAAAAAATAATGTGTTGAAGTAATTTGCTAACCTAGCGAAAAACATGTAGTTCTTTTAAAATGAACCTTAATTGTGGGTTTTTTTCATTTCTCGGACCGTGCAGAATTTGCAAAATCGGTACATTTTAGCCCATCATCTATTTTTTCTATCGTCCCCGTGTAAATTTTCCTTGGACAATGTGTCTTGAACCTCCAAGAAAAAACTTTTAGTGCTTAACCGTTCTAAAGTTTTTCTATGATTTTGCATGTACATGCATTAGTATTGAGCGATCAGCAATGGGACCAAACATAGTGGACGCCTTCTTTTTGGCTGCAACTTTGATCGTGCAGCAGATGATATGAGTTTCATGAAAGAAAAAGTGTGTGTTGGTCGGCAGGTTTGTTCCGTACCTGAATAGGATAAAGCAACGTGAATATATGACTACATAAACGATCAACTTGGATTTCGTTTCAACGTCCGTGCTTCAAACGGACTCTATCTGGATGGACATCCCTTTAAATTCATACTCCCAAATTTTGAAGTCAATTAGGTGACGGCATAAGTTGCAAATCCCCATTTCCCTTTTATGTGACCGGTACACATATGGTGTACGTCATCAGAGGCCTATAAGCGAAAGTACGTAAACCATACGCGGGGGAATTGTCTTTTATTTATGTCACCGGCCGTGTCAACATATATTGTGTCAAAGAGGTTTTGTTAAGTACTAACCGTAAATTTCAAATCGAACCATCATAATAATTCAGATGATATGGATCAACATATTGCCTCGAAAAACAGGCTTATATTGCTTTTAGTATATAACTAGCATGGTGGCCCTCACAAATGCGAGGGCATCACCTTTAGTTATTTTTAGATAGGATAACCATCGTTTAGTGTGTCCATCTATAATTGATAGTAAAATACACAAATGGAGGAAAATGATACATTTTAGTCACCATACATGTTAAATAGATATTACATGAGTAGAAAACATCTTTAATCTTCTTTAATTCATAGGTGCATGATTAATAAGCTATTTTAAAAATGAACTACAGAATGACCATATGAGTCATTTGTATTGTATATGCAATTTAATTTTAAACTATGACCTAGCTAGCTCGTAGTTTTTGTGTGGTGTTAGATGAGTATGTAAGGCTAACAATCCAATTGGTTGCTTCAGCAAATAGTTAAGATTTGCTTCGGCAGTTATCCTAGAAACCTTAGATCATTATGATCCATCATAATTAATTTTTCTAATAGATAATAATTTATCCTTATTAAGATATAGGTCAACTATAGTTTTTGTTTTACGTCTTATCTCACATCTACTGACTTCATTTGATATCAATAACAAAGTTTAGAAAAGTTTAATTAATGTTGATATAGAATATCATTTATTTTCCAATATTATGTTTAAATATTTTTATAATCCGTCCATGCTAAGCTCACTTTTAAATCCCGACATTCAGTGATCTCGCTCACTTGTAGGTTGGCAAAGATATCATAGTTTTGGCATCTTAATCAGTCATCATTATTTCTACATGATTACAAATTGCAATGCATGTACAAATAAATTTTAAGGATAATAAACGTAGAAACTTTGTCGCAAAACCATGCACATTTACATAAAAGGTTTTTTATTCACATTATATGCAAATCCTGGATATATTTTTTCCCTAAATGTTTTATTTAAAGTGACAAACATATCATAGTTTTGGCATATTAATCAGTCATCATTATTTCTACATGATTGCAAATTGTAATGCATGTATAAATAAATTCTAAGGATAATAAACGTACAAACTTAGGCGCAAAACCATGCAGATTTACATAAAAGGTTTTTTAATCACATTATATGCAAATCCTGGATATAATTTTTTCCCTAAATGTTTTATTTAAAGCGACTTTTATTTTCTAGTTGACTATGATTTATATAAATATTTTCTAAGATGTATTACCCTCATAAGTAATCATGATACCTCAATAGTTAATTCCATGAAATTATTTTTACCATGACTTCAAATTTATTTTTCATAAAATTGGCCACTATTTGTTGAATTATGAAGAAATTATATACAATAGGTTGCATTTATTTGATAACAACCCAATTTTTTGGTGTTGATAGCTATTTTACGAGTATCATCGTATTCCCTAAGTATTCATCTACATGCTTAATAGCCGATTCTCCCCTTCTATTCACAACTTTTGCTTGTATCACTATTTTATTATACTATGTTTTTGCTAGGCTATGAATGATACTATCATGAAGCTTAAAACCAATTGTAGAAGTCCTATATTGTTTACCTTCCAATAATGAACTGTAAGGTTATATGAAGAAATTCATCCACACCTTTGTTATATCATCTCTATAAGGTAGCATGATGCAACCACATTTGTTGCATATATATGGAATCTAAGGGATTCTACAAAAAATGAAATTATCAATGCCGTTTTCAAATTTAATCGTTCAAATTGTACAATCATAGGATGACACACACACAGACAGATATATATATATATATGTCATTTAACTAAACTCATGACTTATTTGCTTATGTAAAGTTGAGTATACTGTGATTAATTCTAAACATGATACGCTTTTATCATATCAAATATTAACTATTAAAATCTACACATTTAGAATACCTATCAGTTGTGATATGTTCAAGACATCATGTGTAGTTATGAAAATCTCTAACTGTGATTTTCTCAAGTATAACTATAAAAATCCATTAACTATGATTTTTAAGCAAAATTATGATAATATGATGGTTTTTATATTGTTTACACATAGATATAAACATCAACTATTTTTGATCCACGAATAGAAATAAGGTCTGCTACACTAAACAAAAACATGTCTTAATTCTTTATGAACTCCTCACATGTCTCGTTTACCTACTATGCAAATTTTGATTTTATACCATAATTTGATTATGAAGTATACCCTTTTTTAAGATATGGATAGTTCAAATTGTAAGGATGTATCAACAAATATGTTGACTTGTTTGATTGTTGAATACATTGCATTTTATGATAATCTCTAGTACATCTCACTTATTGTGTTGTATTGTTAACGAAAAATTCTTGATAATGGTAGATTTACGTCATGTTTCTTAAGCTATTTTTTCTTAGAATGTTCACTATCTTGAATGTTTGATTGTGAGTGGACCAGGTGGTTGAAACCATGATAGTATTTTTTAATTTGTTTGTATTTCATTGGAATTTTATAAGGATGCTAATTTCATATTTCATTGTGGATGATTATGCTTTTTCGCTAATTAAAAATAATTAGCGCTATATGAATATTCCATGAGGGAGTCTACACGTCCCTTCGCCTCAACCCTACTCCCAACCCTTTTACTTTTATATTAATAGAACATGTTTCAATCTAACAACTGCTAGAAGGTTTTGGGTGAGGGTAAGGAATGCACTAAATAATCTCCAAAATGTAGTTTAGGCCTCTTACCTCATGTGTTGTTCACAACAATGTGTTGGGTGTTGGGATGAGGTCCAAATAAATGTATTTTGACTCCGTCGAATTGTTGGTGTTCCCGTATGGGACGTGTATTATGTAGTAGTCAATGGAATCAACTATTCTCATTTATTGTCATTTCATTTTTTTTCTCGGCATATTGCCAATAGAGCAACGTCCGAAAAATCTGTCTTGCAAGGAGTGTGGCTCTTGTTTCGAAAATGACGGGTATTACTCTCGAAAATCAACTTTTCATACTACTCTCTCCTTACCATAATACAACACATATAAGATTTTTAAAAATTCAAACGTTATCAACTTTGAGCAAGTTTACTGAGAAAAATGTCTATATGTACAATACCAGATATATATACCATATGAAAATATATAGTGGCACTGATTTGGCATTCTAGATGTTACATACTTGGTCAAACTTTATATTGATTTTTCAAAAAAAATTATATGCTACATTTCAGAAAGAGTAATGCTACACGTACGGAAATCACTTACGGACTGGGAAAGTGCACGGGGTAGGGAGGAGTCTACCGATTTTTAAGGAGAGAATTCCAACTAAACCTATCCGTCCACTCCACGTCAGTCCGTAGAGGAGTCTGTAACAAAAAGCATCCATAAGTCTAGGATTACCGTTTCGGAAACGAGGGAGTATTGTTTTGAATCTATGAGGTTAACTTAACATTTAAAACTTATATTTTAAGATATATATATATATATATATATATATATCCAAGTCAAGAGAATAGGTCTACTTGTAGCATATGTTCAAGGCAAGCTTGTGCTTCTTGTTTAAAATCAAAAAATCAAGGTTGGAGACAAGAAGTAGAAATTGAGCCAGAAGACCAAATATTATCTAGTAGAGTTAGAAACTTAGAAAATCGGATTAATAAGCTAGAGGAAGAACTAGAGGAACTAAAATATAAGCTAGAAAATAATAGTGGTAATATAGATCGAGAAGATAATAATATCAAAAATACAGAATTAAAAGATCAAATGGTCACAGTAAGAGAGCAAAAGGGGGATAGGCTAATTCAGCTCAAAGATGCAATAACTAGTTTTGGAAGCAAATATATAGTACGTTTACCATTCAAGGAAGTATTAGGAATAAGAATACCAGTTAAAATAGTATTAAAGCCAAATATTAAAAGTAGAAATGATGAACCAGGTAGAATGTCAACATGATTGGATTAGAGGTAAAGGTGATTATAATATAAAATGTGCTTTTTGTATATACTATCCAAGTCAAGAGAATAGGTCTACTTGTAGCATATGTTCAAGGCAAGCTTGTGCTTCTTGTTTAAAATCAAAAAATCAAGGTTGGAGACAAGAAGTAGAAATTGAGCCAGAAGACCAAATATTATCTATTCGGGCGCGGAGGACCAGCCCAAAGCATAAAATTAAATTGAATTGATATTACTATCAATAATTCGGGCATGGAGGACCTATACCTGAAAAAAAAAAGTCTGAGTAATAAAAGTAAATTAGTTAATAGCAATGAAATATAATCTCCAACAGCATGCACGCAGCCCAAATGAATCAAGTCGTGGAACTCTTGGCAGCCATATAAGAGAGAAGACAAAAGATCCAAAGAGAAGTCAAAATTCTCAAGACACAATCATGAAGTTCAAGAAGATTGTCAAAGTGAAGATAAGAAGATGAAGCCACATTCATATGCAGCCAAGGCAACGTGGAGGCAGCACCAAAAATACCTCCATCAACTTTCAAAAATGTGCTCATGAACCTATAAAGAAGGGCTACAAAGGCTATAAGGCCTATAAAGCCTAGGAAGCCTACAAAATAGGTCCATGATACCAAAGAAGAAAGAAGAGGCAAATAATGGAGGAGAAGGCTCTTGAAGGCTGATCTCTCGCCTATAAATTGAGGCGCTCGCAGCAATGAAGGACACGAACACAGACACCAGCAATCCAGCAACCAGCAGAGCAGAGAGCCAGTGCTAGCAGACTCTCAGCTCACTAGTAGTAGTTGTAACCCTCTCCCTATAATAAAAGCCACTATATTGAAGGCACCTGTACCCTAAGTTTGGAGAGGTTGTAAGGTAATTTTCTTTATCTTCGTGTAAGCCCTTCGGGGGTTTCCCGAAAGGGAAAACCGTATGTAAGCTATATTGTGGAAATGAAGTAGTTTCGTGTTTCCCTTGTTCTTTTTAAGCATGTTTATATGGGATGGGTTTCTTATGCTAGGGATCCTATAGGAGAAACCTCTGCGTGTAGTTCTCTGTTAAAGCCTTATGTGTGGCGTCTGAACGAGAACCTTGTAGCCATAGAGAAGTGTTCCCTCTGGGTGGAACTGCCTGGGAAGACGATAAGAGAACGACCCATATAAATTTGATTAAAAACATCTAGGAAAATAAACTTAGCTACTCCTGAAGCAATATAGTAAGAAATACGGTGAGTACCGAGTAGGACTTTTACACCACTGCGCACACCCTCGCTTGTCTGTTGGCCTCGCCAGCCTGTAAAAGATCCTGCAGTATATACGTACGGTCTAATATTAATATATAAGTATCAATATTAACGCAAATAAATTTATAAAACAAAAACTAAAAGTATCAATATTAACGCAAATAAATTTATTAAAAAAAAACTAAAAATGTGTAATCGTATATTTTATAGCATTTAAATTCTCCGTGTATTATTTTAGTATTTTTATACCCCGTATATTATTGGTATCAGAGCCAGTGTTTAATCATTGAAAGGTTAAAGTATCTAAATTTAGAAGTTAGCGCAAGTAAGGTAATAAAAACTAAAGAAAATATTGATATAAAGTGCAGAATAAATCCTTCTGAAGAGCATACTTGGCATAGTACGCATAGCCAACTAAATATAGTTGTTGACCTGATATATAATTTCTTCATATCTTGGGGAAAAAGACAAGACAGCTTAGATCAAAAATTTGAAAGTCTATTTAAAGAATATCAAAAACTCGTAGAGAAGTACTCCGGGTTGAATAATAAAATTGATATAGCTTTACATAAGCTTGAAGAAGCAAAAGCAAGACAGAACATAGTTAGTAAGAATAACGATTATATTAAAGAAGAAGTGCAGTCCATTGGGAAAAGTATAGGACTTTGTCTAAATAAACATAAAGACTTGTTATCTGGCACAGACACAAGACAAGACATATCTGAAATTAAAAAGTTAGTGCAAGAGGTAAAAACTTTGATCCTCTCATAGTTGCATGACCGAATATAACCAAGCATTAAGCAAAGTAGCAAAATATCTAACACCTCCTATCGGGTTCTCTGATCACGATTCGCCAAAAGAAGACTCGAAAATAATAATAAGCAAAATAACACAATCATCCAATTAATAATTCAGATTTTAGGAAAACTAAATAGTGAACAAGGTAACAAAGATATTGTGTTAGCCTCGTCTGGAATTTTAGCATCACCAAAAAATATCAACTCAGAAAAATGGACATATCTAAAAGCCTCACTAGAAGAGACAAAAATATCCAATTAGTAAGACAAGATTCGAAACCCTTAGCATTAAGGCATAGAATGTCATGCAGCAATGCTGATGACATTAATTTAGAAGAAGTTATAGACTTGCAAAGAGACCTAGAAAGGTATCAGAAGGATACGCTAAGAAAAATAAAACCACAGCAGGTTTACCATATGGGTATGTTCGAAAGTAGGAGTGGTTTATATAGAATATCCAGAGAAATAGAACTAAGTGTATTAACACATCCAGTAGATCTAAAAATTGTAAGTAGGAATATTGAAAATGAACTTAAATATTGTGGTTATAAATATATCCATCAAGGTATGTATATCATAGGAGTCAAAGGAATGACAAGAAAGAAGTTAGGAGCAAAGGTTTTAATAACCTTATTAGACAAAAGATGGGGATCCGTGGATAAAGCAGCATTAGGATTTATGGAAGGAGATATGAATGAAAATAGATTAATAACCTATATAGCTCCAGACCTAATGATGCCCGTGAAAGAATTTATTGACAAAATGAGTTTTGGATTTCAGACTAAAGGATATGAAGATTTTAAAGGAACAAATTTGTTAGTAAGCATAGAATTTATAGGAAGGCTTACTAATAAAAGTAGTTCTAGATATAGAGTAAATGTTGACGATGTAATTGAAAGCATGCAGTCTAAAGGCATTAAATTCATGAGTCCTCTTAAAGTAAGTTCCGAAGAAAGAGCAGGAGAAGAATGGAATATAGGTGATTTAATAGAAAAGAAGGAATTAAAGCAACCTGAAACTTATATCAGTTATCAAAATTGCGAAGGGACTAGTAGCATTAGGTTCACCAATTATAAAGCAGCATCCTTGGATGACACGGAATCGCTCATGTCAGACTCAGAATTTAGTGATAATAGGAATAACACCTCAATGGAATGTATGGAAAAGACAGGAGTAGATGATGAAATAAAACATTGTGAAGACAAGTTAAAACATATAGATTGGGAGTATAATAACTCAATGACGAAGGACTGGCCTAAGATTAGAGAAAGGGAATTGTTTTTCATTAGATAAATTGCAAGATTAAAGAAATTAAAAAATGAGAAGAAATTATTCGCTAGTAGTTCAATCATGTTAAATAATAAGGTAACACAAGAAGAAAAAGACAAGAAGAATAAAAACAATAATACTGACCAAAGCCAGAAAGATAAAAGCATAAGTGAAGAGGAGCAATGGGATATAAACAATCAATTATTAACTGAAAGTTATGAAGAGGAAGAAGAACTGATGAAGGAAATGTGGATAGAAAATGAAAGATATGATGAGGCGGAAGAATACAATGACTTTATAAACTCCTTAGATGAGGTAGGTTTACATAATTTAGAAAATGCAATGGAAGCCATGGAAGTAGAAAATAGTAAAAGAAAAAGAAGTACATATGGTGAAACTTCAGTAAAGAGAGAAGGTGAAAGAGAAAGATCAACTAGGTCAGCTGGAAAATGGCCACCTGAAAAAGATGATTTCCAACCATCTTACATTCCTGAACAATATAGATATATGGGTACCAAAAGAAGAAATTTTGAAAAACCGGTACAATTTCAAAATACTAGAAATGATGGTGCGATATTAAATTTAGCAGCCCATGACCCAATAGATTGGCCGAATATCCTTAGCATGTGGAAAGGGTTAATAGTTCAAAAATATATACAAAACCAGCATAATATAGGCACCAAGGTAGAAGACATGTTAACTTATCTTGAAACATTTTTAGGAGAATCTGCAAAGGTTCTATGGGAACAATGGGTAGAAACATATCCAGTCAATTATGAAGAACTAAAAAGAGCTGGAAGTAATCCAAATAACTTTGCTAATGTTATATCAAGTATAATCATAGCAGAAGACCCAGAATTAGGATTCACTGCATTACAAAATGAACGACTGAGAGAGATAGAAAAATTAACTCTAACAAGTTGGAAAGGTATAAAAGAATTCTCTCAGCATTATTTATATAATGCTACCACTGCCAAGCAAGGGTATAATAGAGGTGTGGTTGAGAGGTATTTTAATAAATTACCTGACCCTTTAGGATCTATAATATTTGAGGAATATAAGAAAGAAACAGAAGGATCCATTATAAATATATCCCAAGTCATAACATTTGTTTTCAAACAACTAAGGAAGGTATGTACGAGCATTCAAGCCCAAAGATCTATGAAGAAATCAGATTACAATTTCTGCAATAATATAGTCCAAATACCATTACGTATGGAGAAGAACGGCATAGGAGTAAGAAACATTATAAACCTGAACGAAGAGATAATAGAAATTATAGAACAAAGAGAAGATATTTCCTAAGAAGGTCAGACAATAGAGCTCCGTTTTTACATAAGAGAAATGTAAGAAGGTATAATCCTAGAAAGACTTATGATAGTACATGTAGGTGCTTTATATGCAACTCACCTGACCACCTAAGTAAAACATGTCCTAATAAAGACCGGAAAAGGTATTCTAGTAAAATAGAAGAGCAAGAAAGGGTACTAATTGTAGATAGTGTTAATGAGAATATATTAGTATGTGATGATGAAATAAAAGATGATGAGTCAATATATTCAATCATAGAAACCGATGAAGTAGAGAATCAGATTTTAGAAGATGATTCAAGTGAAGATGATATAGATTTAATAGACGAATTTGCAGGATTAAAAGTAGAAATGATGAACTAGGTAGAATGTCAACATGATTGGATTAGAGGTAAAGGTGATTATAATATAAAATGTGCTTTTTGTATATACTATCCAAGTCAAGAGAATAGGTCTACTTGTAGCATATGTTCAAGGCAAGCTTGTGCTTCTTGTTTAAAATCAAAAAATCAAGGTTGGAGACAAGAAGTAGAAATTGAGCCAGAAGACCAAATATTATCTAGTAGAGTTAGAAACTTAGAAAATCGGATTAATAAGCTAGAGGAAGAACTAGAGGAACTAAAATATAAGCTAGAAAATAATAGTGGTAATATAGATCGAGAAGATAATAATATCAAAAATACAGAATTAAAAGATCAAATGGTCACAGTAAGAGAGCAAAAGGGGGATAGGCTAATTCAGCTCAAAGATGCAATAACTAGTTTTGGAAGCAAATATATAGTACGTTTACCATTCAAGGAAGTATTAGGAATAAGAATACCAGTTAAAATAGTATTAAAGCCAAATATTTCATATAAAATTTTAGCACTATTAGATACGGGTTGCACAAAAAATATCATCCATGACAAGTATTTTGTGAGATGCCCTGAAATAGTTAAAACTATAGATGATAATAAAGCTGAAGTATCCACAGACATGTCTGGCATAAAGAAAATCCATAATCAATTGGCATATAATATTGAAAGCTACATAAATGGCACAAAATACATAATAGATGAAATTACAATAAGAGATCTATCGGTAATAAGTGATGACATGATACTAGGATTAAGATTTTTACAACAATCTTTACAAACCACTATTATACATGAAGAAGGAGTTACATTCGTTCCATATCAAGATAGTGTTCCATACATATCTGAGGTACGAAAACAAAGAAAATCTTTACAAAATGTAGAAATATCTAATCTAGAGGATGAATATAGTGTAGAGCCACCTGAAGACAGCAAAAAAGAGGAACCAAGTAATACCATAGAAGAATATCATATAGAGAATACATGCACCGAGTGTATAGGATTACAATCATTCTCGCCGAATTGGTATAGAGATATAAAATCTAAGAGTGATATAGACAAGATTGTGCAAAGATTAGAAGATATTCAAATCATTGGAGAAATACCAATGAAACATTGGGATAAGAATTCCATAGTATGCAAAATAAATATTATAAACCCTGATTATATAATCAAGTCAGGACCAATAGAAGCTACTCCCAAAGATATAGAAGAATTTAAAATGCATATCGAAGAATTATTAAAATTAAAGGCAATTAGAGAAAGTAGAAGTCCTCATCGCTCAGCTGCCTTTATAGTTAGAAATCACGCTGAAGAAGTTAGAGGCAAGTCTAGAATGGTTATAAACTACAAAAGACTTAATGATAATACCATAGATGATGCATACAATATACCAAATAAGCAAGAATGGATAAATAGGATACAAGGAAGCAAATATTTTTCTAAGTTTGATCTAAAGGCCGGATTTTGGCAAGTAAAAATGGCCGAGGAATCTATTCCTTGGACAGCATTTACATGTCCTCAAGGTCATTATGAATGGCTAGTTATGCCATTAGGATTAAAGAATGCACCTGCACTATTTCAAAGAAAGATGCAAAATATATTTAATGAGAATCAAGCTTTTATATTAGTATATGTAGATGACTTACTAGTCTTCTCTAACTCATATAAAGAGCATATTGCTCACCTTGAAGTTTTCTTTCGAAAGGTAGAACAAAATGGTTTAATCTTATCTAAAAAGAAAATGGAAATTTGCAAAGAGAAAATAAATTTTCTTGGACATGAAATAGGAGAAGGAAAAATATACTTGCAGGAACATATTGCTAAGAAAATATTACAATTCCCTGATACCATGAATGATAAAAAAGTTTTACAACAATTTTTAGGGATTGTAAATTATGCAAGGAATTACATAGACAACCTAGTAAAGCTTGCTGGACCTTTGTATGCTAAACTAAGAAAGAATGGACAAAAATATTTCAATTCAGAAGACATAAAATTAGTTAAGGCTATAAAAGAAAAAGTGAAGAATTTGAAACCCTTAGAATTACCATTAGAAGATAACTATTTTATTATCGAAACAGATGCATCTAAAGTAGGATGGGGTGCTATATTAAAGCAAAAACCTAATAAATATTCCCCAAAAGCAGAAGAGAAAATATGCAGATATGCCTCGGGAAGTTATAAATTAAAAACAGTGAATAATATTGATAGGGAAATCCTTGCAGTAGTCCATGCAATAAATGCATTTAGGTTATATTTAGGATTTAAAGAATTTACAGTACGAACAGATTGTGAAGCAATATGTAGATACTATAACCAAATAAATAGTAAGAAAAGTTCCACTAGAAGATGGGTTCTATTTGAAGATATCATAACAGGGAATGGATATAAAGTTGTTTTCGAGCATATTAAAGGAAAAGATAATTGTTTACCTGATATATTCTCTCGTGCATCAATATTGCAGGAATGAAGCGTGGGTTACTCCCCAATGGGACCGAGGTTTTCACTTTCGGCTCAAATAATTCATTAAAAATATTTCCCCCGAATACATTCAAATTCAAGCCTAAAGGTCATATTTATATGGATGAAGTTCAGCAATGCATATTAGACAATTTCTGGTTTCAGTATAATGCTAAAAAAGAAGAAACAGGTTATATGCTATCAATCCTAAATAGTCTCGCAGAGTATTTCAATATGATGAACAAGAAGCTACCAAAGTCAGCAAATATTAAGACAGAAGAATTAATAGGATTATATGTCCTATATGATGGAAATAAGCCAGGAATATATTTTACTTTTGAGGAAATACTAAAACAAAAACTGGAAGCAAGGAAAATAAAAATGGATTTATCATGGAGAAAATACTATGATATCAATGAAGCTTTAAGATATGCAAGAGAAATGATAGGAGAGAATTATTATATAGAACCAAAAGCAAAAGAATACATCCAGAAGTATAGAGGAGGAGGTACCTCTGCTCCAACAAGTCCAAATTATACGAAGGGTGAAGCATCAACTTCATCAAAGGTAAAAGAAGAATTGTTATTTTTAATGAAGGAAGAAGAATCCCCAAAATACCAAACATACAAATCATGCCTTTTAAAAGGTTTGGATCCTCTGGATTCTGAATATATAGATATGAAAATAGATGAAAAATTCCAAGAGGTCAAGAAATCAATAAAAGAAGAATTAAAAGAAGATATTTTAAAAGAACTACGAGAAGAGTTTAATGCAAAGTTTGAAGAAATAAAGAAAGAATATGAGATAAAGTATGACTTCAATCTATCAGATGAAGATCATATGGATATTGCAGGACATGGGCAAAAGCCTGAATAAATAAGCAATGATATATCCAGCAGATAATATTGAATAAGAATATGAACTACGAATTGATATTACTATCAATTATTCGGGCGCGGAGGACCAGCCCAAAGCATAAAATTAAATTGAATTGATATTACTATCAATAATTCGGGCATGGAGGACCTATACCCGGAAAAAAAAAGTCTGAGTAATAAAAGTAAATTAGTTAATAGCAATGAAATATAATCTCCAACAGCATGCACGCAGCCCAAATGAATCAAGTCGTGGAACTCTTGGCAGCCATATAAGAGAGAAGACAAAAGATCCAAAGAGAAGTCAAAATTCTCAAGACACAATCATGAAGTTCAAGAAGATTGTCAAAGTGAAGATAAGAAGATGAAGCCACATTCATATGCAGCCAAGGCAACGTGGAGGCAGCACCAAAAATACCTCCATCAACTTTCAAAAATGTGCTCATGAACCTATAAAGAAGGGCTACAAAGGCTATAAGGCCTATAAAGCCTAGGAAGCCTACAAAATAGGTCCATGATACCAAAGAAGAAAGAAGAGGCAAATAATGGAGGAGAAGGCTCTTGAAGGCTGATCTCTCGCCTATAAATTGAGGCGCTCGCAGCAATGAAGGACACGAACACAGACACCAGCAATCCAGCAACCAGCAGAGCAGAGAGCCAGTGCTAGCAGACTCTCAGCTCACTAGTAGTAGTTGTAACCCTCTCCCTATAATAAAAGCCACTATATTGAAGGCACCTGTACCCTAAGTTTGGAGAGGTTGTAAGGTAATTTTCTTTATCTTCGTGTAAGCCCTTCGGGGGTTTCCCGAAAGGGAAAACCGTATGTAAGCTATATTGTGGAAATGAAGTAGTTTCGTGTTTCCCTTGTTCTTTTTAAGCATGTTTATATGGGATGGGTTTCTTATGCTAGGGATCCTATAGGAGAAACCCCTGCGTGTAGTTCTCTGTTAAAGCCTTATGTGTGGCGTCTGAACGAGAACCTTGTAGCCATAGAGAAGTGTTCCCTCTGGGTGGAACTGCCTGGGAAGACGATAAGAGAACGACCCATATAAATTTGATTAAAAACATCTAGGGAAATAAACTTAGCTACTCCTGAAGCAATATAGTAAGAAATACGGTGAGTACCGAGTAGGACTTTTACACCACTGCGCACACCCTCGCTTGTCTGTTGGCCTCGCCAGCCTGTAAAAGATCCTGCAGTATATACGTACGGTCTAATATTAATATATAAGTATCAATATTAACGCAAATAAATTTATAAAAAAAAAAAACTAAAAATTTGTAATCGTATATTTTATAGCATTTAAATTCTCCGTGTATTATTTTAGTATTTTTATACCCCGTATATTATTGGTATCAGAGCATAAATATATATATGTGTGTGTGTGTGTCCCCATGGAATAGGTGATTCTCATCGTTTTTTCTCGGGATATTGCCAATAGAGAGATGGCTAGGCACGCAGGTGTCTATTCGTCCGAAAACGTAAGGTAGTACTACTCGCGCAATTCAACTTTTCATATTTTTTATAATGTAACTTGGTGATAATTCTATTTATACACATACAAATGTGTCTACTTTTAGAGCGTGTATTTGCTAACCAGGCTAAGACCATGTCCCTTGCATCTAATGATAATAAGAAAAAAAAATCAGAATAAGTATATTAGTTTTCGAGTTTTTTTTCGAACGAGCCGTTTTAGAGTGGGCTTTTCATAGGTATGTATGGTGTTGGAGCTTTTCTTCGTCACTGGTCAGCTTGAGTTTTTTCTTTTTCTTTTTTGACGGGAAAATCAAAGAGCAGTATGCCTGTAAGTCGGAACCAATACCGCCTAGTAGGTGAATCATCTGAAACATTGCCAGGTAAGGCCTTGGCAACGCAGTTTTGTTTCCGGCTCCGGTTTGCATCCGGGTGTATTTCGAAGTGCACAGTTTTTTCCGGCTCCAGCTCCTGGACATGCACAATATTTAGATACGCACAGTTTTTTCAAATCCCAGCTTGCTTCTGGACATGCACAGTATTTAGACGTGCACAGTTTTTCAAATCCCAGCTTCAGTTTTTCAACAGCCGTACAACTTCATGTTTCAGTACACGAAACATAGTATCAAACTCTCAAATTTTAGTACAACATACACAAATAATCTTTGAACTTGTACAATCCAGACTCTCAAACTTTAGTTTTTTCAAATTGACAACAAAGTAGGTAACTTAAATTACATATAATAGTCGGTCAACAGTCTTGGAACTTGGATGGATTTCCGAAGATTTGAACTCGGATGGATTTCTGGAGACTTGAACTTGTCATCCTAAATAAAAGAAATCAATATTAGAAAACAGCTTGTTCTATGATTATTAATATTAGACATCAAGCGGATCGATTAAGCCCACCCCACCCTGTGCAGCTATAGTCACATGAAAAACAAATTGAAGCAGATGCCCTATGTTTGTCCAAACGGAAATCTTTGCTACTAGTATGGTCTCCTATAAAAGTATACTCCTACTTTGGTACTCTCTTTGCAAAGTAGATGATTAAGCCCACCCCACCCTGTGCAATACACAACATGTAGACAAGCAATACACAACAGATTTTGCACAGATTTTATTGGAGACATCAAGCTGATCGATTAAGCCCACCCCACCCTGTGCAATACACAACATGCAGACAAGTACACTGTCATGATTGCAAATGCAGAACAAACAAATTGAATCACAGCAAATGCAATACAGAACCTGTACAAACTGTCATGATACAAGTCTAATCGTGATGCATATTTGCAAGAATAGGAGGGAGTAAAACTGAACCATTTACCTACTCTGAACAAGACTACAATTGAAGCATATGGGTGTTTAAATATATGCAGTACGTGTGTACTTTTCTGATGGTATTAAAGAACTATACCTCATGCATATGTATTGCACATGCACTAGCACTCAAACAATGACTATGACAAAAGCTTATCAACATGAATATCATAGTTATACAAAAGAAAAGGCAATGAGCTACTTACATGGAGGTAACTGAATTCCCTGCTTGTCGACCTCCTTCTTCAACCACAAACCACAGAGTCTTGGATCATAAGAAAGGAAAAGCTCTCTATTTGATGCATCTTTGAAAACATCAGAGGCTAGAATCTTGATCTCATCAGACACATCAACCATGCCATTAAGTACTTCCAAACATTTTGGAATGGAGTATTGTTTTCCTGATGCTTGTTCTTTAATTCCTGCTTGTTCTCTCTTGAGTTTGACAAACTCTGATATTGTTTCTTCAATGCGTGGGACCGGAACAGATGTGTGGCTCCTATGCTTTCTAACTCTTGCTGATTGTGCGCCACCATTACCACTTCTTGAATTCTCTTGATCAAAGCTCCTTTGCCGCCGGTCGAGTCGCTGCTGTCGGTCGAGTCGCAGACCTTGCGCCGCCGGACGAGTATTAAACACTCTGATTTAGACAACTTATTAGGTCCAGATAACAACATTTTGCAACTCAATATCATTTGTAAACCAGATAATTGAATTAAAAGAATGACCAGGAGTCAGATTGCATGCATCTCCTAAATATGCTTGGACTAAATTGGTAGATGTACAATGTTATCCCAGGATGAGCACACCGCATTTGCTAGTAACAAGTATCCCCTTCAATACTGTCCAATAAGTTAAGTGCTACTGATCAGGTCAGAATTAATAGCATGAAATTAGCAATATGTATAGACAATCAGCTGCACTGTGTATAGATAAATAGCAAGATGCACTAGACAACCAATACAGGAGCACACAAGCATGTGAGCACTGACTAACTCAAATAACAGCAGATGAAATGCTACTGACTAGCTGTGGATCATGGAACTACTATTAAACCTAGGAACGGTCGATTTTTTTAACAATCAGGGCAGTGCCCTGCAAGATCAGGGAGAGAGGTGTCTCACCGGCGGGGGCGGCCTTGTTCACGGCGAGGACAACAGTCAACAGAGGATACGGCCAGGACGGAACAGAGGCGCTGCCCCGGCCAGATGCGGCTGCCGAGCGGCCTCACGGACGGCACGGGGAGGAGGGCACTCGCTGGCGTCCAGTAGCAGCACCGTGACGCGCCTCGACTGCCGCCACGCCCACCGGTAGTGCAGAGGAACGGTTGGGCGACGGCGAGATCGCACGGAGGCGGGTCGGGTGCTGCCGGCCAGCGCCGGTGGAGGAGACGGAGCGGAGGAAGAGCGCGGTGATGTCGGCATCGTGGAGGTGGACCTGGAGCGGAGGAAGAGCGCGGCGTCGTCGGCGCCGCCAGTCACCGCCCCGCAGTCGCCACCCCGCCCGTATGAGATAGGGTTGGGTCGGCTCTCCTCCGTCGGGTTGGAAAAAAACTGACCCCCGCTGGTCCGAGATGTTTTCGCCTGCAACTGGGCCGGAAAGGATTCGGAGGTGGAAAAAAAACGGGCAACCAAGCGGTAATACCGGTGTTGGGCTGTAAGTTGACCGGATCCGACTAATACAGCTGTTTTGGGATAAAATACTGCGAACCATGCAGGGCCTAAAGGAATTGTGTGGCTACTTGTTTGTAATTAAATCATAGCTACGTAGCTTTGCAGATCGATCAGCTTGCTTTTTTTCTTCTAGACGGAAGATGAGAGTCAGCTTACTGTACGTATGTGCTCGATAGGGTGGGTCCATACCGTTGACGCTCTGTTTTATTTACTTCTTATACGTGACATCATACTGTTTGTGCCAACCACTTTTTACGTAACTTTTTTATCTTTAAATCATAACCATAAATTGTGTATCTAACGGTTAATATAATTTGGGTGATGTGGATCAACCAGGTGCCTCGAAAAACATCCTTATATTGCTTTTAGTATATAATAGATGTTTGTGCCAACCACTTTTTACGTAACTTTTTTATCTTTAAATCATAACCATAAATTGTGTATCTAACGGTTAATATAATTTGGATGACGTGGCATCCTTATATTGCTTTTAGTATATAATAGATAGATAGATAGATAGATAGATAGATAAACTTGTTGACAAGCTCGTGACATATGTTTCCAACTAGCAAAGGGTGTACTTTTTGTTCAACTTAGCCCGTGCCGCAGCTATTGGGACAGGCTTAGCGTGCATCCATAGTTAGTTGAGCTTAACTAACTAGATTGATTCACGTGTCTAGCCAACCTTTTCTCGACAAAAAAGTATTTCTTATTAAACTCAAACATTCACATCAAGGTGATAAAAAGCAAAGACTTTTCATGTCCACGCTTGGCTCTTAATAGTTAGAGGCACACAACCGATAAGGAAGTCTAAAATATAGTAACTGCAAATTACAAAGCCATGCATACCTACGAAAATGCCCAAGACGCCGGGGGCGGAGCTGGATGGAGCCCAAAGCCTGGTGCTAAACAGTCTTAACGATGCTAATTATCTACATTTTTCATAGTTTTAGCTCGAGGGTCGATCAAAGACTATGCCTCCAAGATATCCTTTTCCACACTACAAGCTCGCCACATTTTTTTGGAAATGGACGCTTTATTACTCAAGAGTAAGATTTACACCCGGCCTCTGCATAACTAGGACGCACACAGCCGATCGATCACAAGACGAACCAAACTTAAGTACGAAAATTACAGTCCGTAAAATAAAATAAAACTGCGTGCATCTAAGGCAGTTCAATCCGCAAATCACGCTGCCATCCATGTCGGGAGAAAATATTCTTCGCCGCATCCTCCAAGCGCGTACACCTCTCCGCAAACAAATCGCGGAACTCCATATGCTCAAGCGGAATCCATGATCGTAGGATAGCCGTTGCACGATAAACCACCTGCAAGGAAGAAAAAACTATATTATTAAAAATCTTGTCATTTCTACATAGCCAAAGCGACCAAATAATAGCAAGCGCTCTCACCCTAAATAAAGTCCCATATTTATCCCGAATCTCATATAACCAATTGTCGAATACATTGGCAACCGATCTCGGAGGAGATAAACCTGAGGCTACTTGGATGATTGACCATATAACACGAGCAAATTTACATTGGAAGAATAAATGCCGTATTGTCTCATGATGATGACAAAATACACATTGTGTACTTCCATGTCAATTCCTCTTAACAAGATTGTCTTTAGTAAGAATTACCCCTTTACGAAGGTACCAAGCAAAAATCTTTGTCTTAAGGGGTAACTTCATTTTCCAAATTTTACTATTGTTATCGACAGGAATATCAGGTTGGATCAAAGCCCTATACATAGAGTCAACCGAAAATTTATCACTATGAAGTAAATTCTATTTGAACTCATCCACCCCCTCAGACAGTTGTACCGTGGACAGTCTTAATACAAGATTGTTCCAAGATTCGAGCCTAGGTCCAATGAGGCTTCGTCTAAACGACACATTAGGAGGATAAGCTTCCAAAACTTTGGAAAGAGTCTCTCCTTTGTGTCTAACAATGGAGTAAAGAGCTGGATATTGATTCCAGAGGGGATTTTGGCCAAGCCATTTATCTTCCCAGAATCTAATCTGTGATCCATCCTTAATATTAAACACACCAAATTGGAAGAAATGTTTTTTGGACGCCACAAGTCCTGCCCAAAAGTGCGAATCTCCAGGTTTCCAAACCACTTGAGACACCGCCTTAGAGCCTATATATTTCCTCCTAAGAATGGTTTGTCATACACCATCTTCAGTAAGTAGTTTAACAACCATTTACCGAGAAGTGCGGTGTTTTTGACTTGCAAATCATGTATGTCTAGTCCATCGTATTCTTTTGGTCTGCAAACCACATTCCATCTGGCAAGTCGATAATTCTTTTTTTCACCATCACCTTGCCAAAAGAATCTTGATCGGAAGTAATCCATTTTATTCAAGACACCTTTTGATAGTTGAAAAAACGAGATCATATACAGTACCATGTTTGTGAGTACTGAGTTTATGAGAACAAGTCTTCCACCAAGTGATAGTAATTTACCTTGCCAACTGTTAAGACGTTTTTGTAATCTTTCTCAACGATTTTCCATTCAGCAATCGTGAGCCACCGATAATGAATCGGGATTCCCAGATAGTTGATTGGAAATTAGCCCATGCTACAGCCAAAAAGTTCGGCGTATAGATGTGCCTCGTTCTCAGCCTCGCCAAAACAATACAACTCACTCTTATGGAAATTGATTTTCAATCCAGAGAGAAGCTCAAATGTTGATAGTATTAGTTTCAGATTCGAAGCTTTCTCTAGATCATGTTCCATAAAAAGGATAGTATCATCAGCGTATTGAAGTATAGAAATGCCACCATCAACAAGATGGGGAACTAGTCCTTCAATTTGGCTGGCAGCCTTGGCTCTCTCAATCAGGATAGCCAGCATATCAGCTACTATATTAAATAGTATAGGCGACAGCGGATCCCCTTATCTTAGCCCTTTTTTAGTCTGGAAGTATTTGCCAGTGTCATTATTGACATTGATAGCTACACTACCCCCAGACACAAAGGACTGTATGAGATTGCACCACTCCTCTGAAAAGCCTTTCATTCGAAGTGTCTGCTGTAGAAAAGACCAATTAACCTTGTCATAAGCCTTCTCAAAGTCAATCTTGAACAATACACCATTTATTTTTTTGGAGTGTACTTCATGAATCGTCTCATGAAGGATTACTACACCGTCTAGGATGTTTCTTCCTTTCATGAAAACAGTTTGAGAAGGTCGAACAACATGATCAGCTACTGAATTCAGTCTAATAGTAGCAACCTTTGTAAAAAATTTGAAACTAACGTTAAGAAGGCAGATTGGTCGATGTTGTTGTATACGTTCCGCATTATTAACCTTAGGTAGAAAAATTATGTTGCCAAAATTTAGTCTAAACAGTTCTAGCTGATCAGCGTGCAGAAAGGAAAAGAGAAGCATCAGGTCCTCTCTAATGACTTCCCAGAATTCTTAGTAGAATTCTGCTGGAAAGCCATCAGGACCTGGCGCTTTGTTATGTTCCATCTGAAAAATAGCACCCTTGACCTCCTCCTCAGTATAAGGAGCGGTTAAAAGGTTGTTTTCGTCAACAGAAACCTGCGGGATATCCCTTGTTTGAGACTCATCCAACTCGAAGGAGTTTTCTAACGGAGCCCCAAACAAGTCCTTGTAATATAAGCCTTTAGCTGCTCCTGGCCCTCAATCATACCTTCATCCTGAATCAGAGAGTGAATCAATTTCTTCTTATGTTTGCCATTTGTGACTGCATGGAAGTATCTTGTATTCGCATCTCCTTCAAGGACAAATTTTGCCTTAGAGCGTTGGTACCATTTGACTTCCTCCTCACGAAGAAGTCTGGCAATTTCCGCATTTGATTAATTTTTTAGCTCAATCTCTTGTGCAAATAATAGCCTAACTTCTGCGAAAGCCTCTAAATCGTTAATAATAGATGAAAGGCGTATTTTCTCCTTTTTGAGGATCCCGACCGTGTGCCTAGCCCAACCACGAAGGAACTTGCATAAGGCACGCATTTTGCTGTTCCAGCGTTGTATGGGTGTTACAGCACTAACCAATCTATTCCAAATAGCCTTCACCATATCATGGAACCCATCCCGCTCCATCCATCCAAGTTCAAATTTAAACTTGTGTTTGGATTGGCGTAATGGTGTTCCCACCATAAGAAGTAAAGGGGCGTGATCTGATAAAGCCTCTATACGTTCCAAAGCACGAACAGTTACCATAGGAAATTTATCCTCCCAACCGGTATCCATAAGCACTATGTCTAATTTTTCGTATGTTGGCTCCGGAAGACTGTTCGCCCAAGTGAACTGTCTCCCCAGCATTGTAACCTCTCTTAAGTCCAAACTGTCAATAACAACGTTGAACATGAAGGGCCAATGCTCATCATATCGTCCCCGACTTTTCTCATGAGGGAATCTCAGCAAGTTAAAATCACCACCTACGAGGATAGGATGCGGATTGTCCTTAGCCAGATTAACCAACTCACGCAAAAAGTCAGCCTTAAAAACGTCCTGGGCAGCCCCGTATACATCGACTAGAGACCATGTAAAGTTATCAGCTTTGTTACGGATATGGAGTTTAATAAAAAAATCTCCATCCGAACTAGCTAAAACTTCCATCGTCTCATTTCTGACGCCTAACAAGATTCCCCCGGATCGACCTCGCGGAGGCCGTGAAACCCACGTAAAGTCTACTCCACCAGAAAGGCGATTGAGTAAGGCTTGTGAGAAATCACGTCTACCAGTTTCCGAAATACCCAAAAAATCCAACTTATAATCTCTCAAACAATCAAATAGAACAAATGTTTAGCCAAGTCACGAAGACCTCTACTATTTGAAAACATGCCATTCATTGAGAAACAATAGGAGATTTGGATACACGGGACCTCTTGCGAGTTTTTTGGCTTTTTGATTTCCGACCAGCAGCTTTCAGCTCATATAATGAACCTGTTGGAGATATGCCCAAGAGGCAATAATAAAGTGGTTATTATTATATATTTATGTTTATGATAAATGTTTACATCCCATGCTATAATTGTATTAACCGGAAACATTAATACTTGTGTGTTTTGTAAACATAAAAGAGTCCCTAGTAAGCCTCTTGTTAAACTAGCTTGTTGATTAATGGATGATCATGGTTTCCTGATCATGGACATTGGATGTCGTTAATAACAAGATCATATCATTAGGAGAATGATGTGATGGACACACACCCATAGTAAGCGTAGCATAAAGATCAAGTCATTAAGTTCGTATTGCTATAAGCCTTCAAATGCACAGTAACCTATTCCTTTGACCATGAGGTTATGTTAATCACCATCACCGGATGGATACTTTGATGACATCAAACGCCGCTTCGTAACTAGGTGGTTATAAAAGTGTCATTGGGTATTCTGAAAGTATGTGTTGAAGCGCATGAACCAAGATTGGGATTTGTCTATCCATATGACGGATAGATATACTCTGGACCCTCTCGGTGGAATGTCGTCTAGTTAGCTTGCAAGCATGTGACTGGGTCACAAGGGATGACATATCACGGAACGAGTAAAGAGTACTTATCAGTAACGAGGTAGAACTAGGTATGGAGATACCAACGATCAAACCTCGGATAAGTATAGTATCGCGGGACAAAGGGAATTAGTTTCGTATATAAGTGGTTCAATCGATCACGAAGTCATCGTTGAGTATGTGGGAGCCATTATGGATCTCCAGGTCCCGCTGATGGTTATTGATAGGAGATGTGTCTCTGTCATGTCTGCATATTCACGAACCGTAGGGTGACACACTTAAGGTTCGAAGTTGTTTTAAGTAGATATGGAATATGCGTTGGAGACCGAATGTTGTTCGGAGTCTCGGATTGGATTCGGGACATCATGAGGATATCCGGAATGGTCCGGAGAATAAGATTCATATATTGGGGATCATTTTCTAAGTTAGGAAATGTTCCGGAGTGTTTGTATGGAGATTCTAGAAGGTTTCGGAATGTTCTGGAAGGTTCTAGAGGATTTCTTGGAGTTTGCTTGAAAACCAAGAAAGGGTCAAAGGAAACCTAGTGGGGCAAGACATGGATTCGTGGGGAGGAGGACTCCTCCCCCCTTCCCACCGCCGGCCATAGGAGGGGAGTCCTACTAGGACTCCCCCTCCCCAGGCGCACCTCCCCCCCTTAAATAGAAGGACAGGGGCGCCCCCTCCAAGCCCTGCTCCCATAACTCCCAATCTATGCCGCCTCTCTCCTCCACCTTTCTTCTGCACAGGCATAGGCGAAGCCCTGCAGAATTCTCTACTCCACCACCACCACCACGCCGTCGTGCTGCTGGAATTCCGTGGAGAAGATCTACTACCTCCGCTGCTCGCTGGAACGAGGAGAGGAAGGTCTGCTTCGACTCTGCACGTGTGACCGACTACGGAAGCGCTGCCGAAACGCGGCGCCGGAAGGATCGTCCACTTGACCGACTGCGGAAGCGCTGCTGGAACGCGACGCCAGAAGGATCGTCCACACGATCTTGAGATCGGCAAGTGATCGACTACATCAACCACGAGATCTAATCTCGTTAACGCTTTCGGATCTACGAGGGTTAGTTCCTATCTATCTCGTTGCTCATGTATAATAGATTAGATCTTGGCTTTTATCTAGATTAGATCTGGGTTTTGTTCGTTCTCGCGGTAGAATTTTTTTGTTTTCCATGCTACGAACCCATCAGTGGTATCAAAGCCGTATCTATGCGTAGATCTGTTGCATGAGTAGAACACAATGTTTTTGTGGGCGTTGATGCTTTTGTTGTCGGTGTCTTAGCGTGTACTTTGCATCTTGCGGCATGGTGGGATGAAGCGGCTCGGGCTAACATTACATGTCATCGCACATGAGACTTGCTCCACGCTTGACGTGCAACTTGCTTTGCACAAGTGGCTTTGCGGGTGTCTGTCTCTCCCACCATAGTTAATATTCAATTTACAATGAGCATTTGACAACAATTGTATCAACGTTGTGGTCCTTGTTCGTAGGTAAGATCAGTCTTATGCGAAAGCCCCAAACCACGTAAAACATGCAAAGAAAATTAGAGGCGTCTAACTTGTTTTTGCAGGGTTTTTTTGATGTGATATGGCCATCATGTGATTGTGATTGTATTTGATGTATGCAATGATCCTTGTTGTAATATGGCAACCGGCAGGAGCCTAATGGTTGTCGTTAATTCAGTTAAGACCTGCGTGTCTATTCATCTTGTAATAGCTTTATTCCAAGTAGTTGTAATAGTTGCTGGTGATGACGGACAACCATGAAGCGGCGCCACTGACCTTGACGCAATGCTGGTGATGATGGAGATCATGTTCGTGCTTTGGAGATGGAGATCAAAGGCGCAAGAAGAAAAGGCCATATCATATCACACTTATTATGAATTGCCTGTGATGTTAATCCTTTATGCATCTTGTATTGCTTAGATCGCGACGGTAGCATTATAAGATTATCCCTCTCACTAAATATCAAGTAATAAAGTGTTCGTCCTTAGTTGGCACCGTTGCTAAGACTCGTCGTTTCGAAGCATCTCGTGATGATCGGGTGTGATAGACTCTACGTGTGCATACAACGGGTGCAAGCCAGATTTGCACATGCGGAAACTAAGGTTAACCTTGACGTGCCTAGCATGTACAGACATGGTCTCGGAACACGGAATACCGAAAGGTAAAGCATGAGTCATATGGATGATATGATGAACATGTTGATTGTTCGCCTTTAAAGCTACATCATCTCACGTGATGATCGGACTTGGTGTAGTGGATTTGGTTCGTGTAATCACTAAAACAACTCGAGGGATGTTGTTTTGAGTGGGAGTTCATTTGTAATTTGGATTAGTCGAACTCAATTTATCATAAACACAATCAAAGTGAATTTGCATTGTTTGTTGTAGTCATTGGCATCCGTTCACCACCTTACGCTTAGTTATAGTTGAGATAGTAGAACTATAGAAATTCTGGATATTTTCTTTACGAACTGATATCGTATTGTTTTGAATGTCAATTTAAAGTTTATAAGTCCTATTGCAAACTTTCAGCAAACTCCGTTTACTCTGTGAAGTTTAATAAATAGTATTAAATCAAGAGTAACAATTCCAGTGTTAGTATCTAATGTATCATGTTTGCCTCCCTGATTCTTGATACTCAAAAGATTGTTTTTTAATATAAAGTTTATCTAAGAGCTGAAAGCAATGTTTCAGAAACCATCATATGTGAAAGGTATTGCGATATCTAAAACTATGTGTTGGTTACAACATGATAGAGTATACGTCCTCATATTTGATGAGAATTTGTGAAGGTTGGAGACGCTAGTCGTCCTAATCCTCCAAAAGGTTTTGAAATAGAAACATTATACTCGCAATTCACCTTTATAAGCTATAGCAGCTTGATCATGAAATTTGTCATGATAAGGATGAATAGAAGATGTAAGTAAAATGTTTACTACACTTAAAGATTACTAAAGAATGGAATTTTGCATTTGATGATGGTGATCCACCTCAAAGTGCAAGTCCAAAGGTATTAGTAGTTGACTGTATACACTTTGTACCATGTGTCATGTTGATGACACCACTATTGATGTTGATAGATTCTTTTAAAAGAAAAGGAATTGCTGAAAGAGAATCTATAAAATATTTGGCAGAAAATAAAAGGTTGGAGATGTCCAACTTAGGCATATAGAAGATACATGTTATGGCTGTATTCCTTGGTTGTTAAACAATGTGGTTCTGCGGTATTGGATACCGAATTGGTTGGTATGAAGTGTCATACAGGACAACACAATTCATGAACTATAATGGCCTAGCAAGAGAATGAGTGATGATGTTCATCGAAAACAAATAAAATATTATTGTGTTTTTCGTTGACATCAAACCTAGCCTTCAAGATTTGTTTTAATAATTGTTATTTTGTTCCGGTATTACGAGAACAATGGTTGTTCAAATAATTACCGTATTCCATAAAGGATGGATGAACTTTTACAAGTCTGGTGGGAGAAATCACATCCATAAACACTATTGCTAAAATGTCACAAGACAAATGATTGAAAGATCACTTATGAAGTGACATCGCTGTTTAAATTATATTTAAAAGAAAACATGAAGAAACTCCATGTTGATGGAATTTTGGAGTTGTTTGATTTTGATCAAATGACGCTTATGAAACTTTTCTAGAGATAATTAAAACTTCGTTCATAGGCCAAAAGGGAACGAATGACTAGCTGATTGGAACTTCTACATACAGATGTATGAAGCCCATTATGTGTAGTCGAGAGCGATGGATTTCAACTTCACATGCTTTCTCCGAGAATTTGAGTGAATATATGTATACTTACTCAATAAGGAAGAAGTATGAAACATTTGAAAAATGTTCAAAGACTTTCAAGATGAAGTGGAAAATCATTGTAACAAGAAAATAAAAAGTTTATGATTGGATCATAAAGAAAGATGTTTGAGTTACAAGTTTAGCAAAACACCTAAGATTTGAGGAATCGTTCCATGGATTTGCATTTCCCAAAACACCATAGGAGTATGGAGTGTTCAAGATATGTAATGAAACCTTGTTTGACATGGTAAGATCAAAGGTGTCATTTATAAAATTGCCATTATATATTAAAGATTAAAGCTTTAGTGACTACCGCTTTTACACTGAAAAGAGCTCCATCATGATCCGTTAAAATGACACCATATAAGTCATGGTTTGGGATAAAACCCAGCTTGTCCTTTCTTAAATTTTTGGTATGCTAGGCGTAAGTAAAATGTTTACAACCAAAGTCGGATAAGCACGTCTTTGTAGGTTATTCCAAAGAATTTGTTGGGAATTTCTCCATAACGCCGAGGACAAAAGAGTTTGTCGCTTGGAACGTCAAGTTTCTTGAGAAGGAATTTTTCGTGAAAAGTTAAGTGGGAGGACAATAGAACTTTGATAAGGTTGTTGAACCTTAGCTATATGTGCTAAGTAGCGCAGCGCCGGAAAGTATCCCGGTGACGGCCACAATGCTCATGGCTCTCGTGATTACAAAAGGTGTCATCTCGAAGATTAGAGTTCCTATAGAACCATGTGGGTCGGTAAGAATCAAATAGTAAGATTTGATAAGCAAGTCGTTATTGTTTTGACAATGATGAACCGACTATATGCAAAGAAGCGATGATGGGCCCTGACTCCATAAAATGACTAGAAGTCATGGAATCCGTGATAGCATCCATACACGAGAAATCAAGTTTCTGAACTTAGAAGACCCTCCGGAAAGGCGTGAAGCCTATCGGTCATGTTTGGATCTATAAAGAAATAGGCATGGATGTTTCAAATCTATGAAATAGTCGACATGTCGGAAAGAGTTTACGACAATGTTCAAGGAATTGACTATGATAAGATTTGATCTTTCATAGCGATATTTAGTCTGGACGGATTAATGTAGCAACCACTACATATATTTTGGTATATGGTAGTTGAACAAACAAAACAAGTTCTTCTAATAGAATGGTTACCTAGGACGTGTAAATGACACGATCCAAAGGGTTTTGTTAATTCAAAGGATGCTAAAAGAGTATGCAAAACTTCAATGGTTGAAGTAAGCATAGCGGAGTTGGAATCTTCACCATGATGAAACTGTTAAAAGAGTTTAAATTCATCGGAGATGATGAAGATGCTTGCATTTGCAAGAAATTAAGTGGGAGCGCTGAGACATATTTCTAATACATTATGTAGAGGACATATTGTTGATTGGAAATGATGTATCTTGTATTGACACAGGTTAAGAATTTCATTTTGATGAAAGACTTAGGCATAACCCAAGAATTAGGAATCAATGTCTATATGGATAGATTGAGGTGCTAATATGGTTTTGCCAAATGTACATAGATAAGACGTTGAATGAGTTCAATATGGAAACAACAACAAAGGTTCTTGACGCACGGAAAGGACTGAATCAAGATTCGAGTGTGTTGACACGAGATTCAAGTGTTTTGACACTTGGTGAAATCACAAGAATATTTTGATCAATCATTCTTTGAGATGTACACATCCAGATATGTCCTATGCTCTAAATGTTATGAGCATATACCAGAATGATTCATAAGATGATCATTGGACAATAGTAAAGATATTCTTATGAGCTTTGGAAGAACTAAGAATATACCATGTATAAGTGACAAATAATTAAAGGTAGTTCATTGTAAAGCGTTACATTGATACTAATTTTGTCACAAGATACAAATTAAAATTATCTCAATTTAAACTATGGGTGGCACAATGTAATGGAAAGGAAGTTCCATAACGGATTTGGTTGAGTACCAAAGTTAAAACATTGTAACAAATACTACAACAAAAGGCTAAGTATATGACTACTATTGTAGCAGTAAATGAGGGCACTTGCGTCAAGTAGTTTGTTATCAAACTAGGTGTGGTTCCTAGCGGGCTAATACTATGAAGATATATTGTGTGACAATAATATCAACATATTTTGAGCCGAAGGAACTAAAGGTCTCACCAAAGGACCAAATTTATACAATGCCATCTCATTGGAGAATGAGTAATGCGTAGAGACGCAAGGACATGCAAATACACACGGACCTGGAAGTGTCAGATCCGAAGATTATGTTTACCACTAGCAATAGTGTCTATACAACACCAGAAAGCCATAGGTGTTGAATGCACAAGTTTTAACTAGATTATTGACTCTAATGCAAGTGGGAGACTGTTGGAGATATGCCCAAGAGGCAATAATAAAGTGGTTATTATTATATCTTTATGTTTATGATAAATGTTTACATCCCATGCTATAATTGTATTAACCGGAAACATTAATACTTGTGTATTTTGTAAACATAAAAGAGTCCCTAGTAAGCCTCTTGTTAAACTAGCTTGTTGATTAATGGATGATCATGGTTTCCTGATCATGGATATTGGATGTCGTTAATAACAAGATCATATCATTAGGAGAATGATGTGATGGACACACACCCATAGTAAGCGTAGCATAAAGATCAAGTCATTAAGTTCGTATTTATAAGCTTTCAAATGCACAGTAACCTATTCCTTCGACCATGAGGTTATGTTAATCACCATCACCGGATGGGTACTTTGATGACATCAAACACCGCTTCGTAACTGGGTGGTCATAAAGGTGTCATTGGGTATTCTGAAAGTATGTGCTGAAGCTCATGGACCAAGATTGGGATTTGTCCATCTATATGACGGATAGATATGCTCTAGGCCCTCTCGGTGGAATATCATCTAGTTAGCTTGCAAGCATGTGACTGGGTCACAAGGGATGACATATCACGGAACGAGTAAAGAGTACTTATCAGTAACGAGGTAGAACTAGGTATGGAGATACCAACGATCAAACCTCGGATAAGTATAGTATCGCGGGACAAAGGGAATTAGTTTCGTATGTAAGTGGTTCAATCGATCACGAAGTCATCGTTGAGTATGTGGGAGCCATTATGGATCTCCAGGTCCCGCTGATGGTTATTGATAGGAGATGTGTCTCTGTCATGTCTGCATATTCACGAACCGTAGGGTGACACACTTAAGGTTCGAAGTTGTTTTAAGTAGATATGGAATATGCGTTGGAGACCGAATGTTGTTCGGAGTCTCGGATTGAATTCGGGACATCACGAGGAGATCCGGAATGGTCCGGAGAATAAGATTCATATATTGGGGATCATTTTCTAAGTTAGGAAATGTTCCGGAGTGTTTGTATGGAGATTCTAGAAGGTTTCGGAATGTTCTGGAAGGTTCTAGAGGATTTCTTGGAGTTTTCTTGAAAACCAAGAAAGGGTCAAAGGAAACCTAGTGGGGCAAGACACGGATTCGTGGGGGAGGAGGACTCCTCCCCCCTTCCCACTGCCGGCCATAGGAGGGGAGTCCTACTAGGACTCCCCCTCCCCAGGCGCGCCTCCCCCCCTTAAATAGAAGGGCAGGGGCGCCCCCTCCAAGTCCTGCTCCCATAACTCCCAATCTATGCCGCCTCTCTCCTCCACCTTTCTTCTGCACAGGCATAGGCGAAGCCCTGCAGAATTCTCTACTCCACCACCACCACCACGCCGTCGTGCTGCTGGAATTCCGTGGAGAAGATCTACTACCTCCGCTGCTCGCTGGAACGAGGAGAGGAAGGTCTGCTTCGACTCCGCACGTGTGACCGACTGCGGAAGCGCTGCCGAAACGCGGCGCCGGAAGGATCGTCCATTTGACCGACTGTGGAAGCGCTGCTGGAACGCGACGCCAGAAGGATCGTCCACACGATCTTGAGATCGGCAAGTGATCGACTACATCAACCACGAGATCTAATCTCGTTAACGCTTTCGGATCTACGAGGGTTAGTTCCTATCTATCTCGTTGCTCATGTCTAATAGATTAGATCTTGGCTTTTATCTAGATTAGATCTGGGTTTTGTTCGTTCTCGCGGTAGAAATTTTTTGTTTTCCATGCTACGAACCCATCAGAACCCAGCCCGATCTCGTCAAAAGCCACCTCCGACACTTCACCAACTAAGTGAGACAGAAGTTGACCATCTATTGTGGCATGCAACTCCTCATCCTCCATTGGTAAAGTGTCAGGAACCAAGGAAACTTTAGGAGTAACCATTAAACGGTCAACCTCCATATGTCTCAGAGTAGAACAAGAAAAATTAACTTCCTTAACAGTTCTACCCATACTGATACCGACACTGGCTAACCTACCAACAATAACAGAGGTAGAAAAATTATTGAAAGATTTCGAAGAACTTGAAGTACCCTGAGAATCAAGATTGAATGCCGCCTTTCTCCGCATGGCCTTCACCAACGAGTCCTCATCTGTGGTAGAAGCACCAAGGCCGTCAACGCCATGACGAAGACTCCTCCATGTCGGCGTGCAAGGGAGAGAACCCGACCCCGCCTGGGCAGGTTCCCCCCAACTAACCGCTCCGCCTGGGCCTCGAAGGAGCCACATTCCGGGAGGGAACCCGACCCCACCTGGGCCAGGTCCTCCCTAGGCGACCACCCCGCCTGGGCGTCGTCCGCCCCAGCTAGGGGAGGGCCCAACCCCTCCTGGCCAGGGCCTCCCCACCATTGGTCACGCCCTCCACCAAGTCGCCACCAGCCATCGCAAGACCGGCCAGCCCATCCTGAGCCAGCCCACTTCCCACCTCATCAGTGACCACCTCCATCAACAGCGGCCCCTCCAGAAAGGGTCGCGGAATAGTACGGCCCATCATATTAGGCCGGCCGCGAGAGGGAGAGGGTGATAAACCAGTCGAACCCTTCGCCACCCTGATAGCTGCCTGCAACTGAGACGGAGTGCCACGTGGAGAAGCACTAGCAGACGGCCACCCTGAAGGGGAGAGTCAGACGGTACATCATCAAGAAGCTCCTTTCCACGCTTCGTGACATGAGAGGCATTGAAAGGAGTCACACCATACACCTGCATAGGAACCTGTCTCGAACATGAAGGAGCAGAATTCCTAGCCCCCGTCAACTGGTCGGTAGGCCCACCCAAAGCAGCAGACATGGACGGCTCAGAAATATCCATAGCATCATCACCCGAGTTACCATTGCCACCAGCATCAGGATCATCCTGATTCCGCTTCCACATATATGGTGAGAAGTCAGGATCAGGCACATAACTATCAGGCTCAATTCTGAAGCGAAGCTCATATCCTTTTAACTTAACCACAGCGTCAGAGGTGAGATAAAAACCCAGAGCATTCTGCTTCTTATTGAACACAGTAATATCAAACATGCCAACCAAGATGCGAACAACGCCCCTCCGCCTCAGAGAAAGCAAGTCCGCATCAATAGTTGTGCCCATCAAGGATCCTACCGCCCACAAACCAAGGAAAGTACGTAAGGAATGCGGCACCCCCTCCACATGCAACAATACCTGATGCAAATCACACTTATGTGGCACCTCCTGAATCTTGTAAGCGTACACGGATAGCTGAGTTTTACTCATAGGAATAGATAACTGACTACCATCCACCCTGTCAAGGTCAGCAAAGGAGGGAAAGCTGACCAGGAACTCATTCTCTCTATGCGGAAGAGCCTCCCACTTCCAATGAGCCCGAACCTGGCACCTCCTGGAAATCTGCTTCACGGTCACATCCGTAGAGACCACCTCACCAGAAACCTGAACCAAAGCAATAGGGGTCTTGCAAGCCCCCAAATCCTCACGAACCACACTATCAGGAATCTGAGCAAAAAGTGTCTTGTCATGACCAATGCCTGCCATATAAGCAGTGTGCCGAGGCTGCTTGAGCACTGGACATCTCAGAGTAGGGTGTGACGAAACATCACAGATATAGCAATAATGAGACACCTTGCAATCTTTAGATGCATGGGAATCCACAACACACTTCCAACAGCTCACAACCTTCTTGTTTTTCTTTGTCGTCGGCACACTCGGCCCTCCAGTACTTGCTTCCACTGTACCTGACACGGCCTCATACTGCTGGCCCTGAACATCAGCTGAGAAGTGATACTGATCCACATGAGACGGTTGCGCAAAGGACTGCTGAACCGCAAACTGTTGTTGCCCCAACATCTGCGTAGGATGCGCCTGTTGTGCCGAGAGCTGACCCACAAGCAGGTGCGGATTGCCTTGCGTTGTCTTCTTCTTCTTCCGCTTGGGAGCCACCGCCCCAGCCGCACCAACACCCGGGGCAAACTGCTGCGGTCCAGATGGCTGCCCCAGTTGCACGGGTGGAGCAGCGAACGCACCAGCAAGTCCGCCCCCGGGCAAGGATGGAACCCCGCCAAAGTGCATAGGGGCTCCCCGGTAAGGCGGCTGCAATGGCAAGATCTGGGCCGCCTAGGAGGCCGCCATGTACGTGGCAGGCGGCGGGAACTGGACCCTAGGAGGGAACCCCGGAGGAGCTCCATATGGCGGCGGAGCACTGGCAGGAGGCGGCCCCCGCACGTTCGCGGCAGGACCCACATGCGGTCCACGCAGAATAGCTACAGGGGCCCCCAAAGGGCGAGACGGCGGAGCAGCGGTCGCGCAGCGCCACACGCCTGCGGAGGAGCAGTCGGCGTCGGGCCACGAGGCGGCTGCGACCCAGGTTGGCCGCGAGAGGGGAGGGACCCCTGTCCGTTCCCAGCCATGGCCAGGGAGGGAGAGCGCAGGACCTCTGCAAAGGAACGGCCAGAGGAAAGGGGCGATCGCAGGAGAGCCGGGGTGATCGCAGGAGAGCCGGGAGTCGCGGTCGGTGAATCGAGGCAAGGCGGAGGTGCCCTAGACCACGCGTACCGAAGACGATGCGCGATCGCCGTCAAGGAGTAGGACTCCGAGGCCCGCACGGTCAGTCCCGTAAGTATGGCGGGCCCAGCCTCCCCGATCGACTCGTCCACGTCATCCGGCCCGGCCTCCGAAGCCACGTCGGCACGCGTAGACCCCGGAAGAACGCGATCGATCGCCACCAGGATCTGCCGGCCAACGAGCGGCGGCGCCGACACTCTTCGAGGTGGGAGCGGACCTCTCCATGGCTTCACCCGCACCCCACTCCTCCGAAGGATCGGAGACGCCGACCGCGTCCTCTCCAAAGCCACCATCGGCGACTTCCCGGACAGCGAAGGAGAATGCACCGGCGTCTTTTCCTAAAAACGCAACTCCACCGTGGGGAATCCGATCTCCTCCCAAAATTGCTGCTTCAGCTCCTCGTCGGACTTCCGGCGCCGGCGCGATACGGTGGTCCACCCAAGCCGCCCATCTTCATCTTCGAGGTCCTCGAGCGCCACTCGAGCCGCCAAGGAATCATCCCCCTCCGAGCCATCGTCAGATCCGAGGCACGTGGTTTGCGAGTACGTGGTCCGTCAGTGGCGGCAACTCCTTGGCAG
Source organism: Avena eriantha (assembly GCA_910589775.1). Classification (NCBI taxonomy): domain Eukaryota; kingdom Viridiplantae; phylum Streptophyta; class Magnoliopsida; order Poales; family Poaceae; genus Avena; species Avena eriantha. The sequence goes on along the minus strand of OU342742.1, from coordinate 21,715,363 downwards.
GGCGCATCACCGGCGAGGAGGCGACGGCCAGAGGGGTTGCGCGGAGCGGTCGGTGGCGATGGGGTTCTCCGGTGGCTAGGGACGAGCTTGGCGGCGCGACGCGACTCCCTGGTTCCAATGACTCACAAGCTCGCCACATTGTGGTAAGTAGGACATGGTGTTCTCGTGTCTGCAGATAAACCACGACCGAAACAAGTGCACATACTCGGAAATAACCTGCAAAGGAGGCAAATCTTTAACATTAGAAAAATCCTCATCTCTACGTACGCATAGCGACCATAATGAGGCAAAACATATGCGGGCTCTACCATTGTGATCAATGCCTCGCAACAGGTTGTCAAAAATATTTTCAACAATCCAAGGTGGGCACAAATATAAATCAACCTAGATACTTCTTACATATATAGAATTTAAATTGAGATTCTAGTTTTCAATGGAGTACCATTTTTGTGTAGATTTAATGGGATTCGTCCCATGCATGCCTTAGGACAATTGGATTTCGTGACAGCCAGGAAGTTTCAAAGAAACCGAGCACAGGCTTGCAGCTGATGGCACGTCTCTCCGAGCTAGCTACCTACGGAGACGCGTTGCAGCAGCAGCAGCGGCAGCTTTCACAGTGGATAGGATTCCATTCCTCCTCTACGTTGCAGAAGCATTGATCATGGCGAGACTGTCTAAATACGCGTTGTCTGATTGTCCCTGCAAAACCGTACTACTAGAAGAAAAAAACGAAAAAGATGGTGTATGTACTGCTAATATAATCATGCATGGCGATGGAACCCCGGCTACGCGTCTGAAACTGACGTGAAACGATATCTACTTGACGAATGCCATAATGGAAACTATTGATTAAGAAATGCGTCTGACAAGAAATGGGCATCATATTATCAAAGGTCCACGCGTAATGCCATAATTAATGGAATTAAGAACCTAGATAACGGCGGTGCACGTTGCGTGTTCCCCACGTCACTCGTGTCGACCGGGCGACCCAAACCCTAGCCTCTCCCCCTTCCCCAGCCACTTTTACTGGCATGCCCAACGGGCAAAGCCCGCGTGGTGCCGACGGCAGTGGGACTTTTTCTCCATGCGCCCCAGGAGGCCTGGACGGGGCAGGTTCGAGATGGCGGTGGTGCGTTCATGCCGGCGGTGGTCTCTATCGCCTTCCGGTGCTGGAGGCAATACCCTCCCGTGTGTTGTTGTACCGTCGATCCTCACCGAAGTCCTCTTTTCGGTCCTACCGGCCTCGCATTGTGGGTCACGTGAGACAGCGGTGGCGACTACAAGTCCATGGCGGCATGTGCTGGTGGGTGGCGAGCTTGGTGGAGCAATATGTAGCATTCGGGAGTGTTTTTTAGGGGTCAGGAGAAATCCTTGTCGTCTAGACACCGACGCGGTGACGCCTACGGGTGTCACCGTCCTTCCTGAAGGGCGCCGGGTGTAGCTCTTCCGTTCTTCCCATAGCATAGGGGGGGGGGGAACCTTAGGACCAGTCCAGGCAACAACGTCGTCATCATCGCTTCCCTTTTTTGAGGTGTTGCTTGGTACGAGGTGCTTTAGAGTGATAGACTTTATTTTATTTTCTTTCTTCTTGTTTCTTTTGGGTTGGTCTTGTGTGGTTTGCTCCAACAATGGTCGCAAAGTTGTATTGGTGTGGTTGCTATATTAATATAGCGCGACGAAAACGGACATGACGATTTGGCTCCCAGGTCTAAATGCACCTATAATGAAAAAATGCATTTTATATGAATTTTGAAATGTTGAAAAATTCCGAAACAAAATCCCGGGTGTGCTTCCGAACATGCTATGTCCTCACACAAAGTTTTATAGTGAGAAGATATTTTTTGAGGTCCGCACACAAAAGACAAAAAAATGTCACGTGAAAAACTATTTTGCAACGCCAAAATTGTCTTTTTTATACAATCCACCTACAATGTCTTTTTTTCCTTAAAACTTGGTGTACGAAACATAGAATGTGAACATATACACCCGGTATTTTTTTCAAAAGATTTAACATTTTGAAATATGTCTTTTTGACCGTGGGTGCATCTAGTAAAGTGGATTTCCGGATGAAAACCTGTTTTGAGGAAAGATAATGGTGGTGCACATAATTTAACCAGCTTTAATTTTCTCGATGTTGCAGGTCTAGGTAGCTAGGTGGTCACTTGGTCAGGGAGTCCACTGAGAAGTCTCCACATTGGACGACCCCAAGACTTGACGAGTCGTCTCTGCGTTGACGTACATATCCTATGTCCGTTGTCACTCCGATTCCCTGTTTGGGAGGGCGGGCCGGCATGCAGAGGAAAATCACACCCATTCCGGGAAGAAATGATGCGCTTCCACTAGCGTTCTCACGCGGCGTAGTCCACCCAATCGAGGTCTTCTCTCTCCGTCTCCGGTGACCCGGTGGCCGTGACATGACTGGATCGTCCTCTAGTGTTTCTTCTTCACTTGCAGTACTTCTGAGTAGAATATTCCGGATATCGTCTCCAGCGTCTCTAGCAGATACGGGATATCGCGATCCGTAAATTTTTGCGCCGACAGGCGGTACCGAGACCTAAAAATAGCCTTTCCAGATACTATCTTATTAATTTATGCATGCATCAATAGTCTTACATGCACGAGAGAAGTGAAAGGAAAATGAGAACATGTATTGAATAAGAAAGACTAATAAATGAGATAGCCATTATAATCTCAAACAATATTAAAAAGCTCTCCGAACCAATATTCCCGAACAGAGGTAGTACGTAAAAGGCCGAATACTGCAATTTTTCTTTTGCGGTATCCCGCAAAAAGGCCTAGCCGTTCCGGCATACATTCGGTGCAGGGGAGCTGGATGCGGTATCCCGCATCCATTTTCCCCTTCGTCCCCCGCCCAGAAACCCTCGCCGTCGCCCGCCCGTGTCTCCGATTCCAGCCACATCCACCATCGAAAAGCAGATCGCCACCGCCAACCTCCGCGTCCACCCAAGACCTTGCCATCGCCAACCAATTGAGGCCTGATTGGGCGCATGCGGTCACGCTTCTCCGGGCCACGGCGGGAGCTCCGACCTGCGAGCTAGCCCGGCGCTGCCGTCCGAGCAGGAGGAAGGAGAGCGCCTCTCGGAGCAGGGACACAGCCCCGGCGATCTTGGGTGCACCCGCGACTCTGCCGCTGTCAGCCAACCCTGCCGGGGACGATGCCGAGGAGGTCTTGATGGCCGAAATCTGCGCATTCCTGCAGGACATCCGTGAGGCAGCTCCCGACGACGAGCAGGTGGAGCTCTTGGTGAACGAGGCCAAGTTCAACTCCCTCAACACCGCGCTCATGGACATCGTGCAGTGACGGAAGCGTCGCCGCCTCGCGCGCAGGGCCGGGAAGCGCGATCTTCGCCGTGCCTGTCGCCTCTCCCTCCGCGAGCACCTGGCGCGGCTCGAGGCCCTCGAAGCCGACCTCCCGAGGAGTACTTCACCAACAACGACTATGATGACGAGGCCAACAATGCCGAGGAGTAAGCGTGCGAGGCCTCTGCCGTAGATGATCTGATGAGTAGGTACCGCCGGTGGAGTACATAGATGCTAGGTGAAGTCTGGATGCAGGGCGCGGCATCAGTTTTTGCTAAACTAATGTAGATCTCGATGATCAAAACCTCACGTACGTATGAATCTAGTGCCAATGTATGATATTTTTTAAATATGCAGTTTCGATTAGTATATCTGCCTGCCCAGCGTTTTTCATACCGTACACGAGGTTTCCGGTCTATCGCATCCGCGTTTTGCAGTACCGCGAGATGCGGTATCTGCTAGAGATGGTCTGAGTAGGGCGCGCCCTGCAGCTGAACCCGGTTTCTTTTCGCTTCCTTCCGATTCTACCTAGTAATTTTTTTTGAGAAGTTCCCACGTTTCCATTCATACTAGCAACAGGTTACAATTACAACGCGGAAACAACAAGAAAACTCACACTGGCTGTTCCAACACTTTGCACAAAAGATCTTGGTAAAACAAAAATCGCAGGCAAGCCCCGGAGATCTCTGTGCCAACCGCCTATGAACACCTCCTGCAACCGCCTCCTTCGAAGACGTCGATGGGGGAGGAGATGAAGCCAACATACCAAGACTCGGAGAAGCACCCTCGCAGTCAACACTGCTTTGTGGACCTCTAATCGCACCCACCGCGCACGGCCAGGTTGCCTTCTTTGGGGAACATCGGCCGGGGAGAGCCCCGAGCTCGTCCGAGTCGCCACGCCGCCCGGTCCAAACGATGAAGTCCATGGAGAACAGCGGCGTCGCCCACCAGCTCCCTTGAATCCCACGTCGGCCCAACCAGCGCCTGGAGTGTGCCGGCGCCAGATGCCAACCAGATGTCAGCACCACTCCTGTACAGCTCCTCCCAAGCTCCGTGGCGTTGTCGGAGTGCACTCGGCCACGACGGCGAAGCCGGAGGACAAAATCCACAAGGGCGTCGGCTTCGCCGCCGCGTCGACCCTCCCAGGAACCCTAATCCCGCAGATCCGCCGGATCCACGGGCACACACGGCCTCCAGCTCCCCGACGCCGCAAAGGGGAGCGTCGTCGTGATGGGGATGAGCTGAGGCTCCATTATTCCGCCTGGCGTCGCCTCCTCCACCACAACGCCGCCGGCAGACACACGAACCCTACTATCTACATGCCGAACACGCAGATCCGCGGTTCAGCTTTTCCTTGTCTCACCGCCGTCCAGACCTGAAAGCTGGCTCTTTATTTTCACCTCTCATGGGCACTGTAGCGGAGAGAGTTGAAGGAAAAGAGAGATATTCTACCTAGTAATTGAATCACATATGAGACCAGGTTATTGAATGCGTCAATGCAATAGTACTACTAGTAGCCTAATATAGTACTACTACTCTACTATCTGAAATGGCTGAATCTCTAAGAACCTGACAATCCAGACACTATTATGTGCATAGGTACACGGTGCGTTTGAATTGGTCAGCCGTCGCCCAAAGAACAACGAGAATGTAAAACAGCACTAGTATTAGGACTCTCTGTCTCCACAACTATGTCCGAAACTCTATTCAACATGAAGAGGAGAGGCCGTGTGGCGCCAAAATTAGCTCCGTAATTTCGTCGCCAAACCGCAGAAAATGCACGACGGGCACCGTGGCTAATTTCCTTTCTTCTAAGGTGGCAGACAAGAACCACGCACGCAGATGGGTACATTCTTCCAGTCCACGGTACACAACAAAATGTGCACCAGCCATTGTTGCCGACCAGAGGTCGACGCAACGCATGCACAAGAAACAGTCAATACTCTCCTCTCCAACTCATGGCATGGAATCTCGGTCATTTTTCCTAAATGAACGTTGCTGTCGCAGTCGCAGCGGCAAGGTTAAAGTTGACGGACTTTTGCTAGCTAGCTAGTGGTCTTTCATGCATAAGACGACAGCGAACTGTTCAAAACAAAAAAAGACGACAGTGAAGAATTCCGCTCTCCACGCCTAGCGTTCACATTCTTTCAAGGACCAAAGTCACAATCCATTGTAGAGTGGTCACACACACTGGTCATTTCCAGTCTTTGTTCCACAAGTCGGTCAAGATGACCAAGAGACCGAGAGGCAGCCACAGAAACCTATCCTCATATCCTGGCCTAGCTAACTTGCAGTTATGACCTTATTTCAAAAAAGAGAGGAAAAAAGCAGTTATGACCTGGGCTTTTCTGGCAAGCCAGCGCAATGTCTCACTGCTCTCAGGTTTGTACACGACTGACGTGCCATGGTTATTAATTTGCTGAATACACTGATGTGCATTCATGCGTTTCAATTACTCGTACGTTCCACCTGCACTCCGTGGCATGCTTGGCAATTCTCCTCTGATTTGCCTCGAGGTGAAGGTCGCCATTTGTTCTGACTTCGGTTCGAAACAAGAACAACGGAAAAAACAGCTTAAAAAAAAATCGAGGAAAAATATATAAGGAGGCAACCAGATTTTTTTTTGTAGGAACAAGAAAATTTCCAGTATGTTGTACTATGCCTTACATGGAAAGCAAAATGCTAATATCATAGGAGTTCGAGTACATGCCATATTCCTCAAAACAGGATTTCTCCCAGCTTTATAAATAAAGCCACAACGACAGAACCAGTACATGGTGATGAGAACCCCTTACAAAGCAGATCAAGATAAAATAAGAAAAACACGAACGACCAAAACTTGCCACCGGAGACATCGGACCGCCGAGAACCCGGGCTCCACGACGACACCCTAAAGAGGGTAACGAGGCTATGTGTCACAGTTGTCGAGACCGACGGTCAAGGGTTTTCACTCGGAGTCTTAGTGTGTATAAGGTAACCACAACAGTGCCCCAAGAGGGTAACGACACCTCCATGCATCACCGTTGTTGGCACCGAAGTACTTAGCTTTTGCCCGAAAAAATCTTCACCACCCTCTAGTCTCAGGCCGCCCGATGTCCCCGAGTTAGGCCTCCGACATACGATATAAGAGCTGTCAAAACCGAAGTGCTTCCAACACCAAGGTTCCCCACCGTTCGCTCCTCTCCATCCACATGACCGAAGAGAGAGACCACCACCACTGCGATGATGCTCATCGTAGAGTCGCCTGCGTAGTCCACCTTCTGGGCCACCACCTCCGAATCCATGAGCTCGAGCCAATGCATCGGCCAACGTCACACAACCAAGCCGACTGGTAGCTACACCAAAGCTTACAGGCATCCGACCACAACAACCTAGGGGAGGGGAACTGCTCTCCGACAACCGAGATGATTATGGACACATCAGCAGTGTCGATTATGCCCAGATCAGGCCTAGACCAGGCCCAAACGGTCCTAGATCAGGCCCTATCAGCTCTGTCGTCCCGTTGCTATGGCTATGTCGCCATTGTCATCCATCCGCAACTCCTTGTCGCCATGCACCCATCACTACCATACTAACCTTGACGCTCTGTCCTGTCTCTGTCCTGTCGCTGGAGTCCATATGCAATGATGCCACGGGAAGGAACGACCGTTCCATATTCGGCCTCGCCTGTCTAGATCCATCCCATTTGTGACCGAAGAGGAACGACAACAGCAAAGGCGGTGGGCACTTAGCGGCGCACCCATGCCACCCCACAGGCCTGCAGAGCCCGCTGTGGCCCATACCTAGGCCCAAAAGGCCTAGATTTGGTCGTTGGCATCTTCCCATGACCTCTGTTCCTACCAGATTTGTCGACCATAGCAAACCGTCGCCACCGAGCTGCCATTCCCGCAGCCTGCCTCGAGCTGCATCTACTCTGAGCACCGCCGCCTGAAGGAGCCGTCCCGCGATGACCTGCACGTGTCGGGTAGAGGTCGGCCCGCTTCCGCCAGCACCACACGCGGGCTTTGCCCCGACAGCTCCCTCCAACGGCGGCAGAGAGAGGAGAGGAGGAGGAGGAGGAGGAGGGAGAGGGGTTGTCCGAGGTGGGATGCATGCGTCTCAGTCGCCCGCAGGGGCGACGCGAGATGTGAGTATTTTTTGGGTGTATCAGTAGCTTATGATTTTAATTTCGCCAATGATCAAGCAAGTAATGAACCTTAGAGTACATGCCATGTGGAAAAACCATCGCCGAGTCGGCTCATGAGAAAATCTCAGAAATGGCCGAATTATTGTTCATCACTCTTCTTGGTCTGAAATTCAATGCAAATGATGGATGCCCTTGTCCATGGATAATCGCAACACTCATGGTCTTTTTTCTTGACTGCATGTGGTCAAGAAAACATAAGGTTACCTCAAAAGTTAAATAACTAGAACTATAGTGCACGTCTAACTCGAAAGAGAGAAAAGAGGGACAAGAAGCATGGACCTCACGCTGACAACTTTAAAATTGGAAATGGTCGCGGTCTCGATCCAACAAGCTTATGCCAGGTTCAATATTCCGTTGATGGGGACAAGCAATCGAGTCATGTGTTTCGAGATGCTAAACAATGTAGAACCGTATACTTAAACCATATAATGATCGTAACTAAAGGAAATATGATCGTTGTTACATGACGGCTGCCCATATAAGTCCAATAATATTGTGAACGTCATGAAATCAACCTATCAATTATATTGTTCGGACCAGGTTAAGAGCATCTCTTGCAGATCCCCTTAAAAGAGGACTGCTCTTATTTTTTCAGCGGGCCTGAAGGTTGGGCCGTGTTTTTTTGGGCCCAAAGAGACGCGGTAAAACACATTCGTCTCTTAAAGCTTCTACAGTGCGCGGAAAATAACCCGCCCCCCCACCCCCACCCCCGCCACTATTTATTATGTTCCGCGGGGTAGATAGAGGTCGCGAGCTGTCTCACTCCCCCCTCTCCTCCGCGTCTCTGCCGCACACCACCGCTGAAATCGGCTGCCGATGACCAGAAATTAGCCACCCCGCGCTGTAGATCTAGCACCGCACCGCTGCGATGTGGCCTCGTGGGAGCTCGATGGGAGTGGGGGCGGCCAGGTTGGTCGTTGCACGTCGCTCGAGCAGATGACCGCCATCATCCTAGAGCGCAGCGCAACCGAGGAGGGGGAGGACCGCAAGCGTGTGCGGCAGGACGAGGAGCTCGATGAGCTCTTCCTCGAGCAAGTGCACAACGGCGAACACGAGCTGCAGGAGAAGCATGACAAATGGCGCCCCAAGGCCGAGCTTCAGGCGGAGAAGTCCGTTGACCTCGTCTCAGACGACGAGTGAAGCCCTCTGCCGGCCGCGTCGCTGCCGCACCCTGAGGCTTCGGTGAGCCGAATTTTGGTATTCTAGGGTTAGGGCGCCGATGCGTGTAGATCTTCCGCGCAGCTTTCTTTTGCATTATGTAGCTATGATCATCGCAGGAACAATGCCATATGTGTATGAATCTCGCGCGAATGTTTAAATTTCGTATTTTAAGGTTTGATTTTGCCGTTTCTACATTTTAAAGGGTCGCGGGATACAGAGTCTGCTAGAGATGCTCTACCTTTTGTACGTTATTGTTTATCTTTGATCTGCTATGTTAGAGAATTTTCTCATTATCTTCTTGTATCGATTCAGCCACGTGTGACTTTATTTATAAAGCAGGGTGAGACCACTTTATGGCTGTATGGAAGATAGTATTTTTGCATGTGGAAATTTCTCAAATTTAGGGTATTCCAAATAAAAGTGTGCTAGGTATTCCAAATTGGAGGGTGGGAGAAGATAAATATCAAATGACAGTATGACACTAAATGTCTGCACACGGCAATAGAAAAATATTGCTTTATGTAGATGAATGACTGAAAGGAGCCAATCTGTGTGACACCACAAGTCTGCAAACATACATTTATCCAGATTAAAATTAAGCCGCCAAAACAGTGATTGATTCAGTGCTAGTTAATGCCTTGTTCGGTTTCACTAAAATTAAATGGGATTGGCAGGGATTGAGGGGGACTAAATCCCATCTAAGTCAAAATCTCCCCTAATCCCTTCCAAACCACCCGAATCCACTAGGGAAGTGGATGAACCCTAAAGCGGACACAAATCCATCCGTACTGAGCCGGAGCACTAGGTGCTGTCAGTTGTCCATCGGCGGTACCAAGAAATTGCGACCATCTTTCTGCAGGAAACCGCGTAAAAGTTCGCGTCAACCTCGCACCTCTATATATACTAGGCTGCCACAGTCCACAACCACGACCGCCAGTGCAACAGCAAGACAAAGCAGAGCAGCGATTGATCGAGCAGAGCAGCAGTAGTCTAGAAACGGCAGCAGCATCGTCGACCATGGTGGTCGAGCAGGAGCAGGATCTTCCCGGCTTCCGGTTCCACCCCACGGAGGAGGAGCTCATCGGCTTCTACCTCTCCCACGTCGCGCTTGGCAAGAAGCTCCCCTTCGACATCATCGGCACCCTCAACATCTACCGCCACGACCCCTGGGACCTCCCAGCGATGGCCAAGATCGGCGAGAGGGAGTGGTACTTCTTCGTGCCACGTGACCGGAAGGCCGGCAGCGGCGGGCGGCCGAACCGGACGACGGAGCACGGATTCTGGAAGGCGACGGGCTCGGACAGGGCCATCCGGAGCACCGGCGATCCCAAGCAGGTCATCGGGCTCAAGAAGACGCTCGTCTTCTACCAGGGCCGCGCGCCAAGGGGCACCAAGACGGACTGGGTCATGAACGAGTACCGCCTCCCCGACGCCGACGCCGCCGCGGCGGGGCCGCCCAAAGAGGACATGGTGCTGTGCAAGATATACAGGAAGGCCACGCCGCTCAAGGAGCTCGAGCAGAGGGCCTCCTTGATGGAGGAGATGGTGATGCAGAGACCCAGGGGCAACGGGGCCAGGCCATCTCTGGTCCCCGCCACCGCTGGCTCGGCCGGCGACGATTACCTGTCGTCGCCCGACGACGTCCAGGACAACTTCCTGCTCTATTCCTCCTCGTCTTCGTCGGTAGCGTTTTCTGGCAACAGCAAGAACGATGATGAACCCATGGAAGCCAAGAAGGAGGCGGACGTTGCCGCGGTCACCGTGGCGTCGACGTCGACGTCGTCTGTGCCGCAAGCTTTGAACCCGACCTACAACTTCCAGCTCCCGGCGGCGAACCCGCCCTGCACGTTTCAGATCCTGGCGGCGAACGCACCCTGCAGCCTCCAGCTACCGGCGGTAAGCAATGGCGTATTTGACCTGCCGAGCCTGCAGCTTCCAGCGGCGAGCCACGGAGTGTTCGACTGGCTGCAGGAGCCGTTCCTGACGCAGCTGCGGAGCCCATGGCAGGATCAGCATTGCCTGTCCCCTTGTGCCCATCTGCTGCACTATTGAGGGATGGCAATCGACGGAACCCGTGAAGAACACACGATCCATCTCCAGATGCAAGTTCGGGGCAGACTAGATTTAGCTGTGAATTCAGTTGTATACAAAGTAGTACTCCTACTACCCACGCAGATGTCCATCGTTTCTTTTGTGCATTTTAGGAAGGCTATGATGAACGGATGATGCTTAACATGACAATGCAATTAAGCTTGCATTGAATTAACTTAGGCTATTGTTTTTAGGTTATGAACTAGGATGATTTGTTTCTATTTCCTTGTGAGAAGCACTAGACCTCCAAAACTGGCTTTATATCGGATATAAGGACAAATCACAAACATTAAATGATTTTTTGGATTTTATTTCATTCCCTAATAAATAGACGATATTTAGTTTTGCTAATTTCTGGCTTCGTGATAGTTTAGAATGAGGTGACTATGGCTCAGGAGGTAGTCATTTCTTGGTCAATGGTGCTAGCCGTCCAATCAAGATATTCTCTTTCCTCAAAAAGAATCAAGATATTCTCGTGAAATTGCGCTTGGACATATCCTAATCTGTAGACCGATTGGTTGTTTATCAGTGACTTATAAACAACTTATTGCTCAGTTGTTGATAAATGAGAAATCTTATTTTCGTAACTATGAATCAACACTATTTTTTAAAATAATATATTTTTTCATTCAATTTCAAAAATAGTCATTTTCAGAAGTAGCATGCCTTCAGTGCAGCGTAGGCTAGCAAGGGCTTGCCTGCTCCGCATGGGTCGATAGGTGCTTGTCGGCTCAGCGTCGGCCGATAGGGCGCTGGTGGAAAAATGGCCTCTAGTCCTGGTTCATAAGGGCCATTGGTCCCGGTTTCAGAACCGGGACTAATCACTCGGGACTAATGCTAGTCCCGGTTCGCGCACGAACCAGTACCAGTGGGTCCCCACGTGGGCGGGCGAGCTACGAGGGGGGTGGATCATTGGTCCCGGTTCGTGGGAAAAACCAGAACCAGTGGGTCCCCACGTGGAAGCACCAGAGACGGGCGGGGGTGGATCATTGGTCCCGGTTCTTGGTACGAACCGGGATCGTTGGTCTCTGTGCCGCGGCAGGATTTTCGGGCTATTTTTCTGCCGCGGCAGGGTTTTGTGCCGCGGCAGGATTTCAGGCTATTTTTCTGCCATGGCAGGATTTTTTTTATAAATTTAATTGTACTACATATATACAGCAATAATGAAACCACGATATATATATTACACATCATGCATGATCACAAATATATACACAGTCTCATCCGTCTTCTTGGTCGAAACATATATATTATAATTACAAACGATACTCTCACACGAATTTGATCTAATTTACACTTCTTTTATACACTTCACCCTTCCAAATAAAGTGGGTAATAGTATTCTCTTTTCGGATCTATGACTTGTTCTAACAGGAATCTTGCAATTTCCTCTTGAATTGCTTGCACGCGTTCTTGTGATAGAAGACTGTCCCGCATCCGTTCGATCTAATATAAAGAAGGGGATCAATATATATGAATGAAACTAAACACAATTGGTGGTAATAAAATAAAGTTGTGATTATTGTTTATCGTACTTCAATTTTTTTGATGTTCCAGTCTGCCCCCTTCTCTTTGGTCGTCTGGCGAATGAACTCGCAGACATAGTATCAACATAAGTTATTCCCGGCTTCCTGCCTCAAGCACTTTACGAGAACGGAGTTCAATCAAAATAATAATCAAGCATGATAATGGTGGTATTGAAACTAGAATCAAAGAGATGCGTGGATCTAGCAAGTAGTACTTACAGGCAATGGTTGAAATGTAAGCTCTGGCTTCCAAACACCCCTAGTTTTGGTGGTGAACCTTTTCCAAGCCCTCTGGAGGCATTCCTGCATGTCCGCCCACTTTTCTAATGGTGTGCTTTTCGAGTCCAGGACTTTTACTACTCCGGTGTCAACAGAAATGATTAAAAGAATATAGTGGAAGCTTGACACACTAACAAAATATAACACGAGTCAATTATACGCTTAACATCGAGTAATCGAAAATAGAATGTGTACAAGACAGTAACACTCACGCAACGTTGTAAGGAAATAGTATTTCCCTTCTGTTGCTGAAATACTTCAACGTTTTGAACAAGTTATCCTCTGCCTCTTTGGGATTTGTTTTTAGAGTAACTTCATGAAGAAAATTACAGTCAACAAACCCAAGGTCAAAGATTTGTCCTTTGTTGCATTCTTGAATCTTCATTCTGCATATACAATTAGTATAGTGATTAGTAAGATTATACAAGCAACGAATGAGATGAGCTAGAAAGACTTAATTACAGAAATTAATAATACTTACAAACAATAGGCACTGATGATAGCTTTGTCGAGGGCGTCTTGTTAGTAAAACTGAAATAATTCTGGAAATTCAATCAGTATGAAGCCATCTCCATGACCGTAATGGTGGTGTTTATATGCAGCATAGATCTAGTTTTTGGAATCAGCACAGGCTTGGATGTACCATTTATGCAATCTTCGCATATTTGTTGGTAGATATTTGACTAACTCGGGTTTGACGAGAGGAGCCCCGTACTGGTACACGTATGCTGTTTCTTGGTACCCCTCGAACTCATGCATACGGCTCATGTACTCAGTAATAGACAGTCCATATAATTGGGATTTTTTCTCCGTACAGTCGAACAAACTCCGGATCAATGTTCGGATCATGCTGCTCCTGGATCATCCACTCATTAGTATCGTACACTTTGAACGGTTCGATCGATTGATTTTTCTGTTGTCCGAGCTGGGCAACTTCTTTCCTGACTCTCCGCTCTTTTGCCTTAGCCGACTTGGTAATAAAGTGATTATAGTCTGATGTGAGCGCTATGGGTTGGTGAAGCTAAATCTTAAGCGCGGCTGCTTTGGCTTTATCTTCTGCGGTGACCGGGAAAAATGCCTCTATCGGCTTTTTCTTGTTAGCCATGTCAATCTTCCACTTTTCATAATGGGCAGCTGCGGCCGCATCAGTTTCCTCATTTGTCTTCTCGCAAGGTAGCTTCTTCATATTCTGATGAGGTACTCTTGGGAGGGGCGATTGCTTACGTTTCGGTGATCGGAACGTGCTCTTGCTGTTGCTGGTGGTGCTGCCCCCCTTAGTATACTTCCTCTTTTGTCTCTAAGGCTCAGGGGACGGAGACGGCTGACACGGCGGTGGAGACGGCTGAGGCGGCAATGGAGACGGTTGCGCTGAGCGGTGAGGCGGTGAAGGCGACGGTTGCGCTGGAGAATGGGGAGGTGGCGGCGAAGGTGGATTGTTGCTCTGAAGAGTGGGTGGCCTTGGCGGCACATAATTTGGAAGCATGATGCGCTCCTTTAGCCATATAATAGTCCCCCCTTTGGCTTCTCCTAGTTGAGTCAGCTCCATATCTTCCCCTGCAGGGTGGTCTAGCTTCAGCTCCTCAAAATCTTCCTTCACCTCATCCACCGTGACGACAGCGTACCCTTTTGGAACCGGTCTACAATGCCAAGTTGGGTTAGGCCCAATTGGTACCGCCATGCCGATCGCCGTCGTCACCCTTAAGTTCATAACCTGCACCTTTAGCTCACAAGCTGGTGTCTCCGTGATATCATCCACTGGGTAGTGTTTAGGAGGAGATATCGTCAGTGCATCATCATCAACATCATGGAGCTGCGTGGAAGCGACGCTACTTTTCTTATTCGATGGGGCGCCGGTACCCTCGAATGCAGCTTCTACCACGTGCCGCTGAGATTGGCCGCTAGTACCTTGCTGGCTAAGTATGTCAAGTTGATCCTGGTGCCACTTTAATGCTTCTTCTACATTATGCAGCCGGTCTGCAGCGGCCGCTTTCTCAGCTGCCTCCCTTTCCTTTCTCCTCTGATGGCTTTTATCGGGATATCTCTTCATTTCCGGGGGGAAGGCAACCTTCCACGTCTTGGAGCCTGGTGTGCCTCGTGCTCTTCCGTCATGTTCAGGATTTTTAAGGGCCCGTGTGAGCTTGTCGTTCTCTCTATCGGGAACGAACCGTCCCGCTGCAACATCATCTACTGCATTTCTAATATCGTCGATGGGCAGTAGGGGATCATCTTTGTGTTTCTGATTATATATTGCCCTCCCTTCTTTGTCCAACGTTCCCCCATGGCCGTAAAACCAGTTCTCGCCTGTGGTGTCCATGTTACGGGCTCTGGTCTGATCCCGGCAGTTATGTAATTGACCTCAAGTGCATCCCACTTAGGTATGCAACCGGCGTAGCCAGCAGGCCCCATGTTATGATGGTATAGTTTCTTAGCAGCGTTCTCCGTATTTATCCTAGACCTTTCCTTAGCTTTGTCCGATGTCTTGTAGTTTACAAAATCCTCCCACTGGTGTCTTAACTTAGCATAGCCAGCTTCATCGAAATTCAGAGTCTTCTCTACCTTGACAAAGTTATGGTACAGTTTGTTCTTCTAGTTCTTGAATGCATCGGCCATCTTGCTGAGAGCAAACTTCTTGACTCTTGGCACAAGCTCCCTTCTTGCTCTCTCCTCCTCATATGGAGTCACATCTGGTTCCGGCAGGAGGAAATTAGTCATGAGCTTGTCAAAAAGCTTATCTTTGGCGTTGTCGCCGACATACGGGACTCCATCGCCGCTTGGCCGATTCCATTCTTGAACGGTGATCGGGATGTAGTCCCTCACAATAACTCCGCATTGCTTGACAAATTTTCTTGCGACATCGATGGGAGCTTGCGGTTCGCCATCTACACCGACCACATCGATCCTATACCTCACAGTGTCATCCAACTTTTTTGTTGGGCCTCGTTTCGTTCTTACGGAAGAAGTTCTCGATCCGGAGGGCTAAAAGAAGAAAGAGTGTTAATATATGCATGTATATATAGACAGCAGTATTTTAATTACAAAAATACATATATACACCTCGCCGGTGTTTGCGAGATTTAAGGTTCCGCCGGAGCCGTCGCCTTCTTCCTTATCGGCTTATCCCCTGTCCCAGGCTTCGGCTTCTACCTCACCGGAGCCGTCTCCTCGGTTGAGAGACTCATCTCCCTGACCGGAATCGTTCAGAAACTCACTCGTGACATCGATATCGATATCTTCATTTTCGTAGATCATCCCTTGGAGGATGTTTTCCTGATGTGTTGGATCCATTTCTATAAGTTAAACAATCAACACATGGCATCGATAATGATATGACAAGTTAAACATAGTTGAAATTTAACCCTAAGGCATGCTTGGCAATTTAATTGGGATCCGAATGGTCCAAACCCTAGTACAGGAGAGACCCCGAAATCACCTACGAGGGGTTGATTTCAATCTCTTATTAAACTTGTAATTAAAGTTGTTGAACAATGAATGATTATGAGTCTATTGTGTAGATCTCATTTTTATGAACATTTTGATATATTACACATATTTTTCTGACTTAGAAATAATTAGTTATTGAATTTATAAGATTAAACTCTTTTCTGAAATTATTTAAACAAATATTAAACTTTTACTACGTCATTATGACGTCAGCTCGGGGTGGTTTTTTTTTTCTCCACGGCTAAACTAGCCATAGAGACTGGCGCGGGGGGCCCAAGCCACCTCAGATGCCACGCTGGCGGGGCTTGGTCAGCGCCCACGTCACGCACACGCGACGCCACGTCGACTCCACCGTGGCGCCACGTAGGCTCGCCGGCGAACTGCTGGGTGGTGGTGGAAGACGGCGGAGAGAAGCGCGCGGGGTGACTCCACTGTCCCGGTTGGAACCAGCGCGTCGTGGGCTACCTAAAACGGGCGGCGCCGCTACGGGAGGTGCGCCGGAGCAAGCCATTTGACGGGGGCCGGCGGCCGACGACGGCAGGTGCTCGTGGGGAGGACGATACAGTGAGGGAGGGAGATGTAGGAGTGGTGCTGGAGCACCAGTGGCTCACCAGGAGGCCGATGGAGGGTGCGGCGAGGCCGGAGGAGGCAGGGCGCTGCTGGAATCAGTGGAGAATGTGGCGACCGGAGTCGGGGAAGTTGGGGTCGATTGCAGCGAGGCGTAGCTTCCTTGCCTGCTCGCGGCGGCGGCTAGTGGCGCTCGGCGACGGGTGTCGAAGACGTGAAGCAGCTGCTCTGGATTTGGGCAGCTTGTCGGCGTGATTTTGCTCCGCCGCAAATTTTCCACTTGGGGGAGTTGAGGAGGAGGAAGGCCGAAGCTATTAACTGTACAGACCATTGGTCCCGGGTCATGCCAATAACCGGGACCAAAGAACCAACGGTCGCGGTTCGTGCCACCAACCGGAACCATGAGCGTTGTTGTGCTGCCACGTGCACGGCCTTTGGTCCCGGTTAGTCCAACCACCCGGGACCAAAGGATCAACAGTCCCGGCTCGTGCCAACAACCGGGACCAAAGGCATGTTAATGGCAGCGCGCGCATCCAGGGATCATCGGTCCCGGTTCGTGGGACGAACCGGGATCGTTGACCCGTTTTTTCTGATTTTGGCAAACCTTTTGGTCTTCCCGCCATTTTCAAATTTGCTTCTTCTTTAATTAATAAGATGTTTCAATTTAAGATGATTATTTATTTGGAATTTTAAAAAACTTTTAACAGGAAAAGTGCTTCAATTTAAATAACTAATCAAAAACCATTTTCTGTTTTCAAATATTTTTATTTGAACTATACAATTATACTATTTACAATTAAAATTGCATTAACAAAATATTTATTGCATAATTTGGAATTTTAAAAAACTTTTAACAGGAAAAGTGCTTCAATTTAAATAACTAATCAAAAACCATTTTCTGTTTTCAAATATTTTTATTTGAACTATACAATTGTACTATTTACAATTAAAATTGCATTAACAAAATATTTATTGCATAATTTGGAATTTTAAAAAACTTTTCAAGATTTGAACTACAAGTACATGATATAATGCTTGTGAATTTTTTTAAAAATCATTTATAGGTTCACAACATGCTATTTCATTAGAGATCCACTTCAAGTTCAGCGAGGCTCAGCCCCGGGCTAAGAAGCTTCATGCCCGCCGTTTTGAATATAGTTTGAAACGGGCATAAGAAATTCAAAAATGATCCAAACAATGTGAAACCTTCGTGTGGTGTCATATTATGTGTCACAGTTGCAAGGAAAAATATTGAACTTGAAAAATTGCAAACGTCATAAAAAATCCTTCACAAAATGACTTATCATGTTCGAGGTTTCATGGTATTTTGGTCAAACCACCAATGTTATATCTAGAATCAGGGCATAGTTTGTGATAATGTGCCCATATTGTGCACACATATGCATCTTGGGATGGCTTACGATGTTGCAGGAGGAAGTTTTCCCTTTCGACACACGAAAAAGCCAATTTCCATTTTTGAGGTGCTGAAATCAGGGTGTTCTGTGAAGCAACCACCAAATTAAAGTTTGGCATTGGTACCAAACCATTTTTCATGAAGCAACCACCAAATTAAAGTTTGGCATTGGTACCAAACCATTTTTCATGAAGCAACCACCAAATTAAAGTTTGGCATTGGTACCAAACCATTAAAGTTTGGCTGGTGGGTGCAACCGAGACTAAAGATGACGGTGGGATAAGGACGCATGGGTAACCTTTAGTCCCGGCTGGTGGGTGCAACCGAGACTAAAGATGCCGGTGGTATAAGGACGTGTGTATAACCTTTAGTCCCGACTGGTGGGTGCAACCGAGACCAAAGCTGTCGGTGGGATAAGGACACGTGGGTAACCTTTAGTCCCGGCTGGTGGGTGCAACCGAGACTAAAGCTGTCGGTGGGATAAGGACGCGTGGGTAACCTTTAGTCCTAGCTAGTAGGTGCAACCGAGACTAAAGATTCCGGTGGGATAAGGACGTGTGGGTAACCTTTAGTCCCGGCTGGTGGGTGCAACCGATACTAAAGCTGTCGGCGGGATAAGGACGTGTGGGTGGACGCACTGCTCGATGAGATAAAGCATGTAGCGCACGACGCCCTGTCGGAGGAACAAGACAAAGTAGAAGCGGCGCCGTGCCTATAAAAGGACCATCGATACGCCATGGCAAGCAGCTCAACAAGCCAACATAGGTAGAGAGAGTTTCTTCCCCATGGATGGAGGGTTGGGAAATCTCCCGTGGCGGAGCTTCTCGAAGATGTCGTTGGTGCACACGCCCTACGGCATCTTCGGAAGCTCTGCCTCGGAAAAATTTCCCTGCAAGCCCGTGAAAGACTCCATCTCCTCTAACAGTGTTGGGGAAAGGGTTGGGAAATCTCCCGTGGCGGAGCTTCTCGAAGATGTCGTTGGTGCACACGCCCTACGGCATCTTCGGAAGCTCCGCCTCGGAAAAATTTCCCTGCAAGCCCGTGAAAGACTCCATCTCCTCTAACAGTGTTGGGGAAAGGGTTGAGAAATCTCCCGTGGTGGAGCTTCTTGAAGATGTCGTTGGTGCACACGCCCTACGGCATCTTTGGAAGCTCCGCCTCGGAAAAATTTCCCTGCAAGCCCGTGAAAGACTCCATTACATAAAGTTTCGATACATCACATAAAGTTTCCATACATCACAACATAGATTTACATAGGGTTTAGGGTTTAGGATATGAATCCTTCGTTGCGTATGTCGATCCCTTGCCTATGATCGATTCTTAGGCCGTAACCATGGAGCATCTTCTTTGCTTAACGGGATGATTGGGTCAGTTTTCACGGTGAAGGGCAGAATTTCATCAAACTTATCATAATCTGCTGACATGTCTGTCTTGTCCTCGACTCCCGCGATGTTTCTTTTCCCTGAAAGAACTATGTGACGCTGGGGCTCATCGTCTGATGTATTCGTTTCCTTATTTTTTCTTTTTTGCAGTCTAGAGGACATGTCCTTCACATAAAAAACCTGAGCCACATCATTGGCTAGGAAGAATGGTTTGTCTCTATAACCAAGATTTTTGAGATCCACTGTTGTCATTCCGTACAGCTGGTCTACCTTTACCCCTTCTCCATTCATGTTGACCCAACTGCACCGAAACAATGGGACCTTAAAAGTAGGTCCATAGTCAAGTTCCCATATCTCCTCTATGTAACCATAGTATGTGTCCTTTTTCCCATTCTCGCATGTTGCATCAAAGCGGACACCACTGTTTTGGTTGGTGCTCTTTTTATCTTGGGCAATCGTGTAAAATGTATTCCCATTTATCTCGTACCCTTGGAAAGTCAATACAGTCGCAGATGGTGTCGCGGCCAACAAGTAGAGCTGATCTCCAATAGTGGTGTCATTCATGAGATGTAATTGCAACCAAGTGCTGAAAGTCTCCATGTGATTTTTTTAAATCCAGTAGTCATCCTTCCCTGGGAACTTGGAGCGTAAAACATTCATGTGTTCCTCGATATACGGAGCCACGAAGGTAGAACTTTGGAGAACTATGTAGTGTGCTTGATTCAAAGAATGTCCGTCCCTAAATATCATTGCTTTCTTTCCTAGCATGCCTTTTCCACTCAGTCTCCCCTCATACCGTGATTCAGGAACACCAATCGGCTTAAGGTCAGGAAGAAAGTCTACACAGAACCCAATGACCTCCTCTGTTCCATAGCCCTTGGAGATACTTCCTTCTGGCCTAGCACGGTTATGAACATATTTCTTTAAGACTCCCATGAACCTCTCGAAGGGGAACATATTGTGCAGAAATACAGGACCAATAATGTAAATCTCATCGACTAGGTGAACTAAGAGATGCGTCATAATATTGAAGAAGGACGGGGGGAACACCAACTCAAAACTGACAAGACATTGGACCACATCCTTCTGTAGCCTTTCCAGATTTTCTCGATCGATTACCTTCTGAGATATTGCATTGAGGAATGCACATAGCTTCACAATGGCTAATCAAACATTTTCCGGTAGAAGCCCTCTCAATGCAACCGGAAGCAACTGTGTTATAATCACGTGGCAATCATGAGACTTCAGGTTCTGAAATTTTTTCTCTGCCATATTTATTATTCCCTTTATATTTGACGAGAAGCCAGCTGGGACCTTGATACTGTAAAGGACTTCAAAAAAGATTTCCTTCTCTGCTTTGGTAAGAGCGTAGCTACTTAAGTATTTACGTCCTTTATTAGTATGCTTGTTGTGTGGGTCTTTGATACGTTGCTGGTCCTCCCGTGCTTATGGTGTATCTTTTGTCTTCCCATACACGCCTAGGAAGCCTAGCAGGTTCACACAAAGATTCTTTGTCATGTGCATCACGTCGATTGAAGAACGGACCTCTAGGTCTTTCCAATACTCAAGCTCCCAAAATATAGATTTCTTTTTCCACATGGCCGTGTGTCCGGTAATGGGGTCTTTCGGAACATATTGACCGCCAGGACCCTTTCCAAAGATTACTTCTAGGTCCTTCACCATACCAAATACATCAGCACCTTTAGGGAGCTTAGGCTTCTTCCGGTAATCTGCCTCACCGTTGAAATTCTTGCCTTTCTTTCTTACTTGATGATTGGTCGAAAGAAATTTACGACACCCCAGGTACACAACCTTCTTACATTTATCCAAATATGTACCTTTAGTATTATCTAAACAGTGCGTGCATGCATTGTATCCCTTGTTTGACTGTCCTGAAATGTTACTAAGAGCAGGCCAATCATTGATGGTTATGAACAACAACACTCGTAGGTCAAATGGCTCCTGTTTGTGCTCATCCCACACCTTTACACCTGGTTCTGCCCACAACTGCAAAAGTTTATCGACTAATGGCCTTAGGTACACATCAATGTCGTTGCCGGGTTGCTTCGGTCCTTGGATGAGCACTGGCATCATAATGAACTTCCGCTTCATGCACAACCAAGGAGGAAGGTTGTAGATACATAGAGTCACTGGCCAGGTGCTATGACTACAGCTCTGCTCCCCAAAAGGATTCATGCCGTCTGTACTTAGACCAAACCATAAGTTCCTCGCGTCACCTGCAAAGTTCGAGTACTTTCTCTCGATGTTTCTCCACTGCGACCCATCGGCAGGGTGTCTCAGTTTCTCGTATTTCTTACGCTCTTCTTTGTGCCATCGCAACAACCTAGCATGCTCTTTATTTCTGAACAGACGTTTCAACCGTGGTATTATAGGAGCATACCACATAACCTTAGCAGGAACCCTCTTCCTGGAGGGCTCGTCATCGCCCTCAACATCACCAGGGTCATCTTGTCTGATCTTGTATCGACATGCATTGCATACCGGGCATTTATCCATATTCTCGTACTTCTCACCGCGGTACAGGATGCAGTCATTAATGCATGCATGTATCTTCTCCACATCTAATCCTAGAGGGCAGATAGTCTTCTTTGCTTCGTACGTCGGGCAGCTCGTTATCCTTTGGAAGCTTCGGCTTCATTATTTTCAGTAACTTCTCAAATCCCTTGTCAGATAAGCCAGTCTCTGCCTTCCATTTCAGCAGTTCAAGTGTGGTACCGAGCTTTGTGCTGCCATCTTCGCAATTTGGGTACAATAACTTTTTGTGATCCTTTTGCATGGCCTCCAACTTAAGCTTCTCCCTTTCTGTATTACATTGTTGCTTTGCATCAGAAATGACCCGACCAAGACCATCAGCGGGCTCATCTGATGCCCTTTGTTCTTCTTCATTGCCGCCTCCCTCTTCTTCATTGTCTTCCATTGCAGTATCACCATATTCTTCAGGGGACATAGGATAGCTGTCATCATCCTCCTCTTCTTCATTTTCTTCCAGCCTAACCCCTCTTTCTCCGTGCATGGCCCAACAATAATATCCGAGCATGAAACCTCTCCGAAGCAGATGGCTTTGAAGGATTCTCGGGGGAGAGTGCTCCGCCACGTTCCGACAGTCGACGCAGGGACAAGGCATAAAATTATCCACTTTGTTTGCCTTACCAAATCAATAAATTTATGAAGGCCTGCAATAAAATCGGAATGGCGTCGGTCGCCATACATCCATCGCATCCGTGCATCGATCTGCGTCATAATAATTAACCATTACAATAACATCGTGAATAGTAAAATGACCACCCTACATGGACAAATGCAATATTTTTGTATCAGTTACAGATAAAGAAGATAAGGTTGCTAACCTCAGCCGAGGATACCGTGTTGTGCGAACTAAAGTGTGGCTCGGACATTTCGTCGAACACCTTGTGTGCAATCAAAGAAAAAAAAGCTAGCACCCACTCCTCACACACAATCCAGCAAAATTTGGTGGGCAAAGGGCTGGGCTTTAATATAGCCAGGGGAGGGTTTTTGGTCCCGGTTATTGCCACGACCCGAGACCAAAGCCCCTCCCGCACGACACATAGCGGCCCAACAGCTCGCACCCCACCTAGGTCATTGGTCCCGGTTGATGGTACGACCCGGGACCAATGACTTCGGTGGGGGGTGCGCTGTTGGGCCGCCACGTGTCGCTCGGGAGGGGCTTTTGTCCCAGGTCGTGGCAATAACCGGGACCAATGCCTCCGTCGCTTCGTCATCCCCGCGCATAAATATGAGGCCACAACGCTCGCTTTCGCCATCGCCTCTGCCTCTCTGCAGTCCCTCTCCACCCCACCACTTTGCCTCTCCACCGCACCGTTGTTTCGCCTCGCCTCCCTCTCCAATCTCCACCGCGCCGTCATGGAGGTGCCCACGCTCAACCACTACGAGGCAGTGCAATTTGCGATCTACGGCATCCTCGCGCCGCCGCACGCGACCATTCCCGCCGGATTTCGCATCAGCGAGGGGGGTGTGCTGGTGGCTCCGCTCCTCAACCCTCGCGGATACGAGATGGAGTACGTCATCGCGGAGCGTCGCCGCCAACTGCCCGCGTGTATTAGGGCGTTGCCCCGGTATGCGGCGGGCAGCGAGTATTGGCCCCGACTTTTCAATAAGGAGCGGAAGGCCAAGCTTGGCAACCGTTTCGTGGACGGGCGCCTGGTGCACCCGGATCGCCGCAACCAAGAAGGGTGGAAGTTGTTCTGGTCCGTCCCTGGACAGACCATCTACACCGCCATCGACGCCGCTATGCGCGCAGACGAGCTCCGTCTTCCGAACAACGCCGAAATCGTGGAGATTTTGTCCGACGACGATAGGGAGGCCGGCGGCACGGAGGACAACGACTCGGAGGACAGCGGCAGCAGAAGTGTTGTCGACTAGAAATTTATAAAGTCGCATCTTTATTTGTATGGAAAAATTTGTGGTCGAATAATAAAATGTCTCAATTTAGACCTTTGTCTCGATTAATTCGTGAAAGATTTGTTCAAAAATAGTGATCAATTCAATTTCTACCTCGAATTAATTTCTGCGCCGAATTAAAAAAATTACATTAAATCCTGAACTGCTGACTGTCGCGGGGTTTTTGGTCCCGGTTCTTGGCATGAACCGGGACCAATGCCTCGCAGAGAGCCACGTGTGCGTCGCGGGGTCATTGGTCCCGGTTCGTGCCACAAACCGGGACCAATGCTTACAGATGAACCGGGACCAATGCCCTGGCGGCATGAACCGGGACCGGTTCCTGGCATTGGTCCCGATTACAGAAACAAACCGGGACCAATGGAATTTGGGCGCTGGACCAAAGGCCCTCTTTCTACTAGTGGGGGTTTGTCGGCCCACGCAGGACAGACAGGCTAACTGCATGGGGCTCGGTGCAGCGACCGACGAGGCCCTATATGACAACCCTGAACGACCTTTCGGCCCACGGGGAGCAGACAAGGTGGTGTCGGCCCCCGCGGAGCAAACACACTACACCGAAACCGTGCTACTTCTGCAAATGCCAATTTTTTGCGTATTATTTTTGAAATTGAATAAAAATGTATTATTCAAAATAAATCTAGAAACGCATATAACTTGGCACAAAATTTGAAAGTATAAAAAATGGCTAGTTTTAGCACCACTGAATTTACAATATTAATTATGTCTGAAGCAATACATAACAGTAATAAACATGTTAATTGAAACCATTATTGTGTAATTCAATTATTTCTGCCCGACCAACCCCGAGGACACCTACATAACAGTTGTTTGGATTTACAAAAATACTGTTTGAATTTGTGAAAAGTCTGGTTAGATTTACGGAAAAATTGCCTATTAGAAGTTTGCTTGGCCTATATTTTCTGTATTTTTACATTCTTTATTTGTATTATTTTCTCATTTTGGATTCTTTATTATTTTACAAATTCATTTTTTCCATGAAATTAAATTTTAGTTTTTAATATTTTTTGCGCTTTTGTTTTCATAGTTTTTATTTGTTTATTTTTCTTGACAAGGTATTCATAGTTTTTATTTCGTAAATATATTTTGTTTAACATTTGCATGTTCTGATCGACTTAAATGCATATTTAGAGAAGTAGGTTCATTTTTTATGTGAATGTTCTTAAAACGTGCGCGCACGCGACTATAATTTGTGGTTCGGTAAACAACAACAAAGGGCAAGGGAGAGGATTAAAATAATAACAAAAGTAGTAAGAGAACAGGAACTGGCGATTTATCCCAAAGATCAAGTCCTTGGGGATCTCTAGTATCCACCACCGCCACTTCCTTGGTCCTAGCCTCCGCCTCAGGCACCGTAGCATCTTCCGCCACAGCCCCCATCCCCTTGCATGCCTCCACCTCCGCATACTCGGCGATTTCTGCCGCCTCCCTCAGGGCTATTGTGTGCGCCTCGGCTTCCTCCGAGAAGAGCTCGCGCGCCATCTAGCTGATCCTAGACCAGGTGGTCATTTTCGAGCAAAACCGTCTGCCATCGGTAGCAACGTCGCCGCCATGGGTAGCAAAACCATCCTTCGTAGGTAGCATGCACGGGATGCGCCACCTCGAATAGTCGGTCCCGCCGGAGTTGGGAGAGAGGGGAGGTAGCAAAGGATTTGCCGTGTCTTACGCGTAGACATCGCAAAGTAAAGTGAGACGACGGTTCCCTTAGAGATTAAGGTGTCTATTCTTTGCCGTGTGTCATCTATAAACCCAACACGGCAAAGGATGCATTATGTGTGTTTCGTACACGGCAAAAAGGCTGCCTTTTCAAAAAAAATGAAAAACAATTCAATTGTTTTTTCAAACTTTTTTGAATATATTTTACTTGTTAATCTCATATGGGATAATTTTAACCCTAAGTATGCTTAATATTAGATCAAAGTTTACTCATGATAAAACTTCTCCTATGGTCACCCATCCTAACACTACTCTAGCCCTAAAACGCTTAACTTTTTTGTTCCTTCCGAATAAGCTTCCAAAAAAGAAATCATACCTTATCGATAATACTTTTATATCAATCCTATTAACTCTTGGATCATGAAGTCACACATCTCAGTTTTAGATTGAAACAATTATTTAAGTAGACAACAATGAATAAGTAATAATAATCTTGAATCCAAATAAAAAATAAAATGATTTTATTTTTTTGCCTTTTTCTATTTAATATGGAATAATTCATATATTTAAATTCGTAAATTGGAATTCGACAAATAAAGTATCTAAATCGATCAGAAAAACGAAAGGAATCCAAATATTACATCCATATAATCTTGTGGACCTAAAAATGATTGATGAAACTTGTCACATTGTTTTGATCATTTTTAAATTTATTATGCCACTTTCAAACTATGGTCAAAATGGCGGGCATGAAGATTCTTAGCTCGGGACTGAGCCTCGATAAACGTGCATTGGATCTCTGAAGAAACATCATAGTGTGAACCTAAAAATGATTTTTTTTCAAAAAAATCATGAGCATCAGATCATGTACCTGCAGTTCATATCTGACCCACTTCCGATCGAATCAATAGAAATTAGTCTTTTTCACCAGGGCTAGACGAAAAGATTTTAAAATCCCCGGTTGGAAAATTGTTCGGTGGTCTAGTATTTTTTTTAAATGGGATGGTAGCATTTTTGAATTGACCATTTGGTGCCGCTTCACAAAACGCACCGATTTTTACGCTCCGAAAATAGAAAATGGCTTTTCTATGTGAAAAAAAGGAAAACTTTCTCCTGCAACATTGTTCGCCATCCCATGATGCACATGAATGCATAATATGGGCACATTATCACAAACTATGTCGCGACTTTGGCCGTAACATTGGTCATTTGAACCGAAAGTCAGGAAACCTCGAATGAGATAGGTCATTTTGTGAAGGTTTTTTGAGACATAATCAATATACCAAGTTTGATATTTTTCCTCCCAACTATGTCACAAAATATGACTTCACACGAATGTCTCGCATTTGTTTGATTTTTTTAAATTTAGTTATGGTTATTTGAAAGTATTGTCACGGGAATGAAGATTCTTCGCTCGGGGCTAAGCCTCACTAAACTTGCATTGGATATCTGAAGAATCATATTGTGAGTCTAAAAATGATTTTTTTAAAAATAATGAGCATCAAATCATGTACCTGCAGTTCATATCTGACTCACTTCCTACCGATTCGGCAGAAATTTGTCTTTTTTACTAGGGGTGGACGAAAAGGTTTTAGAATCCTTGGTTGGGACATTGTTCATGTTAGGTGGTCTAGTATTTTTGAAAAATGGGATGGTAGAATTTTTGAATTGAGCATTTGGTGTTGCTTCACAAAACACCCAGATTTTTGCGCTCCGGAAATAGAAAATGCCTTTTCCGTGCGATAAAAAGGAAAACTTCCTCCTACAATATTGTTCGCCATACCATAATTCATATGCATGCACAATACAGTACATGCATATTATCACAAACTATATTGTGATTCTGGCTATAACATTGGTTATTTGAACTGAAAGCCAGGAAACCTCGAATGAGATATGTCATTTTGTGAAGGTTTTTTGATACATAATTATTATATCAAGTTTGATAATTTTTCCTCCCAACTATGTCACATAATATGACTCCACGCGAAGGTCTCGTATTTTTTTGATTTTTTATTTAGTTATGGTCATTTGAAACTATTTTCAAACCCTAATCGAACGGCGGGTATGAAGATTCTTAGCTCGGGGCTGAGCCTCGCTAAACTTGCATTGGTTATCTAAAGAAACATCATATTGTGAAACTAAAAATGATTTTCATAAAAAATCATGAGCATCAAATCATGTACCTTCAGTTCATATCTGACCCACTTCCTACCGATTCGGTAGAAATTTGTCTTTTTTACCAGGGGTGGATGAAAAGGTTTTAAAATCCCTGGTTGGGACATTGTTCATATAAGGTGGTCTAGTATTTTTGAAAAATAGTATGGTAGCATTTTTGAATTAAACATTAAGTGTTGCTTCACAAAATGCCCTGAATTTTGCACTCCGAAAATAGAAAATGGCTTTTCCGTGCGATGAAAAGGAAAACTTCCTCCTGCAACATTGTTAGTCATCCTATGATGCACATTCATGCAAAATATGGGCATATTATCACAAACTATATTAGATTCTGGCCATCACATTGGACATTTGAACCGAAAGCGAGGAAACCTCGAATGAGATAGGTCATTTTGTGAAGGTTTTTTGAGACATAGTCAATATACCAAGTTTGATATTTTTTCTCCCAACTATGTCACATAATATGACTCCACGTGAAGGTCTCACATTTTTTGATTTTTTTGATTTAGTTATGGTCATTTGAAACTACGGTCAAACCCTAATCAAACGGCGAGAATGAAGATTCTTAGCTCAGGGTTGAGCCTCGCTAAACTTGCATTGGATCTCTGAATAAACGTCATATTGTGAACCTAAAAATTATTTTCATAAAAAATCATGAGCATCAGATCATGTCCTGCAGTTCATATCCGACCCACTTCTACCGATTCAGCAGAAATTTGTCTTTTTCACTAAGGGTGGATGAAAAAGTTTTAAAATCCCCGGTTGGTCAATTTTTCATGTAAGGTAGTCTCGTATTTTTGAAAAATGGGATGGTAGCATTTTTGAATTGAACATTTGGTGGTTGCTTCACAAAACATACCGATTTTTGCGGTCCGAAAATAGAAAATGGCTTTTCCGTGTGACGAAAAGGAAATCTTTCTCCTGCAACATCGTTCGCCATCCCATGTTGCATATGCATGCGCAATATGGGCACATTATCTTAAACTATGTCGTGATTCTGGCCATAACATTGATCATTTGAACCAAAAGCCAGTAAACCTCAAATGAGATAGGTCATTTTGCGAAGGTTTTTTTGAGACATAATCAATATACCAAGTTTGATATTTTTCCTCCCAACTACGTCACATAATATGACTCCACACGAAGGTTTCACATTGTTTCGATCATTTTTGAATTGTTTATGCCTGTTTTAAACTTTGGTCAAAACGACGAGCATGTAGATTCATATTCAACATAAATATCTAATATTTGAGTGTAGATATTTTTCTGCAAATTTTGATATATTATTTCTATTTTTCTGAATTAGAATGATTTTTTATAATTTTTATAAGAGTAATGTGATAAAAGGGAAAAAGGACTTTGACGTGTATACTGCAGAATACACACGGCAAAGGGCCGACGAGGCCACACGGCAAAGAGATAACCGTCTGCAGCCGTTAGCTCCTTCCCGTCAAGTGGACCTATGGGGTCACGGGTCCCACCTTGTTGCTGTGATGACACCTATGCTGTGTGTCATTGTCGACTTTGCCGAGTGTGTTTTCTTTGCCATGTTCCTTTGTGAGTTTTTGCCGTGTATATTTATTTGCCGTGTTTTTTTTCAAAAAATTGCCATGTTCGCGTACTTTGCCGTGTGCTTTCTAGGTTGCACACGATAAAGACAAACTTTGTCGTATTCCAGCCCATTTGGCACACTGCAAAGTGATAACCCACAAGTATAGGGGGTGTATCGCAGTATTTTCGATAAGTAAGAGTGGTGAACCGAACGAAGAGCAGAAGGTGTTGACGAGTGATTTGGAGCAGGAATTCTCTGTAAATACTTAGCAAACAGATTTTTAGGGGTTTTTGATAATGCAGATAAATAAAGTACGAGTAAATAAAAGACAATAATAATAAATGCAGCAAGTGGCCTAATCCTTTCTTTAGCAAAGGACAAGCCGGTTATATTATTTAAGATGACCAAATGTTCTCGAGGACACACGGGAATATCGTCAAGTGCTTTCACTTCATATAGTTGATTAATCTTCTTTAGTTTGATAAGTGTTGTGTGGGTGAACCTGTGCTAATGTACCGACCTTCCAAGGACTAATACATACTTGTGATTATACCCCTTGCAAGCATCCGGAAGTATAAGAAAGTAATTAAGGCAGAAACCTAACCACAACTTTAAACTCTAAGATTCTAACCTCCCTTGTGCAAAGGTTTCCTAATGGGGGTTCAGGTTTCTGTCACTCCGGCAACCCCTACGATTAGTAGCCAAATACACAATGCATTCCCCTAGGCCCATAAAGGTGAAGTGCATGTAGTCGACGTTCACATGACACCACTAAAAGAATAACACTATAACTTAAATAACAAACTATTGAATCTTTCTCAACATAATTCCACTACTAACAACATGACTTCTCCCATGTCCTCAAGAACTAAACGAACTACTCACGAGACATCATATTGATCAAGATCAGAGATGAAATAATGATAAGTAACAATCTGAACATGAACGATAATTCAATGGTTCCACTCAATAGCATCAACTACAACAAGTAATCAACACCGGGAAAGTTTCCCCTAAGAACTATGCAAGATTCAACCCAATTGTTACAGCGGTATGGAGTGGTGATGATGGTGCTGGTGGAGATGATGATGGAGATGATGGTGATGATGATCCTGATGAAGTCCAGCTTGATGGTGATGTTGATGACGACGATCTCCCCTCTCCGGGAAGGAATTTCCCTGGCAGATTTCTACCTGCCGGAGAGCTCTTTTTCTCTCTGCAGTTTTCCGCCCCCAGAGGCGGCGGAATCTTTCTGTGGTTGCTCTCCTAGGCTTAGGGTTTCGTGGGGATAATATACGTCAAAGAGGAGAGCTGGAGGTGGGCCAGGGTGGCCACACCACCTGGTGGCGCGGCCAAGGGTGGTCCGCGCCAGGGGGTGGTGTCGTCCCCCTGTGGCCCAACTCCGCTCGCCCTTCTGGCATCCTTCGTCTTTTGTAAAAATAGAATTTTCCATGTATTTTCTGGGATTTTATGATCTTCGCGAATTTCGCCTCCAAACAGTGTCTTTTCCATCAGAATCCTGACTTCAGCGGTCCATCCTCCAAAAGTCATCAACCATGCAAAAACAGATGAAATAACATAAGTATCATCTCTTAATATGAAATATATCAATGAATAACAGTAAATTATGATATAGAATAGTGATGCAAAATGGATGTATCACAAAGGCATGTCTACACGGTAGCAACATTTTTTCCCGTAGTGAGGGAGGGGAGGGCCTTGCTAGTGGCCACCCCATCGTTCTCGATGCCGGCTACAGGCTAGACGAAGCAGCGGGGCAACACATGCTGGCGGAGGAGCAAGACGGGGGCGGATGAGAAAAGGACTTGAAGAGATAAGGTAGGGGGTGAGAGCAAGTCCAGGAGAGGCCCAATATTTTCTCCCCTATGTACACATATAGGGGCCTCCCCTAAAATTACCCCCCCTAAATTTTGCTTATCTCCAGCAGGTACCCTAAGTTATCTCCACTATATTATTATCACATATATTTTAATAGTATAGAGCCCACTCTGTAAAAAAAATCACTTGGAGCCTCACTTATCCCTTCGGAAGGGAGAAAATCCCCAATTTCCGTCACCACCGCCACCACCACCGCCGCTGGCCATCGATTCCGGCCGCCCGCCGTCGATTCTCGCCGCCGCGCATCAATTCCGGCCGCTGGCCATTGATTCCAGTCATCAGCGAGAAGTGCGGGCAGAAGGGCGCCTCGTCGGCTGCGGTCTCCGTGCTCGGCCATCATCGGTCAACGACGTGCAGTGGGTCGGGATCAATATAGAGGAGGCGGCCACCTCTCCGATGTTTAGGGGAGAGAGGGTGTTGGGTCGGGGACCCTGACCTGTAAGGGATGCTCTAGGGACACTGCTGGAGGATGATTTTACACTGTCTCTCCCCTACATCTACTATCTGGGGGCTATAGAGGCTCTCCTGGACTTGCTCTGAGGGCACCGACCCAGCGGATTGATTCACGAGATCCTTGGGCTCAAGAGTATCGTTTTCACAACAGGAGAGGTCTCGCATGCGCGAACCATATGAATCGATTATCTGACTTTAAGTACTCCGTCGAAGTTCAAAAGTTCGGTCATTGGCATGTGACACTTCATGGTGCAGGTGGGAGTGGGCTGCCCACAGAGCCCACTACCCAAGCCCACATAAAAGGCTATGCGGGACACTGTCAACACCCGGATTTTTAATCCTAGATGCCTGTTATGCCATACCTCTCAATCCCAGGATTACTATTTTTGCGAGACATAACAGATTGGATATCATAGTACATCATCCATTACAAACCATAATAAGGTCTTACAACAAATAAAGGATCACATGATCCAGTCTTAATACAAACAAGTAGCAGAATAAATAGCATAGCGGTGGGGTCCATCTTTAGAGTCACAGGCAATGCCGACGATGGAAGATAATCCTAGTTATCATAGCCGTCCTGCTGTCCGTCATCTTGGTAATCTCCTTCATAGTCTGGCCATAGGAATAGCCAGGGACAAAAGCCATGAGTACTCTTTAAGTACTCGCAAACTATCACTAACAAGTAAGATAGTTCTAGTAGGAAATGCTAACTCTAAGTTTATTTGTAAATTTAAGTTTGAAACCTAAGCTGAGTTCTGAAACAAAGAAAGATAAAAGAAGTTTGAAAAACACTTCAGTGGGAACTTAATCATCATAGTCACAACTCTGTTGTGGTCAAGTCAAGTCACAATTCATTTCATAAGTTGTTTTGAAAATATCTGACAGCGGACCAATATGGCCACTCCAACTGTCCATAACCACGAACGCGGCTATTATAATAGTTTGACACTTTGTAGAGGTGATACACTTTCACCACAAGATTCGATACATCTGTCAGGGATAACCCTGAATCATCATACTTAGTATGCAGATAATCAAACATAACCTTTCCTTTACACACCCTAGTATAAGCACCTCTCCTATGAGCATGGCCTCCCAACCATGACCATCTGTCATCTTGGGCACTGCATAGGTGGACAACATTGAGAGGTAGCCTCATCTCAAACCTCTCCCGCGAGGGAACGAATACTAATGCATATAAACTTCCGGCTAAGCCTTACCCAATTCAGGTGTTGTGGTTGTACGGTAAAATTGGAATGGTATCGCATCCGAACCCAACCATCAGTTTTGTAAAAGGGATAAGGCTCATGCCTCAACATTTTCATCATCATAAACCATTTGTGTTTCTCAACACATGTCAAAAACATCTCAATAGAATGACTCATCATTCCAAGGTTTTCACAAATCATTTTCACCAAGTATTCCCATCTAAAGTGGCTCAAGTTTTGGTTTAGTTCTAAACTACTAAGTTAAGAGTGTTCACTAATGTTAACTTTCTAGGTATAATAATTGCAAGTGTTAGCTTGCGTTGTTAATGATGGCTTGCCTTGGGTAGTGCAGTGGTTGAAGGTTTCTTCCTCCTCCTCTTGGTAGAACTCCTCCTCCTCGAAAGCTTGGTTGGTACTATCGTCTATAAATACATACGGGATACACAATCACCAAACAAAGCTTAACTAGTCTACTTACTACACTAAGGCACAGATTTGATGATCTAGTATCATCACAAACATCACAAGGTTTAATGAACTAGTTTTATTCTTTTTATTTGAGAAAAGTAATTTCTACTCATTGAAATTAACTAAGATTTAATATTCTCCAATAAAAATATGGGATCATGTGGACACATGTCATCACCACATATTCTAACATATGGGAATGTGATTTAAAGGTTGGATCATATTTTAATTAGTTTAAGTTTAATAATTAATGATTTAAAGTGACTAGAAATGCCTATATAGTATTATTTTGGTACTAGTCCAAAGTCACAGCATGTAAACCATAATATTATCACATATTCAGATAGGTATGGTTAAATGTGATTTTTGAGAGTTGGAATCAACTCAAAAGCTATTAGGGTTGATTTTATAAAAATGTTTGAATGTGCAAAAGCTCAAGTTTTGTTATTTTAACTAGGAGAGATCTCTAACTCTAAATGATTTAAATCCAACTGGCTTGGATAGAAATTTTTAGTAGATTTCCAACGAAATTGGAATCACTCAATTTGGTTTAGTAAATCTTCCTAAAATGATTTTTAAACTAAAGGACATAATTGATTCTAACTCTAAATAGAAAAACCTATATTTGAATTACTGGGTCAGCGCAGGAAACAAATGGGCCGGCCCGGTGGCGCTCAGAAGCGCAGAGGGCGACTGACAAGGGGGGAAAGCATGTCAGTGACACTTAAAACCCGAAACAGTACGGGGCGATATGGGCGACACGATTAGAACAAGGATCAACGGTCCACGGTCGTCGTCGACGACAGACTCGTCGCCGGCGAGACTGAACCCTAGAGCGATCGGTGGGGGTCTATTGGGGACGTGCCAGGGCTCTATCTAGTACGGTGAGGCGTGCAAACGAACTGGTGGACGACGGAGGGCTCAGGCGAGGTCGCGACAGAGGCTGAGGTGGACGGAATCGACGGCAACTTCTCCTCCTCTTTAGCGGCTACCTCCGGTGGAATTCCGGCGAACGGCGGCTCAAGCAACTCCGGCGAGAGAGGGGAAATGGTCAGTGGAGAGAGGGAAGTGAGATGGTGTGGCGATTGAAGTTGGGGGTGGCCTCCTTATATTGGCTCGACGAGGGGACCGACGGGTGTGGGCTGGCGTCTCCGACGAGGGTAGTACAGGGGGCTACCGGCATGGGCGAGGTATGCAGACGGTGGGCGGTCTGCTGGCGGTCAACTACAGCGCAATGGCGACGCTAGGGGCGGTGGCATTTGGTCGGGGACTTCCCGCGCTCTAGGGGACAGAGGCGGTGCTCGACGGTGATCATGGCAACTGTGGGTCGCGCGGTGGTGCACGACCGTGTCTGGCGGGGTGTGGGTGTCGAGGCGGAGTGGCATGCTCGATATGGTGTCGAGGCAAGGTCTGTGGCATGCTGGTGGTGATCGCGCTCTGGCGTGCGCTGCGCATGGCGCAGAGAGAAAGGGCGGCGCGGCGCTGAGGTGGTCCAGAGGATAGCTTTGGTCGAGGGGTGGACAGTGAGGTGCGGTAGGGTTGGGCGGAGCTAGTGGACGTGCTGGAATGGCGTGGCTTGGTCTCTGGCGCGCTGCCCGCGTTCGGCCGGCGGTGACCACACTTGGGCGGCGCGGCACTGGCGCTGCGGGGAAGGAGGGGTGCTGGTCTGGGCTTAATTAGGCTTAGGGGGACAGAGGAGAGATGGGAGGGTTCAGAGGGGGACAAGGGCTTAACTAGCAACATTTGTTAGGCCAGATGATTTCTGCCTGCCACCTATTCGATCAAATGGTCGCAAGAACAAAATATTTGAATTTTGGGATGATTTTTGGTGGAGTGGTGTAACTTATGCTTGAGCATCTAGGTTTGCTTGGGATTTTGAAATGGAGTTCATTTGAGTAGTTTTTTGAGAAAGTGGCATCTAGACATATGAACTAGATTCATTTTTCAAATGCCATTTAAATTTAGAGTTTGAATGTTTTTGGGAGATCACTTTGGTACATCACTACTTGTACTAGCAAGGGGTGCAAAGATCCACATTTTTCTCTGTTCGAAATTGAGTGCTAGGAATGCCCAAAGTGGGCTATGTGATTAAAATGGCAAAATTGACCATTTGCTTATTTAATTCGTTTTGATTTATTTTTCCTTTGGGATTTGCTTGGGGATGATCTAGATGATGTGTAATTCACCTTAGAATCATTTTACAATCAATAGATCATTCAATCATGGCATTTCAAAACAATTCCTATTTAAGTGCACACACATATGAATGCTTAAAGATTTTTAAATAGAAAAAGGTTTTGTTAACCCTAAATTGGGTGGATTTGATCTTGATCACTTGGATTAAAGTTTTGGGATGTTACAAACCTTCCCCCTTAAACAAAATATCGTCTCGAGATTTAAGAAAGAAAACTAGGAACTAAAGAGATCTGGGAACTCAGTCCTAATGTAATCTTCTCGCTCCCAAGTGTCTTCTTCTTTGGTATGGTTGCTCCATTGGATCTTGAGAAATTTGATACTCCTGGTCCTTGTGGTTCTGTAGGCTTCCTCCAAGATACGGATGGGCACTTCACAATATGTCAGGTCCTTGTTGATATCAACAGCTCGGTGATCGATGTTCTTGAAAAATTCGGTCTTCTCTGGCACTTCTAAGCATTTGCGAGGTAACGAGATATGGAACACATTGTGGATGGCAAACATCTCTTCAGGCAGTTCTAGTTGATAAGATACTTCTCCTCGGCGATTCAGAATCTTGAAATGTCCAATATATCTGGGGGCTAACTTTCCAGACTAAAACGTTGGGTTCCCTTCAATGGTGAAACCTTGAGATATACAAAATCTCCGACATTGAAAGTCAGGTCTCTCCTTCTCTTGTCAGCATAACTCTTCTATCTAGATTGGGTAGTCTGGAGGTGCTCACGGACTTTGTGAACCTTCTCTTCAGATTCTCGGAGAATGTCGGGTCCAAAAATCTGACTCTCTCCTACTTGCGACCAATTCAAAGGGGTATGAAACTTTCTTCCGTATAGGAACTCAAATGGTGCCATTTGCAAACTAGCTTGATAACTGTTGTTATATGAGAATTCTGTGAAAGGCAGGCAGTCTTCCCATTTTGATCCGTACTCCAACACACAAGCTCTCAACATATCTTCTAAGATTTGGTAGACTCTTTCAGTCCATCCATCAGTTTGCGGGTGATAAGCGGTGCTGAAATTCAACTTGGTTCCTAATCCTTCTTGGACTTTCTGCCAAAATCTCGAGGTAAATTGGGTTCCTCGATCTGAGACTATGGTCTTGGGGGTTCCATGCAGACTAACAATTCTAGCAATGTACAACTCTGCTAGCTTCGAACTCTGGTAGGTTGCCTTGACAGGTATAAAATGAGCTACCTTGGATAGTATATCAACAATGACCTAGATTGAGTCATTTCCCCTGCCAGAAGTAGGCAAACCGGTGATAAAGTCCATTCTGACGGAATCCCATTTCCATTCCGGAATCTGCAATGGTTGCAACAGTCATGCGGGTCTCTGATGTTCTGCTTTGACTCTTTGACAGATATCACACTTGGTGATGTAGCTTCCGATCTCTCTCTTCATCTTGTGCCACCAAAATTGCTCTTTCAAATCTTGATACATCTTCGTTCCTCCACGATGGATAGAATAAAGAGTATCATGAGCTTCTTGCATGATAACTTGCTT
The DNA here is from genome assembly GCA_910589775.1 of Avena eriantha. Lineage (NCBI taxonomy): Eukaryota > Viridiplantae > Streptophyta > Magnoliopsida > Poales > Poaceae > Avena > Avena eriantha. The sequence goes on along the minus strand of OU342742.1, from coordinate 21,678,404 downwards.
CAGCTCCGAATCTGCTGGCACACAGATACGACCTTTGTACCACATAACTCCTTCTTTTTCTTCGGTGAATCCAGGTACCTTTCCTGTACCAATACGACGCTTGATTCCATCGATACTTTCATTTCCCTTCTGGGCTTCCTTGATTTGGCTAATCAAAGTGGGTTGAAGTTCAATGCTTGCTAAGAATCCTTTGCTAACTAGCTCAGTTCTAAACTGCTCCAACTCCTCATACAAACTTGGTTGCTTCTCCTTGATCATGGTGTTTAGCCTACACGACAATCTACTAAGAGCATCTGCTACCACATTCGCTTTGCCGGGGTGATAGTGAATGTCAACGTCATAATCCTTGATTAACTCTATCCATCTCCTTTGCCTCATATTCAGCTCCTTCTGAGTGAAAATATACTTCAACCTTTTGTGATCTGAATAAATCTCACAGGATTACCCATAAGATAATGACGCCATGTCTTCAATGCCAACACTACGGCTGCTAACTCAAGATCATGGGTTGGATAGTTCCGATCATGCTGCTCCAGTTGACGAGACATATACGTGATGACTTTGCCTTGTTGCATCAATACACATCCGAGACCAATCTTGGATGCATCACAATACACATCAAACGGCTTCTTGATATCTGGCATGATCAATATTGGGGCTGAAATCAATCTCTTCTTCAGCTCCTGGAAACTGGCTTCACATTTGTCGGTCCATTCGAACTTCTTGTCCTTCTTCAACAATTGGGTCATGGGCCTGGCGATGCTCAAGAATCCTTCTACGAACTTGTGGTAATATCCCGCTAATCCGAGAAATGCATGGACTTGGGTTTGAGTGGTTGGGGCTTCCCATTCTTCGACATCTTTGATCTTGGCAGGATCAACAGAGACTCCTTCGGCAGACACAATATGTCCTAGTAATCCTACTTCTTTCAGCCAAAACTCACATTTGCTGAACTTGGCATACAACCAATGCTCTCTAAGGGTTTCAAGGATGATTCTCATGTGTTGCTCATGCTCTTCTTCTGACTTGGAGTAGATAAGGATATCGTCGATAAACACAACGAAAAACTTATCTAGAAAATTCATAAAGATCTTATTCATGAGATTCATGAAATAAGCAGGGGCATTGGTTAATCCAAAAGACATAACCGTATACTCGTATAAACCATAACGAGTAGTAAAGGCGGTCTTAGGAATATCCGTTGCACGAATCTTAAGTTGGTGATAACCAGTCCTAAGATCGATCTTAGAGAACACAGTTGCTCCAGTCAACTGATCAAATAAATCCTCTATCTTCGGCAAAGGGTACTTGTTTTTGATGGTGACGACATTCAGCTTCCTGTAATCTGTGCACAAACGGTTGCCTCCATCTTTCTTGTCGACGAATAACACTGGCGATCTCCATGGCGATGCGCTTGGTTGAATCAAGCCTGTTGCCAACATAGCATCCAGTTGCTTCTTCAATTCTACTAACTCTGAGGGGTTCATGCTATAGGGTCTCTAGGCTATGGGTCCGATCCAGGGATTAGTTCAATAATGAACTCAATATCCCTATCCGGGGGCATACCGGGCAATTCATCTGGGAATACATCAGGGTATTCACAGACTACTCTGACTTGGTCTATGGTGGGCAGGGCTAGACTCTTGTTACACTTGAATTGACGGGGCAAGGTTTCAGATATATGCTCTACTGAGACTCCAGAGGTACTGGTCATGGTGATGGCTTTCTTGGCGCAGTCTATCAATCCTTTATGCTTTGACATACAATCCATCCCTAGTACTACTTCCAAACCTTTGGTTCCAAGTACTATTAGATTGGCATAAAAATCTATTCCATGTATTCTGATAGGCATAACTTTGCAAATTCTTCTAGCTTTTTGTAGTTGAACTTGGGATTTAAACTATCATGACATGCTTCAAGTTGGTTGGGTGAATCTTACTAGTGCATGAAAATTCTTCGGTGACAAATGAGTGTGATGCTCTAGAATCAAACAACACTCTTGCTAAAACTGAGTTGACAGAAAACACACCCAACACTACATCTGGTGCTTCTTGGGCTTCTTCGGCGTTCATGTGGAAGAGACGGCTGTTGCGGTTGTGAGGCTTCCCTGGGGAGAATCTTCTTCCTGGTTGAACACGACGCTGCTGTTGAGCTAGGGCATTTACGTTGGCAGTGGCGACAATCTTCTTGGGACACTCATTAGAGTAGTGACCATTCACTCCACACTCGAAACAAGTGATCTGTGACTTGTCTTTTGCTGCCACGGGCACAACATTGCTTCCAGTTCTCGGTGCAGTGTTGTTGTTGTTGTTGTTGCTCTTGGGAGGTGCACGGTTGAAATTTTTGGTGTTGCCAGGGTGATTGTTGTTTCCTCCGGACTTCACATTTCCTCTGCTACGGTTGGGGTAGCTTGGTTGAGACATTGGGGGTCGGTTGTTCCGAGGTGCATATCCTGCTGAAGGGTTGGGACGGTACTTCTGGTGACTGTTGGATCCAGCTTGGTGCATCATACAACGTTTGCGGTTGTCGTTTGCTTGATTGATCTTCCCTTCCATCTGAATGGCAGAGTCAACTAGCTCTTCGAGATCCTCGAAACGGATGTTGACGAGGACAGTCTACATCTCATCATGCAGTCCGTTCAGGAATCTCTCCTTCTTCTTGGCCTCCCTGTTGATCTCATCAGGTGCATACCTGGCTAGAGACAAGAATCTATCACGGTACTCCACTACAGTCATTCTGCCTTGCTTCAATTCTCGGAATTCATCCCTCATTCGGGTGACTAGACCCTACGGCACGTGGGTGCGGCTGAACTTGATTTTGAAGGCTTCCCATGTCATCACTTGAACATGGTTCACTGTGTGGATGCTGTTCCACCATGCTCGTGCATCTCCTGCCAAATAGTGGGTGGCAAAAAGAACCTTCTCGTTGGCATCCACTCCTGCTACTTCTAGGTTGTTCTCCATTGTCTGCAACCAGTCATCAGCATCTAGTGGGTTTTCAGACTGGCTAAAGATTGGGGGATTGGTATTCTAGAAGTTTTTGAGTTTGGATCCATGATGATTCTGATTTCCATGGTTCTGGTTGTTGTGAGCCATCTGGGCAATTTGCTACAGTGTTGCTAGATTAGCTTGGCGCTCTACCCTGCTTGCTTCACGGTCTGCAATGAGAGTCTGCAGAATCTGTAACATTGGGTCTTGCGATGAGCTGCTCCCTCCTTGGTTTCCACGAGTCATCTGAAGATTGAGGTAGATAAAGGGGTAAGAGGGAAAGTTCTAAGGTTCATGGTTTTTGGTTTCAAAATCTAAAACTTTGAGTTTGACTCAGGTTTTGCAACTAACTTCTTTTCATTCATTCAAGCAAAGCACATGATACAAACACACACACACCACAACATCAAAGGAAAATAGATGGTTTTAAGAACGATTCTGTAAGCTACGATACAATGGGACCGATACTCCTCATTCTACGATAGTGCTCTAGTGCATCTACTCATCATCGATGAAATCGGAGTCATCATCGTCGGTGTAGAAGTCCACGGCATCCTCCTCCAGAATGTCATCATCATTGCTGAGGTAAGAGTCCATATCTCCCTGGATATCTTCACCTTCCTCTTATTCTTCTTTTGCTGCGAGCTGAGCTTCTTGCTCCTTGATGGTCTCTCGAGGTCGGCCACCTTCTTGCGAAGACGGTCGATGGTGCAATCCTTCTTGGCACGCTGACGGCGAAGAGACTAACGATCCTTGACTAGCAGTGAGAAAGTCTGGGCCTTCTGGGCAGCAATAGCGAGGTTGTGGTTGGCGAACTCTCTAGCATTGTCCAATTCCTTCTGTCTATCATACAATAGGAAGTCAAGGTTCTCCACTTGACGCTTCAACTCCGGGTGACTTGGCATCTCCATGGGTATTCCCATAAAACCACGCCTTGCATAGTGAGCAAATCAGGTTCCTTGGATTTGGTTGACACTGAGGGCACACAGACGTGCGAGAGCTTCATGCATTGCCATGGCTAATCCATCTAGCCAGTTGTTCTCTCTCACGGAGAACTGGATCCTCCTGGACGTTGGTGCTTCTATCTTGCCTCGAAGATCAGTGGTGACTAGCCATTGTAAGTCTCCTCCTGGGGTCCAGGAAGTTGAGCTCCAAGGAATTCCGGATGCGGGCGTCCCAAGTACTCCGATAGTGCATCAAGATCCCTCTCGAAGATCAGTTGGCCTCTGTTGCCCAACTGGTAGAACTTGCTGAATTGAGTTTCCATCTATAAGAATGAAGGATGAGAGAGTTAGTGAAGTGATCAAGTGTATCAAAATTTTATGTAGTAATGTAAGAGTTTTTGAGGAACATGAATTTTTTTGAGAGAAAGAAGTACCAAGGATAAGAGAGGAAATAGTTTTCAAAAATACTCACTTTGGTTTTTGAAACTAAGTTTTTGTTCGGGCGTCCATCTAACTAGGGTCTCCTATGGTCAGGATGGCTCTGATACCAACTTGTCAATACCTAGATTTTTAATCCCAGATGCCTATTATGCCATACCTTGCAATCCAAGGATTACCATTTTTGCGAGACATAACAGATTGGATACCACAGTACATCATCCATTACAAACCATAATAAGGTCTTACAACAAATAAAGGATCTCATCATCCAGTCTTAATACAAACAAGTAGCCGAATAAATAGCATAGCGGTGGGGTCCATCTTTAGAGTCACAGGCAATACTGACGATGGAAGATAATCCTAGTTATCATAGTCGTCCTGCTATCCTTCATCTTGGTAATCTCCTTCATAGTATGGCCATAGGAATAGCCAGGGACAAAAGCCATGAGTACTCTTTAAGGACTCACAAACTATCACTAACAAGTAAGATAGTTCTAGTAGGAAATGCTAACTCTAAGTTTATTTGTAAAGTTAAGTTTGAAACATAAGCTGAGTTCTGAAACAAAGAAAGATAAAAGAAGTTTGAAAAACACTTAAGTGGGAACTTAATCATCATAGTCACAACTCTGTTGTGGTCAAGTCAAGTCACAATTCATTTCATAAGTTGTTTTCAAAACATCTGACAACGGAATAGTATGGCCACTCTAACTGTCCAAAACCACGGATGCGGCTATTTGAATAGTTTGACACTCTGTAGAGGTGGTACACTTTCACCACAAGATTCGATACATCTATCAGGGATAACCCTGAATCATCATACTTAGTATGCAGATAATCAAACATAACCTTTCCTTTACACACCCTAGTATAAGCACCTCTCCTATGAGCATGGCCTCCCAACCATGACCATCTGTCATCTTGGGCACTGCATAGGTGGACAACATTGAGAGGTAGCCTCAGCTCAAACCTCTCCCGCGAGGGAACGAATACTAATGCATATAAACTTCCGGCTAAGCCTTACCCAATTCAGGTGTTGTGGTTGTACGGTAAAATTGGAATGGTATCGCATCCGACCCAACCATCAGTTTTGTAAAAGGGCTAAGGCTCATGCCTCAACATTTTCATCATCATAATCCATTTGTGTTTCTCAACACATGTCAATACATCTCAATAGAATGACTCATCATTCCAAGGTTTTCACAAATCATTTTCACCAAGTATTCCCATCTAAAGTGGCTCAAGTTTTGGTTTAGTTCTAAACTACTAAGTTAATAGTGTCACTAATGTGGGATGCTAATCTCAATCTCATGCCATAGAATGACATCTAAGTCTATCTAGATAGGTCAAGTTTTATACTCTTTATGCTACCTTCAAACCAGTAGAGGACTTGGTAAAGTAAATAAAAGTAAAGCTTGTAAATAAAACCTTGAGTAGGTATAAGTCAAAGGGTATGACCAAAGCATGCCTAAAGCATTTGCTCAAGTTAAGGGAGTAAGTGTTAACTTGCTTAGTTCTAGCTTGTTAGGTATAATACTTGCAAGTGTTAGATTGCATTGTTAATGATGGCTTGCCTTGGGTAGTGCAGTGGTTGAAGTTTTCTTCCTCCTCCTCTTGGTAGAACTCCTCCTCCTCGAAAGCTTGGTCGGTACTATTGTCTATAAATACATACGAGATACACAATCACCAAACAAAGCTTAACTAGTCTACTTAGTACACTAAGGCACACATTTGATGATCTAGTATCATCACAAACATCACAAGGTTTAATGAACTAGTTTCATTCTTTTTATTTGAGAAAATTAATTTCTACTCATTGAAATTAACTAAGATTTAATATTCTCCAATAAAAATATGGGATCATGTGGACACATGTCATCACCACATATTCTAACATATGGGAATGTGATTTAAAGATTGGATCATATTTTAATAAGTTTAAGTTTAATAATTAATGATTTAAAGTGACTAGAAATGCCTATATAGCATTATTTTGGTACTAGTCCAAAGTCACTGCATGTAAACCTTAATATTATTACATATTCAGATAGGTATGGTTAAATGTGATTTTTGAGAGTTGGAATAAACTCAAAAGTTATTAGGGTTGATTTTATAAAAATGTTTGAATGTGCAAAAGCTCCCGTTTTGTTATTTTAACTAGGAGAGATCTCTAACTCTAAATGATTTAAATCCAACGGGCTTGGATAGAGATTTTTAGTAGCTTTCCAACAAAATGGAATCACTCAATTTGGTTCAGTAAATATTCCTGAAATGATTTTTAAACTAAGCCACAGAATTGATTCTAACTTTAAATAGAAAAACCTATATTTGAATTACTGGGTCAGCGCGGGAAACAAATGGGCCGGCCTAGTGGCGCTCAGTGGCGTAGAGGGCGACTGACAAGGGGGGACCGCATGTCAGCGACACTTAAAACCCGAAAAAGTATGGGGCAATCTGGGCCACACGATTAGAATAAGGATCAGTGGTCCACGGTCATCGTCGATGACAGACTCGTCGCCGGCGAGACTGAACCCTAGAGCGGTCTGTGGGGGTCTACTAGGGACGTACCAGGGCTCCAGCTAGTGCAGCTAGGTGGGCAAACAAACTGGTGGACGATGACGGGCTCATGCGAGGTCGCGGCAAAGGGCTGAGGTGGACGAAATCGACGACAACTTCTCCTCCTCTGCAGCGGCTACCTTCGGTGGAATTCCCGCGAACGGTGGATCGAGCGGCTCCAGCAAGAGAGGGGAAACAGTTAGTGGAGAGAGGGGAGTGAGATGGTGTGGCGATTGAGGCTGGGGGTGGCCTCTGTTGGAGATATGCCCAAGAGGCAATAATAAAGTGGTTATTATTATATCTTTATGTTTATGATAAATGTTTACATCCCATGCTATAATTGTATTATTAGGAAACACTAATACATGTGTGTTTTGTAAACATAAAAGAGTCCCTAGTAAGCCTCTTATTAAACTAGCTTGTTGATTAATGGATGATCATGGTTTCCTGATCATGGATATTGGATGTCGTTAATAACAAGGTTATATCATTAGGAGAATGATGTGATGGACACACACACCCATAGTAAGCGTAGCATAAGATCAAGTCATTAAGTTCGTATTGCTGTAAGCCTTTAAATGCATAGTAACCTAATCCTTCGACCATGAGGTTATGTTAATCACCATCACCGGGTGGATACTTTGATGACATCAAACGCCGCTTCGTAACTGGGTGGTTATAAAAGTGTCATTGGGTATTCTGAAAGTATGTGTTGAAGCGCATGAACCAAGATTGGGATTTGTCCATCCATATGACGGATAGATATGCTCTAGGCCCTCTCGGTGGAATGTCATCTAGTTAGCTTACAAGCATGTGACTAGGTCACAAGGGATGACATATCACGGAACGAGTAAAGAGTACTTATCAGTAACGAGGTAGAACTAGGTATGGAGATACCAACGATCAAACCTCGGATAAGTATAGTATCATGAGACAAAGGGAATTGGTTTCATATGTAAATGGTTCAATCGATCGCGAAGTCATCGTTGAGTACGTGGGAGCCATTATGGATCTCCAGGTCCCGCTGATGGTTATTGATAGGAGATGTGTCTCTATCATGTCTACATATTCACGAACCGTAGGGTGACACACTTAAGGTTCAAAGTTGTTTTAAGTAGATATGGAATGTGCGTTGGAGACCGAATGTTGTTCGGAGTCTCAGATTGGATTCGGGACATCACGAGGAGATCCGGAATGGTCCGGAGAATAAGATTCATATATAGGAGATCATTTTATGAGTTAGGAAATGTTCCGGAGTGTTTGTATGAGGATTCTAGAAGGTTTCGGAATGTTCCGGAAGGTTCTAGAAGATATCTTGGAGATTGCTCGAAAATCAAGATAGGGATCAAGGAGTCCTGGTGGGTCAAGACACGGATTCGTGGGGGAGGAGGACTCCTCCCCCCTCCCCAAATTCGTTGGCCATAGAGGAGGGGAGTCCTTCCTCCCCAGGCGCGCCTCCTCCCCTTAAATAGAAGGGCAGGGGCGCCCCCTCCACACACGCTCTCATAACGTCTAATCTCTGCCGCCTCTCTCCTCCACCATATTCTGCACAGGCATAGGCGAAGCCCTGCAGAATTCTCTACTCCACCACCACCACCACGCCGTCGTGCTGCTGGGATTCAGTGGAGAAGATCTACTACCTCCGCTGCTCGCTGGAACGGGGAGAGGAAGGTCTGCTTCGACTCCGCACGTGTGACCGACTGCGGAAGCGCTGCCGAATCGTGGCGCCGGAAGGATCGTCTACTTGACCAAGGGCGGAAGCGCTGCTGGAACGCGACGCCGGAAGGATCGTCTACTTGACCGAGGGCGGAAGCGCTGCTGGATCGCGACGCCGGAAGGATCGTCCACACGATCTTGAGATCGGCAAGTGATCGACTACATCAACCACGAGATCTAATCTTGTTAACGCTTTCGGATCTACGAGGGTTAGTTCCTATCTATCTCGTTGCTCATGTCTAATAGATTAGATCTTGGCTTTTATCTAGATTAGATCTGGGTTTTGTTCGTTCTTGCGGTAGAATTTTTTTGTTTTCCATGCTACGAACCCATCAACCTCCTTATATAGGCTCGACGAGGGGACCGACGGGTGTGGGCTGGCGTCTCCGGCGAGGGCGGTACAAGGGGCTACCAGCGTGGGCGAGGTAGGCGGACGGTGGGCGGTCTGCTGGCGGTCAGTTACGGCGCAATAGCGACGCTAGGGGCGGTGGCATTTGGTCGGGGACTTCCCGCGCTCTGGGAGACAGAGGCGGTGCTCGACGGCGATCATGGCGACTGTGGGTCGCGCGGCGGTGCACGACCGTGTCTGGCGGGGTGTGGGTGTCGAGGCGGAGCGGCGTGCACGATATGGTGTCGAGGCGCGGTCTGTGGCGTGCTGGCGGCGATCACGCTCTGGCGTGCACTACGCATGGCACAGAGAGAAAGAGCGGCACGGCGCTGAGGTGGTCCAGAGGCTGGCTTTGGCCGAGGGGTGGACAGTTATGTGCGGTAGGGTTGGGCGGAGCTAGGGGACGTGCTGGAATGGCGCGACTTGGTCTCTGGAGCACTGCTTGCGTTCGGTCGGCAGTGACCACACTTGGGCGGCACGGCACTAGCGCTGCGGGGAAGGAGGGGTGCTGGTATGGGCTTAGTTAGGCTCAGGGGGGACAGAGGAGAGATGAGAGGGTTCAGAGGGGACAAGGGCTTAACTAGCAACAGTATTAGTTAGGCCAGATGATTTCTGCCTACCACCTGTTCGATCAAATGGCCGCAAGAACAAAATATTTGAATTTGGGGATGATTTTTGGTAGAGTGGTGTAACTTATGCTTGAGCATCTAGGTTTGCTTGGGATTTTGAAATGGAGTTCATTTGAGTAATTTTTTTGAGAAAGTGGCATCCAAATTTGAGTAGGTTCTAGGATTTGCTTGGGGATGATCTAGATGATGTGTAATTCACCTTAGAATCATTTTACAATCAATAGATTATTCAATCATGGCATTTCAAAACAATTCCTATTTAAGTGCACACACATATGAATGCTTAACGATTTTTAAATAGAAAAAGCTTTTGTTAACCCTAAATTGGGTGAATTTGATCTTAATCACTTGGATTAAAGTTTTGGGATGTTATAGACACCACGGGTAACGAAGAAAAAATGGTAGGTTTCCGTGGGAAGCCCACGATCGAGCGAACATAAAAAAGCTACTTCGATCCAAATTAATATTTTTATATTTGTTTAGCCCACGATCGAGCGAACATAAAAAAGCTACTTTGATCCAAATTATTGTTTTCATATTTGTTTAGATTCGAATATATCTAATCATATTTTATTGCTAGATACATCCGAATCTAGCCAAATATGAGAATATTAATTTAGATCAGAACGAGTAGAAATTTCACAGTCAAGCAAATATTATGCCTAGTAAAAAGAACGGCGAGTCACTTAGAAAGTGGAAAAGCCAATTGATACATTAAAGTGCTAAATGTTAATCGTATTATGTACTAAAATATTTTTATAAACTTTATAAAAACAACAATTACGGTAACGTATTTGCAGGTATATGTGGTGATACGTGGGATAGTGGACATCCGCATAAATTTCACGGGCTTCCGTGGGACATCAACTTAAATTGTGTCAGACTGTGCGGGCGTATGCGGGCCTGCCGCGGGCAGCGACACTCCATCTGGCTGGCCCACATATATTACCAAGTCAAAGTCTCCTGACTTAGCTACAGGGTCAATGCGTGCAAAGGGGATCCAGAGCAGTCCGGACTCCGGAGGCACGAAAGAGTAGGAGTTCCGATTTGCCGCCGACGTGAATCCGGCTTTCCTTTCCGCACCCCCGAGTCGTTTCTCCCGACTATCTTATTTATTCAAGGAGGAGAGCCCGTTCTCAAGTTCATAGTTTTCGATCGAGCCGACGATTCCGAGGAATTCGAGATATCTGCAGATGTCGCCGCCGCTGCCGTGCCTCGCCATGGTGCACGGTGTAGGCGCCCAACACCACCCCCCCACCGCGACGACGCTGTTCAGCGTCGCCGACGCCAAACCCCTCGCCGGCGCCGTCGCCGGCGGCCGTGCCCTGGAGGAAGAGCTGAAGAACAAATACCTCTGTTCCACGCCGCAGGGGTGGATACTAGTCCACGACCGGGACGCCGGCTGCACCTACCTGCTGGACCCGCACAGCCGCGAAAGGATCCATCTGCCGCTCCTCGCGGTCGAGCAGCGCCTGATCCCGTACTGCAGCTGCCTTCTCCTTGGCGAGCCCGCGGCGCCGGGCTGCCCCGTGCTCCTGGTCGAGCCCATCGACGCCGTCATATGGTACTGCCGCGTCGGCGGCGACTCCGAGTGGACCAGGCACGAGTACGACATCGGGTCCGTGGGAGACGACTACTCCGTCGAGAAGCGGGTCATCGCCCCGATTGCGGCGTGCCGGGGCCGGTTCTACTTCAACCCCGTGCCCGGCGAGACGCGCGAGCTGGAGCTGCTCCTCCACCCCGGGGAGGCGGCGTTGGCGCCGGAGTTCGGGTCGGTCGCGATGGAGCCCGAGACGGAGGAGGACAGCTTCGGGACGGCCAAGGTGTTCATGGTGGGGACACACGACGGCGAGCTGTACAAGGTCGCGCTGGCCCTAAACGAAGGGAGGTACGACGAGGCCAGGGTCTTCAAGATGGACTTCTCGGAGAGCCCCCACCGGTGGAGCCTCGTGGACGGTCTCGGCGGCCTCGCCTTCTTCGTTGCGCCCATGTACTTTGGCGCCTCGTGCGTTCCCGTGGCCGGCGGCGGCAGCGGGATCCGGCAGGGCTGCGTGTACTCGCTGGTTGGGGCGGCCAAGAATTCTTTCAGGGTTTTCAATCTGAAAGATGGGACTTCAGAAGTCTGCAGCATCGAAGAACAGCAACCTGTGCTGGTAACAGTCGGGAAATCAAGACCGTGCTGGGTGATTCCAACCCAGCCAAGACCTTGATCCAGTCACCACGTCAATACTAGTCTTTTCTTTTTTCTTCTTCTATGTCGAAACATTTGTTCGGTTATTATTGTGGCAGTCATGCAATGTTTGGCACTCTGTTTATTTAGCTTCCATCGGAGCATCTCTAGCGGAAACCGGAAACACACGACCTACAAATGCTTTTCTCGGTGCCATGTAAACTGAGTTTTTAGCTCGAAAAATGTCACAGCGGAATAGAAACCGTATTCAGTGTTATCACGAGCCCCGTACTCAACCTGGAAGAACAGACGAACAAAGGAGTCGGAGTAATTTTTGTGTGCTGCGTACTACATACAGCATTTTCTGTTATCTCTCCTTTTATTTGGTTACAGAGGATAGCCACCGGCCCATGAAAAACGCACGCCACGATCTCGCTACAGCCGTGCCATCCCACGACCAGATCATGCCATGCGTGATCTACTCCTAGTCCCACTAATTCAGCTGACTTTTTCTGCCATGCCATCCCATAGCTAGCCAACTGACATCACTAACACTAACCTGACGAAACTGAGAACTATCTGACTGTTGTCGACAACACAGTGACGAGCAACAGTAAAAATAAACAGCAAATACTGAAACTAAACTAACAGTGCACAAGCTTTATTCAACATACACTCCCTAATGCTTGTGCGACTTCTCGATCTCCACCATCCCAATCTTTGCTCGCTGCTCCTGCAGTTTCCCACGCCCTAGTGCTTTGGTAAGCACATCAGCTAGTTGTTCTTCAGAACGCATGAACTCAATCAGAATCTTCCCGTTCTCCACACACTCCCTAATGAAACGATACCTGATTTCGATGTGCTTGCTGCGGTCGTGAAAAACGGGGTTTTTGCTGAGGGATATTGCCGATTTGTTATCGATGTTGAGCACCACTGAGCTTGCTTCTTCTATCTTGATCTCGCCGAACAGCCGTGCAAGCCAAATACCCGGTCAAGCGGCTGTTGTAGCTGCAACATATTCTGCTTCGCACGAAGAGATTGCCACCACTCTCTGTTTCTGTGATTGCCAGCTCACAAGATTGTTTTCCAGGTAGAACATGACGCCGGTGGTGCTCTTGCGAGTGTCAACATCGCCACCAAGATCACTGTCACTGTAGCCGATCAAGGGCGCGTCGTTGGCACCACGGGAGTAGTGTACTCCCCACTGTAGAGTCTCAGCTACATAGCGCAGGATATGCTTCACTGCAGCTAGGTGCTCTGTCGTTGGCGTTTCCATAAAACGTGAGACAAAACCCACGCTATAAGAGAGATCAGGCCTGGTGTGGACGAGGTAACGCAGCATGCCGACAATGCTGCGATACTCTGTTGCATCTGCAGGTTTAGCTGTACTCACCCTTCTGAGCTTGAATCGAGGCTCCATGGGAATGTGACATGGGTTGCAACCAGTCATACCACTTCTATCGAGGATCTTTGCAGCATATCCTGCCTGACAGAGATCAATGCCCCCACTGTGCTGGCGAACTTCAATTCCCAGGTAATAATTCAGCAGTCCAAGATCACTCATCTCGAACAGTGCCTTCATCTCTCCTTTGAAGAGGGCTAGACCCAGTAATGATCAAATCATCCACATAGACTCCAACAATCAGCCACGACGTCGTCGTGCCCCTGGCATACACTCCATGCTCTGACAGACATCTGCTGAAGTTGAGCTTTGTCAGACAACTATCAAGCTTTGTGTTCCAGGCACGCGGGGCCTGTTTCAACCCGTACAATGCCTTGTCCAGCTTCAGAACCTTGTTGGACTCGCCGTGCACGATGAAACCTGGCGGCTGTGCCACATAGACCTCCTCCTCGAGCTCTTCGTTGAGAAAAGCCGACTTCACGTCCATGTGGTGGACAGTCCAACCATCACGCGCTGCTAGAGCCAGTATGAGCCGCACGGACTCAAGCCTGGCAACTGGGGAAAATACCTCGTCGTAGTCGACGCCATGGTGCTGAACATATCCCTTTGCAACGAGCCTAGCCTTGTGCTTCACCACATTGCCATTTGCATCCTTTTTCACCTTAAAAATCCACTTGCGTCCAATTGGCCGGTGACCTGCAGGCAGTGCAGTCAGACGCCAAGTGTGATTGGCCTCAATGGATTTCATCTCCTCTGCCATCGCATCTCACCAACACTCATGCTGCTCAGCTTCTACAAAGGACCCAGGTTCCTCCCCGAACGCCAGATGTAACTCGAAGTTAGTATCGAGATCACTGTCCTCATCTTCAGGGGATGTCGGTTCTTTAGGTTGAACTGGCTGTTTGGCTGGCGTGTCCATGTACTTGCGATTGGGAAGGAAGATGCCATCTTTAGCTCGTGTCGTCATTGTGTGCACCGGAGCAAGCGTGCCCGGCGGAGGTGGAGCAGGGACATGTATTGGACTCCCACCAGTGATGTCTGTCGTTGAGCTTGGTGCCGAGGTGGGTGCTGCAGGTGTTGGCGGTGTCGACCTGCTGCCGCTCCTACTCCCAGTTGCAGGTGTTGGCGGTGTCAACCTGTTGCTGCTCCCACTCCCAGTTGCAGGAGTTGCCAGTGCTGGTGCCGTGCTGGGCACTCCCTGACCAGGGGATGCCGGTGCTGCTCCTGGTGATGTCCCACCCGTCAGTGCAGAGAGGGGATCGATCACAAAGCTCATACCTAAAACCGGAGTCCCTGCCTCTGTCCATTCCCATGCGCGCGCTTCGTCGAACACGACATCACGGGAGAAGTGCATGCGTCCGCCAATGGGATCATACAGGCGGTACGCCGTGCTGCCAGGCTCGTACCCAAAGAAGACCATGCATTTGCTCCTGTCCTCCAGCTTGCTCAGGTGTGGGCGCGTGTCCTTGGCGTGCGCGACACAGCCGAACACGCGTAGAGACTCGACGTTTGGCTTGCGGCCGTGCCATCCCTCGAATGGCGTATTCCCCCGCACACTCCTGGTGTACCCGCGGTTGAGCACATACACGGCCGTCGTGACGGCCTCTCCCCAGAAGCGCGGTGGAACGCCCATGCCTTTGAGCATGCAGCATGCAGTGCCGACAACTGTCTGGTTCCTGCGCTCCATGACACAGCATTCTGTTGTGGCGTGTAGGGAGCGGTGAGGTGACGCTGCACTCCCTGTTCGGCGAGGTAGGTGGCGAAGTCAATCGAGTTGAACTCGCCTCCGCGACCTGTCCTGAGCGTCTTGAGCTTGCAGCCAGTCTCGCGCTCCGCCCGTGCCTGGAATCGCCGGATCGACTCTGCTGCCTCATCTTTGCTGCGCAGCAGATAGAGCCACATGTACATGCTGTGATCATCAACCAGCAAGAGAAAGTACCTCTTCCCCCCAGGCATCGCCGGCGAGATTGGCCCACAGAGGTCACCGTGGACAAGCTCCAAGCGCTCAGTTGCTTAGAATTTTTCTTGCAGCGGAAATGGCACTCGTCGCTGCTTCCCCACTAAACATGCATCGCACACTTGCTCCACATGATCGATCTGCGGGAGACCGTCTACCATTCCTTGCCAACCCAATCTCCTAAGGCCATCGAAGTGCAAGTGGCCATAACTGGCATGCCAAAGCCATCCATTCTCTCCGGCGTGTGCTGCCAGGCACACCGGTTGCACGAGCTGCAGACAGGCGATGTAGAGCCGGTTGCACGTGCGTGGCACCTTGGCGAGGATGCGTTGCTGACGGTCTCGCACTATCATGAAGCCGTTCTTGACTTGTGTAGGACAGCCGATCTCATCGAGTTTTCCGATTGACACTATGTTGCTCTTCAGATGCGGGATCCAGTACACCTTGGTTAAGGCTCGGTGTCCGTCACCATCGACAGCAAACAGGACGGTTCCGCGCCCCTGGATCGCCACGAGGGAGCCGTCCCCAGACTTGACCGTCCCTGACACGGTCTTGTCCAGGTCGGCGAAAGCAGCCTCGTCGCCGGTCATATGGTTGGAGGCACCGGTGTCAAGATACCATGCGGGGTCGACATCCTCGAGCGAGCGCCTCAGGACCACGCGTGCCCGTTCTTCATTCAGGAAAACATGCTCGGCAATGTCGCTTGCCCCATCCGACGGAGAGAGACTCCCTGGATCATGAGAATGGTAGGTTCCTTGTCGTCGGCTTGAGCTTCCGCGAGGTTTGCTTGCTTTGCCTGCTTGCGCTTCTTTTTTCGACAGTCACGAGCCCAATGGCCCGCGTTCCCGCAGTAGTGACACTTGTCATGATTGGAGTCAGCGTCTTTGCCGTCCTTGCCACGGCTACCATCACCACCAGCTGGTGCTTTGCCTCTCCCACCGCGGTTGCGGCCCTTTCCGCGGCGTTGGCCATCAGACGAACCGCTTGCGCCATGGTTGACGTCCCTCTTCTGGAGCGCACGCCATTCTTCTTCAGTGAGAAGGAGGCGCCCTCCCGCGTCGACGCCTACACGCATCGCCTTGATCGCGTCCCAGGTAGCCTTCGCGTTGTCCTTCGCGGCAAGTACAAGTACTATCTCTGACGGGACCGAGCGCAAGATGGCGCTCAACGCCTGTCTCTCCTGCCGCTCGCTCGCATCGTCGAACTCGACGGCTTCCCAGAGGCCGGCGCCCTGGAGATGCACCCGCATGAGGATGGCCCACTCCGTGTAGTTCGTCCTTGTGAGTGTCGGGTAGGACACCCCGCCACTGCCACCGCCGCCGTCCCGGATGACCTCGCGCACGACGACCTCCCCACCTCCTCTCCTGGACAGATTGCATCCGCGACTCGGTGAGTGACGTCGATCGGTTGCCGCTGGACTGACGGATCGCCTCGATGAGGACGTGGCTCCACCTCGCCCTCCCCCCATGCCTGGTGGCGGAGTGGCGCTGGTGTGAGCAGGTGCCGAAGTGGCGCCGGAGTGGGCACCGCGGCCTTGGGCGCCTTGTGGCCCTTGCGCGCCGCCGCGCCCAAGATTCTGTGACATCGCTCTGATACCACTGTTATCACGAGCCCGTACTCAACCTGGAAGAACAGACGAACAAAGGAGACGGAGTAATTTTTGTGTGCTGCGTACTACATACATCATTTTCTGTTATCTCTCCTTTTATTTGGTTACAGAGGATAGCCACCAACAACCCATGAAAAACGCACGCCACGATCTCGCTATAGCCGTGCCATCCCACGACCAGATCATGCCATGTGTGATCTACTCCTAATCCCGCTAATTCAGCTGACTTTTTCTGCCATGCCATCCCATAGCTAGCAAACTGACAACACTAACACTAACCTGACGAAACTGAAAACTATCTGACTGTTGTCGACAACACAGTGACGAGCAACAGTAAAAACAAACAGGAAATACTGAAACTAAACTAACAGTGAACAAGCTTTATTCAACATTCAGACTGAAAATTTAGAAAAAATAGGCACGCACCAATTTTAGCTAGATCATGTCGCACTTCATCGTGCCCAGTTTGAGTTCGTCGACAATTACACAATAATTTACATATACGACGGAAACAAAAGGTGCGGCGATGATGCTGCCCTGCCCTACCTACTATGACCAAAATGGGCTCCGGGATACCTCACTGGAGCCTAGGACGTGGCGGCAAGCTCAGTCGGAGTCGGAGATGACGACGACCTCCTACGCCTTATCCTGCTTGACGCGGGCGCGCTCCCTGTTCATGGCCTCCCGTTGCGCCGTCACATATGCATGGTGCTGGTCGCGGCGGCATCAGGCGGCCTCTTGTGTGCAGCGCTCCCTCCTCTGTCGCTCCTTGTCCTCGCCCCCTCCCTACCGAGCAGAGCCCATCGGAGGTCTTCTGCCTCGCGCTTGTCCGCCCCCCGCGTAGCTCGTGTGGAATGGGGCTGCATATAGTCCCCAGTGCGCGGCGCTCGATGTCGTTATCGTAGGCGTAGTCCATGTCGATCATGTGCTCCCCCGAAGACTCGTCGCTAGACGACACATACGTGTCTAGCAAGGATGGGGGCTGATACATTGCAAATGTATCTATATTTTTTGATGTTCCATGCTTGGTTTTATCCGCTTTCTTGTGTTTTGTTCCAACTTTGGAGTACTTTTCATATGATTTCTTGGACTAACCTATTAACAAGAGCCACAGTGCCAACTACCTGTTTTCTGCCGTTTTTGGTTCCAGGAAAGTCAGAAAATGAATATTCTCAGAATTGGACGGGACAAAAGCCAAAGTGCCTATTTTTCCGGAAGGGATCAAGTGCTAGAATACGAGACGGAGAAGGGCCAGGGAGCCACCACACCACCTGGCCGCGCGACCAGGCCTGGCCCGCGCCAGGGGGTGGTGTGGCCGCTCCCGGCATCCCCTCGGCCTCTCCTTCCGCCTATAAGTTGCCCTCGGGACGAAAACCCTAAGTGCCCGATCAAAAAATCCACAAAAGAGTCTGTAGCCGCCGTCATCTCCATCCCTAGATCGGGAGGGATCTGAAGCTCTTCCCGGCACCCTACCGGAGAGGGGAATTCACCCTGGAGGCCTTCTTCATCACCATGCAAGCCTCCGATGTGATGCGTGAGTAGTTCATCCTTGGACTACGGATCCATGTAGTAGCTAGATGGCTGGTTTCTCCTCCTTTGTGCTTTCATGTTTAGATCTTGTGAGCTCCATTCATGATCAAGATCATCTTTTTGAATCCATACATGTTGTGTTTTCGGGGATCTGATGGATATTGAGATGCTATTTCAGATTGATTATTGATTCTATCATGTCTTTGTTATTTGAGATCTTGCATGCTTTCCGTTGTTAGTAGCTATCTTGGCCAAGTAGATGCTAGCAACTCCAAGAGTTAGTATTTATGCTCGATAGTGGGTTCATGCCTCTGGTAAACTGGGGAAGTGACAGAAATCTCTAAGGTACTAGATGTGCTGTTGCTACTAGGGAGAAAACAACAATCCTTTGTTCATAGAACAATCGTATTGTTTACTTTACACGTAGTTCGTAAAGCAATTATCTGTTGCTTGCAACTTAATACTGGAGGGGGTTCGGATGATAACCTGAAGGTGGATTGTTAGTCATGGATGCAGTTGGATGGCGGTCTATGTATTATGTTGTAATGCCCAATCAAGTCTCAGAGGAGACAACATGTTTAGTATATGCATGTATTGCTTTCTCGGTGTTTGTCAATTTCCCCGCTGTAATTTGTTCACCCAACATGTTATCTATCTAAGGAGAGCCACCTCTAGTGAATTATGGATCCCGGTCCTCTTTTTCTTTACATACAATCTACAATAGTTTACTGCTTTCTGTTTACTTTCTGCAAACTTTTACTTGTTTCCATTCGATACGTTTAATCCTTTGTTTTCCGCAAACACGATGAGATTGACAACCTCATCGCAAGTTGAGGACAAAGTTCTGTGGTTGTGTTGTGCAGGTCTCCACGTTGCTACTAGCACCGGTAGTGCGCCCTGCCAAAGCTCGGCTAGTAACACCTTTGAGGTGTTTCTTTGCTCCTACTGGTTCGATTAAACCTTGGTTTCATAACTGAGGGAAACTTGCTGATGTGCTCATCATACCTTCCTCTTGGGGTTCCCAACGAGCTCTACATCAACCACGAGCCATCAACACTTTTCTAGGCGTCGTGCATTGAGCCATCAAGCGATTTTCTGGCGCCGTTGCCGGGGAGTCAAGGACATCTTCACAAGGGGAGTCCCTCATAACCAATCTCTTTACTTTGTTGTTTTTGTTTTGCTTAGTTTTCTTTTTTCTTTGTTTGCTTGTTTTGTTCTTCAAAAACCCAAAAAAAAAGTTTTACTTGTTTGCTTTCTTATTTGAAAACCCCAAAAAATGACTACTCTTGAAAACACTAAGTTGTGTGATTTCACTAGCACCAACAACAATGATTTTATGAGCACACATATTGCTCCACCTGTGGCTGAAAATACTTTCTTTGAGATAAAAACCTGATTTGCTCAATCTTGTTATGAGAGAACAATTTTCTGGTATTGGTAATGAAGATGTTGCTTCCCATCTAAATAACTTTGTTGAACTTTGTGAGATGCAAAAGCATAGGGATATAGATGGTGATATTATTAAGCTAAAATTGTTTTCTTTCTCTTTGAGAAGAAAAGCTAAAGAATGGTTGAATTCCTTAACTAGGAATAGCATTGATTCTTGGACTAAGTGCAAAGATGCTTTTATTGGAAAATACTATCCTCCTGCTAAGATTATATCCATGAGAAGTGAAATAATGAAGTTTAAACAACTTGATAATGAGCATGTTGCTCAAGCTTGGGAAATAATGAAATCTTTGGTAAAGAATTGTCCCACTCATGGACTGACTGCTTGGATGATCATCCAAACCTTTTATGCAGGATTGAATTATTATTCAAGGAACCTATTGGATTCAGCTGCTGGAGGTACCTTTATGACCATCACTTTGGGTGCTGCAACAAAACTATTGGACAATATGATGGTTAATTATTCTGAATGGCATACTGAGAGAGCTCCACAAGGTAAGAAGGTAAATTCTGTTGAGGAAACCTCCTCCTTGAGTGATAAGATTGATATTATTATGTCTATGCTTGTTAATGGGAAAGCCCATATTGATCCAAATAATGTTCCTTTAGCCTCTTTGGTTTCTCAAGAAGAGCAAGTTGATGTGAACTTCATAAGAAACAACAACTTTGGCAACAATGCTTATGGTAATAATGCTTATAGGAACAATTTTGGTAACAACAATTATAAGCCATATCCTCCCAACAATGGTAATGCTTATGGAAATTCTTACAATAGTAATAAGAGTGCTCCCTCTGAACTTGAAGTTCTGCTTAAAGAGTTTATTAGTAAACAAACTGCTTTCAATAAAACTATTGAGGAAAAACTCTCTAATGCTAAAAGAAATATAGCATCTTTGGCTGAAGCTCAATCTTCTTTGAATAAAATGGCTGCTAAACCTGAAACTAATGATAATCCCTTTGCAGCTACTAATGCTATACAAGTAAGAATTGATGAAAATGTTAGACTATTAGCTGAATTACATGCTAAGTGGGAAAGAGAAGATGAAATTGCTAGAAACAGTAGTGTTTCTACTATTACCACCACTAGTGTTGAGGCTAGTAATAGTTCTACCACTTTAGATGATAAAGTTGATTTTGATCTTGATGGTTGCAACATCTCTGAAGTTATTAAGTTTCTACAAAAGCTTGCTAAAAGTCCTAATGCTAGTGCTATGAACATGGCTTTTACAAAACACATTACTGATGCTCTCATAAAGATTAAAGAAGAAAAGATGAAACATAAAGCTTCTATTCCTATAAAGCAAGAGGATGGTTGGGAACCCATCATTAATATGAAAGTGAATGACTTTGATTTCAAAGCTTTGTGTGATCCTGATAGTAGTGTTTCCATTATGCCTAGAAGTATTTATGATATGCTTGATTTGCCTCCTCTTGAAGATTGTTATTTAAATGTACCACTTGATGATAATGCTAAAAAGAAACTCATGGGGAGTTTCAATGATGTTCTTATTATGGTTAACGATTCCTATGTCCCTGTTGATTTCTATGTTTTGGATGTTGAATACAATGCTTCTTGTCCTATTACTTTGGGAAGACCTTTTCTTAGAACTGTTGGTGCCATCATTGATATGAAAGAAGGCACCATTAAATATCAACTCCCACTCAAAAAAGGTATAGAACACTTCCCTAAAAAGAGAGAAAAGATTTCTTTTGCTTCTCCTATGAAAACAAAATTTGGTCTTAATGCTTCTTCATTTGAGAACACTTGATTCTTTCTTTGCTTCTTATGCTTAACTTAAAGGCGTTAAAGAAAAGTACTTGTTGCGAGATAACCCAAGAGTTTTAGTTGAGTCTTGGAAGTTATTACCTCTGTAATAACCTCTCCTTATCCTTTTTATTTGCTTTTTGTGCCAAGAGTAACCTCTAATGAGAGTGAAGTAATGATTGGAAAAGTTGCTGTCCCGAAATTTTAGACCATGCTATTTCAAACTCGGATAATATTCATGCAGTTTGTGCTTATATATAACTGACTAATGAACTTTTATTTTATTTTGTAGGATGACAATTTCACACCGACGCCATCGTGGATCATCCTCTACAAGCAGTGCTCCACACGCGGAGGAGATTGCTACATGTTCAGACATGTCCGTTGCTACCAATGATGGCATGGAGGCGCCACCTGCAAAATCTTTCTTAAGAGGTTCCTCTGAGCTTCCTCCACCTATTGCAAACGAGTCTGAACGCCCATTGATTAGACCCGATGGGGACACGTGAGTTATTCATAATCCATACACTTGCATCAAAATTGCAACTTGACACAGCTTGATGTGTTTGACATATATCTATTTCTTGTTGCTAGGCACTGGTTAGAATTGCCTAAACTGAGAAATGATGTGAGGAAGCCAAATGGTGTGCTAACAATTCTTCTAAAGACACATCATCCTGGTGTGGTCATGCATAAAGGAAAGTCTGTTTTTGCATCAACATGGGCACACTATAATCTAAAGCCTAGTGATGGTGGTTGTTCAAAAGCTAAGGATGTCGAAGAAGAATTTTGGGTAACACAACTTGGTCCTTCATCTAAAATCGTGTTTCTGCAATACATATGTTCGCATGATCATTACCACTATAATAACTAGGAATGATTGTAGTTTTTCAAGATTTGTGAGCTCACATGACATCTACGACTGCAATTAAATTTTGTGCTTTTGTTTGAAGTTGCGGTTTAGGCATGAGCCTGAGTATGAAGCAACGGCAAAGCTCCATGTTGGCAAATGTTGCAACCAGCTCTTGGTAAGTGTCCTGTACTATGCTCGCATCCAGGCCATACAGGACCATGCATACAAAACTGAGAATCATAGAATGAAAGACAAACTTGCTGGACGGCGTTATCTTGAAAAAAATGAGTACATGGCACAAAGACCATGGTGGTGCACTGAAGTTTCATGGGAGGTATTAGTTGATGAATGGTGTTCTAGTAAATGGATCGAGCAGTCTATGAAGAATCGTGGTAATCGCCTCACCTCCAAATACAAGGTCCATAGAGGTGGATCCAATTCCTTGACGGCAATTTGCCAAAAACTGGTAAACTCCTAACTTTTGAACAAATTAAGTTTGTTTGTTAGGAAATTACTTAGTTTATTCTTTTCCTAGTCTGAGAAAGAAGGAAGAGAGGTATCTAAGATCGAGGCATGGATGCACACACATAGAGGAGCTGATCCAAATAAACCCGATGTGTTAAATAGTGTCGAAGCCTCCAAATGCTTGGTATAATATCCACCGTACTTGATTCTGAGTTTTACTTAATTATTTGACACATTATTATTGAACCATATGTACATTTGGTGTGTTGTGTGTAGGATATTACAAGCAAAAGGTAGCGAACGTGCATGGTAAGGACTATGATTGGTTGCATTCCCCAATTGTACTGCAAGCACTTTATGAAGCCGGTAAGGGGAAGCCGCATAGTAAGTGGTCACTATTTAATGGTGTTGTGGACGATAAAGAGACTCTTAGGGAGGTGCAAATTAGTCGCTCTTCATCTTCCTCAAAGCGCCAGCGGCAAGAAAATGATAGAAGGATTGCTGAACAACAAGAATTAATGAAGAGACATGCACTCAGTATGACTGAATGGGGGAAATCTGTCCAGGCTACAGTGGAGAATAGCCTTGGTGGTCTGCAAAAGTTTCTTATGGTGTGTATATATTTATGCAGTCATCTTGTTGCTATTTAAGCCACTGGCTATAACTGCCCAATTAATATGAATCATTTCAGACTGTTGCAGCATTACAAGGAATTCCAGGACCTGAGATTCCACAAATTGTTATACCCCCACCTCCAGCTTTTCCAACATCAACCACTTCATCTCCGTCTCCATCTCCATCTCCGGTCTTTTCTCTAGAACTGGTATGTGAAGTTCCCAAGTAATATTCCTATGTGTATGTGGATTAGTGTGAATACTCCCTTTACGTCCTTAAAAAAAGAACATTGACTTTACATGCATAGTCTGAATAGGCACATGTAACTAGTGTTATATTATTTGTACATGTGTATTGTTTCTCAAATATCTAATATTGGCACTTGTGCAGCCCTCTGCCGGTGAATCGGTAAATGGTGCAGAAAATGACAATGCATTGCACATGGCGGGAGAGGGGATGTTTGGTGGCTTCTTCGACGCAAATGGTAATGATGCCAATGGTGTTTCTGTTGGAAATTTATCCCCACTCGGTGATGATCTACCTACATTTTGAGATATCTATGTTGGGGCAAAAGAAGCGTGGTCTCCTTTTTGTGTTGATCAAGTAGCTCTTGCTACAAAATGAATATGGAAGTGTCGACTTGCATTTCGCTTCTTTGGTCACTTTCCAGAGCCTAGACAATGTTAGTTAGATGCTATTTTGTAGCGGGGATCCATTTTTTGCGAAGGCTAATATGCATGGTTTGTGTTCCATGCTACTAGCCTAACTGGATAATCTTAACCAAGAGTGTGGCTGAATGCCACTATTTGTAAACGACTTGTATTAAGCAACTAGAATGGTATTATATGAATCATGTCTTGACATTAAGCAATCAGATTCAAACGTATGATTTACGTGCTTTGTGCAACGGTCATGTATAATTGTTACTACTAATTAATTATATATGCACAAATCAGATACTAATATGTGGTAGTTATAAAACTATTATATATCACTATTCCTTAGGGTTTCTAAGCCCAAGGGGATGTATGTAACGACTTCCGTTACACGTATTTACCTAGGGTCTACAGCAAACCCAAAGGAAACCTACTTTACATGTCAGCAGGTGTGGTCGCAGGCTATTTGGTTCCCTAGGGCTCATAACCCACGGGAAACATACTGTTACCTAGGGTACTGATCTGGGCACCCAAGGGAAAATGCGATTCCCCCACCAATGGGACCCTAGGGTTCATTCCTTAGGGTGTACCCTAGGGAAACCTTTTCCCCTAGAGTTTTAGCCCCTTTGCTTAGGGTATCCGACCCTAAGGCTATTTGCAAATTCTAGTAGTGAAACAGATTTCTGTGCTTCACCATAAAAATTCCTGAGAGAGCTCTGTATGTCGGATTGAGCTGTAAGTTTTTTTGCTTCTGCCCCAGGTTGTTATATAACTTTAGTTAGTTCAACACTTTTTGATTTGAGCAACAGAAGGTCTTCGAAAAAATTCGTCTTTTACCTGCTGGTCTGTTTTGACAGATTTCTGCCATTTTCTGCATTTGCTTCTTGTTAGTTCCTTCTTGAGTTTTTTTGGGGAACTGAGCTTTTTGAGGGAAGTGCTACAGTATCTAGTGTTCTAATGAAAGTTTATTTGGTGTTAGAACTAAACATTGAGACTTATTTATCTTAAGTGCACTAATGTTGCTAATGAGATTGTGTGAAGTTTTGTATGAAGGAAAATTTGCAGGTGTATGGAAGGAAAGAGTAATGAGATGAAGGATGGACTAAAGCTCAAGCTTGGGGATGCCATGCGTGTCACCCCAAGAAATATCCAAGAAGTACAAGCGTCAAAGCTTGGGGATGCCCAAGGCATCCCCTTCTTCATCAATAAAAATCCCAGGTTTCTTCCAAATGCTTCATTTTTATTATTTCATGCACAATTGTGTTTTTCTTAGAGCGTCTTCTTTTTCGTTTTTGTTTTGGTTTTTAGTTTCCTTGGTTTGCTTAGTTTTCGGAATAAATTGGTTGGACCCCCACTTTCGTACATTTGGTTTGCAAATAGTTTGGTTTGGTTTAGAAAAGAGTAGGAAAGTTCATACTTATGTGGTAAAAAGAGCTGGTTTTTGACTGTGGCCTATGCTTTGTCATGACATGCTTGATATTGTTTTGGCTTTATGCTTAGTATTCTTTGCTGTAGCATGACTTGTTATAAACAATTGAGATTGCTTAATGTGCCTTGGATGAATCATGCGTTGTTTTAGCATATTAAAGCATAGTATAGTGGTATTCTCCTTTGATGCTTTATTTGGGTTGACTTGGCACATGCTCACACCATGTTATGACTATCCAAAGTCACCATAGCCTTAATGATCCTTTAGTTTTCAACTTGTAGTATCACTTTATGCTTTGATCAATGATGTTTTGTCCTCTGCATGATTATGGCCATTATTGCTCTCTTAGTTTGTCGCTCCCAGTCTTTTGCTAGCCTCCACAACAAAGTATGAGTTCCACTCATGCATCCAACTACCTAAACCAAGTTTTTCCAAAGAGTCCACCATACCTACCTATTAGCTTATGCTATTCCAAGTATATTCATGCTTTTGTTTACCTTCCACTTGTTATGAAAAAACTAGTGATTAAAGCTCTCACGAACTTGATGGCACACTTTACTTTATTGCCTCTAATAAACTTGAACCATTGGGTCCTTCTTTGTTGCGTATATGCTTGCGCTTTATAAGTTGAAATTAGCAGAACCATGTTTCATGGGGAACACTTTCAACATTAGTTTGGTTTGGTTTGGAAAAGAGTAGGAAAGTTTGTAACACCCTCAAATCGGCCCTATGCAAGTTTTAGCCCTTTCCGCCAAACTCGCATAGAAACGATTCAAGGACGCCCACTAGGCACTTTCGTGCGGGTGGATAACGAAGTAATACCATTACACAACAGTCCTCGATGGGACCCACAGAACAGATATATATAAAATAGTGACTCAACGAGTCAAGAATACAGATATAATATACAAAGATCCACATCACCTTGAAACGACAGAGCGTCCGGCTACGGACAAGATGCAAATGGGGCTAAGAGCCCTAAAGAATAACCAATGGCGTCCATAACACTGCCCAGGCCAAGCCGGAAGGGTAACCCTGCTAACGACGGCGATCTCAAACCTGCTAAAACAAAAGGGGTGCCGACAAAGGGCGAAGGAAAAGAGGAGCGTCAGTACTGAGGCCAGTACACGGCGAGGCTAGAATTCGGCGTCTCTCGCCTACATAGGTATGGTGGGCTGAAGCGGCAGTGCAGCGGCACTAGACACCTATAGAGACTCGGTATCACTGGCGGCTATTAGAGAGGGGTAAGAAAGACCTATTCGGATCCAACCTGAAGCTAACACCAAACAAACCCATCCTGGTATTTCCCCCTCGAGACCAAACGGGGAAATCGGACCAAGGAACTCACACAGTTGGCAGTTTTATTCATTCCATTATAATTGAAGCACTTACTAGTCAGGTATAGATAGCGTGGGCCGTCCTGATAGCATAAGTAGTGGGCAGTTTTAATTAACATTCCGTTGTAGTTGGGACATTAACTAGTCAGATATAATTGTCCTGAGGAATCCCAAAACCCAGCAATCGTTGGCACTTTTATCACATTCCATTGGAGTTGCAATACTTACTAGACAGGTACAGCATATCACGAAACAACCCCGATCCACCAGTTGTTGGCATTTTTAATATCCATTCCGTTATAGTTGCATCTGATTACTAGTCACATATTAAGTCAAATTTATAGCACTACTTTAGTTATGCTTGTCTATGATCGAGATACTGTGCTCCAAGTCGTCCATAACCGCGGACACGGCTTTCAGAAAGTTTTACCCTGCAGGGGTGCACAAATAGCAACACACACTTGATCAACCTCGGAAAAACCAACTCAAAACCCAACGAGGCATTCACGACAAAGCGATCACAGGATTCATAAATATTTCAGGGGGCCACCCCACTAAGCTACCAGCAACGAAGTTGGCCGGCTTCGGAACGGACCCAGGGTTTGTGTGGACGGCTATAAACGACTGGGAACCCGAAAGTGTAACTAGGCTTGTCGATACAGCAAAAACGTGTCACGATCCTAAACAGTACAGGTGCTCCTCGCACAATCGTAAATAAAGCAGTAACATGGCATAAGTACAGGATAGTAATAAAGCCCCAAACTACTTTGTGGCCCCAAGAAATAGAAATGAATCAAGCTCTGGCTCAGAAGGGTCCATAAGGCCTCCCGGATGTGGATAGTGCGAAAAATCAAGGAACATGTATCAAGTACTCGGGGTCCTACGGGACACAAGTGAGCGTGGAAGAACCAAATAACATCTATTGCCCACCGATGCCTCTGCATTAGTTATATCTAGCATTTTAATAGTTGTATTTAAAGTCATGATCATCTCCACCAATAAGCATCTCCACCAATAAACATCTGCCATCAATCCAACAACTGTGGTACTTGACAACCAAGATCGCTCCTGAGCAAGCAACTACGACTCGCAAGGCCCGCTATCTACCAAACACAGGTAATAGGAGATGTCCAAGGCAATATAGAGGCTGCACGGGATATATTTGGTGCACGGAAAACTAAAGCATCGCGACACGGATAGCAATAGATCAACAGGAGGACGCAAAGACTATAAAATGCAAAATAGGTAGAAGGGGAAGAGATGCTCGCCTGGGAAAATGCTGCCGAAGGTTCATATCCGAAGAACTTGTCGATACTCGCATCCACTCATCGGTCTAATCCGCGAAGAAGCAAAGCACTAAAAGAAACACCGGATGCACTATTTAATATTACGGCAGAAGATTCGGCATGATTATGAGATGATGCAGATGCGGTGCAAATGGGCAGTATTAAGCGGAACCGGGGTCCCGACAATTAATTCATCGGTTCAAGTTATTTAGAACCCCGCAATTTAAATGTTGTATGAACAGGAAGACATGGGGCAACGGTTCGCTACTCAAATTCAAATGGAGCCAATATAAGACTAGAAAAGCCCTCATATAGACTCCATATTTAATTATGATGTGAATTGGCATAATGCCCCCAAACCCACATGATGCGATGTGAATATGAACCATTTAATGTGCAACAAGTGATAATGTTATTGTTGTAAAAATAATGGGGGTCTCGGATAGGGAATCACATTAGGATTCGGTGAACTTGGGTTCCGGGGTTCGACGGTCTCGGCGGGATCGGTCTCGGTCGGCGGATCCGGGAAGGAGAACTTGGTGCGGCGCCAGGTTCGGGATCGGTCTTCGGATCGTGTCGACGGTCTTGGTGTCCGGGGATTCTTCGGGTTCTTTTCACGTGTTAGAAACACTCTTGGGTTCGGTTCCCCTGTGCACATCTTCTATACGTCTCGCGATGACTTGATTCAACCCATCAGGAATCCACAAATTGAGTCTAGATACAGGGTGACTTCTGGCTGTTGTAGTTGAACGAGTGCAAACACACATAGCAGCAACGGGCCACCACACGCGGATGCAAGCCGAGGAAGAGGTCGGGGCGGCCAGCGGAGAGAAGCACAGAGGGCGGCGGGGTCGACCCCCCGATGGCGCGTGCGACTGAGCTCGGCTCGGGGAAGACGGGACCACGCGATCGGCGGCTCTCTGCTCAGGGACGGGCCGGGCTCCGGCGAGGCGGGGTGAGGCCGAGGTGCTGGGACAGGAGCTCGGGCCCAGACCTGAGGAAAGCGATGCGACGGCGAGGGGGCGGTGGCTCGGGAGAACGTCGTCGGAGGGGAGGCGGGGCAGGCGAGGTGGTGACCAGGCCAACGGCGGGCGGCCTCCGGTGGCGGCCTGCGGAGGAAGGCGTCGGCGGTGGCGAGGAGGAGAGCGGCGGCGCCTGCGGGGAAGGAGGAGGTGCTAGCGAGCGAGGCAGCGAAGGGCGGCCTCAGCGTGGGGTTGGGGAAGGGGAGACGACCGGAGAAGCGCGTAGAGGCGGCGGTGGACGGCGAGGTCGGCGGGGCGAGGCCGAAGGGAGGGGCGGCGGAGGAGGAAGGAGAGCAGCGGCGGGGCTCGGGGAGCTTGAGGACGGCCACCGTAGAGGGAGGGTTCGGCGGGGACGGGCGAAACCGGTGAGGTCCTGGCGGCGGGGGGGGGGGTCGAGAAGAGGTGAGGAGTGGAGCGAGGCCGAGCAGCGGGGCTCGGGCCGGAGGCGGCGGGGCAGAGGAAGGCCGGCGGCGACGGGCGCCTGGGAAGGAGGCGGCTCGGGGAGGGGAGAGGTGCGAGCGGTGGACGCGGGGTAGGTGGCATGCAGGGGCGCGGGGGAGAGGTGGCTGTCGGCGTGCGGGGTGGGCCCAGGGACGGGGCAGGGGAGTAGGGAGTTTGATGGGCGGTAGGTGGGGCCTGGCCCGCCTGGGGCTGCGCGCCCAGGTGCGTGTATGGCGCGCGGGAGGCGGGAAAAGGTGGCCAGGCTGGCCAAGAGGGGGGTCGGCCGGCTGTGTGGGTGTGAGCGGTGTGTGTGTGGTGTGTTGGGTGAGGTGGAGGGAAAAAGGGTGGGTCTGGTGAGGTGGCGACATGGGATTGGAGGGGGTGAGGTGGAGGGCTAGGTAGGATTAGAGTGGGTAGAGTATTTGGTAGAATAGGTTTTGGGGAAACTGGTTTTTGTACTGGGGGTGGCCGACTGGGTCAGATCGGCCCGGTATGGCTGCCCCCTAAAAATAAAATAAAAGTTTTATTATTTAAAACGAGACTTTTAAAATCCGTTGGTAGACAAAACGAAATATCTGGAAGAGGCCAGGGTTTTAATTTGAAATTTAAAGACGGGGTATTTAGAAAACAAAATAGGTTTTTCTAAAAATAGTTTTATGCAAACAAATGCAAGATGACATGACGATGCTCAAATGCAAGGTGGCATGATGACATGAGCATGCGGTCATGATGATGCAATGCACAAAAACAACACGGTTTTCTAGTAGTGATTTTTGCGGGGCGCCACAAAGTTCATACTTATGTGGTAAAAAGAGCTGATTTTTGACTGTGGCCTATGCTTTGTCATGACATGCTTGATATTGTTTTGGCTTTATGCTTAGTATTCTTTGCTGTAGCATGACTTGCTATAAAC
Organism: Avena eriantha; assembly: GCA_910589775.1. Lineage (NCBI taxonomy): Eukaryota > Viridiplantae > Streptophyta > Magnoliopsida > Poales > Poaceae > Avena > Avena eriantha. Next base: position 21,647,847 of record OU342742.1, on the reverse strand, counting down.
AATTGAGATTGCTTAATGTGCCTTGGATGAATCATGCGTTGTTTTAGCATATTATAGCATAGTACAGTGGTATTCTCCTTTGATGCTTTATTTGGGTTGACTTGGCACATGCTCACACCATGTTATGACTATCCAAAGTCACCACAGTCTTTATGATCCTTTAGTTTTCAACTTGTAGTATCACTTTATGCTTTGATCAATGATGTTTTGTCGCTCTGCATGATTATGGCCATTATTGCTCTCTTAGTTTGTCGCTTCCAGTCTTTTGCTAGCCTCCACAACAAAGTATGAGCCACTCATGCATCCAACTCCCTAAACCAAGTTATTCCAAAGAGTCCACCATACCTACCTACTAGCTTATGATATTCCAAGTATATTCATGCTTTTGTTTACCTTCCACTTGTTATGAAAAAACTAGTGATTAAAGCTCTCACGAACTTGATGGCACACTTTACTTTATTGCCTCTAATAAACTTGAACCATTGGGTCCTTCTTTGTTGCGTATATGCTTGCGCTTTATAAGTTGAAATTAGCAGAACCATGTTTCATGGGGAACACTTTCAACATTAGTTTGGTTTGGTTTGGAAAAGAGTAGGAAAGTTCATACTTATGTGGTAAAATGAGCTGGTTTTTGACTGTGGCCTATGCTTTGTCATGACATGCTTGATATTGTTTTGGCTTTATGCTTAGTATTCTTTGTTGTAGCATGACTTGTTATAAACAATTGAGATTGCTTAATGTGCCTTGGATGAATCATGCGTTGTTTTAGCATATTAAAGCATAGTATAGTGGTATTCTCCTTTGATGCTTTATTTGGGTTGACTTGGCACATGCTCACACCATGTTATGACTATCCAAAGTCACCACATCCTTTATGATCCTTTAGTTTTCAACTTGTACTATCACTTTATGCTTTGATCAATGATGTTTTGTCGCTCTGCATGATTATGGCCATTATTGCTCTCTTAGTTTGTCGCTCCCAGTCTTTTGCTAGCCTCCACAACAAAGTATGAGTTCCACTCATGGATCCAACTCCCTAAACCAAGTTTTTTCCAAAGAGTCCACCATACCTACCTATTAGCTTATGCTATTCCAAGTATATTCATGCTTTTGTTTACCTTCCACTTGTTATGAAAAAACTAGTGATTAAAGCTCTCACGAACTTGATGGCACACTTTACTTTATTGCCTCTAATAAACTTGAACCATTGGGTCCTTCTTTGTTGCGTATATGCTTGCGCTTTATAAGTTGAAATTAGCAGAACCATGTTTCATGGGGAACACTTTCAACATTGCACTTGTACTTTGTACCCCGTTGATATTATGTTCTTTTGCTTACGGATCTCGACGGTGTGAAATAAAAGTGGAACTTGTAAGATCATGGAGTTTGTATGTGTGTTAGAGAAACGCCTGGGCCACTAGCCTAAGCCATGCCTAATCATGGTGGAAACTTGAAGCATCACCATAATGAGCACTCTATGAAGCATCCTCAATAAAACCTATGCAAATAGCAAATAAAAAGATTGCTGAGATGCTCATTGTCTGCTTGCCTTGTCATTTTGGTTATGGGAAAGCTCCCGTATCATGTGCAAGGGCTACCCCGTTGACGGTTCTTAATGATACACATATACTTACAATGACAAGAGCTTACTCGTGACTGAAGTTGAGTAGCATGAGGATCGGTCTTCGTAAGTAAGGGGCATGAGATTTCGGTTTATAACTTGTCAGGCATATCCTCTTAGTTGTGTCACTTTAACCTTAATCACCTTCAAGATGCTTATGATAGGGGCAATGGGAGCTGAAAACTACAAGTACCATAATTTTTGGAAGCTCTTTATGAGACTTGAATCCCTACTTCCTTTTACAAAAGGCCTTTCTTCCACCATTATATCGAGTCTCCACCTTCTATCTTTATGCTCCTACTTTGGGAGCATAGTGGCCATTCTTAGTTCTATGTGCATTGTCCCAAGACCAGTTGATTGACGCATAACTTGTTATTGCTTGTTTTAAACTATTGTATCTAGTCACTCTTATGAACTTTGAAGGTGTCCTATGCATTTATATTTGCTACTCTATTGAGGGACAAGCTGAATACTATTATGCTATGTTTTCTTTATGTGAAACAAACAAACTTCTTGCAAAGCATTGTTATTCATGAATCTTTGGTTTGTGCCTTTTCATGTTGCATCATAGTTTCTTTGCTTATTTCTAGAACTTTCTCTTTCATGTTATGATTGAAGTATTATGATCCCTCTTTGAGTTTTGCAAATACTTTGATCAAGTCTTTGATGGTGCATGTCACCTCAAAAATTATTCTTTCTTTTTATCACTTACCTACTCGAGGACGAGCAGGAGTTAAGCTTGGGGATGTTGATACATTGCAAATGTATCTATTATTTTTGATGTTCCATGCTTGGTTTTATCCACTTTCTTGTGTTTTGTTCCAACTTTGGAGTACATTTCATATAATTTCTTGGACTAACCTATTAACAAGAGCCACAGTGCCAGCTGCCTGTTTTCTGCTGTTTTTGGTTCCAGGAAAGTCAGAAAATGAATATTCTCGGAATGGGATGGGACAAAAGCCAAAGTGCCTATTTTTCCGGAAGGGATCAAGTGCCAGAATACGAGACGGAGAAGGGACAGGGAGCCACCACACCACCTGGCCGTGCAGCCAGTCCTGGCCCACGCCAGGGGGTGGTGTGGCCGCTCCCGGCACCCCCTTAGCTTCTCCTTCCGCCTATAAGTTGCCCTCGGGACGAAAACCCTAAGTGCCCGATCAAAAAATCCACGAAAGAGTCTGTAGCCGCCGTCATCTCCATCCCTAGATCGGGAGGGATCTGAAGCTCTTCCCGGCACCCTGCCGGAGAGGGGAATTCACCCTGGAGGCCTTCTTCATCACCATGCAAGCCTCCGGTGTGATGCGTGAGTAATTCATCCTTGGACTACGGATCCATGTAGTAGCTAGATGGCTGGTTTCTCCTCCTTTGTGCTTTCATGTTTATATCTTGTGAGCTCCGTTCATGATCAAGATCATCTTTTTGTAATCCATACATGTTGTGTTTGCGGGGATCCGATGGATATTGAGATGCTATTTCAGATTGATTATTGATTCTATCATGTCTTTGTTATTTGATATCTTGCATGCTTTCCGTTGTTAGTAGCTATCTTGGCCAAGTAGATGCTAGCAACTCCAAGAGTTAGTATTTATGCTCGATAGCGGGTTCATGCCTCTGGTAATCTGGGGAAGTGACAGAAATCTCTAAGGTACTAGATGTGCTGTTGCTACTAGGGAGAAAACAACAATCCTTTGTTCATAGAACAATCGTATTGTTTACTTTACACGTAGTTCGTAAAGCAATAATCTGTTGCTTGCAACTTAATACTGGAGGGGGTTCAGATGATAACCTGAAGGTGGATTATTAGTCATAGATGCAGTTGGATGGCGGTCTATGTATTATGTTGTAATGCCCAATCAAGTCTCAGAGGAGTCAAGATGATTAGTATATGCATGTATTGCTTTCTCGGTGTTTACTGCTTTGTGTTTACTTTCTGCAAACTTTTACTTGATGGGTTCGTAGCATGGAAAACAAAAAATTTCTACCGCAAGAACGAACAAAACCCAGATCTAATCTAGATAAAAGCCAAGATCTAATCTATTATACATGTGCAACGAGATAGATCTGTACTAACCCTTGTAGATCCGAAAGCGTTACGAGATTGTATCTCGTGATTGATGTAGTCGATCACTTGCCGATCTCAAGATCGAGTGGACGATCCTTTCGGCGCCGCGTTCCGACAGCGCTTCCGCAGTCGGTCACACGTATGGAGTCGAAGCAGACCTTCCTCTCCTCGTTCCAGCGAGCAGCGGAGGTAGTAGATCTTCTCCACGAAATCCCAGCAGCACGACGGCGTGGTGGTGGTGGTGGAGTAGAGAATTCTGCTGGGCTTCGCCTAAGCCTGAGCAGAAGAAAGGAGGAGGAGAGAGGCGGCTAGGATTGGAGTAGTGGAGGAGGGCCAGGGGGTGGCGCCCCCACCCCTCTATTTAAAGGGGGGAGGCGCCATGGGGAGGTGGAGTCCTTGTAGGACTCCCCTCTCCCTTGGCCGGCGGATTGGGAAGGGGGGAGGAGTCGTCCTCCCCCACGACTCCTTGTCTTGCCCCACAAGGACTCCTTGATCCTTTCTTGCTTTTCAAGCAAACTCCAAGAAATCTTCCAGAACCTTCTGGAACATTCCGAAACCTTCTAGAATGCTCATACAAATACTCCGGAACATTTCCTAACTCAGAAAATGATCCCCAATATATGAATCTTATTCTCCGGACAATTCCGAATCTCCTCGTGATGTCCTGGATCCAATCCGAGACTCCGAACAACATTCGGTCTCCAATGCACATTCCATATCTACTTAAAACAACTTCGAACCTTAAGTGTGTCACCCTATGGTTCGTGAATATGTAGACATGACAGAGACACATCTCCTATCAATAACCATAAGCGGGACTTGGAGATCCATAATGGCTCCCACATACTCAACGATGACTTCGTGATCGATAGAACCATTTACATACGAAACCAATTCCTTTTGTCACGCGATACTATACTTATCCGAGGTTTGATCGTCGTTATCTCCATACCTAGTTCTACCTCATTACTGACAAGTACTCTTTACTCGTTCCGTGATATGTCATCCCTTGTGACCCAGTCACATGCTTGCAAGCTAACTAGATGACATTCCACCGAGAGGGCCCAGAGCATATCTATCCGTCATATGGATGGACAAATCCCAATCTTGGTCCATGCGCTTCAACACATACTTTCAGAATACCCAATGACACCTTTATGACCACCCAGTTACGAAGCGGTGTTTGATGTCATCAAAGTACCCATCTGGTGATGGTGATTAACATAACCTCATGGTCGAAGGATTAGGTTACTATGTATTTTAAAGCTTATAGCAAACGAACTTAATGACTTGATCTTATGCCATGCTTACTACGGGTGTGTGTCCATCACATCATTCTCCTAATGATATGATCTTGTTATTAACGACATCCAATGTCCATGATCAGGAAACCATGATCATCCATTAATCAACAAGCTAGTTTAACAAGAGGCTTACTAGGGACTCTTTTATGTTTACAAAACACACAAGTATTAATGTTTCCGGTTAATACAATTATAGCATGGGATGTAAACATTTATCATAAACATAAAGATATAATAATAACCACTTTATTATTGCCTCTTGGGCATATCTCCAACATTACTTCTTTCCATTCGATACGTTTAATCCTTTGTTTTCCGCAAAACACGGTGAGATTGACAACCTCATCGCAAGTTGGGGACAAAGTTCTGTGGTTGTGTTGTGCATGTCTCCACGTTGCTACTAGCACCAGTAGTGCGCCCTGCTAAAGCTCAGCTATTAACACCTTTGAGGTGTTTCCTTGCTCCCACTCGTTCGATTAAACCTTGGTTTCATAACTGAGGGAAACTTGCTGTCGTGCTCATCATACCTTCCTCTTGGGGTTCCCAACGAGCTCTACATCAACCACGAGCCATCAACACTTTTCTGGGCGCCGTGCATTGAGCCATCAGGGGCGCGTCGGAGTTGGAGAGCTCAAACGACGGAGATGGGGACCACGGTGAACCCCTAGAGCGGTGCGGTGCGCCATGCTCTCATTCTACACGTCCTCGACCTCACTCACGTGGATGCGTTCCGCACTGGCACCCCGTGGTGGATGTACCGCAGCGATGCGCGCTTGCACTTCTGCTCGTTGATCTAGCCGTGGACGGGACTGCGGTGGGATGCACCGCTGTGGCCAACCTGGCCTCCCTGAGTCCAATCGAACGACGGCAATGCTACATTTGGCTTTGGGAGGGGTGGATCTACAACTAGAGGGTGGATTGCTCAGCCGGTGGCAGATTGCACGGTGGAGGTGCGGCGATAGAGCGGTGGAGGGGGGAACGAAGACACGGGTCGCGACCTGAAGATGCGGTCATGAACCCTACATATGGAGTTCGATGCGACGAATTCACGGGCCACGAAAAAAATTTACGGGCCGGGCCGTGTTTATGGTTTCTGTTCGAGTCAAATTTTGGGCCAAAACCCATAGTCTAGAGGTGGACTGCTCCCTCATCATCCTGAGATGATGAACATGATGTTCGATAAGGTAGAGATCCAACTGGCGGCGGCTCCGACGGTATTTCCCCCCTCCAATTTTTGTTGGTTCTGGCTCTGTTTTGGTTTTTTGTGTGTTTTCACTATGCCTCCTTCGAGATCGTCTTGTGGGGTCCTTTTATTGGTGTTTTTAGGTCAAAACTTCGAGGATGAGATGAAGGTGGACGGTTTCGGAGGCTCGAGGGGGAAAGAGCCCTAGTGGCATAGCCAGCAAGGTGGACCACGCCACTAGGCCTCTTTTCTGCCTCCTAGCTCCCCTGTCGAGGTTCTGGTGCTCTAGCTGCTTGTCTTCGTGAAAATTGTCCTCGAAAAATCCCTGATCCATTTGACTTTGTTTAGGTCTCTGAGAGATAATAATACACAAAACAAGGTTTTCCTGTCCTGTAGAGTTATGACCCAAATAAAGGGATCATTGGTAAATTCCCATAAATCGATGTAAACCATAGATATACATTCTATAAGATATAAATACATAGGAATATGTGTCAATAAACTATAAAGTTCATGTATGTATTTTACATGTATGGAGTAGCAAGAGGATAAATACATAAAACCTAAAATAATGGCAAAAATGAAAATATGAATCAATCTTGTCGTAATGTGCCAAAGTACAAAATACATAAGTGGTACATGAAGACTCCTCTATTGTTCATTTCATTAATCAGAAAAGTAGAATTGGTAATATTATAATAACCTTGCTACTCCTTCCGATCCATATTACTTGTCGCAGAAATGGATGTATCTAGACATGTTTTAGTGCTAGATACGTCCAATCCAATGACAATTGAATCCAGACCAAAGAGGGAGGAGGGGCCGGTTGAACCTCAACAGGCATGTTTTCTCCTCCCGTGGATAGGAATTGAACTCTCAAGTCTTTGTTACCGCCACCATTTCCATCAAAGAAGGACGCGAATGAAGGTGATTCTCTAGACAGTGTTGAGGAGCTCTTTGTGATTCGTCGACTGTAAGAAAAAAAATGGCAAGAGGAACGTGGGGAAGTTATATCTAGGAATCTTGCATCAATCATTGCATAACTGGCGCTTTCGTTTTTTGATGCCACGTGAAAGCACGAAACACGCTACAAAACTTTACGCCAACATAATCTATATGCTAAATAGAATAATTAGTAGAATACATGGTCCATTATAGAAGATCTGGATCGTATACTTTCTCAGTCCGAAATCGAGTGACTTCACTTTGTCTAGATACGCATGATCTATACACTAAATATGTCTAGATATATACACATCTAGACAAAGTCAAAGATAAATCACTTATTTTGTAATGAAAGGAGCACATTTGTACTGTTTCATTTAAAAATCAACAAACATGCTATTTAGTACTACTGAATTCCAGGGTTACCACTTGAAGAATTGAGCCGGAGTTATGTTCTTTAATCATACGATTCAACTGATTCCCCCCGCAGCTGAGCTGCCAATCGCGGCTGGAGCGGCAGAAATAGGGACGGATGTCGATCGATATCAACATTGACGCAGGGTGGAGCGGCCCATGGCATGGCGTACCGCTGCTGATCTCACCGGCATGGAGATCGAGGATTTGTGCTCTCCCCTCCTTCCTATTCCCCTCATCGATATCTGTCACCAATATTAGCTGAAGGACCTCCATCTACTTGAGGGGTTTGCCAAAATATATAGTCACGTGAAGTGAAGGAAGCGGAACAGTAACTGCAACTTACCTCCACTAATCGCCACCGCCATTAATGCTTTCTAGGAACCGATTCTTTACTGCTTGCTTCAACCCTGGCGGATCAGATTCAATCGGCACGATGTGCATTCAACAGCTGCAGTGCCACTTCGCATCTCCCTGCCAAATTGACTCTGGAAGTGGCACCAGCGTGGGAGGAGCTCCCCAACGTCGGGCGTGGCCTGCATCGTGGCAGGCCTGTCGTGGCGCGCTTTTTTCCACCTGCGCGGCTGCCTCGCCTCTTTTTCTCTCCCGGGTGGATCAGATCAAGTGGTTTGCTTTGTGCGGCAACTTTGTTGGACTTTAGTGGGGTTTTGTCGGGACTAATTCCCCAGAAGCCTCCGATTTAACCTCCAGAGCAGCTGCCCGGGGACATTTGGCTCATTAGGTGGCTCAACGGAGATCAAATTGACATAATTGAGCAAGACAAGGGATCCAGCGGCCAAAAACATCAAAGGCGTGAGAGGGCTCCTAGGTGGTGCAGTTATAATATCCCTAATGTGACTTATGAAAATAGCTTGATTGGCCGGCTATAACCGTTGATTCTAAAATATATTTTTTAGTTGAGTGAGTACTAACAACTTGCATACAAATATCACCGATATGTGTAAGCTACAATTTAGCAAAACTCATATATAATAAAAATACTAATCTAATTCAATTGATTCCACGTCAGATAAGACAAGTTTCTAAGAACTATTATTTCTCTGTAAGAAAGACAAATTACTATTTACATTGTTTGACAAACAAAGTAACAAAACATGAATACTAAAATAACTAAATCAAAATAAACATAAGGGGAGAACATGAAAATCAAACAGGGATGGGATCATCCGCCTCGGTAGGAGGCACCTCTGGGGTCGCCGGCGGCAGAACGGTGGTGCTAGCCTGGGTCAGGATCAGGGTCGGGGTCGGGGTCGCATACGCCGGTGTCGGGCTTCTGTTCTGGTTAGCGGTCGCTCGATTCTCGGACAGGATCATGGCGCGCTGGTCAAAACACCACGCCTTCGTCTCGGCGTCCATGTCGGCCATCAAGATCGCCAAGTCCTCCCTCCTCTTCTTTGCCACCACGTTGGCCTTGTCGCTCGATCACCGATGCCCACCTCGCCGTGGCGATCTCCTCCAACCTGGTGGCCTGCTCCACCCTCATGGCGGCATGCGTGGCGGCGTCGGCAATGCAAGCTAGGATGGACGAGTGTAGTTTCTCGATGGCCGGCGCCATGTCCCTCATGGGCTTGGCCTTCCTTTGGCCGACGGGCCAGCCCTCCGATGCCGTAGATGGCGTCGCCCCCGGATTGTACGTGCTAGACTTGTCCTTGGCGAGAGAGGTCCGCGTCTCCGTCCACTTGTTGCACCCCTCGGTCCGTGCAAAGACGTGGATGAAATTGAACTCGTTGTCTTCATTTTCCTTGCCGAAGGCGGCGATCATGGCGCACATCTACAAAAAACACAAATCAGACACAAGCCTGAAATGGGTGAGAGGGCAGCGATGGGGGCTGTTTACCTGATCATCGTAGTTGGTGCCGCTGACATGGACGCGGCGCACCTCCTCCACGACACCGTGCCACTTGTTGCAGTCGTGCTGGATCGTGGACCAATGGTGAGACATACCGGTCGTGGTGTAAGTCATTGAAGTAGGGATCCAACAACCGCCGCTCGACGTACGCGGCATTCACCCTCTTCCAATAGCAGTCCGAGTTTTGGTTGGCGCCGGTGAAGGGGTCTATGCTGACGGTCTTCCATGCCTCGGCGAGGCACTCATCCTCCCTCGAGCTCCACTTGGGGCCGCGTCCATCGCCTCCTTTCTTCTTTTTCTCCCCATCCGCCTCCACGACCTTCTTCTTCCCTTTCAGGTCAACCGCGATAGTCACCGGTACCTCCACCACCTCATCCTCATCGTCGGCTACCTCAGTGTTCGCGTACACCTCATCCTCCCATGCGCCACCATTGTCCTCCTCGTATGCAACAGCTTCCTATTGTGTGAAAGCCTAGGCGGAGCTGCCGCCGTTGATCATGTCAGCCATGATGGACTCGCTCGTGGCGCGTTCACCACAGTGTGAACGTAGAACAGGTTGGGGGCGCTCTGGCTGTTGCCGACGCCGAACAGGTTGTGGCCACCCTGGCTGCTGCCGTCGCTGAACAGGTTGGGGGCGCTCTGGCTGCTGCCCATGGCAAACTGAGCGAAGCCAGTCCTCTGCGTGAAAGCAGGGAGGCGGCGATGGGCCGGTGAGGTGTCGTTGGCGAGGGTGTTGGGGTCGAAGCCGCCAAGCAGGTCAAAGTCACTGTTGCCCGGCGAGAAGCGAGGAAGGTGTGGCATCGTGTTTGGTTGGCCGGAGGGCGACGCGCTGGACGGAGACGGTGACGAGATGTTGCTCTGGCTCCCGAGGATGTGGAGCCCAGCGTTGTAGGCCGGTGCCGCCATTCCCGCCATGGCGGCCGCATGTTGCGCCACGAGAGTGGCCACACGGGCCTGCTCCGCCTGCGGTGGAGGAGTTCTTCTCCCTCAGCCGGCGGCTGGCGTTCTCCACCTGCCGACGCTGGATGTCGAACGCCCACTCCGTGTTGGTCATCCCCTCCGGCCGCTACTTGTCGGCCTTCCCTTTCTTAGCTGGCGCCGACGCTCAGGGAGCTTGGTACCTCTTCGGCGGCATGGTGGTGACAGTGGTGGCGCACGGGAGGGGAGAGGTGGGTAGGGGAAATAGCGGGAATGGGCGACGACGGAGGGAGAAATGGTGGGAATGGGCGACCTGGAGGGGAAAAGGGAGGGAAAAGTGGGAAAATTTGGGTGTCCCGCCGACAAGGCTAGCCCGCCAACTTTTTCAAGCTGCCCCGCGCCCCCGATCGACCCCTTTCACGTTGGGTTCGTTCTGGGGGCGCCGGATGTTTGGTTGGACCGCGCCGATGTCATTTCGGTTTTGGGGGGACGGCTGGGCGGCTTTTTCTGCACCGGCGCCCCCATTTCGCTTTTTCTGTGGCTGCCTCTGGATCGTCTCTTGATCAAGATCTTGACCGACTTGTGGAACAAAGACTGAAAATGACGAGTGTGACGACTCCACAACGGATTGTAGCTTTGGTCCTTTGAAACAATGGGAACGCTGGGCCTGGAGAATGGAATTCTTCGCTGTCGTCTCATGCATGAAAGATCACTAGCTAGTAGCGAAAATCCGTGAGCTTTAAGCTTGCCGCTGCGCCTGCGACAGCAACGTGTAGTTAGGCAAAATGACCGAGAATCCATGCCATGCGCGCTGAGGTGGAGAGGAGAGTATTGACTGTCTCTTGTGCATGTGTCGACCGCAGCAATGGCTGGTGCACGTTTTGTTGTGTACCGTGGACCGGAATGTACCCATCTGCGTGGTTCTTGTCTGCCACCGCCACCTTCGAAGAAAGGAAATTAACCACGGTGCACGCTGCATTTTCTGCGGTTTGGCGAAGATATTAGTGCGCTAATTTTGGCGCACACGGCCTCTCCTTTCCCCGTTGAAAAGATTTCCTGGCACAGTCCTGTGAAGCAAGAGTCATATAGTGCTGTTTTTCATTCTCGTTGTTCTTTCGGCGACGGGCGACCAATTCAAACGCACCGTGTACCTCTGCACATAATAGTCTGGATTGTCAAGTTCTTACAAATTCAGACATTTTAGTACTATCGTAGGCTACTGCTACATTGGCGGATTCAATCACTGTTCATGCGTGCACGTAGATACGAAAACGGAAAACTTGAGGAGGATGCAGTCATGTCACCGTTCACCGGGTTGCCGGAGAGAGGAGACCTCGATCGGGGGTGGACTACGCCGCGTGAGAGCGCGAGTGGACGCGCATCATTTCTTCCCTGCCGGAATGGATCACTCACCGCCACCCATCTGTGTGATTTCCATCTGCAATTCTGCATGCCGTCCTGCAGAATTGGATCGGACTGACAACGGCCATGCAAATGCAAATGCATGTATGGACCTAGTTCAGGTTGTTAACATCCCATCCATTAATATCTTGCAATTTAGTGGCTATTTGAGCTCAGTCAGTTGTTTCTCTTGACTATTTTTGATGTATGTTTGGTTGATTTGTGTGGTAGTATTTGTAATTGTGACTACACTATGTGTGTGTGTGTATGTGTAGTTGCATATGTGTTGGTTTCAAAATCAATGTATATGGATGTATAGATTGATGCATAGTAAATGGATTATATCTATTTCATTTTATTAAAACAATTTAGGAGAAGATTTGTATGTATGAGATGCTAATGGCATAGTTGTATTAAAACCACATAGGGGAGATTTGTATGTATGAGATGCTCATGGCATGGTTTAAATTTTATTAAGGACATTTAGGAGAAGATTTGTATCTATTATACTTTATTAAACCCATTTTGGAGAAGATTTGTATGTATGAGATGCTCATAGCATAGTTGTATTAAAACCATAAAGGATAAGATTTGTATTTATGAGATGCTCATGGCATGGTTTAAATTTTATTAAGAACATTTAGGAGAAGATTTGTATCTATTATATTTTATTAAACCTATTTAGGTGAAGATTTGTATCTATGAGATGTTAATGGAATAGTTGTATTAAAACCATATAGGAGAAGATTCGTATGTATTAGATGCTCATGGCATCACTTAATTTTATTAAGAACATTTAGGAAAAAGATTTGTATCTATTACTCCGTATATTTTATTAAACCCATTTAGGGGAAGATTTGTACGTAGGAGATTCTAATGATATAGTTGTATTAAAAGCATATAGGGGAAGATTTGTATGTATAAGATGCTCATGGCATGATTTATATTTTATTAAGTACATGTAGGAGAAGATTTGTATTTGTATTATTTTATTAAACCTATTTGGAGAAGATTTGTATGTATGAGATGCTAATGTCAACGTTGTATTAAAACCATACAGGTGAAGATTTGTATGTATGAGATGCTCATGGTATGTTTTAAATTTTATTAAGAACATTTAGGAGAAGATTTGTGTAACTACCTCGGTGAATTACGCTCTTAGTTACATGCCTAGATGAACGAAAGTGGTTAAAATAGTACGGTGGGGCCCAGGGCCACTCACGGTAGACCTTTCGGACGTCCTAACCACTTTCAGACATCGGGACAAGAACGAGCGGCGTAATCGGCAGGCGAAGGGATCAACTACATACACAAATGAGTATGTATGCAAGCCACATACAACAGTCCTCAGAGCCATTCCATCTAAAAGGAATAGAAATATTGCAACGCCATACGGCAAGATCCAAATATCCTAGATAGAGATAATAATTTAGGATAGCTCCTCATACATCACACATCAGAGTATCAGGCGGAAGCGGAAAACAAGCCGAGTACGGACAAGAAGCAAATCGGCATAAGATGCCCCATAAATAAACACATCCCGCCCACAGATCTCACGGATCCCCGTTCTCGGAATCTCTACACCGAATGATTGTTGCCAACATCATCTGTCTCTTCCACCCAGTATCCATCTTACGGGTACACCTGTTTATCTGAATCAAACAATTTATCGTATGAGACCCTAGGGGTACTCAGCAAGTCTTTATGCCGCTAAAGGGGACACAACCTGGGGTGACGCAATTGCAGCAAAAGATAATACCTAACAATTCTATAGATACTCGTTAACCATCCGCCTAACCAATGATAGACGGAAGTCTGTGAATTAAGAACAGCAGTTATAACCGTATAATTAACAGGTTCATCCTCCTCCTCGCTTACCAACGAGGAAGCGGACGAACAGCCCCCATCATCCGTTGGCAGTTTTATTAACCATTCCATGAGTGTTGCACTATTTACTAGTCAAGTACTTAGTCAAATTAAAAGCGGTACTTTAGTTATACTTGTCTATGATCGAGAAACTGTGCTCCAAGTCGTCCATAACCGCGGACACGGCTTTCAGAAAGATTTACCCTGTAGGGGTGCACGAATAGCAACACACACTCGATCAACCTCGGAAAAACCAAATCAAAACCCGACGAGGCATTCACGACAAAGCAATCACAGGATTCAGAAAGATTTCAGGGGGCCACCCCATTAAGCTACCCGCGACGAAGTTGGCCGGCTCCGAGACGGACCCAAGGTTTGTGTCAATGGCTGTAAACGACTAGGAACCCGAAAGTGTGAATGGGCTTGTCGATACCGCGAAAACATTCCACGATCCAAAACAGTACAGGTGCTCCACGCACAATCTTAATAAAGCAGTAACATGGCATAAGTACAGGATATTATTAAAACCCCAAACTACTTTGTGGCCCCAAGAAATAAGTATGAATCAAGCTCTAGCTCAGGGGGGTCCATAAGGCCTCCCGGATGTGGATAGTGCGAATAAACGAGGAACAGGAATCAAGTACTCGGGGTCCTACGGGACACAAGTGAGCATGAAAAACCAAATAGCAGATATTGCTCACCGGTGCCTCTTTCATTAGTTATTCCATTACTACTCAGGTTAAGTTGTTTAGGTACCTCGTTATTCATCAGACACTCACATACCCTACACATGCTTTGCTACGACTCGCATGGCTCAAACAACTCCTGTAGTAATGGCTCATAGGATGGAGGAACAAGCTTCGGTGGGGTTTAAAAATAAAGGCTATGCAGTACTTGGGATTCAATTTAATGCAATCGCGACTCAATGATGCAAGAATAAGATAGAGGCAATAGGTACTGTATGTATGCAAGCATGTGGTAGTGCTTGCCTGGCAGCTCAGTTGAAGCGAGAGATGGATCTGGGTAGTACTCCTGTGATTCCTGGTAATTCTCCTGCTGGGCGTCTATTCGAAGAAGAACCAAACAAACAAGGGCCAACATAAATAAAGTGCACAAGCATATGAATTAAAATGCGTCAAGCAAACAAGCATGCCATGAAGTATGATGCACAATTTACATGGCATTAAAGTAGCATGGCAAAGGTGAGGTGTGGATACAAGAAATAAAGCATTTTGGCATTTATTTAACCAAGTTTTATTGTCATAAACAGTTCAGATTTTTAATAACAAGATGATGCATGCTTCAATTTAGAACAAGGACTGCATAGATAGAACAGGCTCGTCGCGCTGATCGATTTAGACATATTATTTGCCCAATTTGGAGTTATAGAATTAAAGTTACTAATTAATTAAGGAAAAAGGCATTTTATTGTAATTTTAATCATCTCGAAAATTTAAAGTGCTCAAACAGAATTTTGAATGTCATATTTGAATTCCTCACATTTTTCTGATTCCAAAACATATATTATTTGTATTATTTGGATTTATATTTGAAAAGTTATTTAAATCCTAGCCAAAGCCGCTGACGGTGGGCCAGCTGCTGTCTAGGCGAGAATCGCGCGCGAATTCTTTTCACACCGGGGCTCTGTCTAGCCACTAAGGGTGACGGGTGGGACCAGCGACTAGAGGCCCACGTGACAGCGGTAGGAACTGCAGGGGCTGACAAGTGGGGACTAGCTGGATCGCGGGTTACGGCCCGAGGAACCTGGGGGGTTTTCGGCAAGATTGCCAGGGCGGCTGACTAGTGGGACCTCTAGGAGCGCGGGTTGTAGGAGTCAAAAAGGTGGGGGGTTAAGTGCAAAGTTTCCACGCGCACTGTTTCTCTTCTCGGATCTCTGACGAAACTGACGGGAAACGGCGCGCGGCGTGGGGCAGGGAATCGAACCCAGGACCGGCGTGTGCGCGCAGGGAGGCAAGCCACTGCGGTGGGCTAGGGGAGTTGTTAGGAGGGTGGCTGGGGCCTAGGTAAGGCTCGTTGCAGCGCGGAAACTGGCAGACACCGGCGAGCTCTGGCGCACGGCGGGCGTTCGACGAAACGAGCAGCGGCACTAGACGGCGACGGCGAGGCGGAGCATCTCAGGGAGGAAGAGGGGCTCACCACGGGTTGGCTGGTGTGGTCGGATCGGGCCGGGGCGCAGAGGATCGACGACGAGGCTGGCGGCCGGAGTTCTAGGGTTTGGCGTTGGGTGGCGGTGATACTGGCGCTCCTGGGGCTTCTCCTCCTCGTCTACGCGTGCAGGGAGCAGCAGGGTGGTCTCCTCGGTCGCCCAGGCCACCACCACGACGTGCTCGCCGGCTGGAATGACGGGGGCGACGCGGTGCTGGCGGTGAACGGCGGCAGATCTTGGCGACCATAGAGACGAAGGGGAGGAGAGGCAGGCGTTGGGGTGGATCTGGGAGCTGCCAGGAGGCGTGTGAGAGGAGGGGAAAGTGAGGGAGAGGGAGGAGATGGCGTGTGGGAGTCGGGGTTGGGGAAAGTGGCTTCGGCCTTTACCCTTTTCTTCTCGAGCACGTGGGCGAGCTGGGGCTTGTCCTGGGGCTGGGCAGCGGCGGAGGGGAGGCTGCAGGGGGGACGGTGTGGAGTAGCTGCAGGGTGGGGCTAGCACGCGGTAGAGAGAAGAGAGAGAGGAGGGGGGGTAGCTCGGGCTAGGGTAGATGGGTAGCTCGGGCTAGGGTTTTGTTTAGGTTTAGAGAGAGGGGTGGCTGGGGTGTGGGCCAGGGAGAGAGAGGGAGGTCAGGTGGCCCTCAAGGTAGAGAGACTGAAAGAGAGAGAGAGGTGAGGTGGAAGAGGTTAGGGTTTAGTAGAACTAGAGTTAGGAGAAAAATAGGAAGAGAAAAAGATAGGTTAGGTGTTGTTTAGGGTTTTAGATTTATTTTGAGTTTGTTTATGAGATCCAACCAAGAGGGGAGATAATAATGAGGCCTTTGATTTATCCTGGGATGAGGTGGAGGAATAATCAAGAAATAGAGAAAGAAAGATGTATGGGAAGAATCTCTCATATAAAACATGAATGTAGATAATTAAAATAATAGATGTTGATAAGAGTAAAGGAGTGGTAGAGATGGTGATGATCCCCAAAGAGAATAAAACAAAAGGAAAACCAATGAGATAAAAGGTGGTGATGAAGGTTGCATGGCCCATGCAAAAATAATAATGCCATGATTTATTTTGTGAAACAATAATAATATTATGGCATTATTCTTATGCCTTTCCATGAAGTGGAATAAAAGCCAGGCAAAAGAATTTAAAAGATTTGATCCACCCCAAACCACATGAGCTAGAATAAAAATATCAAAAGAAAAGGAAATACAAGCTCATGGTTAATGGGATGGTGGAATTATAAGGTGGTGAAAGAAAGGTGGTGGAGTTGAAATAAAAGATATGCCCCCAACTCAACTTGGGCATTTAAACAATATATCAATAACCAAATACAATATCGAGAGGCAAATACAATTTATAATGCATATGAGAGAAGAACCAAAAGAACAGGGGTTTTATATGATGCTCAAATGCAAGGTGGCATGATGACATGAGCATGATATAATTATGATGCAACAATTGTATATAGGAAGTAGCCAATATCTTACTAGACCAAGTAGCATTACAATTGTTAGACAATTGGGATGCTACAACTCTCCCCCACTAAACAGGAATCTCGCCCCGAGATTCTAGGAAGAAGAAGACTCAAAGAGGGTAGGATACTTGGCACAGAGCTCATCTTCACGTTCCCAAGTGGCTTCATTAACGGAATGGTGCGACCACTGCACCTTGCAGAACTTGATGGACTTGTTGCGAGTCCTTCTTTCCGCGACTTCAAGAATTTTTGTGGGGTGTTCTTGATAAGAGAGATCTTCTTGGAGATTGATGAGTTCATGGTCCATGGTCCTGCCAGAATCCTTGAAGCACTTCTTGAGTTGAGAGATGTGGAAAACATCATGGACTTTGAGTTGTTCAGGGAGCTCGAGAGCATAAGCAACTTCTCCTCTTCTTCCACGAATTTTGAAAGGACCGATGTATCTAGGAGCCAGCTTTCCTTTGATACCAAAGCGGTGCGTGCCTCTCATGGGAGTGACACGAAGGTAAACGAGATCACCAGGGACATACTCCATGTCCGTGTGCTTTCTGCATAATTGCTCCTCTGGCGACTTTGAGCAATCTTCAGGTTTTCGAGAATGATGTGAACTTTCTCCTCCGCTTGAGTTACAATGTCGGGGCCAAACAATATTCTTTCACCTGCGCCCGACCAACCAATCGGAGTTCTGCATTTGCGACCATAGAGAGCCTCAAATGGTGCCATCTTTAGACTTTTCTGGAAGCTGTTGTTGTAAGAGAATTCAGCATAAGGAAGACATTCTTCCCACTTCATGCCGAAAGAGATAACGCAAGCACGGAGCATATCTTCTAGAATCTGATTGATCCTTTCAACTTGTCCTTGCGACTGAGGGTGGTAAGCTGTGCTGAAGTTTAGTTTTGTTCCCAAAGCATTTTGGAAACTTCCCCAGAACTTGGAAGTGAAGATGCTTCCACGGTCTGAACTGATCTCAAGAGGAACTCCATACACAGAGACAATTCTGTTGATATAGAGCTCAGCCAACTGAATTGCAGAAATTGTTTCCTTGACTGGAAAGAAGTGAGCTACTTTGGAAAGCCTATCAATGACAACAAAGATTGCATTGTTGCCCTTCTGCGACCTTGGAAAACCAGTGATGCAGTCCATCTCTACTTTCTCCCATTTCCATTCCAGAGGCTTCAATGGCTGTAGAAGACCGGAAGGTTTCTGATGGACAGCTTTAACTCTGTGACAAACATCACACTCCGAGACATACTTGGCACAATATCGTTTCAAACCAGGCCACCAATATTGTGTTTTCAAGTCCATGTACATCTTAGTGCTGCCAGGGTGGATAGAAAGAACAGAATCATGCGCCTCCTTGAGAACTTGCTCTCTTAAACCCGGGTAGTTCGGAACAAACATCCGGTGTTCACAGAAAAGAGTGCCTTGGTCATCTACGTGAAAAGACTCATACTTCGGAAGCCGAATGTTGGAAATGATCCTTTTAGTGTAAGGGTCCCCAAGCTAAATGGAATGGACCTTTTCTTCCAAGATAGGTGTTGCTAGAAGGTTCAGAAGATACCCTTGATCCACAATTTCAAGGTTGAGCTTGCGGAATTCCTCGCACAAGAGAGGCTGTTGTTCTTCCACCATGAGGTTGTTGACATAAGCTTTTCGGCTGAGAGCATCGGCCATGACATTGGCTTTGCTCGGAGTGTAGTTGATGGTCAAATCGAAATCATTGATTTTTTCAATCCACCTCCTCTGACGAAGGTTGAGATCAGGCTGTGTGAAGATATACTTCAGACTCTTGTGATCAGAAAAGATCTCACAACGGTTGCCAAGCAAGTAATGCCTCCATACTTTCAAAGCAAAGACAACTGCTGCGAGTTCTAGGTCATGTGTAGGATAGTTGATCTCATGCGTCTTCAACTGACGAGATGCATAAGCAACAACTTGCTTTTCTTGCATAAGGACCGCACCCAATCCTTGCAATGAAGCATCACAGAAAATCTAGAAAGGCTTTGATGTATCTAGAGGAACCAAGACTGGTGTGGAAGTGAGCTTCTCTTTAAGTGTTTCAAAGCTTGCTTGACATGCAGGAGTCCAAAGGTATTTCTTGCCTTTCTTGAGGAGATCGGTAAGAGGTTTCGCAATCTTGGAGAAATTTTGAAAAAAGCGACGGCAGTAACTGGCCAAACTAAGGAAACTCCGGACTTCTTTGACATTTATGGGTGGAAGCCAGTCCATAATTGGCTTAATAGTTTCTGGGTTGACGGCAATGCCCTTGACAGAAATGACGTGACCAAGGTAGGTGACTTGAGGCAGCCAGAATTCACACTTGGAGAACTTTGCATACAGGCGGTTCTCACGAAGTTTGTTTAGGACACCCCGAAGGTGTTCTTCATGTTCTTCTTTTGACTTAGAATAGACTAGAATGTCATCCAGATAAACCACAACGAACTTATCAAGATACTCCATGAAAACCGAGTTCATAAGCCTCGAGAAGGTGGTAGGTGCATTGGTGAGACCGAAAGACATGACCGTGTACTCATACAGGCCATAGCGGGTGGTGAAAGCTGTTTTAGGAACATCTTCCTTGCGGATCTTGATTTGATGATAGACACTTCTCAAATCAAGTTTGGAGAATACCATAGCTCCAGCTAGCTGATCGAAGAGATCATTAATCCGCAGAAGGGGATATTTATTCTTGATTGTTTTAGCATTGAGTGCCCGATAGTCAACACAAAGTCTATCAGTCTTGTCTCGCTTCTTCACAAAGATGGTTGGACTACCCCGAGAAGAAGTACTGTGCTGAATGAAACCCAACTTCTCTTGTTCATCCAACTGACGTTTGAGTTCAGCCAACTCAGCAGGACCCATTTTATAAGGTCGCTTGGAGATAGGAGCGATACCAGGTTCAAGTTCAATGACAAACTCAACCTCACGATCCGGAGGCATACCTGGCAACTCTTCAGGAAAAACATCTGGGAACTCACAAACTACCGGAACACTCTGAATACCTTCCATAGCATCATCATCCAGAGCCGCCAAAGAATAAAGCTGAATTGCAGGAGTCAGACTTGGAGAATAGACTATATGGCCTTCAGGAATTTTCAACGAAACCGAACGTTCAGCACAATCAATCACAGCTGCATTTGCTGTCAACCAATCCATGCCCAAGATAACATCAATATCAGAATTGCCCAGAACAATTAAGGAAGCTGGAAACGAAGAACCACCAATCTCAATTTGATTGCCATGGCTGATCTTAGTAGATAACAATCTTGCCCCAGGAGAAAGAACCATTAACTTCTTATCCAGCTGGTCTAGAACAAGCTCATGCTCATTTGCAAATTTGTGAGAAACGAAAGAATGTAAAGCACCAGAATCAAACAAAACTCCTGCAGGAACTGAGTTAACAGGAAGCATACCCATGACAACTCCAGGTGCATGCTCAGCTTGAGCGACGTTGACACAGTTGGCACGAGCAACCGTAGACCCAGGCTTAGTGTTGATGTTGAGAGCCCGAGGTGGAGGTGCACGAATCATAGGAGCACTTGCCGCAGGTCTTGGAGGTGGTGGTGGAAGAGCTTTGTTGTTCATTGGACAATTCTAGTGCTGATGCCCAGTGTTTCCACAAGTATAGCAAGCACCAGGTGGACGTGGAGCAACGTAGCCAGGGACTCCGCCAGGCGCTCCAGGGTAGTTGTGGTTGTAGCCCCTGGGAGCCGCAGTGAAGGAGTTTGGTGGCCTTGGTGCGTAGCTTGATGGTCTTGGTGGAGCAGGGAGCGATGGTGGGGTGTTAGGAACCCAGACACGACGCTTAGAAGGAGCTATCATAGCAGAGGAGCTTGTTGTATCACGGCTGTGTTTCTTTGACTCCTCAAACACTTGCCTACTTGCTTCTTCCTACAGAGCTGTGTGTTGAAGTTCCAGAAAAGATGCCGGCCTTGCATGAGTGATTGCATATTTGATGGAAGCATTGAGGCCTTGCCGAAACCTCTTTTTCTTCTTCTTGTCATCAGAGATCTCATCGCCACCATAATGAGACAGGTTCATCAAGTTTCTGATGTAGGTGTTGAAATTGTCAGTGCCCTGCTTGAGGCTGAGGAACACTTCCTTCATCCTTTCCATGACAATTTCTGACAGATATTGCTCTTTGAAAGCAGCAGTGAATTGCTCCCAAGTAGGCTGAAAACCAGAAAGATCTGCCTTGAGGTAATTTTCCCACTAGAGAGCTGCATCTCCCTTCATAAGGTGAGTGGCACATTTGACCCATTCTTGCTCAGGAACATCCGCAGTCATCAGCAACCTTGACACTTCACGAAGCCAATCATCCGCATCAAGTGGCTGATCAGACACCTCAAATTGGCGTGGGTTGAACTTGAGAAAACTCTTGATGTCTCCTCGCTTGGGAGGTGGAGGTAGCGGAACAAACTCATTCCTCCTCACACTTTCCTCGAAGCGCTGCTGGTTCTGCTGCATAGTGCCCAAAGCATTTGCAATACTTGCCAAAGCAGCCCCGAGTTCAGGTGGTATGTCCTCCTCAGAACGGCGTGGTGGTGCCATCCTGTGATTGATATAAAACACAAGTCAGTACTATAATGGAGAATGATAATAATCCAAAATAGTACCAAAATGGAATTAATCAAGATTAAAGGATGCAATTCGCTGAGATGATATTAAAATATCAACAAAGTTCTAGGCAACTAGAAGATATTAAGCATAACGCACACGACTGAACAAGGAGTGTGGTACACAACTAACAAAGAAAAATTTTCCGCAAATTTCAGCATTAAAAAACCACTATATGCGCAAAACCATTTAACGAATCAAGATTAGTAACTCTACTAGTTCAATATACAAGAGCAAATGATAACAGTAATGGTATGGTCGCGACTCCATCCCGTACTCAAATCATTACTCTACACATGAATCAGTAAAACACATATCCCAATACCTTCTTCTTAAGATGAACCTAAAGATTGGTAACTACGAAAAAGAGCACCCCAACAAGATAACATCGGATAACAAAGAGTAAGATAGATCGCATCGGTGTACAACGAATCAGAATAGATCGCGTCGGTTTACAAAGGCCTATCGGTATGGAATGTACTAACAGTTGATAACCAAAAGGCAAACAGTGATAACATTTGGATGCAACAGATAGACAAGGAATTCACACACACACACACAACACACACAAACACAACTTATGGTACTACGGAACCCAGAACACGTGAATCCTAGTTTGAATTTTAGAAGAGGATTGAAAACGTTACACTTCCTTACCAGAAAAGGGTGGGTGGGTGGGTAAGAAGAAAAAATGGAAGCAGTCCTACTCTCACGTTTGTTTTTCCCTAGTATACATAACTTCCAAAATATTTGCTAGACTGACAACGACCATTTTGGCTGAGACCCTGAAGGGCGGGATGGCTCTGATACCAATTGTAACTACCTCGGTGAATTACGCTCTTGGTTACATGCCTGGATGAACGAAAGTGGTTAAAATAGTACGGTGGGGCCTAGGGCCACTCACGGTAGACCTTTCGGACGTCCTAACCACTTTCACACATCAGGACAAGAACGAGCGGCGTAATCGGCAAGCGAAGGGATCAACTACATACACAAATGAGTATGTATGCAAGCCACATACAACAGTCCTCAGAGCCATTCCATCTAAAAGGAATAGAAATATTGCAACACCATACGGCAAGATCCAAATATCCTAGATAGAGATAATAATTTAGGATAGCTCCTCATACATCACACATCAGAGTATCAGGCGGAAGCGGAAAACAAGATCCGAGTACGGACAAGAAGAAAATCGGCATAAGATGCCCCATAAATAAACACATCCCGCCCACAGATCTCACGGATCTCCGTTCCCGGAATCTCTACACCGAATGATCGTTGCCAACATCATCTGTCTCTTCCACCCAATATCCATCTTGCGGGTACACCTGTTCATCTGAATCAAACAATTTATCGTGTGAGACCCCAGGGGTACTTAGCAAATCTTTATGCCGCTAAAGGGGACACAACCTGGGGTGACGCAATTGCAGCAAAAGATAATACCTAACAATTCTACAGATACTCGCTAACCATCCGCCTAACAAATGATAGATGGAAGTCTGTGAATTAAGAACAACAGTTATAACAGTATAATTAACAGGTTCATCCTCCTCCTCGCTTACCAACGAGGAAGCGGACGAACAACCCCCATCATCCGTTGGCAGTTTTATTAACCATTCCATGAGTGTTGCACTATTTACTAGTCAAGTACTTAGTCAAATTAAAAGCGGTACTTTAGTTATACTTGTCTATGATCGAGAAACTGTGCTCCAAGTCGTCCATAACCGCGGACACGGCTTTCAGAAAGATTTACCCTGCAGGGGTGCACGAATAGCAACACACACTCGATCAACCTCGGAAAAACCAAATCAAAACCCGACGAGGCATTCACGACAAAGCAATCACAGGATTCAGAAAGATTTCAGGGGGCCACCCATTAAGCTACCCGCGACGAAGTTGGCCGGCTCCGAGACGGACCCAAGGTTTGTGTGAATGGCTGTAAACGACTAGGAACCCGAAAGTGTGAATGGGCTTGTCGATACCGCGAAAACATTCCACGATCCAAAACAGTACAGGTGCTCCACGCACAATCTTAATAAAGCAGTAACATGGCATAAGTACAGGATATTATTAAAACCCCAAACTACTTTGTGGCCCCAAGAAATAAGTATGAATCAAGCTCTAGCTCAGGGGGGTCCATAAGGCCTCCCGGATGTGGATAGTGCGAATAAACGAGGAACAGGAATCAAGTACTCGGGGTCCTACGGGACACAAGTGAGCATGAAAAACCAAATAGCAGATATTGCTCACCGGTGCCTCTTTCATTAGTTATCCCATTACTACTCAGGTTAAGTTGTTTAGGTACCTCGTTATTCATCAGACACTCACATACCCTACACATGCTTTGCTACGACTCGCATGGCTCAAACAACTCCTGTAGTAATGGCTCATAGGATGGAGGAACAAGCTTCGGTGGGGTTTAAAAATAAAGGCTATGCAGTACTTGGGATTCAATTTAATGCAATCGCGACTCAATGATGCAAGAATAAGATAGAGGCAATAGGTACTGTATGTATGCAAGCATGTGGTAGTGCTTGTCTGGCAGCTCAGTTGAAGCGAGAGATGGATCTGGGTAGTACTCCTGTGATTCCTGGTAATTCTCCTGCTGGGCGTCTATTCGAAGAAGAACCAAACAAACAAGGGCCAACATAAATAAAGTGCACAAGCATATGAATTAAAATGCGTCAAGCAAACAAGCATGCCATGATGAATGATGCACAATTTACATGGCATTAAAGTAGCATGGCAAAGGTGAGGTGTGGATACAAGAAATAAAGCATTTTGGCATTTATTTAACCAAGTTTTATTGTCATAAACAGTTCAGATTTTTAATAACAACATGATGCATGCTTCAATTCATAACAAGGACTGCATAGATAGAACGGGCTCATCACGCTGATCGATTTAGACATATTATTTGCCCAATTTGGAGTTATAGAATTAAAGTTACTAATTAATTAAGGAAAAGGGCATTTTATTGTAATTTTAATCATCTCGAAAATTTAAAGTGCTCAAACAGAATTTTGAATGTCATATTTGAATTCGTCACATTTTTCTGATTCCAAAACATATATTATTTGTATTATTTGGATTTATATTTGAAAAGTTATTTAAATCTGATTTGAATTTGAATTTAAATCAATTTTGGAAAATATTTCATTAAAATAGGCACAGGAAAATACTTTTGTCACCCGGGCAATCCTAGCCACAGCCGCTGACGGTGGGCAGCTGCTGACTGGGCGAGAATCGCGCGCGAATTCTTTTCACACGGGGGCTCTGTCTAGCCACTAAGGGTGACGGGTGGGACCAGCGACTAGAGGCCCACGTGACAGCGGTAGGAACTGCAGGGGCTGACAAGTGGGGACTAGCTGGATGGCGGGTTACGGCCCGAGGAACCTGGGGGGTTTTCGGCAAGATTGCCAGGGCGGCTGACTAGTGGGACCTCTAGGAGCGCGGGTTGTAGGAGTCAAAAAGGTGGGGGGTTAAGTGCAAAGTTTCCACGCGCACTGTTTCTCTTCTCGGATCTCTGACGAAACTGACGGGAAACGGCGCGCGGCGTGGGGCAGGGAATCGAACCCAGGACCGGCGTGTGCGCGCAGGGAGGCAAGCCACTGCGGTGGGCTAGGGGAGTTGTTAGGAGGGTGGCTGGGGCCTAGGTAAGGCTCGTTGCAGCGCGGAAACTGGCAGACACCGGCGAGCTCTGGCGCACGGCGGGCGTTCGACGAAACGAGCAGCGGCACTAGACGGCGACGGCGAGGCGGAGCATCTCAGGGAGGAAGAGGGGCTCACCACGGGTTGGCTGGTGTGGTCGGATCGGGCCGGGGCGCAGAGGATCGACGACGAGGCTGGCGGCCGGAGTTCTAGGGTTTGGCGTTGGGTGGCGGTGATACTGGCGCTCCTAGGGCTTCTCCTCCTCGTCTACGCGTGCAGGGAGCAGCAGGGTGGTCTCCTCGGTCGCCCAGGCCACCACCACGACGTGCTCGCCGGCTGGAATGACGGGGGCGACGCGGTGCTGGCGGTGAACGGCGGCAGATCTTGGCGACCATAGAGACGAAGGGGAGGAGAGGCAGGCGTTGGGGTGGATCTGGGAGCTGCCAGGAGGCGTGTGAGAGGAGGGGAAAGTGAGGGAGAGGGAGGAGATGGCGTGTGGGAGTCGGGGTTGGGGAAAGTGGCTTCGGCCTTTACCCTTTTCTTCTCGAGCACATGGGCGAGCTGGGGCTTGTCCTTGGGCTGGGCAGCGGCGGAGGGGAGGCTGCAGGTGGGGACGGTGTGGAGTAGCTGCAGGGTGGGGCTAGCACGCGGTAGAGAGAAGAGAGAGAGGAGAGGGGGTAGCTCGGGCTAGGGTAGATGGGTAGCTCGGGCTAGGGTTTTGTTTAGGGTTAGAGAGAGGGGTGGCTGGGGTGTGGGCCAGGGAGAGAGAGGGAGGTCAGGTGGCCGTCAAGGTAGAGAGACTGAAAGAGAGAGAGAGAGAGGTGAGGTGGAAGAGGTTAGGGTTTAGTAGAACTAGAGTTAGGAGAAAAATAGGAAGAGAAAAAGATAGGTTAGGTGTTGTTTAGGGTTTTAGATTTATTTTGAGTTTGTTTATGAGATCCAACCAAGAGGGAAGATAATAATGAGGCTTTTGATTTATCCTGGGATGAGGTGGAGGAATAATCAAGAAATAGAGAAAGAAAGATGTATGGGAAGAATCTCTCATATAAAACATGAATGTAGAAAATTAAAATAATAGATGTTGATAAGAGTAAAGGAGTGGTAGAGATGGTGATGATCCCCAAAGAGAATAAAACAAAAGGAAAACCAATGAGATAAAAGGTGGTGATGAAGGTTGCATGGCCCGTGCAAAAATAATAATGCCATGATTTATTTTGTGAAACAATAATAATATTATGGCATTATTCTTATGCCTTTCCATGAAGTGGAATAAAAGCCAAGCAAAAGAATTTAAAAGATTTGATCCACCCCAAACCACATGAGCTAGAATAAAAATATCAAAAGAAAAGGAAATACAAGCTCATGGTTAATGGGATGGTGGAATTATAAGGTGGTGAAAGAAAGGTGGTGGAGTTGAAATAAAAGATATGCCCCCAACTCAACTTGGGCATTTAAACAATATATCAATAACCAAATACAATATCGAGAGGCAAATACAATTTATAATGCATATGAGAGAAGAACCAAAAGAACAGGGGTTTTATATGATGCTCAAATGCAAGGTGGCATGATGACATGAGCATGATATAATTATGATGCAACAATTGTATATAGGAAGTAGCCAATATCTTACTAGACCAAGTACAATTACAATTGTTAGACAATTGGGATGCTACAATTTGTATTTATTATATATTTTTAAATCCATTTAGGAGAAAATTTGTAAGTAGGAGATGCTCATATGGCATTGTCGAAACCATGCATATGCTACTATGTTGTCATATGATTTATTTTCAGCATGCCCTTATTTCATAATGTAATATGGACCGTTACTACCCTGGGGTTGAGTTCGTTTATGACAAGGAGAATCGTGCTCGGTTTATTGATAATGGGAAGTATAAGGTATGGCCTAAATATGTTTTATTTTCATTATATTTGCTAGTACTATGCTAGGGTCTCACCACTTATTTAACTTTTCCAGATGTACCCTATCCGCATGAGGGGCCACATGCAAACGATATATTGTATGATAATCGGTGTGAGCCATACTTTAGGACGACGGGTCTTCTTCTCTTCATTGTCTAGTTTAGGCGTAAACTGCCGCCGATTAACCACGCGACCATTACCACACTTCTAGACCGTTGGAGGACGGAGACACACTCTTTCCACTTACCATGTGGAGAGATGATGGTTACTTTGCAGGACTTTGTCATGATCACGACCCTTCCTAGTGACGGAGAATCTCTCACTGGGATGGTGGATAGTGGCAGTGGCCGGAGCACATTTTTGGCCTTACCAGTAAGTAACCGAACCTGCTACTACTAGAAAAATGCTTATCCATGGATTGATACCTAGTGACGCATGGGCAAATGCGTGCGCCATAGGAAAATACCCTATGGCGCACATGGGAAAATGCGCCACAGGTAAATCTCTATTGCGCACGGGCACTGCATGCGCTACAAATAAGTGTAGGCATCCATATCTGTCACTTATGGATGACCCCTGACATATCCGGGCATATGTAAAGTCCGTGCGCCACAAATAGTTGGGTTATCTGTGGCGCATCGCAGACACTATAAGTCAGGCACCATCCATATATGCCACATATAGATGACCCCTTACTATCAGTGGTACAATGGGTTTTGGTGCACGACAGATAAGTTTTCAAAAATTCTACTCACCCCCCGCCCCCGTGGATTGCCTGTTCAGTCTTGCAAAAAATAAAAGAAAATGAAAAACACTTCAAATTAACAAACATGAATTTTGACTTTTTTTCAAAAGAATATCATGGCATGGTAAATCGGCCATAACTTTTGCATTCGATGTCGAAAAAAACTATGATATATCAAAATGACGAGAACGGAATTTTACATCCGCTCGCAACCCCTTAGATCGTTTAGCATTTTTTAGAATCTCAAAATTTGAAAAGAATAAAAAATTACGATAAAAATAAGATGTTTTCCTGCAGAAAAAGGTGAGACCACTTACCCGTGGCGCATGGCATAGAGATGTGCCACGGGTAAGTCTGGGCGGGATTCAAATTTGAATCCCCACCCGGCCACCTACCCCCTTATAGTTCTTTTCTCCTCCACCTTCCCCTCCCATTCTCCTTCTCTCCTTCTCCTCCCCTTCCTCTCCTTCTCCTCCCCTTCGTCTCCCCTTTCGCATCCTCTCCTCCCTTCCTCTTCTCCTCCTCTCCATCTCCCTCTCTTTCTCCTTCTCTCCCCCTTCTTTTCTCCTTCTCCTAACCTTCTCCTCCCCTCTCCTCCTTTTCCTCTCATTTCTCCTTCTCCTTCTCCTTCTCCTTCTCCTTCTCCTTATCCTCAACCACTTGTCCTCTCTCCATCCGTCGCTCCTCTGCCTCTGCTCCGGCCGCCGCACCGTCCTCGAGCCCCTCCTCGCCTCAAGCTCTTCCTCGGCCCCGAGTGCCAGTGGAGCCACGGCCTCCCGCACCTCCATGCGGTGGTAGTTTGTGGCCGGAACGAGGTGACGGAGGCGATAGGCGATGACGACAACATCGACGCGCCAGATCTCGCTTTTTTTAATTTACAAAAATTTATCTGTGGCGCACCATAACCCCATGCGCCACAGATAAATTTTCTTATCCCGCTGTTTTTCTGAATTTTGAAATACTTATCCGTGGTGCACCATACCCCATGCGCCACAGATAACTGGACTTATCCGTGGTGCATCTCCACATACACTGATAAAAAATATCAGGGACATGTTGGAGATATGCCCAAGAGGCAATAATAAAAGTGATTATTATTATATCTTTGTGTTTATGATGAATGTTTACATCCCATGCTATAATTGTATTATTAGGAAACACTAATACATGTGTGTTTTGTAAACATATAAGAGTCCCTAGTAAGCCTCTTGTTGAACTAGCTTGTTGATTAATTGATGATCATGGTTTCCTGATCATGGACATTGGATGTGATTAATAACAAGGTTATATCATTAGGAGAATGATGTGATGGACACACACCCATAGTAAGCGTAGCATAAGATCAAGTCATTAAGTTCATATTGCTGTAAGCTTTCAAAATACATAGTAACCTATTCCTTCGACCATGAGGTTATGTTAATCACCATCACCGGATGGATACTTTGATGACATCAAACGCCGCTTCGTAACTGGGTGGTTATAAAAGTGTCATTGGGTATTCTGAAAGTATGTGTTGAAGCTCATGAACCAAGATTGGGATTTGTCCATCCATATGACGGATAGATATGCTCTGAGCCCTCTCGGTGGAATGTCATCTAGTTAGCTTGCAAGCATGTGACTAGGTCACAAGGGATGACATATCACGGAACGAGTAAAGAGTACTTATCAGTAACGAGGAAGAACTAGGTATGGAGATACCGACGATCAAACCTCGGATAAGTATAATATCGTGAGACAAAGGGAATTAGTTTCGTATGTAAGTGGTTCAATCGATCGCGAAGTCATCGTTGAGTATGTGGGAGCCATTATGGATCTCCAGGTCCCGCTGATGGTTATTGATATGAGATGTGTCTCTATCATGTCTACATATTCACGAACCGTAGGGTGACACACTTAAGGTTCGAAGTTGTTTTAAGTAGATATGGAATATGCGTTGGAGACCGAATGTTGTTCGGAGTCTCGGAATGGATCCGGGACATCACGAGGAGATCTGGAATGGTCCGGAGAATAAGATTCATATATAGGAGATCATTTTATGAGATAGGAAATGTTCCGGAGTATTTGTATGAGAGTTCTAGAAGGTTTCGGAATGTTCTGGAAGATATCTTGGAGTTTGCTTGAAAATCAAGATAGGGATCAAGGAGTCCTGGTGGGTCAAGATACGGATTCGTGGGGGAGGAGGACTCCTCCCCCCACCTCCAACCCGCCGGCCAAGGGAGGAGAGGAGTCCTACAAGGACTCCCCTCCCCATGGCGCCATCCCCTCTTTAAATAGAGGGGCAGGGGGCGCCCCCCTCCTCCTACGCTCCCATAACGTCCAATCTCTGCTGCCTCTCTCCTCCACCATATTCTGCACAGGCATAGGCGAAGCCCTGCAGAATTCTCTACTCCACCACCACCACCACGCCGTCGTGGTGCTGGGATTCCGTGGAGAAGATCTACTACCTCCGCTGCTCGCTGGAACGGGGAGAGGAAGGTCTGCTTCGACTCCGCACGTGTGACCGACTGCGGAAGCGCTGCCGAATCGTGGCGCCGGAAGGATCGTCAACTTGACCAAGGGCGGAAGCGCTGCTGAAACGCGACGCCGGAAGGATCGTCTACTTGACCGAAGGCGGAAGCGCTGCTGGAACTCGACGCCGGAAGGATCGTCCACACGATCTTGAGATCGGCAAGTGATCGACTACATCAACCACGAGATCTAATCTCGTTAACGCTTTCGGATCTACGAGGGTTAGTTCCCATCTATCTCGTTGCTCATGTCTAATAGATTAGATCTTGGCTTTTATCTAGATTGGATCTAGGTTTTGTTCGTTCTTGCGGTAGAAATTTTTTGTTTTCCATGCTACGAACCCATCAGGACAGAGGCGCACGGCCCATGCGCCACAGACCTTATATTTCATTCGCCACAGATAGGCTTTTCTGTAGTAGTGCAGAGATAGAAGGAGTAAGAGATAATAGGACGAGAGATAGGGCAACGTCCTGAAGGTGCTGATGCACACGGTGCAGCGGTATTCCCGGGCATACATGTGGTATGTGTTAGCCCGGGTGATCTTTATAGATGGTTCGGGGGACACCGTCTCATGGATGTGGTTGGACCCGCTACATGACTAGAACGCAGAGTATAGCTAGGGCTCGGCTTGTCTAGCCTATCTTTACCGATAGGTAAGACTTAGTTGTATCTATTTCTTCGTATGTGTTTTATAATCTACAATCGTAATTTGACATGAATTTTTAATGTGCAGCTGGATAACTCTTGTCGTGCGAGGACTAAAGGTTCAGGATTGTGAGGTGCGGTGTGGCCCCTCTCGATTTGGATGTGGGAGCAGATTTCAGTTGGACGTCCTCACAAACTCCTGACAAAAATTGTGTGCTACACAGACTCATCCATAGTGTGTTCTAAGAGCTATACCGACGAGATCAACACGCTAACTTTTGACATGTTGAGTTTTCAAGTTGTGTGTTGCATTTAACAAATAATCGTGTGACCGAAGGCCTTTGTAACGTGGTTTTCATGTTCTGTGTTGGAGGTCAACTGGACGCCATACAATTCTGAAAGGGGTTTCACTATGAATGTCATGTGAACACGTGATGATGCCCGTTGGTGCATTAGGTGCCCAATGATATGCTTCTATGATGCTGAGTGGCATCTTTCACATCGAGTCGCCAAACAAGTTGGAATGAGGCAACACACTCCTCTGGCTCACCAGGACACATTTGTTACCCTACATAAGTAAGCATCTTTATGAGAGTAAATAATAGTGCTAGATTGTTTCGGCTCAAACTTCTACCCATGTCTCCCGATTCTTTTCGACCGTGGATGCCGTAGAGGACACACGACAACATCGAAACGGAGCCCTGCTATCCCGTGAGGCGGGCCCCGCTACATGCCATGGCGAAAGATTCTAGACCACGGACGGGCGTCGCACACGTCGTTGTACCCCGCGTCACCGGACGGTGGACCGCGCACGTGCCATGGGATCTTCGTCAGCATACCGGGGCAGTACCACGCTGTGTGAGAGGCATTTCCGGCATAACACGCCTCCGTATCCACCGGGTGACGGGGCCCGCCGAGAGCCGATGTGGTGCCATGAGCCCATGCCGGCGGCGGTTTCTCATTTTTTTGTATTTTTTATGCTCATTTGAATATTGGTCAAACCTAACTTTGACCAACATTTAAACAATTTTAAATCATATAAATGAAAAACTAAGCCTAGATCCTTCTTAGTCACTCTAAAATGAATCTTTCAAAGCCTTTTGAAACTTTTCATGTTCCAAACCCTAAACCACTTCTCTCAACCCTTGACTTCATACAACTTAATTTGAGATATCACATTAGATACATGAATTTTTGTTTTGAATGTATGTAGACCTTCATTATCAACTTGAATCGTTAGTATAGTACATAAGAACACTGTGGGCAAGTTTTCCATTTTTTTGAATTTATTATGCTCATTTGAATATTGGTCAAACCTAGCTTTGACCAACATTTAAATAAGTTTAAAACATGAAAAAGAAAACTAAGCCTAGATCCTTCTTAGTCACTCCAAAATAAAGCTTTTCAAAGCTTTTTAAAACTTTTCATGTTCCTAACACTAAATCATTTCTCTTCATCCTTGACTTCATATGACAGAGTTTGAGATATCATATTAGATACATGAATTTTTCGTTTGAATGTATGTAGACCTTTTTATCAACTTGAGTTGTTAGTATGGGACATAAGAAGACTATGTGTGCAAGTTTTTCATTTTTCTGATTTTTTTAAAATTTGTTATGCTTATTGGAATATTGGTCAAACCTAACTTTAACCAACATTTAAACAAGTTAAAAATATGAAAATGAAAAATGAAGCCTAGATTCTTCTTAGTCACTCCAAAATGAAACTTTTTAAACCTTTTTGAAACTTTTCATGTTCCAAACCCTAAACCACTTCTCTTCACCCCTTGACTTCATACGACACAGTTTGAGATATCACATTAGATACATGAATTTCTCGTTTGAATGTATGTAAACCTTGTTTATCAACTTGAATCGTTAGTATTTTTTTGAATTTGTTATGCTCATTTGAATATTGGTCAAACCTAAATTTGACCAACATTTAAACAAGTTTAAACATGTGGAAATAAAAAACTAAGCATGGATCCTTCATAGTCACTCAAAATGAAGCTTTTAAAAGATTTTTGAAAATTTTCATGTTCCAAACCCTAAACCACTTCTCTTCACCCTTGACTTCATATGACAGAGTTTGAGATATCATATTAGATACATAAATTTTTAGTTTGAATGTATATAGACCTTGTTTATCAACTTCAATCATTGGTATAGGACATAAGAATACTATGTGCGCAGGTTTTTTATTTTTTTGATTTTTAGAAAAATTGTTATGCTCATTTAAATAATTGTCAAACCTAACTTTGATCAATAATTAAACAAGTTTAAAATGTGGAAAATTAAAACTAAGCCTAGATCCTTCTTAATCACTCCAAAATGAAGCTTTTCAAAACTTTTTGAAACTTTTCATGTTCCAAACCCTAAACCACTTCTCTTCACCCTTGACTTCATACGACAGAGTTTGAGATATCACATTAGATACATAAAATTTTCATTTGAATGTATGTAGACATTGTTTATTAACTTGAATCCTTAGTATAATACATAAGAAGACTATGTGTGTAGGTTTTCATTCTTTCAATTCTTATGCTCATTTGAGTTTTGGTCAAACCCTAAGTTTGACCAATATTTAAACAAGTTTGAAACATGAAATGAAAAACTAAGCCTAGAGTCACTACAAAATAAAACTTTTGAAAACTTTGAAACTTTTGAAAACCCTATTCAATGCCACTAAACCCCGTCCCAAACCTCGCCGAACAATGATCGTCGATCTAACCCTAGTGCTGAACTGCAGCCGTTTGATCGTTCCTCTAGAAGGAATATGTGGGCAGGATTTGGACAATCTGCGAAGCTCATTCTTCGATCTGATTGGCTGGCGGATGGGGGTTCCGAGGGAGCACGCTAGGTGGACCGTCCGGGGTCGTGTACGTTGTGCAATGAGTCTGTCTCAGCTTTTCCAGGCATGCGCGGGAAGCGACGATGTTGGCATGCATGCGCGCCTGGCCATGCCGATGCGTATGCACCACAGTGACTCATCGCACCAAAGCCATTAAGCACATTTGATTCCGATGCATCACAGTGACTCAGGTACGCATGCACCACCCCCTCATTTCAGTGTGAAACGACAACGGATACACATGCGCACCCCTCGTTTCACTGGCAACCCTGATTCCGGTTCTATCCTATTTATAGGCCTCTCTTCCTCTCCCACACACCACCCAAGCTAGATCCATTGTCTCCACTTCAAACACCACGCACCCAAGCGAGCCCTCCATCCTCTTCGATAACACCAAGAACCACCTGACGATGCAGTACAACGGACCAACCTTCCACCAGACGCCTATCGTGCAGGAGTTCTGCTACCCGATGGTCGTTGTGGAGAGATCACTCTGTGTGTGGGCGCAATCCAGGTGGAGGGGGTCCATCGAGCTTGCCTGCGACATCCTCACCGCCGGCTTTGCCCACCTCCCACCGAGCTCGCCGATGTGTTTCACCTCGACGAAGTTCATGACGTCGTCGCAATCAAGTTGCTCATGGTCACCTTCACCAACCCGTTCAACACGTACGCGCTCCTTGGACAAGTGTTTTGGTGTGGCTGCGAGTCAACCTTATTCATGACATACACCATCTTCACCAACTACGAGAGCATCTTCCCCACCAAAAACCAAATGCATTGTCTCCCTACGAGGAGTGAAGGTTAAGACGGTGGTGAAGGGCCGCGAACAAGGTGGAAGAAAGTTCAAGATGAAGATGTTCATGAAGTGAGCCCAGAGTGAAGTTGTTTGTCAAGCCTGTCATATTTTAGTTTTATCGTGTTTATTTTGTTTTCCGTGTATTTCTATGTCGTGTCGTGTCCCTAGAGTTATCTATGTAACGATGGTACTCGTTTGCATATTATTTATCTATGTCATTATGTTTGTTGAAAAATGTCCATGCCCAAAGATCATTTATGTGTGGTAAAAACGTTTGTGCCCAAAGATCAATTATGTGTGCCCAAAGATCAAACTACACGAGTGGTTTAGCAACGTGCCCAAAGATCAATTATGTGTGCCCAAAGATCAAACTACACAAGTGGTTAAGGATCGTGCCCAAACATTCAGTACAAACATGCATTTTAAACCCTAAACCAAGTCATGCGCTATCTATAAATAGCTTTCTTCCATTTCCATCTCAATATATTTTTGTTCGCCCCACTGGTTACCAGCACAGCCCTTCATGCCACTAACCCACATGGTCTTTGGTTCAAGTCTTGTAACACCCTCGAATCGCCCTATGCAAGTTTTAGCCCTTTCCGCCAAACCCGCATAGAAACGATTCAAGGACGCCCACCAGGCACTTTCGTGCGGGTGGAAAACGAAGTAATACCATTACACAACAGTCCTCGATGGGACCCACAGAACAGATATATATACAACACGACTCCATGAGTCAAGAATACCGATATACAATACAAAGATCCAAATCACCTTGAAATCGCTACAGCGTCCGAGTACGGACAAGATGCAAATGGGGCTAAGAGCCCTGAAGAATAACCAATGGCGTCCATAACCCTGCCCAGGCCCAGGCGGAAGGGTAACCCTGCTAACGACGTCGATCGCAAACCTGCTAAAAACAAAAGGGGGTGCCCACAAAGGGCAAAGGAAAAAGAGGAGCGTCAGTACAAAGGCCAGTACACGGCGAGGCTAGAATTCAACGGCTCTCGCCTACATAGGTATGGTGGACTGAAGCGGCAGCGCAACAACACTAAACAACCTATAGATACTTAGTAAAACTGGCGGCTATTAGAGAGGGATAAGAAAGACCTATCCGGATCCAACCTGATAGTAACACCAAACATACCCATCTTGGTATTCCCCCTCGAGACCAAACGAGGAAGTCAAACCGAGGAACTCACACAGTTGGCAGTTTTATTCATTCGATTATAGTTGAAGCACTTACTAGTCAGATATAGATAGCATGAGTCATCCTGATAGCATAAGTAGTGGGCAGTTTTAATCACCATTCCGTTGTAGTTGGAACATTTACTAGTCAGATATAATTGTCCTGAGGAATCCCAAAACCCAGCAATTGTTGGCACTTTTATCACATTCCATTGGAGTTGCAATACTTACTAGGCAGGTACAACATGTCACAAAACAACCCCAGATCCACGAGTTGTTGGCATTTTAATATCCATTCCGTGATAGTTGAATCTGATTACTAGTCATATATTAAGTCAAGTTTATAGCACTACTTTACTTATGCTTGTCTATGATCGAGATATTGTGCTCCAAGTCGTCCATAACCGCGGACACGGCTTTCAGAAAGATTTACCCTGCAGGGGTGCACAAATAGCAACACACACACAATCAACCTCGGAAAAACCAACTCAAAACCCAACGAGGCTTTCACGACAAAGCAATCACAGGATTCATAAATTATTTCAGGGGGCCACCCCATTAAGCTACCCGCAACGAAGTTGGCCGGCTCCGAGACGGACCCAAGGTTTGCGCCAATGGCTGTAACGACTGGGAACTCGAAAGTGTGACTGGGCTTGTCGATACCGCGAAAACACTCCGCAATCCTAAACAGTACAGGTGCTCCACGCACAATCGTAAATAAAGCAGTAAAACATGGCATAAGTTCAGGATAGTAATAAAGCCCCAAACAAGTTTGCGGCCCCAAGAAATAAGAAATGAATCAAGCTCTGGCTAAGGGGATTCATGGTCCCATATGCGATAGTGCGATAGTCAAGGAACAAGTATCAAGTACTCGGGGTCCTACGGGACACAAGTGAGCGTGGAAGAACCAAATAACATCTATTGCCCACCGATGCCTCTGCATTAGTTATATCTAGCAATTTAATATCAAGTTGTAATTAAAGCCATGACCAACTCCACCATAAACATCTGCCAGCATTCCAACAACTGTGGTACTTGACAACACGAGATCGCACCTGAGCAAGCAACTACGACTCGCAAGGCCAGCTATCTACCAAACACAGGTAATAGGAGGTGTCCAAGGTAATATAGAGGCTGCACGGGGTATAACTGGTGTACGGAAACTAAAACATCGTGACACGGATAGCAATAGATCAACAGGAGAAAATAAAGACTATAAATGCAAAATAGGTAGAAGGGGGAGAGATGCTCGCCTGGAAAAACATAGCCGAAGAGATATTATCCGAAGAACTTGTCGATACTCGCATCCACCCAACGGCCTAAACCGTGAAGAAGCAAACACTAAAAGAAACACTAGATGCACTATTTAATACTACAACAAAAGATCCGGTATGATGTATGTATGATGCATGACATGGCAAATATGCGATGCAACTGGCCAATATTAAGCGGAACCGGGGTCCCGACAATTAATTAAACGGTTCAAGTTATTTAACAACTCCGCAATTTAAATGTTGTATTAACAAGGCAAAACATGGCATTGGTTCGCTACAAAAATTTTAATGGAGTTCATATAAGACTAGAATAGCCCGCATATGGTCTCCATATTTAATTTAGGTGAATTGACTACTTAACCCAACCCACCAGATGACATGTGCGCAAGCATGATGATTTAAAGATGCGACAGGTATATGTCATATTATAAAAATAGAGGCTTAGGGTCACACATCTGGGTTCGGAAGATCTTGGTTCCGGGGGTTCGGGGTTCGACAGGGTTCGACGGGATAGGTCTCAGCGGGAATGTTCTCGGACAACGGAGTAGATCTTGTCACATCCGTGGTCTTCGGTTCCGTGTAGACGGTCATGGCATCCGGGATGAAGAACTTGGCGTCCCGTGTAGGCGACCTTGGCGTCCGGTCCTCGGGCATCGATGCGGGAAGGAGGTCTTGTCGTACCGGGGTCTCGGCATCCTCGGATTCCGATTGGAGATCTTGGCGTTCCGATGGATCGGTCCTCCGGGTCAAAGAACTTGGCGCGCCAGGGTTCGGTCTTCGGATCTTGGGTCGGGTCGTCGGTTTTCTCGGGCCAAAGGACTTGGCGTCCGAGAGACGATCTTGGCGCTGCATGTCGACGATCTTCGGGTACGGGGCCTTAGGGTTCCCATGTAGGAGATCTTGGTGTTCCGGGGCAAAGTGCTGGAGTGTCGGTGTCGGGCTCGGGTTTGGCATCGGTGGTCTTCAAGTGGCATCATAGTGGTTCTCGTCGGTGTCTTCGTTGGCTGATCTTGGCATCGGGCGATCGTTTCCCACGGTGTCGGTCTTGGGACCTCGGAACTTGAACAGCTCCGTGAAGATCTTGAGTCCACTTGTTTTTGACGAACCTTCTAGGACATCAGCACGGACACTACACCATCGGGTGTCAACTTCACATCAACTCCATCACGCAGACCAACACCACATTGACATCCCGGGCTGGAGCAGAACTTGGCGGGAACACGAGTACGAGACCAGGTCACCAAATTCCTGTAGAAACAGAGATGGCCGTGGGCGCGCGTATGCAGGAGGATGTGGGTATCGAGGGCTTGGGCTCGGGGTAGCCTCGACCAGGTGGCACGGTTGGAGAACAATTGTCGCCGGGCCAGCAGGATGCGACCGCGGAAAACAGGGGATGGCGGCGGTTCTCGCGAGGGCGCGGAGCGGCTCGATGGTGAGACACAGGATGTCCGCGGCGGAGCTTGCAAGCAGACCGAGGCGGCGCAGTGCGACACGGAACAGGGGCGGCGCTCGCGGGACGCTGCAGGGAAGCTTGGGTCAGGCTCGACGACGGCCGGAGTGGACGAGGCCGACGGTCGATGGGGCGGCCACGAACATGGCGACGGAGGAGGAACTCACGGCGACGATGGAGAAGGGGAGGTCACGTGTGGAAACTCGGTCAACAGCGCGACAGGGGACGAAGGGCGGCGGCTCCAGGCGGTTCCGCGGCGGAGGACCTCTGCTGGGCAGCGACGGCTGCCTGCGAACGGAGAGCGAGGAGGGCGGGGATTGGGGACAGGGGAAGGGCGAGCGGGGGTTGGTGAGCGGGGCGGGTATCACGTGGAGAGAGAGGGAGCGGGGTCAGGCTCGCGTGGAGTGGGGCGGAAGGCGACAACGGGGTAGGTGGGGTTGCGCTCGCGCTGGGGGCGCGCGTCGTGGTAGTTGACCAAGTCGGCT
Organism: Avena eriantha; assembly: GCA_910589775.1. NCBI lineage: Eukaryota > Viridiplantae > Streptophyta > Magnoliopsida > Poales > Poaceae > Avena > Avena eriantha. The sequence continues at coordinate 21,608,497 of OU342742.1, read as the reverse complement.
GGCTCGCGAGCGGGCGACGCTGTGGGCGGGGCGTGCGACGCAGTGCACCGGGTGGTTCGGGTGTGGCTGTGTCTGTGCGGACGGGGTGGTGCTGGCTCGATGGGGTGGGTCTGTCACAACGCGTCCAGGACACGTGCGAGGTGGGGCCGGGTCATCAGGTGCGCTTGGCATGCGGTGAGTGCGGCGGCGGCTGGGTGTGGTGTGGCGCTTGGCGCAGGGGAGGCGGTAGGATTAGGGTTTGGGGTGGCCTGGCTAGCTGGGCCTCGGGCCTGGCCTGCTGGGTTGCCCCTAAAAAAACTTAAACTTTTATTTTATTTTTAAAACAGACTTTTGTAATTTATTTTTAGGCAAATAAAATATCCAGGAAGACCTGGTTTTATAATTTGAAATAAAACGAGGCTAATTAGAAAACAAAATAGGGTTTTTGCAAAGATACTTTTATGATCAAACATGCATGATGATGCACAAAGCACAAACTCCAAGCGATTTTCTAGTAGTGGTTTTAGCGGGGTGCTACAATTTGACACCACTAACAATGGATCTCGCCCTCGAGATCCGCCTCATGGTACCGGGAAGAAGGCCGACGATCAGAATCTTCTCGCTTCGGGTAGATCCCCGCGACACCACTAACAAGATTGTTGCCCCTTCTTGAAATCGGCGACACCACCAACAAGGGGTCGTTGTCCATGGTCGTCGAGAAAACACTCCGGGAACAAAGAACGAAGGTAAAGGTATCAAGAGATAAGGCCACCTTTAACTGCCGTGGACGGAGCGAAATTGCTTGATCCACCGATTCGATGTACAAAAGTGCACAGTGAGAGGCGGGTAGGGTGATCAGTCCATCCCATACTCAAAGCTTCCTTCTGTAAATGGATCACAGAATCATGTAACCAACTCTCGGGATTTAGACTGAAGATCTTCACAAGCGGTGTTCGGAACAAGAGGGGCGATGCAGGCTCTTCATCGAATCTGGCGTAGATGATGTCGTCGCATTGGGGACCACCGGAAGATACAAAGAAACATCGTACGAAAAGACACAATGATCAGGTTTTGCGATGGTTCCATTGGCATGAACAACACATGCTCAAGGTATACTCCAACTTCATCAATGCTCATCCTTCTCATATGCTTTTCAACGATACGGATATCAGTCAAGGGGCACATACGGATAAAGAGTTCAAGGACAAAACATTGGATGAAGGTACAACAACCGAGAAGCACATTGATGATAGTAGAACCATCGTTATAAAGGGAGGAAGCAAAACCCTGAAGGTACGACAGAAACCCAACCACGGGAAATCCTGGACTCGAAGAAATCATAAGAGAGTAGAATCAAAACAGGCAGAGGTAAGAGGAGAATAGCAGAGGGGTAAGGAGTAAAAGCAGACCTAATCAGATCTATCGAACCAATTTTTGCAAAATAGTTTTAACACTCTACTTCAGCCGTTAGCTAGGTTATCCTACAGGCAGGACAAGTGGGGTATCGTAACTGCTGAGCTCTGATACCACTCTGTAACACCCTCGAATCGGCCCTATGCAAGTTTTAGCCCTTTCCGCCAAACCCGCATAGAAACGATTCAAGGACGCCCACCAGGCACTTTCGTGCGGGTGGAAAACGAAGTAATACCATTACACAACAGTCCTCGATGGGACCCACAGAATAGATATATATACAACACGACTCCATGAGTCAAGAATACCGATATACAGTACAAAGATCCAAATCACCTTGAAATCGCTACAGCGTCCGAGTACGGACAAGATGCAAATGGGGCTAAGAGCCCTGAAAAATAACCAATGGTGTCCATAACCCTGCCTAGGCCAAGCCGGAAGGGTAACCCTGCTAACGACATCAATCGCAAACCTGCTAAAAACAAAAGGGGGTGTCGACAAAGGGCAAAGGAAAAAGAGGAGCGTCAGTACTGAGGCCAGTACACGGCGAGGCTAGAATTCGGTGGCTCTCGCCTACATAGGTATGGTGGACTGAAGCGGCATCGCAACAACACTAAACAACCTATAGAGACTGAGTAAAACTGGCGGCTATTAGAGAGGGATAAGAAAGACCTATCCGGATCCAACCTGATAGTAACACCAAACATACCCATCTTGGTATTCCCCCTCGAGACCAAACGAGGAAGTCAAACCGAGGAACTCACACAGTTGGCAGTTTTATTCATTCAATTATAGTTGAAGCACTTACTAGTCAGATATAGATAGCATGAGTCATCCTGATAGCATAAGTAGTGGGCAGTTTTAATCACCATTCCGTTGTAGTTGGAACATTTACTAGTCAGATATAATTGTCCTGAGGAATCCCAAAACCCAGCAATTGTTGGCACTTTTATCACATTCCATTGGAGTTGCAATACTTACTAGGCAGGTACAACATGTCACAAAACAACCCCAGATCCACGAGTTGTTGGCATTTTAATATCCATTCCGTGATAGTTGAATCTGATTACTAGTCATATATTAAGTCAAGTTTATAGCACTACTTTACTTATGCTTGTCTATGATCGAGATATTGTGCTCCAAGTCGTCCATAACCGCGGACACGGCTTTCAGAAAGATTTACCCTGCAGGGGTGCACAAATAGCAACACACACACGATCAACCTCGGAAAAACCAACTCAAAACCCAACGAGGCTTTCACGACAAAGCAATCACAGGATTCATAAATTATTTCAGGGGGCCACCCCATTAAGCTACCCGCAACGAAGTTGGCCGGCTCTGAGACGGACCCAAGGTTTGCGCCAATGGCTATAACGACTGGGAACTCGAAAGTGTGACTGGGCTTGTCGATACCGCGAAAACACTCCGCAATCCTAAACAGAACAGGTGCTCCACGCACAATCGTAAATAAAGCAGTAAAACATGGCATAAGTTCAGGATAGTAATAATGCCCCAAACTAGTTTGTGGCCCCAAGAAATAAGAAATGAATCAAGCTCTGGCTAAGGGGATTCATGGTCCCAGATGCGGATAGTGCGATAGTCAAGGAACATGTATCAAGTACTCGGGGTCCTACGGGACACAAGTGAGCGTGGAAGAACCAAATAACATCTATTGCCCACCGATGCCTCTGCATTAGTTATATCTAGCAATTTAATATCAAGTTGTAATTAAAGCCATGATCAACTCCACCATAAACATCTGCCAGCATTCCAACAACTGTGGTACTTGACAACACGAGATCACACCTGAGCAACCAACTACGACTCGCAAGGCCAGCTATCTACCAAACACAGGTAATAGGAGGTGTCCAAGACAATATAGAGGCTGCACGGGGTATAACTGGTGTACAGAAACTAAAGCATCACGACACGGATAGCAATAGATCAACAGGAGGAAATAAAGACTATAAATGCAAAATAGGTAGAAGGGGGAGAGATGCTCGCCTGGAAAAACATAGCCGAAGAGACATTATCCGAAGAACTTGTCGATACTCGCATCCACCCAACGGGCTAAACCGTGAAGAAGCAAACACTAAAAGAAACACCGGATGCACTATTTAATACTATGGCAAAAGATCCGGCATGATGTATGTATGATGTATGACATGGAAAATATGCGATGCAACTGACCAATATTAAGCAGAACCGGGGTCCCGACAATTAATTAAACGGTTCAAGTTATTTAACAACTCCGCAATTTAAATGTTGTATAACAAGGAAAAAATAGCATTGGTTCGCTACACAAATTTAAATGGAGTTCATATAAGACTAGAATAGCCCGCATATGGTCTCCATATTTAATTTAGGTGAATTGACTACTTAACCCAACCCACCAGATGACATGTATGCAAGCATGGTGATTTAAAGATGCGACAGGTATATGTCATATTAGAAAAATAGAGGCTTAGGGTCACACATCTGGGTTCGGAAGATCTTGGTTCCGGGGGTTCAGGGTTCGACAGGGTTCGACGAGGATCGGTCTCAGCGGGAACGATCTCGGACAACAGAGTAGATCTTGTCGCATCCGTGGTCTTCGGTTCCGTGTAGACGGTCATGGCGTCCGGGATGAAGAACTTGGCGTTCCGTGTAGGCGACCTTGGCGTCCGGTCCTCGGGCATCGGTGCGTCCGGTCCTCGGATTCCGATTGGAGATCTTGGCATTCCGATGGATCGGTCCCCCAGGTCGAAGAACTTGGCGCGCCAGGGTTCGGTCTTCGGATCTTGGGTCGGGTCGTCGGTTTTCCCGGGCCAAAGGACTTGGCGTCCGAGAGACGATCTTGGCGTTGCATGCCGACGATCTTCGGGTACGGGGCCTCAGGGTTCCCATGTAGGAGATCTTGGTGTTCCGGGGCGAAGTGCTCGAGTGTCGGTGTCGGGCTCGGGTTTGGCATTGGTGGTCTTCAAGTGGCATCATAGTGGTTCTCGTCGGTGTCTTCGTTGGCTGATGTTGGCATCGGGCGATCATTTCCCACGGCGTCCGTCTTGGGACCTCGGAACTTGAACAGCTCCGCGAAGATCTTGAGTCCACTTGTTTTTGACGAACCTTCCAGGACATCGGCACGGACACTACACCATCGGGTGTCAACTTCACATCAATTCCATCACGCACACCAACACCACATTGCCATCCCGGGCTGGAGTAGAACTTGGCGGGGACACGAGTACGACACCAGGTCACCAAATTCCTACAGAAACAGAGATGGCCGCGGGCGCGCGTATGCAGGAGGATGTGGGCATCGAGGGCTTGGGCTCGGGGTAGCCTCAACCAGGCGGCATGGTTGGAGAACAATCGTCGCCGGGCTAGCAGGATGCGGCCGCGGAAAATAGGGGATGGCGGCGGTTCTCGCGAGGGCGCGGAGCGGCTCGACGGTGAGACACAGGACGTCCGTGGCAGAGCTTGCAAGCAGACCGAGGCGGCGCGGCGCGGCACAGAACAGGGGCGGCGCTCGCGGGACGCTGCAGGGAAGCTTGGGCCGGGCTCGACGACAACCGGAGCGGACGAGGCCGACGGTCGGTGGGGCGGCCATGGGGAGAGAGAGGGAGCGGGGTCAGGCTCGCGTGGAGCGGGGCGGAAGGTGACAACGGGGTAGGTGGGGTCGCGCTCGCGCTGGGGCGCGCGTCGTGGTAGTTGACCAGGCCGGCTGGCTCGCGAGCGGGCGATGCTGTGGGCGGGGCGTGCGACGCGGTGCACCGGGTGGTTCGGGTGTGGCTGTGCCTGTGCGGACGGGGTGGTGCTGGCTCGATGGGGTGGGTCGGTCACAATGCGTCCAGGACACGTGCGAGGTGGGGCCGGGTCATCAGGTGCGCTTGGCATGCGGTGAGTGCGGCGGCGGCTGGGTGTGGTGTGGCGCTTGGCGCAGGGGAGGCGGTAGGATTAGGGTTTGGGGTGGCCTGGCTAGCTGGGCCTCGGGCCTGGCCTGCTGGGTTGCCCCTAAAAAAACTTAAACTTTTATTTTATTTTTAAAACAGACTTTTGTAATTTATTTTTAGGCAAATAAAATATCCAGGAAGACCTGGTTTTATAATTTGAAATAAAACGAGGCTAATTAGAAAACAAAATAGGGTTTTTGCAAAGATACTTTTATGATCAAACATGCATGATGATGTCATGGTGATGCACAAAGCACAAACTCCAAGCGATTTTCTAGTAGTGGTTTTAGCGGGGTGCTACAAGTCTTAGCCACACTTTTTTATTCATTTTCCACCCTTCTCATTTTTTGGGTTAATGAATCCACCCTTCTCATTTTCCCGCCCCGAATGAGCCTAATTGGATGGAGTTGGCCCATTAGTCAAGCTAGCACTGGGCTCTTGGAACCTGAGATAGCTCACAACAAAACCTTTTTTTACGGAAAGGCGGAGCCTAGCTGAATTTCATTCATTGATCAAAATTTCTGAATTTCCCATTTTTCCCCTTCTTTAAACCCTTTTTCATACAATTCCAAGCTTACAAATTCCTACCAAATTCATGTATTTCCATACAATTTCAACATTACACCCAATGCGATTACAATACCTACAAATGTCCAAATGTAATTGCAAATTTGTGCTTGATCTTCGAACTCCCTAATCTTCTGGTTCAACCTCCTTAACTCTACCTCTCTATCAATGTGTGGTCCACCCTCCATCTCTTCTACCGGAGCTCGCGCTACGACTGTTGCCGTCTGTGGCATTGGGAAACCATTTTTCGTGCTCTTCTAGCAGTTCATTCATCAACGTCTGGGCCAGAACATCGAACCCAAAGAAATAAACATGTTACCTGCATGAACGCCAAACAGATCAACGGTATTGCTCAAGGATCCCGACCACAAAAATAGTAAAATTGCCCTGATTCTTACCCCTTCTTGCTGCACATGTAGAACAGACGATTAGTGTTCTTCGTTTTGCGCGAAATCCGAAAATTGTTGTTCTTCGTTGTGCGCGAAATCCCCTGAACAATGTCCACCCGACACCATGGATAGAGGAAGATCAGCATCTCCATGCGCGTTGGAATCTCGATCCGCGAGGTGGCGTGGGAGATAGAAGAAGACATGTTGCTCGACTTTGGACCGCCCGGAGGCGAAGGGGATCTCAATGCCTCCGCGCACGGCTCTTGTAGTTGTAGCAAACGTTGCGCCCTCCACAACAATCTTCCCACCGTCAGCGGTGCTCCCATCGACGCCGCCCTCTCGGTCGCCCGCGCCCGGCTCCTAGCTACCAACAGGGGTCGCCTCCCACCTCTACGCGTGGCCGCCTCCAACCCCGTCCCCCTGCTCACCTGATTCCTGCTCACCGTTGCGAGCTAGGGGGTGCATTCCGCCGCCTTTATCACACACGGCCAACGATTCTCTACTGGGTCCCACAAGCCGCGGTCAGCAACGGTCTGGTCTTGTAGCCGTCTCCGCCCACCGCCTGATCCCACCTGAAAGGGCCGAGTCAAATACCTTGACCTGACGGAGACGTCAAGAGTCACGGAACGAATTCTTGCGCATAGACTAGGGGTAAAACTGAGTACATGGACACAACTTGGATTTTTTTAGATTTACATATATCTACACAATAAAACGCGTCTAGATACATACGAATCTAAACAAACCCAAGTCACTTATTTCCGGATAGAGAGAGTATATAATTTGCAAGATGATGGGTTATTGGATTGTTGTAACGAAGCATCAAAGCACATGACTTTGCTTAGCCGCCATGCACGTTGAAGCTCGGTTAGTGGAGTCATTTAGAATTTTAAAGGTTGGTGGCCGTTTAGGTGATCATCACATGCACGCATGGTAATTGCATTCACCAGGAGAGTACAAGGGGTCAAGTTCTTGAGGTCCATGCATCATTATCTCAAGCACCACGCGCAGAAAGGTGCACTTAGAAAACCTCAACTTGTAGATCTCGAGAGTAAAGCACAAAATTCTTTAAGATGTACTGCTAGGCTAGATATAGGATATTATATCATCCACACACTGCAAAGAAGAGGGCACCAACCAGCTGTGTAAAAATGGAGATGTGTGTATCGACTGATGCACGCAACACGACTGCACAACAAGAGGATGTGTGCTTAGGCTTAATTAGCTCCTTGCTTGGAAGATGTCATTGATAAAGGACAAGACCGCAACACACAAGGTCGCTACTCTGCACGCACCACGGCGCCACCGGTCGACGGAGCTTTGGAGATCTGGATGGCGATCGAGCTGAAGGAGAAGACCATGGATGGCCGGTGAGTCCTCTATCAATTCTCACTTCCTGAGCGCAACTTCTTACATCGTGCTGCCACTTTCCTCAAGTAGGTAGGTTGGACGTGGGTTAGCTTGAGTTCCGTGTTTGAAGGTGCTGATCAGGATCATATAGAGAGCCAAAGAAGAACAATCCATGGCAGAGTCCGCTGTCAGCACCGTGCTTGGGGGCGTGCGCAATCTAGCGGTTCGGGAGACCAAGTTCTTGTGTCGCGTCACCCTCGAAGTTGGGTTATTGAAAGATGAGCTGATGCGGCTGCAGGCCTACCTCAGAGATGCAGATATGAAATGGAGATCAGGAAATGCAAGAGTTGCCATCTTGGTGAGCCAGATTAGAGCTGCAGCATATGAGGCTCAGAATGTCATTGAGACTGTAGATTATATGGAGAAAAGAAATAGGCTGAAGAACGGATTCATGGGTGCCATTTCAAGGTATGCTCGCTTACCGAGTGACTTGCTCACCCTTCATAAAGTTGGTGGTGAAATCAAACGCGTGAGAAGGAAGCTCAGCGAGATATTTCAAAGTGCATATCACATGAATATTAATTTGGATCATATTGCTGTAGCTGAAAATGAGCTTCCACACGATTTTGGTCAAATGCACTGGAACTTTGAAGATGATGTTGTCATGGTTGGTTTTGAGGATGAGCATGAAGAAATAGTGCATAAATTAGTTGATAATGAGAACATGCTTAGTGTCGTGTCCATAGTGGCCATGGGTGGGGCCGGGAAAACAACACTAGCTAAAAAAGTATACACATCATCTAGAGCCAAACAACACTTTGATGTAGCTGCATGGGTGACGGTATCTCAAACGTTCAAGGGCATTGATTTACTCAAAGATATTATGAAACAAATAACTGGGAACACAAGTGATTCAATTGATCAAATGCAGGAGTATGATGTAGGAAAGAAGATCAGTGATTTTTTGTTAAGAAAGAGATACTTAGTAGTTCTTGATGATGTGTGGGAAGTAGACACATGGGACCAATTAAATAGAACAGTAAAAGCCTTTCCAGATGCAGCTAACGGTAGCAGAGTATTGCTAACCACACGGAAGATAGATGTTGCAAATCATGTTGAAATGCCAACCCATGTTCATGCTTTGAACCACTTAAATGAAGAGAAAAGCTGGGAGCTATTTCGTACAAAAGCTTTGCCATCTTACAATGTCATACATGATGTGGATGAGTTTGAAAAGCTTGGGAAGAAACTAGCTAAGAAATGCGATGGCTTGCCACTTGCACTTGCGATTTTGGGAGGTTATCTTGCAAGGAATCTGAATACACAAACATGGTCCGAGCTGTTGTTAGGATGGCCATCAACAAAAAATGTCGATATGATGCGAGAAATACTAGCTCGCAGTTACAAGGACCTGCCAAATCATCATTTAAGGTCATGTTTCCTTTATCTTGCTGCTTTTCCTGAGGATTTTGGAATAGAAGCATTTGTTCTTATTGAACTATGGATAGCAGAAGGTTTTATTCCATATGAACCAAAATATGAATTGGAAGAGACAGCACGCAAGTATTTAGCTGAGCTAGCTCAAAGAAGTTTGGTCCATGTTACTCGCAGAAGCAAGGCACATGGATGGATTGAAGAAATAAGGGTTCATGATATCTTACGTGATTGGTGCATGGAAGAGGCAAGAAAAGACGGTTTTCTGGATGTCAATGAGAAAAAATCAGGTAATGTTACCTTTCATCTCTTTGCTTATAGTATTATATATTTTAGTAGTAATGCAACTCCCTGGATGTCGCTCCTAAAGAGCCTATCTCCTTTTATGCCATTAGTAAAGTTAAAAGCTTGTTTTGCCTCACTCAGTAGGTTTCAATATTTTCAGCAAAGTTTATAAATTCCACTAAAATGTTTTTGATTTTGAGAAGCCTGCTACAGATTTGATATATGCCATTGCTAAATTAGCATCTCTGAAATATACCATTACGTTCGGTTTCAGATTCAGGAAACATATTGCACTTCATATATATTTTGTAAATGGATGGAAGAAAATTGCCCCTTGGGCCAACCTTATATACTGGAACAATCCCTTCTTCAACACCCTAACTAGATGCATGTTCTCAGTGCTCACTTTCACTACCACACACAACTGCGAGTGGTGCGCTGGACCGTGGTTTTGGCTACCGGGTTGAGGGTTTTTTACCCTAGGGGGTCGGTATTTTGGGTTATCATGGTTCCGGAAATGACCAGATAAATTTTTTAAATAAAATTTGAATTGAAGAGAAAAATTGAAATATCTGGTAACCGCCCGGTTAAGTAACTATCCATTAATTTGAAAATTGCACAAATTTTGCTCAAATTCAACAAGGCCCGAAGTTTTTTTTGCCCGAGAAGCCCATTTACTGGTGGGTGATGGTAAAACGGGTTACCGGTCCAGTAACTAGAACCCTGTTAGGGACACGGCGGAAGGAGAAGCAGGGGAGGTAGCGGCCATAGAAAAATGGATACCGCAGCTGGTGGCAGGTAGACAATCTAATTTGAGAGACAGTTGGACTGGAATAGATACATGAGGTTGTTCAAAGTGAAAACGTCGTCAATACTAAAAAAACAAAGTGAAATACACGTAAATATGACCTCGTAATGATTAGAAATTGTACATAATGACATTTTGTAGAGTATGCAAACTTAGCAATGGAATATATCAAAGGAGGAAAATATAGTAATGGTGTTTCTAAATGTGAGAAATTGTGTACTGGCATTTATAAAATTTAACATAGTTTTTTGTTGGGTAGGAAAACACATGCATTATCCCTTGGAAATAATCCCTCCCTAAACTCATATTTTTTCGGGATGTCACGGTTATGTTGCTTTCTTACTAACAAATATCAAACAAAAAATTGCAGGCCAAGTTGGTGCACCATCAGCTGATATCATGACATCATATCGTTCTTCCTATCAAGATTCCAGTGGTGAGAGTTTGCAAGCAAGACCTAATCTCCGAGCTCTAAGCGCCTTTCGACTTGCATCAATATCGCCCCCTAAACTCAAATTTGTTCGTGTTCTTTACATTGAAAGAGCAAGGATAAATGGTTTAGCAAGGGCAATTGATGGGTGCATTCACCTAAGATGCCTCAGGTTGATAACATGTCGAGGTGCATATCTCCCTTATTCAATTGGACAACTCCTTTACTTGCAAACTATAGATATGAGGGAGACACACTCACTAGTACCAAAATCTTTGTGGAATATCCCTTCTCTAAGGCATGTTTACCTTTATGAAATTTCTATACCAAGGGTTGTGCAACCAAAAGAACTCCACACATTGTGGTTAAGTCTCGACGTTGACACCGCTAGTAGTAGATGTTGTAGTGTGGACATGGTGAGGTTCTTGGGCCAAATGACTCAACTAACAACCTTGTCATTAACAATATTTCCACACATGCATGCGGAAGTGATGAATGTACTTGTCAAGATGCCTCGTCTGGTTGATGTTCAACTCAACAAATTTACTGCCATCATTAAATTGCCTGAGCTCCATTACTTCCCCCAAGGCCTGCGAAGTTTCAGTCTAAAGGCTAATGACATTAAACAAGACCCGATGCCGGTGTTGGAGAAGCTTCAGTGTCTTGTGGTGCTGAAGTTGATGGGGTACAGTGGCCGAACCATGTCATGCTCTGCCCTGGGTTTTCCTCGTCTGAAGAAGTTAGAGCTTATTATTTTTCCTGACGCTGAGTGGAAGATCGAGGTCGGAGCCATGCCAAAGCTTTGTGACCTAATACTCGTGGCCTTCCTAAAGATGCGCAAGCTCCCCGAGGGGTTGCTGCACCTTCCGTCTCTCAATCAGCTGGACCTAGAAGATGTGCGCTTGAGTTCTGCTAACGAAGACATCACGTTGAAGGATTTGAAGCAGAAAGGATGCCAGGTAAACACATATTCCCTTGACTACCGCTGAACACGTTCAGTACAAGGATAGATCGATATGCTTGTCATTAGTAACATGCGCTATCATGTTTAACTTGTTTGTGGTCTTGCTCTCTACCTTTCTGAGATGCATGCCTGTGCCTTGTTTGAAGTGTTCTTATGTTCTTTATAATTTGCAGGTGATTAACAGAATTGTTTAAGCATGTTCATGTTCCCTAATTTCAAAGCGACTCATCGACCACGCCATGCAAGATATATATGAATGTGTTATTTCCAAAGGATGGGTGCATGTGCTTGCTTAATTATGCAGCTATATCCGTCTTGTGTGTGCCTGTCAGTCCGTCCATTATCTCATTCGATGAAATATGCACGTGTTTATTTGTCTGAATACAATGTACTACTCCGTATGACAAATAAGAATGCAGCACCTGTCTACCAGAACTTGTGCTACCTTCAAGACGGTTGTTGTACTTCTATTTTGTATTTCTTCAATGGCCTGTCTTACATGTTCATATATGTCTTTCTTTCCATTGTTAACAGATCGAGCAGTCAATATTACTATCGACTCATGTAATATTGTGTCTTTTAAATGGAGCACTTGTGTAACCTGATAATGTGTGGTTACATTTATGACTGGCGAACAGTTTGGAAACTGAATTGCACCTTAATGGATCGTGGTACTCTCTGTTGTGATTTTGGTTACTCTATACACACGATATGTCCGATAAGTAGATAAATGGAATTGAGGGATGCTATACACACGACACATCACGAACAACTCATGTATGATGTCTCCGCTGAGCCGTCGATGCAGCCGCTCAGGCAATCCGGTCCCGTCCAATTTAGCTTTCGTACACGAGTAGGACATAGGGTTTCGTCCGTGAAGCAGTTTTGAATGGAATGAGTGATGCTATACACACGACACATCACAGATGACTCGCGTGCCGTCGATGCACTCGTTCAGGCAGTCTCGTCCTATCCAATTTAGCTTTCGTACGCGAGTAGGACAGAGGGTTTCGTCCGTGAAGCAGTTTTGAATGGAATGAGCGATGCTATACACACGACACATCACGAACAACTCGCATATGATGTCTCCACTGTACCATCGATGCAGCCGCTCAGGTAGTCCGGTCCCATCCAATTTAGCTTCCGTACACGAGTAGGACATAGGGTTTCATCCGTGAAGCAGTTTTGAATGGAGTGAGCGATGCTACAGACACGACACATCACGGATGACTCGCATACGATATCTCCGCTGAGCCGTTGATTCTGCCGCTCAGGCAGTCTGGTCCCGTCCAATTTAGCTTTCATACGCGAGTAACAGAGGGTCTTTCTTCCGTGAAGCAATTTTGAATGGAATGAGCGATGTTATACACACGACGTATCACGGACGACTCGCATATGATGTCTCCGATGTACTGTCGTCCAATTTAGCTTTCGTACGGGAGTAGGACAGAGGGTTTCGTCCGTGAAGCAGTTTTGAATGGACTGGGCTATATACATGACACATCACAGACGACTCGCGTATGATGTCTCCCCTGTGCCGTTGATGCTGCCGCTCAGACAGTCCGGTCCTATCCAATTTATCTTTCATACGCGAGTAGGACAGAGGGTTTCGTCTGTGAAGCAGTTTTGAATGGAATGAGAGATGCTATACACACGACACATCACGAGCGACTCGCGTACAATGTCTCCACTGTGCTGTCGTCACGAACGACTCGCGTACAATGTCTCCATTGTGTCGTCGATGCAGCCGCGTAGGCAGTCCGGTCCCGTCCAATTTGGCTTTCCTACGTGGGTAGGACAGAAGCGAAGAGGATCCCCACATCCACCTACAACCTGACCTCTCCGCAGTCGCTGGGAGAGCGGCTTGTCGCTGACGTTAAGTTGGATGGCCTGGAGGATTGTTGTATCCTCTACCAGAGTTCAAATCTCAGTTTTGACACCTATCTGTCTTGTAAAGGCGGGAAATATTATTTTAAGGTGTGTTCGGTTCGGGAACGAAGTGGAATGGAATGTGATAGTTCCATTCCACTGGAATGGGTTGTTTCCGTTCTTAATGTTCGGTTAGAACCAAAAATATGTAATGGAATGTTTCCATTTTATGTTTGGTTGGGCCAAAAAAGTGGAATGGAACGGTTCCATTCTATGTTTGGGTGCGTTTAGCAAAAAGTATGGCAAGATAATAGAGAGAGTGAAAAGGTTTTGGGTGGCTTTAGGATAGAGGAATAGGGAGATTCCACTGATTTGAAGGAATGGGTGCATTCTAGATCTAGAGAGAATATTCTCTTTTAAGGAACCACCTCGTTCCATTCCATTTCTCAACTAAACACTAGAACGACTCTTGGGTGTGGAACCATTCCATTAGATTCCACTTCGTGACATCAACTGAACACACCCTTAGTGGGAAGCGATCCGTTTCCATCGACAGCGAGACATATTGTGATGACTTCGTCAGCCTCAGGAGCTAATCCACCGGCTCAGTCTCCTAGAGGTGCTCATCTATGTTGGATGTGTATATACGTTCATAGGGTTGAGTATGCATTTTGTACTATATGTTTATCAAAATAGAAAAAATGAAGCGCGAAGATCCCACATCTACCGACTTTTCCTTCCTCGGAAACGAGGAGAGCAGCACAGGGAAGAGTCAGACATGGCATGAGTCTATAGCTCTAAGAACAAAAAAGTTCTAAGAGTAAATTCTAGATTTTACCCCATAATTAGGTAATTTTGACACTAATTACCATATTTAACAATTATTCATTGTATGACCTCATTTAGTGAAAAATTTGCCAATTTTTACCCTTTTGCACACGTGATTTATCATGTGGTGGTTGTCAGCAATTTTCCTCCAGTTTTTTCTTGTAATCGGAGAAACCTTTAACCCAAATAAATCCTGTCCATAACCACATCTTGTGAAAATAATCACGACCCCCATTATGACGCTACGCGTGTCAACATACTTTTGTCTGAGTTGAGTTTTATTTCATCACCGATAGTATTGTACATTAGCCATGCCGTGTAGGTATATAATCACATATACTAGCCATCATAATCTTGATAGCCCGCAGGAAACACGAAGTAATAGGCACACACGTTTATGTAAGTGGTAAATTTTACTAGCTACTCGTATTAGATTTTAAATTGAACCAGCAAGTTTGTACATGTTATTGATCACTAGTAGAAAACAGACCTTTGGTCCAGGGTATTAGTCTCGGTTTTGCTACAAACCGGGACTAATGTTCCGGTCCCAACGGCTATATCTGGCCGCAGGGGCGGCAGACACTAGTTCCAGTTCGAACGGACCCTTTAGTCCCGGTTCGTATAACAAACCGGGACTAAAGGGTTTCAGGCAGGCTGGGTCGGGCGCCGGACCATTTAGTCCCGGTTTGTTATATGAACCCGGACTAAAGGTTAGACACAAACCGGGACTAAAGTCCTGGCTATATCTTCTTCCCCCACCTGCCCGAGCCACCATTTCAAGCTGGTGGCTCCTCTCTCTTTCTTCCTTCAACAAGCTCGAGTTCATGCCCAATTTTTTCTCAAGATTTGTCAACATTTTGTGGTGCCCCATCTATCCAAAGGTTCTAAAAGGTGAGCAACTGCATCCTTTTTCAACTCTCATTGCTATATTAACTCATTTCATGCTCTATCTTGTAGATGAATTTGTGGATTTAGTTTGGTAGTAATTTTTGCAATGGTAACATGAGATGGCTGTTTAGATTTTATCTATCTTGTATTAATGTAATGAACTCCAAGGTAAATATCATTTTCAATATGTGGATTCTATCTATATCTTGTCTTGGCACATAGTCTCGAAATTTGATTCATAGAAGCACACACATGCATGAGTTCATCATTCTAACTAGCTGGGCAAAATACCCTTCTTCGTCTTCTACCTGCCTTCAGCAAACTGAAAAAATTGTAACAAAAATAGGGTTAATTCATAAAAGCTTGATAAGAAGAAATCACAGTTGTAACACCCCGTCCACTCTTGAGCCTGGGGGGTGTCACTCCTGGTAGCTTAATAGGATATCTAGACTGGCCCCACATACCAACACTAGTCTTTTCTGCGCACTTTGTCCTCACTCGTGCGCACCCGGTACCCACTTCCCGGTCGGTCACTCATCCTAGAATTGCTCTAGGCCAAGCACGCTTAACTTTAGAGTTCTTTTCGAATGAGCTTCCGGAAAAGAAGTTGCAACTTGTTGGTATGAGTATTCTATCAATCCTATTAAGCCATGTGCCTGGTCTCACATACACCCACCCTTTAGAAGATCGATGCCCTCATCGATCAAGCACACCCCAGGAACGTTCCCTCTTGGCACGCGTCTGTGTGTCCAGTGCCGGCACATGTGCCATGCCGTGTCCACTCCGGGCCACACGTGCCATGCTCCACATGTCCCGCCACTGACCCGCACACACCCGCTTAACCGCGAGGTCGGCTCTGATACCACTTTATAACACCCCGTCCACTCCTGGGCCCGGGGGGTGTCACTCCTAGTAGCTTAATAGGATATCTAGACTGGCCCCACATACCAACACTAGTCTTTTCTGCGCACTTTGTCCTCACTCGTGCGCACCCGGTACCCACTTCCCGGTCGGTCACCCATCCTAGAATTTCTCTAGGCCAAGCACGCTTAACCTTAGAGTTCTTTTCGAATGAGCTTCCAGAAAAGAAGTTGCAACTTGTTGGTATGAGTATTTTATCAATCCTATTAAGCCATGTGCCTGGTCTCACAACAGTACATCTTCGAGAAGCTCCTCTATGGCGAGCTCCTCGAAGATGTCTGAGGATAGGATCCTAAGACATCTTCGAGAAGCTCCGCCGTAGTGGTGTTCCTCTCGCATCATTTTAGATTTAATAACTTCTCTAGCTATATATTAATACGTCGGGTAACTAAAACAATTCACATATTAGGGAGTGCCTCTATGGCTAACTCCTCGAAGATGTCTGAGGACGGGATCCTAAGACATCTTCGAGAAGCTCCGCCATAGTGGTGTCCCTGCTCTCGCACACCATCTTGCAGTTCTTCACAAGAATGCATACCTATTTATAGATTAAGCAGCACACATAGTGTCGGACACTGAAGACACTACTAGGAAACACCTCTTCTGTGGCGCATGTAAATCCACCTTCTGTGGCGCATATCTGTGTCGCCACTGTTACCCCGCCACTGACATCTGCTTCCTATGGCGCATATAGAAATGCGCCATAGAAGTCTAAGACTTCTGTGGCGCATTTCTGCATATGCGCCACAGGAATATGTTCAGTGGCGCATATAATCCAATGTGCCACAGAATCTATATGCGGCACAGATACCTTTTCTATATGCTCCACTGAATATATTACATGTATTTAAAATAAAATACATTCCTGGTGTATAATCAGGTATTTATACATGATTTATATAGTGTTTATCCAGATCAGTATAAACAGTACATTGCATATGTAGTAGATGAAAACCGACATATAATACAAACACAAGTATAATATCATCACACTTAGAGCCCGATCGAGATACATATATAGTGTCAAGTGCCAAATTTTTACACAAGTGCCGAATACAAAGTTCATATCATCTCACATTAGAAATATGAAGTGGCCACCGCCGCCTACACTAGGATCAAATAGAATACAGCTGTGATAATAGTGAGCAAGAGCATTAGCCCGACCAATATCTTCATCCGGTTCTTCTTCCACAAGTGGTTCATCCACTTGGCTACCGCTTCCTCTCTAGTCGTGTATCCTTTGTAGATGTTGCCGCTGAACTTGTTTACTTGTTTGTGACAATCCTCCCACTCCTCGTAGACTCCTGAAGCCCTACCCATGTACACCACATACCACCTCGTCGCCATCTCTATAGACGACAAGGCATATTAGTAAAAATACAACGAAAAGAATTAATAGAGGGTTCACATCCATATATATATATATATATGTTCAAAGAATATAAAACAAAGGACCCATAAACCTAAAAGATAGATCATCATAGAAGCAATAAGTTCAACAACAACACGACCACAAGGTAGTTTAATTCTAACAACAATGACCATTTCGACCACAAGATAGTAAAGTTTATGACACACACACTAATAAAGTAGACGTCCATCAAGAATATACACACACTGGATCATGCTAGAGGCACACATCGATCATGAAGACTTCCTCTTCTCGCTCAGCTTCGGGAACGGTGGATAGCCCTCTTGCGTCATCCACGTCCTTGTGTCACCCTGCTTACGGAGGCGTTCTTCGATCTCCCTCTTACTCAAGCCTCTGGCTTGTTGTAGGGCACCCCCCTTGTGTTGACATCTTCAATGATGATTTGCGACAACTCATCTGAATGCGGTGGAAGTCTTCTCTAAGATCATCATCGTCGATTCGCGCCAAAGTTTCGGCCCATCCTTGGAGACTAGATGGCAGCGTTAGGTTCTGGCAATCCCGGACATAACCTTTAAGGTGATGGAGGACGTAGAAGGCCTCCTTGGCACCAGTAGTCGACTAAACGCAGGGGAACTCGAGCACGTGCTTGAACACGTGTTTGCCATCCTTGATACATCCCCCTTATCTACGAAGGTGCATCCCTTCTTGGCGTAGCCCTCGAGAACCTCATTGAGAACACCCCTTATTTTGGTGTAGTCTTTCTTCTTCGTCAAACTCCCCGAGTCGAAATACGTGGCTATCGAATACCTGGGGGCAAGGACGATGAGTGTGCAGTATTTGTCTCTACGCAACACAATTGGAATGGAATGTTGGAAAAAGAGAAAATGAAGAAATCTATAAGAAATGCATAAGTTACGGGGGCGATGAGCGAGTGTGTGTACTTACTCGGGAAAGAAAGGCAAAAGTAGTGTGCCCTTCCTCTTGTTGTCCACCATGAACTTCTCGAGGTACGCCGTCGCCTTGGTCCGTGTCTCTGATCCTTCGACCAACTGGCTGTCCCGCATGTAGTAGGGATCCACTATCGCGATTTTCGGGGTACTCTCTCTTGATCTTGATCGCCAGATTGAGCGCGTATAGGCGAACCAAGTTATAGTCCAGCCGTTTTGTGTGAAACAGCTTGAATATGTCCTCGAACGCTATGAAGAATATATCCACGGGGGTTCATCGACGAAGCCCACGTCCAATGGCACCTTGGCCATGAAAACCGGGTAATTTGGATCTTCGTCTTTAAGAAGGAGGCCCTCTAGTGTCTTGACACCCTCATGCAAAGTTAACATGGCTCCAACCGCAATGTGGAGCATATGCGGAGTCAATATTGGATCACCAGCTACATGCACTCAGGGAAAGCCATTTTGTGTGGATGGTACGACGACAGCGTCCTGACCCCGGATCCTCTTCGGAAGAGGCTGGCTCGCACCCTTCTTATTATTATTAGTACCTCTCTTCCTGTAGTGCTTCTTCTTCACAACAATGTCAGCCACTGCCATCTGCTCATCAGCCGCCTTTCGGAGTGTGTTGGGGCTGAAAACCAATCCCGGTTTCTCTTGTGGTGGATCGGCGGCTAGAGGCGTCTCTTGAGAAATACCATGGAAGACCAGGCGTTGCGTGCATGTATTGGGCCGACCAGCTTGATGGTCGTCGTGAGCTATGAAGGGTTCTTGATCCACAGAAGGCATATACAATCCTTTGGCGGCACTAGTGTTGATCAAGTCATCAACGTTGACCAATTCATCATCATCTTCATGGGTGCCATCATGTGGTGGTGGTAGCGGGGGCGACGCCGGTTGCGGCACAACGTCTATGCCTTGTGGCGGTGCACACGCTGCCAAGAGTTGCTGGTGACGGCTAGTGGTGGCGACGATGGCGCCTGCTGGCTTCCGAGGTGGTGGCCGGGCGATCGATCCAGAGGTGGCGCCGATGCTCCCCCCCCCCCCCCCCCCCCCCCGCAAGACGAATCTGGGTCTTTGGCCATGTCAAGGGCCAGTTGTAGCATTCTCCAAGGGTCTTGTGTTCGTCGGCTCCCTGAGGTTGAAAGGGGGGTCCATGTCGTCGCACCCTGGCAACACCCGAGCCAACCTGACCCTCATCACGTCATCATCCATTGGATTGTTGTGCATCGTGCGGCTCGCCTGTTGTATGAGAGTGCCCTTGGCAACATCCTTTAACTCACCGCCAACATCTTTAAGTAGGAGTACGCAAGAAGTGTCCTGAGGCAAAACATGTTGTTGGGCGTCATGAGATGGCAGCAGTCATGCATCCAAGGCATAAAGGAGATGACGTGCACTAACTAATTAGTTACCTTGGTGATGGCGTGGATCTCGGCTAATGTAGAGACACGGCCGATGTTGGCGGCCGGCCTATCATCATCTGCAATCTCCCGCTCGGGTGCCTCACAAAGCACCATTATCGTCGGCTGCGCCTTATTGGTATCTTTGGCGGGAGGGGGCGTCGGTGTGACCAAAACGAGCGGCTGCGTCCCGACGTTGACGGTCGGCGGGGTCATCAGGTCCGGCGACACGGTAACATTGATGCCCGAGTTGCTGCCGCTTAAGCTGGGCAGATGTATCGCCCCTGTCGACCTCCCGCATTCCAAGCAGTAATCGCCTCTAAAAACTCAGGGGGGATCATCGAGCGGAGCTTCTCTTCCACTAACTTGTCCACCGTTTTCACGTCCACCGCCTTCTCCTCCAGTGTCTGCACCTTCATCTTCAGCTCTTCAACAGCGGCTTTATCCTTAGCTGCCAATTGGTTCTTCCTCTCCCTTCTTTTCTTGGCATCCTGTTTGTAGTACTCCTTGAACTTCATGCTCGTACCGAAGCCGAACACACGGCCAGCTGAGGACGGTGGCAGCCCCTTGTCCCTCTTCTTGTAAGCATTGGTCGCCCTGTTGAAAACCATGTCCCACGGCTCCGTCGAATCCTGGGACGACTCTGTGACAGTAGCGTTCAGTTCATCCTCCTGCAGAGACAAGGAAAGGTGAACCCATTTAGATTCTTGGCTTCATTATTTTAATTAGAATGCAATAGACTTGAGATCGGCAATAAATTCCTTACCAGCTTCTTCTCGAAGTCCTTCACCTCTGGATCGTCGGTTGATGAACTCCCCTGTTTCCATGTCTAGGTAGTAGCGGGCCCGAACAAATTGCCTAAGCTGCAAGTCCGTGATTTTAAGCCAAGGGTTGTCTTTACCAAGGCTTTCAAGCTCGGCGTCCTCCTTGTCCCAAATGGCCTGTTTCCCCCTGTAACCGCCGCTTCCAAGGTGGTGGTTACCTATGTTCTGTTCCCGCATACTCCTTCCCCATTTAGTCCATTTTATAGCGTCAGCGGTAACTATATCCGCCTTGAATATCTTAAACTCCTCTTCGTCGAGCATCAGATTTTTCTTACTAATAACCTCTCAGCTTTCACCTTTGTCAATGCTAGTCTTCACCCAGGTTTTCCAGCTGCTCAAGGTGTTGCTCATCTTCGTGAGGGCTAGTTTGTTCACCGGGTTCTTTCTCTCGAGGTTTCTAAACCGCTCTAGGAATCTGTATCGCTTGTGAAGCTTCTTAAGGAGGTTATCGACCAAAGCTACATTGTCAGCATGTCTGATGTACTTTGTGTTGATCGACATGCTTTACCGGACAATGCACCCGAGTTGCAGGCCGTACCCTTTAGCAATCGCCTCTGGCGCAATGGTTAGGCCACTTTCTGTGACCTCAGTGAACTCATCACAGACGGTGGCGAGCACTAGCACCTTCTGCTCCTTCTGTTGTTTCTTCTTCTTCTGAGAAGTGGTCGGGTTGCCGCTACCGCCATCCGTGCGCTCGCCACCATCGGTGGTGTCATCCTCTTCGGCGCTGCCTTCACTAGTTCCATCGTAGTCGTCTTCGTCCCCCTCGTAATCAGGACCTCCTCCCTCATTGGCCCCAGTAGCTCTAGCGATGGTCGCCTCCTCCTCCGGTGGTGGTGTCATCCTCATCGCCTCCTCCTCCTCCTCCTGTTGGGACCCCCTCCAGAATGACTGGTTGGCCTATCTAGCTTGTTCTTCGACGCTGATCATGTGCTTAGAAGGGTCGGACTCGTTGTTGCCCGACATGTTTGCACTACTCTATTAAAAAGAGGGAAAAAGTTAGCACAAATCTCGGCCGAAAAATTCGGCATGAACTTTGCTAATTTTTTGACCTAGGAGTGCCCATTTCTCAACCGAAACGGAAGTGAATCGACACTTCGGGAGAAACGGGCAACTCAAATGAAATCCCTGCAAGAAAAAAATAGCCCCAGCCCCATCCCCATTGATAACCCAAATCATCAATTTGCTACTAGCACTAGTAGCACAAACCTGTAATAGCAGCAACACCATTTCATAGCCAAAATGTAATAAGAACAGCAGCACCATTTCACAGCAGCACGGCAGCACCATTTCACAGCAGCATTTATAGCAGTAGCATTTCACAGCAGCACCATTTCACAGTAGCACATCAACACCATTTCACAACAGCATTTATAGCAGTAGCATTTATAGCAGCACCATTTCACAGCACAGCAGCACCATTTCACAGCAACTCTCTAAATAGCAGTAGCATTTATAGCTAATATACAGCTACTTTAACAACTCTCGCAGTCAAACATGCTAAATATATATCAACTCCTCATGTGATTTTACCACATCAAAAACCATGCTGCTAACTATCTTGACAACTTATATTTTTGTAATTCTAGTTTTAACCCTAACATCTTATCTTTTCCAATCCTGATATCTTAGTTGTTTTATCCTGGCAGCTTAGTAGTAGGTTTTATATCCTGATAGCTTTTTGTTCTATGTTATCTTTTTGTGTAGCTTAGGTATATTATACAGGTAAACAACCTAGCAGCTTATGTATATTATAAGGTTTAAATATCTTGGCAGCTTATCTTTTTATAATTCTGGTTGCTTAGTATTTTTATCTTTGTAATTCTGGCAGCTTAATAGTTTTATCCTGACAGCTTAGTAGTTTTTTGTCCTGGTAGTTTTTTCTATGTTATCTTTTT
Source organism: Avena eriantha (assembly GCA_910589775.1). Classification (NCBI taxonomy): domain Eukaryota; kingdom Viridiplantae; phylum Streptophyta; class Magnoliopsida; order Poales; family Poaceae; genus Avena; species Avena eriantha. Next base: position 21,586,002 of record OU342742.1, on the reverse strand, counting down.
TGTAGCTTAGATATATTATTCTCTCTAGCTTGATAATAAATTCCATAGAAAATGGCAAGAAAATGATATGCAGAAATAAACACGATGCAGTAAAACAAATTCTTTATGAACTATTTATGCAAAAAATAATATGCAGAAATAAATGATATGTGGTCAGCATGCATGCATGTAGGGGGTGGCTATACAATATGGGTTGCTGGCAGGAGCATCATAGGTTACAAAGTACACCAGGTCTTGTGTTGGAAGCAATGTGGATATGCATGCTGCTAATTTATTTAATTGTTTATTATATGCCTGTTGTGGTGACTCCCAAAGCTGTGAAGCATCTGAGAGGGGAATAAGTAATGGTGGCATCACAAGTGGGGAGTGATCTGCATTAATTAGGACAAGTGTGCATTCATCTGCTTTTCTGTTATGATAAGAATATGTCATGATAAGTGGCAAAACAACACTTGGATTAAGTGGCAAAACAACACTTGGGAAGAATCTGTCATGATAAGAATTTGTTGTTGTGAGATGGTGGACACATTGCCTGTTCTGTACCATGGGGCAATCAGATAACTTTGGACTTCTCTCATACATGTACATCATTCAGTAATCAACATGGGTGTGTAGATGACTACTTATCCTGGAAGCCTCTATGACTTCTCCCATACATGTACATCATTTAGTAATCAATTTGCAAATTAGGTCGGCTTACTGAACGTGGACGGATTCTATGACTTACTGATCCTCCTAATTTACTGATCCTCGTAAGCTAGTTAACGAATGGTAAATCAACATGGGTGTGCAGATGCAGAGTACAGAGAGCCAGGGGAAGGATGCAACCAGGGGAAGAATTGGCCAGGGGAAGAATCAGCGATTACCTGGCGGACGGTGGACGGCAGACGGCGAGGTGGACACTAGCTGGCGAACGGTGGATAGCGAGGTGGCTGCTGGTGGTGGTGGCGAGCGACGACCGCGCACGGCCCTTCTCCTCCTACGCGCTGCGGACAGGTTCCTCCACGGGCTCCTCCTCCACGGCTCCGGTGGCGGGGGCGGCTCTCCTCCACGTACGGGCTACGGCGAGACTAGGGCGGCGACGCTAGGGTTTACGCGTGACGAGGTATGAACTGAAGAAATGCAAAAGGAGATTAGCAGGGAAAGGCCGAACCATTTATTTGGCTAAGTCCATAGATTCTGTGGCGCATTTCGATAATATGCGCCACAGAACTTCTGTGGCGCATATTGTCAAAATGTGCCACAGAATCTGTGAACATAGTACAAAACACGGCACGCGTAGTAGTTTGACAAGATCACACACTTGCCTTAGTGGTCTACTTGCTTATGACGTTCTAAACCTGGAACAACCAGGTTCGAATCCTGGTTGTCTCAGACTTTTTATCATCGCTAGAGATTCAGGGTCGATCCAGTGCTGCAGTTTGCATGTTCGACATGGACATTTTATCATGGTCTTGTTGTTCAGAATCATGTCCTCCTTCGCTCATCGTGAGGACCATGGTTGCCTAAGCGGTCAAAACAGAGAGTATAGGTGAGAACCACACCATATGAACACACACATGCATGAATGCTAGCCGAAAAATATTCGGCATGACCTTTCCTAAATTTAGGACATATGGGTAGTGCAAAAATTTGCCGAAATGGAAATGAATCAATATTTCGGCAAACATTCATGCAACTGTTGGGTCCGCAGCATAGAAAACAAAAAATTTCCTACAATGTGAACTACATCCAAGATCTATCTACTAGGTACAAAGCAACGGGTGGACATACATCCAACGAGAACTTACCCTCGAAGACAACGAGTTTTGTTAACGAGTAGGAACTCATGGTTGATGTAGTCGCACACTTGCCGATCTCAGGATCGTGAGGAAGTCCAGTAGGTCCGGCTCCAGCACGTCCATCAGATCCAACTCCAGCAGCACCAAGTCCAGCATCGCAAAGCAGCGGTGCATCCGTGATCGCACACACGTCCGGTACCCCGACAACCTCCGTCCCTCGCTCCAGCAAAGCAGCGGAAGCAGCAACTCCTTTCCAGATAAAGCCACCGGGAACATGTATCTCGCTAATCCGAGACCATGGGGGAATAATACTAGAGGGGGAGAGAGATCCTTCACAAGGAGGTGTGCGTGAGAAGTGAGGAGAGGGTGGCCTTTTATAGGAGGAGGGGGGTGCCCCTCCTTCATGGCCGATGGATGGAGGAGGTGCCTCTTCACCTCCTCCATTCATGTGGTGGTAACCCCTCCACATTAAAATGCCTCTTCACATTCCCTTTTAAAGTCTCCACTTTAAATGCATTAAATTTCTCCAAATTTAATGCTCTCTCATTTAATAAAACTCTTTTATTATTTTTATTCAGAATTTTGTTAATTATTTTAATTAACAAACACTCACATAAAACCCCCTGCAACATTTCAATATTACATGCAGAACCAATTTTAGCAATTTCACCCGAAACAGTTTTGGTGTCTATTGAAATAATTCCAGCGCTTTCTTAAATCTTTATCTGAAACATATTTGCTCCAAATGGTGTAGGTATCCCTTAAGTGTGTCACCCTATGGTTCGCGAATAATGCATACATGATCGAGACCCCTCTCCGATCAATAATCAGCAGCGGGACCTGGAGATCCGTACTAACTCCTACACATTCAACGATGACTTCTGTGATCGTGAGAACCTTTAACGCTTGTAACTAAATCCCTTTGTCTCGCGATATATTACATGTCCGAGATTCGATCATCGGTATCTCCATACCTAGTTTGATCTCGTTACCGACATGCACTCTTTTCTCGTTCCCGTGATATAACATTCTAGTGATCACATCACTTGCTTGCAAGCTATTTCAATGTGATATCACCGAGAGGGCCCAGAATATGTCTATCCGTCATCGGGATTGACAAATTCCACTCTTGATCCATGAGCCTCAACATAACACCTTCGTAGCACTGAACCCATCTTTATAGTCACCCTGTTACGGTGTGACGTTTGATGTTATCAAGATACTCTTCCGGTGTTAGCAATTAACATGATCTCATGGTCTAAGGATAAAGATTACTAGCATGCAAAATAGGAACCCTTTTTGTTTATTAAACACACATGTATTGATGTTTCCGATCAATACAATTCTAGCATGCAAAATAAACATTTATCATAAACATGGAATAAGATAATAACCACTTTATTACTGCCTCTCGGGCATATTCCCTTTAGTCTCCCACTTGCACTAGAGTCAATAATCTAGTTTGAAAAACTTTGCGTATTGAACACCTATGGCTTTCTGGTGTTGCATATACGCTATTTCTAGTGGTTAACATAATCTCCGGATCTAACAGTTTCAGGTCCATGTGTATTTGCATGTCTTTGCGTCTCTACGCATCACTCATTCTCAAATGAGATGGCATTGTATAAATTTGGTCCTTTGGTGAGACCTTTAGTTCGTTCAGCTCAAAATATGTTGATATTATTGTCACACAATATATCTTCATAGTATTAGCCCACTTTGAACCACACCTAGTTTGATAACAAACTACTAACACAAATGCCCTCCTTTGATGCTGCTATAGTAGTTATATACTTAGCCTTTTGTTGTAGTATCCGTCACAATGTCTCAACTTTGGAACTCATCCAAATCCATCATGGAACATCCTTTCCATTACGTTGTGCTACCCATAGTCTAAATTGAGATAAATTTAATTTGTATCTTGTGACAAAACTAGTATCAATGTAACACTTTACAATGAACTACCTTTAACTATTTGTCACTTATACATTATATATTCTTATTTCTTCCAAAGCTCATAAGAATATCTTTACTATTGTCCAATGATCATCTCATGAATCATTCTGGTATGTGCTCATAACATTTAGAGCATAGGACATTCTGGATATATACATATCATGGTATAATCGATCAAAATCTTCATGTGATTTTACTCACCAAGTGTTGAAACACTTGAATTTTGATACAATCCTTTCCATGCAGCAAGAACCTTTCTTGTTGTTTCCATATTGAACCCTTTCAATATCTCATATATGTATGTCTGTCACAACCATATTAGCGCCTTAATCTATCCATATAGATATTGATGCCTAATATTCCGGTTTTCCCAAGTCTTTCATCGAAATCTTATTTTAATGAAATTCTTAACTTGTGTCAATACAAGATACATCATTTCCAATCAACAATATGTCCTCTACATAATGTATTAGAAATATGTCTCAGCGCTCCCATTTAATTTCTTGCAAATGCAAGCATCTTCATCATCTCCGATGAATTTAAACTCTTTTAACAGTTTCATCGTGGTGAAGATTCCAACTCCGCTATGCTTACTTCAACTATTGAAGTTTGCATGCCCTTTTAGCACCCTTTGAATTAACAAAAACCCTTTGGACCGTGTCATGTACACGTCCTAGGTAACCGTTCTATTAGAAGAACATTGTTTTGTTTATTCAATTACCATATACCAAATTATATGTAGTGGTTGGTACATTAATCCGTCAAGACTAAATATCGCTATGAAAGATCAAATATTGTCATAGTCAACTCCTTGAACATTGTCATAAACTTCTTTCCGACATGTCGACTATTTCATAGATGTTAAACATCCATGTCTTATTTCTTTATAGATCCAAACACGGCCGATAGGCTTCACGCCTTTCTGGAGGGTCTTCCAAGTTCAGAAACTTGATTTCTCGTGTATGGATACTATCACGGATTCTATGACTTCTAGTCATTTTATGGAGTCAGGGCCCATCATCGCTTCTTTGCATGTAGTCGGTTCATTATTGTCAAAACAATAACGACTTGCTTATCAAATCTTACTATTTGATTCTTACCGACCCACACGGTTCTATAGGAACTCTAATCTCCCTCACACCTTTTGTAATCACGAGAGCCATGAGCATTGTGGCCGCCACCAGGACACTTTCCAGCGCTGTACTACTTAGCACATATAGCTAAGGTTCAACAACCTTATCAAAGTTCTATTGTCCTCCCACTTAACTTTTCGCGAAAAATTCCTTCTCAAGAAACTTGACGTTCCAAGTAACAAACTCTTTTGTCCTCGGTGTTATGGAGGAATTCCCAACAAATTCTTTGGGATAACCTACAAAGACTTGCTTATCCGAATTTGGTTCTAAACATTTTACTTATGCATAGCATACCAAAATTTAAGAAAAGACAATTCAGGTTTTATGCCAAACCATAATTCATATGGTGTCATTTCAATGGATCACGATGGTGCTCTTTTTAGTGTAAAAGCGTTAGTCTCTAAAGCTTCAATCCTTAAAACATAGTGGCAGTTTTATAAATGACACCTTTGATCTTACCATGTCAAACATGGTTTGATTTCATCTCTCGAACATACCATACTGCTATGGTTTATCGGGAAACACAAATCATGGAACAATTCCTCAAGTCTTAGGTGTTTTTGCTAAACATATAACTCAAATATCTTCCTTTACGATCAAATCATAAACTCTTTTATTTTCTTGTTACAATGATTTTTCACTTCATCTTGAAAGTCTTTGAACAACTTTCAAATGTTTCATACTTCTTCCTTATTAAGTAAATATACAGATATATTCACTCAAATTTTCGGAGAAAGCATATGAAGCAAAAAGATCCATCGCATATGGCTACACATAATGGACTATGCACATCAGTATGCACAATTTCCAATAAGCTAGTCATCCGTTCCTCTCTGGCCTATGGACAGAGTTTCAATTATCTCGAGGAAAGTCTCACATGCGTCAATTGATCAAAATCAAAGACTCCAAAAATCCATCAACATGGAGTTTCTTCATGTTTTCTTTCAAATATAATTTAAACAGCGATGTCACTTCATAGGTGATCTTTCAATCATTTGTCTTGCGACATTTTACCAATAGTGTTTATGGATGTAATTTCTCCCACTAGACTTGTAAAAGTTCATCCATCCTTTATGGAATACGGTAATTATTTGAACAACCATTGTTCTCGTAATACCGGAAAAAAATAACAATTATTAAAACTAATCTTGAAGGCTAGGTTTGGCGACAATGAAAAACACAATAACACTTTATTTGTTTTCGATGATTATCATCACTTATTCTCTTACAAGTTACTTAGGCCATTGCAGTTCATGAATTGCGTTGTACTGTATGACACTTCATACCAACCAATTCGGTATCCAATACCGGTATCCAATACCTAAGAACCACATTGTTTAATAAGCAAGGAATACAACCATAACATGTATATCTTCTATATACCCAAGTTGGACATCTCCAACCTTATATTTTCTGCCAAATATTTTATAGATTCTCTTTCAGCAATTCCTATTTCTTTTAAAATAATTTATCAACATCAATAGTGGTGTCATTCACATGACACATAGTACAAAGTGTATATAGTCAAATACTAATACCTTTGGACTTGCACTTTGAAGTGGATCACCATCATCAAATGTTTGGCATTCTTTCAAAAATCCATTCTTTAGTAATCTATTAGTGTAGTAAACATTTTACTTACATCTTCTATTCATCCTTATCATGACAACTTTCATGATCAAGCTACTATAGCTTATAAGGAAGAATCACGAGTATAATATCAGTTCCCAAAATCTTTTTGGTAGATTCGGATGCCTAGCATCTCCATCCTTCACAAATTCTCATACAATATGAGAACATGTATTTTGCTAAATTATACTCTATCATAATGCAACCAAAAACATTGTTTCAGATATCACAATATCTTTCACACATGATGGTTTCTGAAACAATTTTCAGCTCCAATATAATCTTGATATTAAAACAACCTTTTGAATATCAATAATCATGGAGGAAAACATGATACTTTAGATACTAACATTGGAATTCTTACTCTTGATTTACTACCACTTATTAAAACTTCATGGAGTAAATAGAGTTTGCTGAAAGTTTGCAATAGGACTTATAAACTTTAAATTGACATTCAAAACAATACGATACCAGTTCGTAAAGTAAATATCCAGAATTCTATAGTTCTATTATCTCAATTGAAACTAAGCATAAGGTAGAAAACGAATGCCAATGACTACAGCAAACTATGCAAATTCACTTTGATTTAATTTATGACAAATTAAGTTCGACTAATCCAAATTACTAATGAACTCCCACTCAAAAACGACATCCCTCGTGTCTTTTTGGTGATTACATGAACCAAATCCACTACACCAAGTCCGATCATCACGTGAGTTGATGTAGCTTCAAAGGCGAGCATCTATATGGGCATCATATCAACTATATGACTCATGCTTAACCTTTCGGTCCGTGTTCCGAGGCCATGTCTATACATGCTAGGCTCGCCAAGTAAGAACCTTAGTATTCGCGTGTGTAAACTGTCTTACACCTGTTCCTATAAAAGCGTAGATTCGAGTACACCCGATCATCACGTGATGTATCGAAATACGATCCACAGAACGGTGCATACTCAAGGAAGAACACATTTTTATCTTGATATCTAAATGAGGGATCATCTTACAATGCTACAGAAAGCGCCAAACTAGCAGTATAAGATGCTAACATCTAAATGTGTAAAGTGAGATGATATGGTCCATGCATTTGATCTCTATCATTTGCATCGTGGTATGATCACTATCATTCCTTTGTGTGTAAGGCCAAGGTCTATGGAACTTACACGTTGAGTGAGTTGTAAGAGTATCTATCATACATCTACTTACAACAATACCATATCAAGACACTAGCCCAGCAACGATCTAAACTAAACGCCTCTAATTTATCAATTGCAAGTTTTACGTGGCTTAGGGCTTTCGGAGATAGAACCGTTCTTACCTACGAACATGAACCACAACGAGGATAACCAAGTTATTAGCAACTCGTTGTAAATCAGATATTGACTATAGTAGGAGAGACAGACACCCGCCAACCACTTATGCAAAACAAGTTGCATGTCAGTCGTGGAACCGGTCTCATGTACGATGACATGTAAGGTTGGTCCGGGCCGCTTCATCCCACTATGCCACCAATATCCAAAATACATAGAAGATGCAATACCATGATCATCATCGCCCACATATCAACATATGTGTACTATCCGTGCTAAGCAACTACGCATAGATCAGGCTCTGATACCACTGTTGGATCCGCAGCATAGAAAACAAAAAAATTCCTACGATGTGAACTACACGCCAAGATCTATCTACTAGGTACAAAGCAACGGGTGGACATACATCCAACGAGAACTTACCCTCGAAAACAACGAGTTTCGTTAACGAGTAGAACTCGTGGTTGATGTATTCGTACACTTGCCGATCCCAAGATCGTGAGGAAGTCCAGCAGGTCCGGCTCCAGCACGTCCATCAGATCCAGCTCCAGCAGCACCAAGTCCAGCACCGCAAAGCAGCGGTGCATCCGTGATCGCACACACGTCCGGTACCCCGACAACCTCCATCCCTCGCTCCAGCAAAGCAGCGGAAGCAGCAACTCCTTTCCAGATAAAGCCACTGGGAACATGTATCTCGCTAATCCGAGATCATGGGGGAATAATACTAGAGGGGGAGAGATATCCTTCACAAGGAGGTGTGTGTGAGAAGTGAGGAGAGGGTGGCCTTTTATAGGAGGAGCGGGTGCCCCTCCTTCATGGCCGGCGCATGGAGGAGGTGCCTCTTCACCTCCTCCATTCATGTGATGGTAACCCCTCCACATTAAAATGCCTCTTCACATTCCCTTTTAAAAGTCTCCACTTTAAATGCATTAAATTTCTCCAAATTTAATGCTCTCTCATTTAATAAAACTCTTTTATTATTTTTTTTCAGAATTTTGTTAATTAATTTAATTAACAAACATTCACATAAACGCCCCCGCAACATTTCAATATTACATGAAGAACCAATTTCAGCAATTTCACCCGAAACAGTTTCGGTGTCTATTGAAATAATTCCAGCGCTTTCTTAAATCTTTATCTGAAACATATTTGCTCCAAAATGGTGTCGGTGTCCCTTAAGTGTGTCACCCTACGGTTCACGAATAATGCAGACATGATCGAGACCCCTCTCCGATCAATAATCAGCAGCGGGACCTGGAGATCCGTACTAACTCCTACACATTCAACGATGACTTCTGTGATCATGAGAACCTTTAACGCTTGTAACTGAATCCCTTTGTCTCGCGATATATTACATGTCTGAGATTCGATCATCGGTATCTCCATACCTAGTTTGATCTCGTTACCGACATGCACTCTTTTCTCGTTCCCATGATATAACATTCTAGTGATCACATCACTTTCTTGCAAGCTATTTCAATGTGATATCACTGAGAGGGCCCAGAGTATATCTATCCGTCATCGGGATTGACAAATTCCACTCTTGATCCATGAGCCTCAACATAACACCTTCTTAGCACTGAACCCATCTTTATAGTCACCCTGTTACGGTGTGACGTTTGATGTTATCAAGATACTCTTGCGGTGTTAGCAATTAACATGATCTCATGGTCTAAGGATAAAGATTACTTTGTATGATGTTATAGCAATATAAACATAATGACTTTGATCGTAATGCTATACTTCGGATGAATGTTCATCACATCATTCCACCAATGGTGTGACCTTGTTATTAACAACATCCAATGTCCATGATCAGGAAACCTTGATCATCTTGTTAATCAACAAGCTAGTCTATAAGAGAGGCATAACTAGGAACCCTTTTTGTTTATTAAACACACATGTATTGATGTTTCCGATCAATACAATTCTAGCATGCAAAATAAACATTTATCATAAACATGGAATAAGATAATAACCACTTTATTATTGCCTCTCGGGCATATTCCCTTCAGCAACCACACCGGTCGGGACAACAACAAGCAAGCAACAAAAAACTTCCTTCCATTGCAAGAAAATGTTGGAGGGAAGCTTCCACTTGCCAATCTACGGACTAAAGTAGGTTTAGTTACAATAAAATGGAGAAATTATGGGGAAAATGGGGTGTGAGGGAGGAGGAAAACGATTTGGGAGGAGGTAGAAAGGAAGAGATGTGAAATGGGTGGTGGTGGATAGATAAGGTGGGAGCTTTGTCACCTTTTTAACATGGATCTAGACGACCTCATCTGTGGCGCATATGGAGGAAATGCGCCACAGAAGCTCAAACTTCTGTGGCGCACAAGTCCATATGCGCCACAGAAGTGGGTGAATTAGATTTCATGTGGTGGGGCCCTCCTCCATGTTCTGTGGCACATGTGAGGATATGCGCCATAGAAGTGAAACATATCTGTGGCGCATATTCGCAAATGCGCCATAGATCGTGGGTGAATTAGATTCCGTGGTGGGGCCCTCCTCCATGTTTTGTGGCGCATAATAAAATATGTGCCACAGAAGAGGCAACTTATGTGGCGCATATCTCATTATGCGCTACAGAACTTGGATCAACCCACCCTGGCTGGCGGGTCCCACCAATCTTCTATGGTGCATATTGTACAAAATGCGCCATAGAACTTCTAGGTTTCTATGGCGCATGCTTCCTACTGCGCCACTAACAAGTCATGTGGAGCATGGATTTACATATGCGCCACATATTGACTTTTCTACCTATATGTTGTTTCCTAGTAGTGAGACATAATGTCGACACTCACCCCTGGCATAGTGCTGCCACCCACCCAAAATAGTGTCATCATTTACTGCCTTAGTGCTACCCACACAGGACATATTGTCGACATGCTGTCGCTACATCCACGTTTAGTCCTGGTTGGTGCCTCCAACCGGGACTAAAGGTTAGACCAGTACTAATTTTATCATCATGATTCTGTTTGATGTACTTAATTATATAATGCAGATGAGCCGGCAATGGATGTACGCTGACCGACTCTCTAGCGAGTTCACTAAAGGCGTGCATTCTTTTCTCCTTGTGGTCGAGGAAAACGAGTGGAATGGTTTTATGTCTTGTCCATGTGGTGTCTGTCGGAATCATAAGGAATATCTTCCTCAAGAGTCCTTCACAGCCACCTGTTTCGGTCCAGTTTCATGACCGGCTATAATTGTTGGACCAAGCACGGAGAAAGAGGGGTTATGATGGAAGACAACGAAGAAGAAGGGAATGATAACCACTACCCTACTATGTCCCCTGAATACGATGGTACTACAATGGAAGATAATGATGATGAAGAAGAAGAAGAACGGGCATCAGATCTGCCCGATGATGATCTTAGTCGGTCCATTGCTGATGCAAAGGAAGAATGCGTAACTGAAAGGGAGAGGTTGAACTTCAAGAAGATGTTAGAGGATCACAACAAATTGTTGTACCCAAATTGTGAAGATGGGCACAAAAATCTAGGTAGCACACTAGAATTGCTGCAATGGAAGGCAGAGAACAGTCTGACTGACAAAGGAATTGAAAAGTTGCTGAAAATAATGAAGAAGTTGCTTCCAAAGGATAACGAACTGCCCGCCAGTACCTACGGAGCAAAGAAGGTTGTCTGCCCTCTAGGATTAGAGGTGCAGAAGATACATGCATGCATTAATGACTGCATCCTCTACCGCGTCGAGGAGTACGAGAATTTGGATGCATGCCCAGTATGCATTGTATTGCGGTATAAGATAAGACGAGATGACCATGTTGATGTTGAGGGCGAGCGCCGCATGAAGAGGGTTCCTGCCAAGCATGTGGTATGCTCCTATAATACCACGGTTGAAACATTTGTTCAGGAACAAAGAGCATGCCAAGTTGTTGCGATGGCACATGGAAGACTGTAAGAAAGACGAGATGTTGAGACACCCCGCTGATGGGTCGTAGTGGAGATAAATTGAGAGAGTTCACGGACTTTGCAGATGACGCGAAGAACTTATGGTTTGGTCTAAGTATAGATGGCATGAATCCTTTTGGAGAGCAGAGCTGTAGTCATAACTCATGGCATGTGACTCTCTGTATCTATAACCTTCCACCTTGGTTGTGCATGAAGCGGAAGTTCATTATGATGCCAGTTCTCATCCAATGCCTGAAGCAACCCCGCAACGACATTGATGTGTACCTAAGGCCATTAGTTGAAGAACTCTTACAGTTGTGGCATGGACAAGGTGTACGTGTGTGGGATGAGCACAAGCAGGAGGAATTTGACCTGCGAGCGTTGGTGTTCATAACAATCAATGATTGGCCTGCTCTTAGTAACATTTCAGGACAAACAAACAAGGTATACAATGCATGCACACACTGTTTAGGTGAGACTGAAAGTATATATTTGGATAAATGTAAGAAGAATGTGTACCCGGGGAATCGTCGTTTTCTTCCGCCCACGCACACCCTAAGAAAGAAAGGTAAGTATTTCAATGGTGAGGCAGACAGCTGGTGTAAGCCCATCTGCCGTACTGGTGATGATGTATTTGATATGGTGAAGGATTTAAAAGTAATCTTTGGAAAGGGTCCTAGTAGACAATCTATTCCGAAGGACGATGTTGGACACGCACCCATGTGGAAAAAGAAATTTATATTTTGGGAGTTATTGGAAAGTCCTAGAGGTCTGCTCTGCAATTGACGTGATGCACCTGACGAAGAATCTTTATGTGACGCTGCTAGGCTTCTTGGGTGTGTATGGGAATAATAAAGATACACCGGAAGCACGGCAGGACTAACAATGTATGAAAGACCGAGACGGCATGCATCCAGAGCTGTTTGAAGGTACTACCAGCTACGCTCTTACCAAAGAAGAGAAGGACATCTTTTTTGAAGTCCTTTATAGTATCAAGGTCCCGTATGGCTTCTCGTCGAACATAAAGGGAATAATAAATATGGCAGAGAAAAAAATTCAAACCTAAAGTCTCATGACTGCCATGTGCTTATGACACAGCTGCTTCCGGTTGCTTTGAGGGGACTCCTACCGGAAAATGTTCGAGTACCCATTGTGAAGCTATGTGCGTTTCTCAATGCAATTTCTCAGAAGGTAATCAATCTAGATAGTCTACCAAGGTTACAGAACGATGTGGTCCAATGTCTTGTCAGCTTCGAGTTGGTGTTCCCACCATCCTTCTTCAATATTATGACACACCTCCTAGTTCACCTAGTCGAAGAGATTAACATTCTCGATCATTTATTTCTACACAATATGTTCCCCTTTGAGAGGTTCATGGGAGTCTTAAAGAAATATGTTCATAACGGTGCTAGGATAGAAGGAAGCATCTCAAAGGGATATGGAACATATGAGGTCATTGAGTTTTGTGTTGACTTTATTCCTGACCTTAAGCCCATCGGTGTTCCTGAATCACGGCATGAGGGTAGACTGAGTGGAAAAGGCACGCTAGGAAAGAAAGTAAGGATATGTATGGACGAACATTCTCTCACTAAAGCACACTGCACAGTTCTGCAAAGTTCCACCTTGGTGGCTCCGTATATCGAGGAACACAAGAATAGTGTACACTCCAACAACCCAGGGAAGCCTGGCTCCTGGATTAGAGATGAACACATGAAGACTTTCGGCGGTTGGTTGCAAACACATCTCATGAATAACATCACTGTTGGAGAGCAGTTGTACTTGTTGGCCAGGTCACCATCTTCGACTATATTGACTTTCCAAGGGTACGAGATAAATGGGAATACATTTTACACGGTCGCCCAAGATAAAAAGAGCGCCAACCAAAATAGTGGTGTCCGATTTGATGCAACAGACGAGAATGGGCAAAAGGATACATATTATTGTTACATAGAGGAGATATGGGAACTTGACTATGGACCTTATTTTAAGGTCCCTTTGTTTTAGTGCAAATGGGTCAAGCTGACAGGAGGCGGGATTGAGGTAGACAAGAAATACGGAATGACAATAGTGGATCTCAACAACCTTGCATATAGAGATGAACCATTCGTCCTAGCCAATGATGTGGCTCAGGTTTTTTATGTGAAGGACATGTCTACCAAACCAAGAAAAAGGAAAGATAAGCAAAAGAATACAACATATGATGAGCCAATGCGCCACATAGTTCTTTCAGGGAAAAGAAACATCGTGGGGGTGGAGGATAAGACAGACATGTTAGAAGATTACGATAAGTTTCATGAAATTCCACCCTTCGGAGTGAAGAATGACCCAAGCATCCTGTTAAGTAAGGAAGATGCTCCATGGTTACGGATTATAAGAAAACCCTAACAATAGAGATGTGTGGATGTTGGTGATGTACAGTATTAAACCTTTATTTTTAATGATCTTCTTATATATATATATATGGATATGAACTGTCTCCATCTCAATAGGCAGTATTGCAACTTGCTGTGGACAACACCAAAGACATTTATTAATATTAAAACGTAAAAATTAGTCATAATCATGTCTAGTCCTGTAGTACACAGCTTCAGGGTTGTCTTTGGAATCGTCATCATCATTGTCATCGTCGTTGCTCATAGCACACGGCTGGATCCTTAGCCTTTCCCCAGCTTGTGCATGGGGAACGGGGGAGGGGGCACCTACCACTTCGGCCTCGGATTCATGATGCACTGGGGAGGGGGCTCCCGGATGACGACGCCGGAACGCCCTCGGCCTTCACCACCACCACCATTCTTGTGGCTTGGCGGCTGGTGAAAGTGCGGGTACCTCAGGCGAGGATGGTCTCCCATGGTGATGTAGTGCATCACACGGGCGATAGTCCGGTTCGCCTACCACAAGCCGCGACCGGCCTCGTTGTGGATCAATGGGGGCGGGCTGTCACCCTCGTACCTAGCGAGCTCCCTTTCCTGCCGGTTTGCGAAGAAGGCATTCCAAGTGTCGAGGTTGTCAGGATCCCAATGGGGATCCATCCGCTGCTCCAGCATGAGCTCGAGGTAGAAGTGGTTCGTGATGGCTGTCTGGCGGGCCGAACCTTGAGGCACAGGAGGAACAGGAACCCCTCCAGTGCTCAGTGTCCAACCGGCGGGAAGCCGGTACCCCGGTGGGCATGGGTAGCTGGAGGAACACAGCGCTTCGGTCTCCTCGAGCGTCAGAAAGGCCTAGTAAGCGGTGTCCATTGTAGTGAGATAGAAGGTGTGGATGTGTGGATGGACATGGCGGTCGGCCTAGATATAGAGGGAAATGGCGGGAAAACATGGCGGGGAGCGGGGTGAAATGGCGGGAAAACATGGTGGGAAGCGGGGGGAAATGGCGGGAAAGCATATCTTGACGGCTCTAAAAATGTGGTGGGAAATATTTTTAGTCCCGGTTACTAGTTCCAATCGGGACTAAAGGCCCCCCAAATATCTTTTAGTCCTAGTTACTAGTTTTAGTATGAAATATTATATTTCTAATGGGTATATTATTTTTTGTGAATAGTTTGGTATATTATATGTATTTTTCTGTTTTTTAAATAATAAACTATATTTTTCCAACATGTATACTAAATATAATACTTGTTAAACAATAAATAATTTCATTTAAGTTGTATAATAGAGTATGATAATAGATTTAAATTATAGATCTTCTTTTTCTAATTTTTTTGATATATAATACATAATTTTCTGAAAACTATACACCAGTTTTCTTTTTGGCACCAACCCCCCCCCCCCCCTTTACACCCGGTTTGTAATACAAACCGGGACTAAAGGTTACCCTTTAGTCCTGGTTTGTATCAAAAACCGAGGCTAAAGGGGTATGCGTGCGGGGGAATAGCGGCGGCCGAAAACACCTTTAGCCCCGGTTTGTAATACAAACCGGGACTAAAGGGTAAAGGGTACCCTTTAGTCCCGGTTTGTATTACAAACCGGGGCTAAAGGTGGGGGTATAAATACCCCTACCTCCACCCGGGGTCTAGCCATGACCCGCAGCAACCCATCTTCATCTTCTTCCCGACGAACCGCCGCCACCCGCGCCTGTGGAGGAGCACGCCGCCGCACCAAGGAGGAGCTCGAGCCGCCGCCCGTGCCCGTGTGGAGGAGCACGCCACCACCCATGTCGTCCATCCCGCCGCACCAAGGAGGAGTTTGCGCCGCCGCCTGATACATTGCAAATGTATCTATAATTTTTGATGTTCCATGCTTGGTTTTATCTACTTTCTGTGTTTTGTTCCAACTTTGGAGTACTTTTCATATGATTTCTTGGACTAACCTATTAACAAGATGCCACAGTGCCAGTTGCCTGCTTTCTGCTTTTTTTGGTTCCAGGAAAGTCAGAAAATCAATATTCTCGGAATTGGATGGGACAAAAGCCAAAGTTTCTATTTTACCGGAAGACTCACGGAGCCAAAATACGAGACAGAGGAGGCCCAGGGCCTAGCCACACCCCCCAGGCACGGGCTAGCTTCACCTGTGCCACCAGGTGGTGTGGGGCCCCTGGCACTCCACCGACCTTGCCCTCTGGCCTATAAGAAGCCTCCCGAAGCCAAAACCCTAAATCATCAAGCCTCCAGCCATGAAAAGTTCCGCAGCGCCGCCGCCACCGAAGGGGAGAGTCGGGGGATAGAAAGTCTCTGTTCCGGCACCCTGCCGGGATGGGGAAGTGCCCCCGGAGCCATCTCCATCGATCTCCACCGCCATCTCCATCACCATTGCTGATTCCCATGATGAGGAGGGAGTAGTTCTCTCTCGAGGCTAAGGGTTCTACCGGTAGCTATGTGTTCATCTCTCTCTCTATGCATGATCATATTGTGATCATGAGCTTGTAATCTATAGATCTATTCTGCTACTCAAGTGCTTTAATAGATCTCTGCTCTCCCCATGTGTGTGAAAGTGACAGCGTGCTCACCATGGTGGCACTTAGGCTAGAGATTACAAATACTTGTTATGAGTTATATTTGGAGTTGGATGTTTCTATGAAATTGTGGTGTTTGTTGGACTAATCTAGTACTCAAGGTGATAGTGTGGGGTTTTCTAGATGGGAAAAGCTTACTTTGAGGTGTGCTGTTATAGCCCTACCGTTGATTAGAGTGTCCAACCGGAGAGTAGTTAAGAGTAGTATCATAAAGAGAGGATATATTTATGAGAGAGTGTTCACTAGTGAAAGTATGATCCCTAGGCCTTGTTTCTAAGCTTTGATACACCGTCTGCTACTAGATCTGTTACATGTTTGCTTGCTTTCATCTTTATTTCAGTTTGCCTTTAGTCTCTTCGACGCCATCAATCTATTTTCTCGCACCGTTGTCTTATATCCATACCACTTGTATTTCACAATCTCTTCGCCGAACTAGTGCACCTATACATCTGACAAGTGTATTGGGTGTGTTGGGGACACAAGAGACTTCTTGTATCTTGATTGCAGGGTTGCTTGAGAGGGAATACCTTTGACCACTTCCTCCCTGAGTTCGATAAACCTTGGGTGATCCACATAAGGGAAAAACTTGCTGCTGTTCCACAAACCTCTGCACTTGGAGGCCCAACAACTGTCTACAAGAATAGAAGTGCGTAGACATCAAGCTATTTTCTGGCGCCGTTGCCGGGGAGGTAAGGTAAAAGGTATTCACACCGGAGGATTAAAGAAGAAGAACCTCCCACGGCAAACACCTATTTTCTAGCGCCGTTGCCGGGGACGTAAGGTAAAAGGTACTCACATCCTCCGGTGTGAGTGCTCGAAGTTATTTCCTTTAGATTATGCAATTTTGTCTTTTTGTTTCTTGTTTTCACTAGTTAGGCTTAATGGAAAACAACAATAAAATTAGAGAGCTTTCTAGTATTTATCTTGAGTTAGGACATGAAGTGTTTGAAGAGGAAATTAAAAAGCCAATGGAACTTTATTTGCATGCTAATAGCGATGTTATTAGTATGAATTCTTTGAATACCATTATTGCTAGTGCTATGAAAAAGGCTAAGCTTGGGGAAGCTAGTCTTTATGAAAACGATCTTTTTAGTTCCCCAACTTTGGAAGATAGCTATTCTATTGCTTATGATGATACCAAACCTCCAATATACGATGATTATAATGATGAATATGATATTTTCAGCCCACCTACTATTGAGGAGGCAATTAATTATGACTACAATATGCCTCCTATATTTGATGATTATGGTGATGAGAATAATAATGATAGCTATTTTGTTGAATTTGCTCTCACTACAATTAATAAGAATGACAATGTTTATGTGGAGAGTATTAATTCTTTTATGCATGTGGCTCATGATAAGAATTTTTTATGTGATAGTTATATTGTTAATTTTATTCATGATGCTACTGAAAGTCATTATGAGAGAGGGAAACAAGGTTTTATGTATCTCAACAATATTAAGTTTCCCCTCTTTATGTTGAAAGTCTTGAAGTTGCACTTGTTTTTCTTTCGTATGATCGTTGCTTTGTGCTTTCATGACTTGTTTCTTTACAAGATTCCTATGCATAGGAAGTGGGTTAGACTTAAATGTGTTTTAAATTTGCTTCTTGATGCTCTCTTTTACTTCAATTCATATTCCTTATGTGAGCATCTTCTCAAACTATCATGCCTAACTTAAAGGCGTTAAAAAAAGTACTTATTGGGAGATAACCCAAAAGTTTTCGATGAGTCTTGTAAGTTATTACCTCTGTAATAACCTCTCCTTATCCTTTTTATTTGCTTTTTGTGCCAAGAGTAACCTCTAATGAGAGAGAAGTAATGATTGGGAAAGTTGTTGTCCCGAAACAGAATTTTGTGCTTCACCGTAAATATTCGTGAGAGTGCTCTGTATGTCGGATTGAGATGTGATTTTTTATGCTTCTACCCCAGGTTATTATCTAACTTTCGTTAGTTCAACACTTTTTGATTTGAGCAACAGAAGCTCTTCGAAACAATTCGTCTTTACCTGCTGGTCTGTTTTAACAGATTTCTGCCATTTTCTGCATTTTCTTCTTGTTGGTTCCTTCTTGAGTTCTTTTGGGGAATTGAGCTTTTTGAGGGAAGTGCTACAGTACCTAGTGTTCTAATGGAAGTTTATTTGGTGTTAGAACTGAACCTTAAGACCTATTATCTTGAGTGCACTAATGTTGGTAATGAGATTGTGTGAACTTTTGTATGAAGAAAAAATTTTAGGTGTATGGAAGGAATGAGTAATGAGATGAAGGATGGACTAAAGCTCAAGCTTGGGGATGCCACGCGTGTACCCCCAAGAAATATCCAAGAAGTACAAGCGTCAAACCTTGGGGATGCTCAAGGCATCCCCTTCATCATCAATAAAAATCCCAGGTTTCTTCCAAACGCTTCATTTTTATTGTTTCATGCACAGTTGTGTTGTTTTTGGAGCGTCTCTTTTTTCGTTTTCTTTTTGGTTTTTCGTTTGCTTTGTTTTATTAGTTTTCTAAATAAATTGGTTGGACCCCCTCTTTCATACATTGGTTTTCAAATGGTTTGGTTTGTTTAGAAAAGAGTAGGAAACTTCATACTTATGTGGTAAAAAGAGCTTGTTTTTGACTGTGGCCTATGCTTTGTCATGCCATGCTTGATATTGTTTTGGCTTTATGCTTAGTATTCTTTGCTGTAGCATGACTTTTTATAAACAATTGAGATTGCTTAATGTGCCTTGGATGAATCATGCGTTGTTTTAGCATATTAAAGCATAGTATAGTGGTATTCTCCTTTGATGCTTTATTTGGGTTGACTTGGCACATGATCACACCATGTTATGACTACCTCAAGTCACCATAGCCTTTATGATCCTTTAGTTTTCAACTTGTAGTATCACTTTATGCTTTGATCAATGATTTTTGCCGCTCTGCATGATTATGGCCATTGTTGCTCTCTTAGTTTGTCGCTCCCAGTCTTTTGCTAGCCTCCACAACAAAGTATGAGTTCCACTCATGCATCCAACTCCCTAAACCAAGTTATTCCAAAGAGTCCACCATACCTACCTACTAGCTTATGCTATTCCAAGTATATTCATGCTTTGTTTATCTTCCACTTGTTATGAGAAAACTAGTGATTAAAGCTCTCACGAACTTGATGGCACACTTTACTTTATTGCCTCTAATAAACTTAAACCATTGGGTCCTTCTTTGTTGCGTATATGCTTGCGCTTTATAAGTTGAAATTAGCAGAACCATGTACCATGGGGAACGCTTTCAACATTGCACTTGTACTTTGTACCCCGTTGATATCATGTTCTTTTGCTTATGGATCCCGGCAGTGTGAAATAAAAGTGGAACTTGTAAGATCATGGAGTTTGTATGTGTGTTAGAGAAACACCTGGGCCGTCAGTCTAATCCATGCTGACATGGTGGAAACCTGCAGCGTAACCTGCATGAGATGCTCGTTGTCTGCTTGCCTTGTCATTTTGATATGGGGATTCTTCCGTATCATCAGGCAAGGGGTACCCCGTTGGCGGTTCTTAATGATACACATATACTTACAATGACAAGAGCTTACTCGTGAATGAAGTTGAGTAGCATGAGGATCGGTCTTCGTAAGTAAGGGGCATGAGATTTCGGTTTATAACTTGTCAGGCATATCCTCTTAGTTGTGTCACTTTAACCTTAATCACCTTCAAGATGCTTATGGTAGGGGCAATGAGAGCTGAAAGCTATAAGTACCATAATTTTTGGAAGCTCTTTATGAGACTTGAATCCCTACTTCCTTTTACAAAAGGCCTTTCTTCCACCTTTATATTGAGTTTCCATCTTCTATATTTATGCACCTACTTTGAGAGCATAGTGGCCATTCTTAGTTCTATGTGCATTGTCCCAAGACTAGTTGATTGATGCATAACTTGTTATTGGTTGTTTTAAACTATTTGTATCTAGTCACTCTTATGAACTTTGAAGGTGTCCTATGCATTTATATTTGCTACTCTACTGAGGGACAAGCCGAATACTATTATGCTATGTTTTCTTTTGTGAAGCAAACAAACATCTTGCAAAGCATTGTTATTCATGAATCTTTTGTTTGTGCCTTTTCATGTTGCATCATAGTTTCTTTGTCTTATTGCTAGAACTTTGTCTTTCATGTTATGATTGAAGTACTATGGTCCCAGCTTTGAATGTTTTGCAAATACTTTGATCAAGTCTTTGATGGTGCATGTCACCTCAAAAAATATTAGTTCTTTTTATCACTTACCTACTCGAGGACGAGCAGGAGTTAAGCTTGGGGATGTTGATACATTGCAAATGTATCTATAATTTTCGATGTTCCATGCTTGGTTTTATCTACTTTCTTGTGTTTTGTTCCAACTTTGGAGTACTTTTCATATGATTTCTTGGACTAACCTATTAACAAGATGCCACAGTGCCAGTTGCCTGTTTTCTGCTGTTTTTGGTTCCAGGAAAGTCAGAAAATCAATATTCTCGGAATTGGACGGGACAAAAGCCAAAGTTCCTATTTTACCGGAAGACTCACGGAGCCAAAATACGAGACGGAGGAGGGCCAGGGCCTGGCCACACCCCCCCCCCCCCCCCCCAGGCGTGGGCTAGCCTCACCCGCGCCACCAGGTGGTGTGGGGCCCCTGGCACTCCACCGACCTTGCCCTCTGGCCTATAAGAAGCCTCCCGAAGCCAAAACCCTAACTCATCAAGCCTCCAGCCACGAAAAGTTCCGCAGCGCCGCCGCCATCGAAGGGGAGAGTCGGGGGGACAGAAAGTCTCTGTTCCGGCACCCTGCCGAGACGGGGAAGTGCCCCCGGAGCCATCTCCATCGATCTCCACCGCCATCTCCATCACCATTGCTGATTCCCATGATGAGGAGGGAGTAGTTCTCTCTCGAGGCTAAGGGTTCTACCGGTAGCTATGTGTTCATCTCTCTCTCTATGCATGATCATATTGTGACGATGAGCTTGTAATCTATAGATCTATTCTGCTACTCAAGTGCTTTAATAGATCTCTGCTCTCCCCATGTGTGTGAAAGTGACAGTGTGCTCACCCTGGTGGCACTTAGGCTAGGGATTACAAATACTTGTTATGATTTATATTTGGAGTTGGATGTTTCTATGAAATTATGGTGTTTGTTGGACTCATCTAGTACTCAAGGTGACAATGTGGGGTTTTCTAGATGGGAAAGGCTTACTTTGAGGTGTGCTGTTATAGCCCTACCGTTGATTAGAGTGTCCAACCGGAGAGTAGTTAAGAGTAGTATCATAAAGAGAGGATATATTTATGAGAGAGTGTTCACTAGTGAAATTATGATCCCTAGGCCTTGTTTCTAAGCTTTGATACACCGTTTGCTACTAGATCTGTTACATGTTTGCTTGCTTCCATCTTTATTTCAGTTTGCCTTTAGTCTCTTCCATGCCATCAATCTATTTTCTCGCACCGTTGTCTTATATCCATACCACTTGTATTTCACTATCTCTTCGCCGAACTAGTGCACCTATACACCTGACAAGTGTATTGGGTGTGTTGGGGACACAAGAGACTTCTTGTATCTTGATTGCAGGGTTGCTTGAGAGGGAATACCTTTGACCACTTCCTCCCTGAGTTCGATAAACCTTGGGTGATCCACTTAAGGAAAAACTTGCTGCTGTTCTACAAACCTCTGCACTTGGAGGCCCAACAACTGTCTACAAGAATAGAAGTGCGTAGACATCACCGCCCACCGAGGAGGATCTCACCACTGCCCGCGCCGTCCGTCCCCACGCGTCGCGCCCTCCGCCGCCCCTGCAGGTGAGCTCTCAATCTAATTAGTTTAGGTTATAAATTATAGTTTTATTAGTTTAATTTGTTAGTTAGTTTTATTAGTTCAGTTAGTGGTAGGTTTAGGGGTTAGTTAGTGTTAGGGAAATTACTTAGTTAGCTAGTTAGAATACTTAGTTAATTAGGTTTACTTTAGTTAGTGTTAGGTTTAGGGTTAGTGTTATTAGGGCAATACTTAGTGATTTAGTTTTTTTGACATTCAATACGACGATATATTTATAGTAGCAAATAGTACATGGTAGAGATACATTGACGATGAAAAAGACCTTGTCGTCAAACGAAGGGCCGAAGACTACTTTAGTTAGTGTTTAGAGATATAGTTTCTGTCATTGACGGATTTCGGAGATATGTGTAGTGTGCTGAGGTTTTATGATTTAGTTTTTATGTTTTATAATTGTTTCTTGTTATTATTTAGTTATGTCACGTCCTCGTCGTCCACTCGGCGGTAACGACGAAGTAATAGACCTCGTCGGGTCCGGGGATGTCCGAGCCTGGGCTCCACTAGGCTAGCACTGGGAGGTGCTACCTGCCAGGACTCATACCTTGGTGAGGAATCCAGGTATCGTCGTTGACCCGGAGCTTCTTTGGTGGCTTCTGCGAGGTCCAGGAGCAATGCAGAGGGATCCGGCCCCCGAGGAGGTGGTACGTCATCGTGTCAGGGAGGAGGACGAGCATGTCTAGCGGTATATGTATCTTTTGGAGATCAGGTTCTCCAATCTCTGGCAGGTTCTTCACGACAGATCTCTCCCGGCGAGCTATTCTCCGGTGATGGTTCATGTTCTCTCGGTGTACATCTCACGTGGCATAGAACCCGGTAGTCGACGTCGCTAGTTTGATATGAGCGAGATGTATTATTGTACTTTATCTTATATTATTGTACTTTATCTTAATGCAAAATTGTTTCATTATTAGTGCGTAATCTTTTTTCTATATCCGAGTCGTCGCAATTGTAATATTCTTTTACTTAATGCAAAATTGGGTTATCTTTTTCTGTATTAGTTAAGCTATGGACGGTAGACAGAATGAAGAGGAGGTTTCGAACATGGTAGATGAGGGTACTAGAGGTTCTTATTATGATGATGGCTCCCAGTATATTAATTTGTCTGGAGGAGACAATAGTGGATAAGATGGGAGATTATCTCATGACACATTTCACCCTACCAGTCTTAGAGACTGATGAGCTCACACAACAAATGAGGTTGAAAGTCAAGGAGTGGGCTCTTAAGAAGATGGGCACACTATTGAAAGACTAGAAGAAAATATTGTACCATGACTATGTGAAGAAGAAAAAACTCCTAAATTCACTGGCCCACTAGAGAAGCAACGGGATAAAGCTAAATGAAGCCAAAAAGAAATATCACCAACATATTGGCATAGGTGGCTACAAGAGTGCCATGCCTAAGTGGGATAAAGCTAAGGCCGACCTGGCGGCTAAAGGGGTTACTCTAGCTATGTCTAGTTGGCCCTTGAGGTCAAGAAATTGGTTACTCGGGCATGGGGCATCGTATAATCCAGAAACTGGCGAGATTGTTGCAACCAAAGAAGTTGCTGGACCCAAGGATGATCTTATTAAAGTGATAAAAGACGTTCAAGAGGGAAAGTTTGTTCTCGACAGAGAGAATGATGAGCTGACAAAGGCCCATGGGAATCCTGAAAAGGTTGGACGAACACGAGGGTTCGGACCTTCTTGTCCATGGGCTATCGGGTTTCTCGAGGACTTTGACACCTACAGAAGCCGATCGAGAAAAACAAAGTGGCGACAAGAGGAGGATGCAGAGTGGTTCGCGAGGTTTGAAGCCATGTTGCAGGAGCATCGGGAGGAGCTTAATGAACTTAGAGGACTCCGACAGCAAGATCCTGCACTAGAGAGTACGGTCGACCCATCTCAATGGAAAAGCAGTGTGGCTTCCACGGAGGGCCACGCTAATGATGCAACGATGGATGTACCCCATAGATGCAATTAAGGAGAAGACTAGTAGTGAGCTGCATGTTGAACTGAAGAACATATCCATGAAGGTGGCGGTCGGCTTTGATTTACCTTCTGCACCGGGAGCAACCTACCATTGCAATTTGATTCCAGCTAGCTATGCTCGTGTCGGCGTGGATGAAGTTCAACCGATGTGTCAGTCACTACAGCATGACATCCCTAGAGGTGAAGGGGAGACGACACTGGTAGAAGTCACGAGTGGCTTCATTCTTTGGAAAAAGGAATACATCAAGTTTCTAGGATCGGCACCAAGGCCACCTTCTCCACCGAGAAACAATCCATCACCTCCAAGGCCACCATCTCCTCCCAGTAAAAGTCCACCACCTCCAAGTCCACCTCCAAGGCCATCGTCTCCTCCCAGTAAAAGTCCACCACCTCCAAGTCCAATCCATGACCTCAGCACGAGTTCATCTCAATCTACGCAGCTGCCTCCACCCACTAAGGGCCAAAAGAGGTAGAATAGCACCGGTCCATCGAGGAATAACCGACACTGAAAGCGACAATTGTCACCCCTCCCAAGAGTACCGTCGGTTCCTCCCAAAGGGCTTATGACCTGAACGATGAGGAAACCGATGCGGTCGTACATGCCGAAGTGGATGCCCATCTTAAAAAGAAACAACATGAGCCAAAGGTCCAAATAAAACCGGAAACCAAGGAACACTATTTTTTGTGTTTTTGGTAAAGAAACAAGCAAACAAAGCAAAAATAAACTAAGAAAACAAAAATAACAAAGTAAAGAGATTGGTTATGAGGGACTCCCCTTGTGAAGATGTCCTTGACTCCTCAGCAAAGGCACCAGAAAAATACTTGCTGGCTCGAGATTGATGTCGAGCTCGTTAGGGGACCCCAAGAGGAAGGTATGATGAGCACAACAGTAAGTTTCCCTCAATTATGAAACCAAGGTTATCGAACGAATAGGAGCAAGGAAACACCTCCAAGGTGTTGTTTCCAACTTGGAATCCTGCACAACGCAACCACAGAACTTTGGCCCCAACTTACAGTGAGGTTGTCAATCTCACCGGTTTTGCTGAAAACAAAGGATTAAACGTATTGTGTGGAAGAAAGTAATAGCTTGCAGAAAGTAAACAGAAAACTATAAAAAGATGTAGATTGATGGTAAAAGAAAGGACCGGGGTCCATAGTTCACTAGTGGTGATTCTCCTTAAGATAGATAACATGTTAGGTGAATAAATTACAGCGAGCCAATTGACAAACATCGAGAAAGCATACATGCATATACTAATCATCTTGACTCCTATGAGATTTGATTGGGCATTACAACATTATACATAGACCATAATCCAACTTCATCTATGACTAATAATCCACCTTCAGGTTATCAATCTGAACCCCCTCCAGTATTAAGTTGCAAGCAACAGATAATTGCATTACGCATTGCGTGTAAAGTAAACAATATGATTGTTCTATGAACAAAGGATTGTTGTTTTCTCCCTAGTAGCAACAACACATCTAGTACCTTAGAGATTTCTGTCACTTCCCCAGATTACTAGAGGCATGAACCTACTATCGAGCATAAATATCTACTCGGCTAAGATATCTAGTAACAACGGAGAGCATGCAAGATCACAAATAACAAAGACATGATAGAATCAATAATCAATCTGAAATAGCATCTCAATATCCATCGGATCCCCGCAAACACAACATGTACGATTACAAATAGATGATCTTGATCATGAACGGAGCTCACAAGATCTAAACATGGTAGCACAAAGGAGAAGAAACAACCATATAGCTACTACATGGACCCGTAGTCCAAGGATGAACGACTCACGCATCACACCGGAGGCTTGCATGGTGATGAAGAAGGCCTCTAGGGTGAATTATCCCCTCTGGCAGGGTGCCAGGAAGAGCTTCAGATCCCACCTGATCTAGGGATGGAGATGACGGCGGCTACAGACTCTTTCGTGGAATTTTGATCGGATACTTAGGGTTTCTGTATCGGAGGCATCTTATAGGCGAAAGGGGAGGCCGTGGGGGTGCCCTAGGCGGCCACACCACCCCTTGGCGCGGGCTAGGCCTGGCCGTGCGGGCAGGTGGTGTGGGTGGCCCCAGGCCCCTCTCCGTCTAGTATTGTGGCTCCGGGTCCCCCTCGGTGAAATATTGACTTCGGCTTTTGTCCCATCCAATTCTGAGAATATTCATTTTCTGACTTCCTGGAACCAAAAACAGCAGAAAACGGGCAGCTGGCACTGTGGCATCTTGTTAATAGGTTAGTCCAAGAAAGTGTAGAAAAAACATAAGAAAGTAGATATAAAACAAGCATGGAACATCAAAAATTATAGATATGTTAGCAACGTATCAACATCCCCAAGCTTAACTCCTGCTCGTCCTCGAGTAGGTAAGTGATAAAAAGAAAGAATAATTTTTTAGGTGACATGCACCATCATAAACTTGATCAAAGAATTTGTAAAACATTGAAGCTGGGATCGTTGTATTTCAACATAGCATGAAAGATAAAGTTGTCACAATAAGACATAGCAACTATGTTGTAACATGAAAAGCCACAAACAAAAGATTCATGAATAACAATACTTTGCAAGACGTTTTTTGTTTCACATAAAGAAAACATAACATAGTGGCATTCAGCTTGTCCCTCATAGAGTAGCAAATCATAATTGCATAGGACACCTTCAAAGTTCATAAAGGTGACTAGATACAAATAGTTTAAGAACAAACAATATCAAAGTTATGCATCAATCAACAAGTCTTGGGACAATGCACATAGAAATAAGAATGGCCACTATGCTCTCTCAATAGGTGCATAAAGATAGAAGATGGAGACTCAAGATAAAAGTAAAAGAAAGGCCTTCATAGAAGGAAGCATGGATTCAAGTTTCATAAAGAGCTTCCAAAATTATGGTACTTATTAGCTTTCAGCTCTCATTGCCCCTATCATAAGCATCTTTAGGTGATTAAGGTTAAAGTGACACAACCAAGAGGATATTTGAAAAGTTATAAGTTGAAATCCCATGCCCCTTACTTACGAGTACCGAACCTCATGCTAATCAACTTCAGTCACAAGTAAGCTCTTGTCATTGTAAGTACATATGTATCATAGAGAACCGCCAACGGGGTACCCCTTGCACATGATATCGGAGCTATCCCATAATCAAAATGACAAGGCAAGCAGACAATGAGCATCTCAGCGATCTTTTTATTTGCTATTTGCATAGGTTTTTATTGAGGATGCTTCATAGAGTGCTCATTATGGTTATGCTACAAGTTTCAACCATGATTAGGCATGGCTTAGGCTAGCGGCCCAGGGGTTTCTCTAACACACATACAAACTCCATGATCTTACAAGTTCCCCTTTTATTTCACACCGCCGGGATCCATAAGCAAAAGAATCATGATATCAACAGAATAATAAGTGCAATGTTGAAAGCGTTCCCCATGATACATGGTTCTGCTAACTTCAACTTATAAAGCGCAAGCATATACACAACAAAGATGGATGCAATGGTTCAAGATTATTAAGTGCAAGAAAGTAAAGTGCGCCATCAAGTTCGTGAGAGCTTTAATCACTAGTTTTCACATAACAAGTTTAATTCAGAAGGTAGATAAAAGCATGAATATACTTGGAATACAAAATGCTAATAGGTAGGTATGGTGGACTCTTTGGAATAACTTGGTTTTATTTGGAGTTGCATGCATGGGTGGAACTCATACTTGGTTATGGAGGCTAGCAAAAGACTGGGTGCGACCAACTAAGAGAGCAATAATGGCCATAATCATGCAAAGCGACAAAACATCATTAATTAAAGCATAAAGTGATATTACAAGTCAAAAACTAAAGGATCATAAAGGCTATGGTGATTTGGGATAGTCATAACATAGTGTGAGAATGCGCCAAGTCAACCCAAATAAAGCATCAAAGGAGAATACCACTATATTATGCTTTAATATGCAAAAACAACACATGATTCTTTCAAGGAACATTAAGCAATCACAATTATTTATAACAAGTCATGCTACAGCAAAAATCACTAAGCATAAATCCAAAACAATATCAAGCATGGTATGACAAAGCATAGGCCATAGTCAAAAACAAGCTCATTTTACCACTTAAGCATGAACTTTTCCTACTCTTTTCCAAACCAAACCAAACTATTTGAAAACTAATGTATGAAAGAGGGGTCCAACCACTTTATTCAAGCAAACAAAAACAAAAAACAAAGACGCTCCAAGAACAACACAACTGTGCATGAAACAATAAAAATGAAGTGTTTGGAAGAACCTGAGGTTTTTATTGATGAAGAAGGGGATGCCTTGGGCATCCCCAAGCTTTGACGCTTGTGCTTCTTGGATATTTCTTGGGGTAACACGTGTGTCATCCCCAAGCTTGAGCTTTAGTCCATTCTTCATCTCATTACATCATTCTCTCCATACACCTGAAATTTTTCCTTCATACAAAACTTCACACAATCGTTATTAGCAACATTAGTGCACTCAAGATAATAAGTCTTTGGGTTCAGTTCCAACACCAATAAAACTTCCATTAAAACACAAGATACTGTAGAACTTCCCTAAAAAAGCTCAATTCCCCAAAGAGAACCCAAAAAGGAATCAACAAGAAGCAAATGCAAATAATGGCAGAAATCTGTCAAAACAGACCAGCAGGTAAAAACCATTTTTCGAAGACCTTTGGTTTCTCAAATCGAAAAGTGTTGAACTAACGTAAGTTAGATAACAACCTGGGGCATAAGCACAAAAATTCACGCCTCAACATGACGTACCGAGATTTTACACGAATTTTTACAGTGAAGCACAAAAATCTGTTTCGGGACAGCAACTTTCCCAATCATTACTTCTCTCTCATTAGAGGTTACTCTTGGCACAAAAAGAAAATAAAAAGGATAAGGAGAGGTTATTACTGAAGCAATAACTTCCAAGACTCATCTAAAACTTTTGGGTTATCTCCCAATAAGTACTTTTCTTTAATGCCTTTAAGTTAGGCATAAGAAGCAAGAAAAAGAATCAAGTGTTCTCAAATGAAGAAGCATTAAGAGCAAATTTTGTTTTCATAGGAGAGACAAAATAAATCTTCACTCTCTTCTTAGGGAAGTGTTCTATACCTTTCTTGTGTGGGAGTTGATATTTAATGGTGCCTTCTTTCATATCAATAATGGCACCAACAGTTCTAAAAAGGACTTCCCAAAGTAATAGGACAAGAAGCATTGCATTCAATATCCAAAACATAGAAATCAACGGGGACATAGGCATTGTTAACCATAATAAGAACATCATTAATACTCCCCATGAGTTTCTTTTTAGCATTATCATCAAGTAGGACATTTAAATAGCAATCTTCCAATGGTGGCAAATCAAGCATTTCATAAATCTTTCTAGGCATAATAGAAACACTACTATCAAGATCACATAAAGCTTTAAGATCAAAATCATTCACTCATATTAATGATGGGTTCCCAACCATCTTCTAGTTTCATAGGAATAGAAGCTTTATGTTTCATCTTTTCTTCTTTAATTTTTATGAGAGCATCAGTAATGTGTTTTGTAAAGGCCATATTAATAGCACTAGCATTAGGACTTTTAGCAATATTTTGTAGGAACTTAATTTCTTCAGAGATATTGCAACCATCAAGATCAAAATCATAATTATCATCTAAAGTAGTAGAGCTATTACTAGCTTCAACACTAGTGGTGGTGATAGTAGAAACACTAATATTTCTAGCAATTTCATCTTCTCTTTCCCACTTAGCATGCAATTCAGCTAATAGTCTAACATTCTCATCAATTCTAACTTGTATGGCATTAGTAGCAGCAAAGGGATTTTCAATAGTTTCAGGTTTAGCAGCCATTTTATTAAAAGAAGATTGTGCTTCAGCCAATGATGCTATGTTTCTTTCAGCATTAGAGAGTTTTTCCTCAATAGTTTTATTGAAAGCAGTTTGTTTACTAATAAAATCTTTAAGCATAACTTCAATTTCAGAGAGTGCACTCCTATTATTGTTGTAGGAATTTCCATCAGCATTACCATTGTTGGGAGGATATGGCCTATAATTGTTGTTACCAAAATTATTCCTGTAGGCATTGTTGCTAAAAATTGTTATTTCTTATAAAGTTCACATCAACTTGCTCTTCTTGAGCAACCAAATAGGCTAAGGGAACATGATTTGGATCAATATGAGCTTTCCCATTAACAAGCATAGACATAATAACATCAATTTTATCACTCAAGGAAGAGGTCTCTTCAACAGAATTTACCTTCTTACCTTGTGGAGCTCTTTCAGTGTGCCATTCAGAATAGTTAACCATCATATTATCCAGAAGCTTTGTTGCAGCACCCAAAGTAATGGTCATAAAGGTACCTCCAGCAGCATAATCTAGTAGATTTCTTGAAGAATAATTCAATCCTATATAAAAGGTTTGGATAATCATCCAAGCAGTCAGTCCATGAGTGGGACAATTCTTTACCAAAGATTTCATTCTTTCCCAAGCTTGAGCAACATGTTCATTATCATATTGTTTAAACTTCATTATTTCACTTCTCATAGATATAATCTTAGCAGGAGGATAGTATTTTCCAATGAAAGCATCTTTGCATTTAGTCCAAGAATCAATAATATTCCTAGTTAGGGATTGCAACCATTCTTTAGCTTTCCCTCTCAAAGAGAAAGGAAACAATTTAAGCTTAATAATATCCCTATCTATATCCCTATGCTTTTGCATCTCACAAAGTTCAACAAAGTTATTTAGATGAGCAGCAGCATCTTCAGTACCAATTCCAGAAAATTGTTCTCTCATAACAAGATTGAGTAAAGCAGGTTTAATTTAAAAGAAAGTAGCTTCAGGAACAGGTAGAGCAATAGGTGTGCACATGAAATCATTGTTGTTGGTGCTAGTGAAGTCACACAACTTAGTGTTTTCAAGAGTAGTCATTTTTTTGTGTTTTTGATAAAGAAACAAGCAAAGCAAGCAGAAATAAACTAAGAAAAACAAAAATAACAAAGTAAAAAGATTGGTTATAAGGGACTCCCCTTGTGAAGATGTCCTTGACTCCCGGCAACGGCGCCAGAAAAATACTTGCTGGCTCGAGATTGATGCCGAGCTTGTTGGGGAACCCCAAGAGGAAGGTATGATGAGCATAGCAATAAGTTTCCCTCAGTTATGAAACCAAGGTTATCGAACCAGTAGGAGCCAGGATCACCTCCAAGGTGTTGTTTCCACCTTGGAATCCTGCACAACACAACCACGGAACTTTGCCCCCAACTTACAGTGAGGTTATCAATCTCACCGGTTTTGCTAAAAACAAAGGATTAAACGTATTGTGTGGAAGAAAGTAATAGCTTGCAGAAAGTAAACAGAAAAAACAGTAAACAGTTCTAGATTGATGGTAAAAGAAAGGACCAGGGTCCATAGTTCACTAGTGGTGATTCTCCTTAACATAGATGACATGTCGGGTGAACAAATTATAGCGGGGCAATTGACAAACATCGAGAAAGCATACATGCATATACTAATCATCTTGACTCCTATGAGATTTGATTGGGCATTACAACATTATACATAGACCGTAATCCAACTGCATCTATGACTAATAAGCCACCTTCAGGTTATCAATCTAAACCCCCTCCAATATTAAGTTGTAAGCAACAGATAATTACATTGCGCATTGCGTGTAAAGTAAACAATACGATTGTGTTGGAGATATGCCCAAGAGGCAATAATAAAGTGGTTATTATTATATCTTTATGTTTATGATAAATGTTTACATCCCATGCTATAATTGTATTAACCGGAAACATTATTATTTGTGTGTTTTGTAAACATAAAAGAGTCCCTAGTAAGCCTCTTGTTAAACTAGCTTGTTGATTAATGGATGATCATGCTTTCCTGATCATGGACATTGGATGTCATTAATAACAAGATCATATCATTAGGAGAATGATGTGATGGACACACACCCGTAGTAAGCATAGCATAAGATCAAGTCATTAAGTTTGTTTGCTATAAGCTTTAAAATACATAGTAACCTAATCCTTCGACCATGAGGTTATGTTAATCACCATCACCGGATGGGTGCTTTGATGACATCAAACACCGCTTCGTAACTGGGTGGTCATAAAGGTGTCATTGGGTATTCTGAAAGTATGTGTTGAAGCGCATGGACCAAGATTAGGATTTGTCCATCCATATGACGGATAGATATGCTCTGGGCCCTCTCGGTGGAATGTCATCTAATTAGCTTGCAAGCATGTGACTGGGTCACAAGGGATGACATAACATGGAACGAGTAAAGAGTACTTATCAGTAACGAGGTAGAACTAGGTATGGAGATACCGACGATCAAACCTCGGATAAGTAGAGTATCGCGTGACAAAGGGAATTGATTTTCGTATGTTAATGGTTCTATCGATCATGAAGTCATCGTTGAGTATGTGGGAGCCGTTATGGATCTCCAGATCCCGCTGATGGTTATTGATCGGAGAGGTGTCACCATCATGTCTGCATATTCACGAACCGTAGGGTGACACACTTAAGGTTCGAAGTTGTTTTAAGTAGATATGGAATGTGCGTTGGAGACCGAATGTTGTTCGGAGTCTCGGATTGGATCCGGGACATCACGAGGAGATCCGGAATTGTACGGAGAATAAGATTCATATATTGGGGATCATTTTCTAAGTTAGGAAATGTTCCGGAGTATTTGTATGGGGATTCTAGAAGGTTTCGGAATGTTCCGGAAGGTTCTGGAAGATTTCTTGGAGTTTGCTTGAAAACCAAGAAAGGATCAAGGAGTCCTTGTGGGGCAAGACAAGGATTCGTGGGGGAGTAGGACTCTCCCCCCACCTCCTTGATCCGCCGGCCAAGGGAGAGGGGAGTCCTACAAGGACTCCACCTCCCCATGGCGCCTCCCTCCTTTAAATAGAGGGGTGGAGGCGCCAACCCCTGGCTCCCTCCACTACTCAAAACCCTAGCCGCCCTCTCTCCTCCTCCTTTCTTCTGCTCAGGCTTAGGCGAAGCCCTGCAGAATTCTCTACTCCACGACCACGTCGTCGTGCTGCTGGGATTCCGTGGAGAAGATCTACTACCTCCGCTGCTCGCTGGAACGAGGAGAGGAAGGTCTGCTTCGACTCCGCACGTGTGACCGACTGCGGGAGCGCTGCCGGAACGCGGCGCCGGAAGGATCGTCCACACGATCTTGAGATCGGAAAGTGATCGACTACATCAACCACGAGATCTAATCTCGTAACGCTTTCGGATCTACAAGGGTTAGTCCAGATCTATCTCGTTGCACACGTCTAATAGATTAGATCTTGGCTTTTATCTAGATTAGATCTGGGATTTGTTTGTTCTTGCGGTAGAATTTTTTTGTTTTCCATGCTACGAACCCATCAGATTGTTCTATGAACAAAGGATTGTTGGTTTCTCCCTATTAGCAACAACACATCTAGTACCTTAGAGATTTCTGTCACTTCCCCAGATTACTAGAGGCATGAACCCATTGTCGAGCATAAATACTCCCTCTTGGAGTTGCTAGCATCTACTCGGCCAAGATATCTACTAACAACGGAGATCATGCAAGATCACAAATAACAAAGACATGATAGAATCAATAATCAATCTGAAATAGCATCTCAATATCCATCGGATCCCCGCAAACACAACATGTAGGATTACAAATAGATGATCTTGATCATGAATGGAGCTCACAAGATCTAAACATGGTAGCACAAAGGAGAAGAACCAACCATCTAGCTACTACATGGACCCGTAGTCCAAGGATGAACTACTCACACATCACACCAGAGGCTTGCATGGTGATAAAGAAGGCCTCTAGGGTGAATTCTCCCCTCCAGCAGGGTGCCGGGAAGAGCTTCAGATCCCTCCCGGTCTAGGGATGGAGATGACGGCGGCTACAATCTCTTTCGTGGAATTTTGATCGGGTACTTAGGGTTTCTGTATCAGAGGCATGCGAAAGGGGAGGCCGAGGGGGTGCCCTAGGTGGCCACACCACCCCCTAGCATGGGCCAGGCCTGGCCGTGTGGCCAGGTGGTGTGGGCGGCCCCTGGCCCCTCTCCGTCTCGTATTCTGGCTTTGTGTCCCCCTCGGTGAAATATTGACTTCGGCTTTTGTCCTGTCCAATTCTGAGAATATTCATTTTCTGACTTTCCTGGAACCAAAAACAACAGAAAACAGGCGCTGGCACTGTGGCATCTTGTTAATAGGTTAGTCCAAGAAAGTGTATAAGAAGTACTCCAAAGTGTGGACAAAACATAAGAAAGTAGATATAAAACAAGCATGGAACATCAAAAATTATAGATACGTTAGCAACATATCACCCCCCGCTCCAGGTGTTACCTGAACCTCAACTATGTGGGGGAGAACCTTTGCATATGGAAATGGCTAAGATATTGGCCGAGCAATATAATATGTCTATTCATGACATTATTTGCGGCGTTGAGATCACCAGGGCTGATGTAGCACAACGATATGTTCACGGGAGCCTCTGGTCAGTTCTGAGAGGCTCCGGGATATGCCAACAAAAATCCGACGATTGCATGTATGGTACATGGAAGAAGCAAAAAAAGAGCAACATTGGCTCATAGCAAAAGTTCGAGAAGAGCATTACTTCACTGAAGACGAGGTCCCTATTGAATTTACAGAACTCTTTCAGTTATTCAATCTAAGGGAACTCGATAAATCTATCCTCGGTTGCTATTGTCTGTAAGTGATTACTTTATTTATGTAATTAAGTCTCTAGCTCAGCTTGTTTAATTCATTGTTAGTAAGTATACTCACTATATTTTTTTGCACGCTATAATAATGTAGAATGAAGGTTCTCGAATGTAAAAAAAGACAATCCACATCGAGTTAATGGAGCTGTGATAAAGGATAAGCCGGTGGAGACCGAGCATAACTTGCTCCGGTTTTTTACGAGCCATCATTTCTGTAATGAAATACTATTTCCTTAGCACTTCGAGTGAGTGTGTTATTGTCTTGTATACATTAACTTTTGCTTACTCGATGTTCATTGTAAATGATGAGTTACTGATGTATGTAAACCTTGCGTAGCTACCACTGGATTCTTCTAAGCATTTTTGTTGACTTGGGAAGAGTTTAAATCATGGACTCATTAAAAAAGACATGGAAGAGTACCGCAGCATGATCGATATGCTCCAGAAGTAATTTCAACCATTATCACACTATATCAGTTTCTTTCATTCATTTTCTGAGATATCAAGTAGTTATTAACTCATTCATTCATTTTCTTTGTCGGGTAGTGTTTGGACACGGTTCAAAAACAAGGTATGCGGTCAATGGCGTGAGGAGCTGATTTTTAAACCGACCCAGTAAGTAGTACGAGCTAGGTCCGCGCATCTCTTTAATTCTAGTTTCTGTATATTTATCATGCTAGAGTTATTATTTGATTGAATTATATTCTTGTAAAGTGCGCGAGGCAGCCACGGGGGACTAATCTATGTGGATTCTATGTTTGTGAGTCCATTCGCATCACTACTGAGAAGCTCTTGAAAACTGTTCGTGTAAGTAAACAATATATTCACCCTTTATTTTTATTACAATAAGTTGTGATGAGTCTAACTCATATGATCTCCTTCCTTATAGTTGAACGCGATGTGGGAAAAGCTTCTACCACAGGACCGCCTACTAGTAATCCAAGAGGAATTGGCTAGATTTTTGGTCGACGAGGTCATAGACTCATACGGAGAATACTCTCTAGATAGACCCTAAAGCATCCATGTAATGATCTGCATGTAATCAAATAGACAGGCTCTAGACCCGGTTGGGACTCCATGTAATGACCTTCATGCATGTATATTTGTAAGAGAAATTATATATGCATCAACGTGTACAAGTACTATGTAGTAGCGTTGTGTATGTATACGAAAACTTGTTTGTAATGAAAACACAGAATAAAAAATAATTGAACATAAAACACAAAATAAAAAGAAAAACACTAAAACCTCATCTCCTACTGTGGCAGCCAAATGCCTCGAAACACTGTCACGACAACGACCCTTTACTCCTGGTTCGTGTTACTAAATGTCCTCCAGCCTAATGCGGCTCACGGGGCCAGTGGTGGACCTCTAGTCCCGGTTCCTAACAGAACCGGTACTAAATGCCAGACCTTTAGTCCCAATCTGTTAGTCCCGGTTTGCAATCCGAGACTAAAGATCCTTACGAACCGGGTCAGCCCGATTTCTAATAGTGGGTATTGGCCAAACACAGCGTTCCAACATTTAAAATGAAGTTCACTTGATCTTGGGTCACTGTCCTCCGGATATGAAATCGCTAGCGATCACCTTGACAAGTCCAACATCATCGACTGTATTAAAATAATGTATACTTACACCAATGACCGTGTGTAAAAATTGAGCGACTCAACTATCAGACCAAAAAAACTAACAGGAGAAAACGAGCGATGTCGCATGGCATGTGTACCTAACAGAGACCCACGTAGTAGCTCTTAGATTTTTTTAATGGGGTAAAAACTGACAAAAAATATTCTAAATGGTGTAACATGGATAAAAATTGTTAAGTGAGGTAATTGGTGTCAAAAATATGAAACTATGGGATAAAAACTGGAATTTACTCAAGTTCTAATTTTCACTATACTACCTCCGTACCATTTTTCTTTGAAGTTCTCCTCCAAACTTTGGGAAACATAAATTTGTGGACGACTAGGATCGCACCATACCTTTTCATTCTCGAAACCAGTACGTACCCATCCAAAGCCCTCGTGGCCCGTTTAGACGTATACACATTTTATGAAATCGGGTATAAAAACCGTAGCGATGAACCAACAAACCTATCGACGACATGATCACCCTGGAACGTGAGTAGTGGTCAAGACAGAATCGGTCCGATCTGCCTTACACCTTGGGTAGGATGGCGACTTGAACAACGTCACCGGCAAGGAGATGTGATAGCCGCGGCAACCAGAATTTGAAACACAACATGCAAGGACATTGATTGTGATAAGGAAAGGTGGGATCGGCTGGTGGGACATGGAGTATACCCAGATCTACCGAGTATACGATACAAGGTAATAGAGGTATTAGATATGGGTTTCGGTGGTCAAAAACCTGTGAGGGGCAAACTTAAGTTTAGGGGGGTAACGGAAGCACAACTCAAATGTAACTCAAATGTGATATGTTTCGATAGGCTATTTTAGTCTACCAAAATATTTTACATTCACAAACAAAACTCGACCAAATAGTGGTTCAACAGGCAGCTCTGTCTGAAGTACACAACTGGAGCAAATATCATCATGGGCAGTATCTACGGGACCATAAATATATGCCCCGACGTCGCCTCTCATAGGCGAATCAGGCGAATCCCTAGGTCATGAGCGCCCCAACCCCGCCACCGGTTGGAGAAGCCGCCATGTTATGTATGTGTGGTGGACGGTGGCGGCAAGGTGTGGATGTCACGCAAGAGGAGGGGATCCCTTGGCATAACAAAGACTCATATGGCTCAGTCCCTTGGGGCTATGGTGTGTGGTATGGTCCTGCTGAAACAAGGGCGGCATATCTCTGGTGGCGCGGCTCACTACTTGTGGCGTGCCATCCCTATCATCCTACAGTATGGATCAGGAGGCGTTGATGATGGATGGTGATAGCCACGCTCTGATGCGGGCGGCGCCCGTGGGTGTCATTACCTTGATGAAGGTGCGGTTGCTGCGATTTTTTGCCTCCCACCCATATGTTCCAGGGGAAACCTTACATCTAGGTCTCCTTGATGAAGGTGTCATTCTCCCTCTTGTGGGCATCGCTTTGGAACACGTGATGGCTGGAGGGGTTCGGAGGTGGATAGGCGTGGTTTCTTCTGAGTCGAAGATGACGAGTTTCGGTGACATGGCACAACGGGGTTTCGGTGGCACACACATGATGATGGATGCACGCGGGGCAATTGCATTGTCCGGCGTCATGGTGGCGTCGATGAAAGCACGGTAAGGTCAATGCATATATCTCTATCCTAAAAATGGGTCCGCGGTAGATGGCGACGACGAGTTCTATAGCGTATGCATAAGGATGAGCTCGCCGAGGATCTACTGGACCTGTGCGCGTTGAGAGTCTACTGAATCGGTGCGTCAGTGTTAGATATGAGTGTAGGTGTGAGATTAAAGGATACGACCCAAATCATGAACAACCCCTTCATCAATGTTGTAGGTGTTCTGACTCTCGTCACACAAAACATGGCTTTGGGTCGATCAGTTTGTCATGTTGTGTGTCTTTTTTGAAATAATTAATAAAAAGAAGAGAGACTATTCATGTAAATCTCCACAACGTGAGTGAGGCAAGGGACGAGAGAGTGCTCAAGCCCATGGAGAAGAATGGCTTGGACAGATATGTTCTGTCTGGTAGAGTGAGAGAAAAGGGCCGGGTAGCAGCCCCTAAGAGAGGTGTTCCTGAGCAAGTTCCCGGACCAGAAAACGGTAGAGGAACCATCCCCAATTGTGACAATGGAAATGGATCGGAAGGTGTCTATACTAGCCACGATGTTTTTCTACACCAGGGTGTCGAGGGAGTGATGGTCTCCCAAGTCCCTTGTGCTATTCCAGCCATACCGGTGGCAAAACCAGCATACCCAGGGAGCATCAGTGCTGGAGTGGATTTTGGTGAGAAACTTAGCAAGGAGAGCAGAGTTTTGTTTAGAGATGGAGAGAACCACAAGTCCTCCCTGGTCTTTAGGGGTGCAAACTTCGGTCCAGGCCACTTTGCACTGTCCCCCGGAACACGTTTCCTCCCCAGTCCAAAGGAAGGCCCAGCGGTGTTTGTCAATTGCCTCGATGATGCCCGCCAGGAGAAGGCCTATGCTCATGGCATGAGCGATCATAGCTATGAGGACACGTTTCTACTAAGCTTTCTGTACCTAGCTCTATTAACTTGTCTTGCTGTATTTGGTGGCTATGTGATATCGACGGCATTTCTACTGTTAGTGGTTGACGGTGCTAGCTATTCCTACTCGTGGTTGTTGCTATCTCTTGATGCTTCTCTCTACTTCTGTTGTTGTTGCTATCTACTGCTGATGTTACTATCTACTGTTGATGATGTTGCTATCTACTTGGCTACTTCCATCTATTTGCTTGTTGTGTCTTAGTTTTATATTTTCCTTTTCTTAAACCCCTCAAACACAAAAAATTTAGGACTAGTTCCTATAATTCCACTTGAATTATATATCCAGTGTTTTGCCCTTTTGCCCTAGGGAAGAACCAACATTTTAAAATGGGTTTTCCTATGTCTCAATCGACAGAGATTTTCTTAAGTCTCGATCACCTAAGAAAAGTGCAACCGTAGTTAAAAGAAATGTGCAACTCATTCCAGTTGCACTTTTCCAACAGACAAGTACAATTGCATGTTGCTACCAGAAAAGTGCAACTGGATTTCAGTTGCACTTTTTTTGAACAAATGGTTGCACTTTTCTTAGGTGACTGAGACCTAAGAAAATCTAAGTCGACTAAGAAATAGCAAAACCGTTTTAAAATCACAACCTTTCTTTTGTCTTTGTTTGTTTTGCAAGTCAAGATAGGATAAAAAATAAAGAAGATCAAGAAAGGGATAAATAGACTAGGTAGTTAGTTTTAGGTTTCTTTGTTTTCTTATTTGTAGTTTGTAATAGGTTTGTTTTTCTTTGAAAATCTCTTTTGTATAGAATCATCTCTATCATTATCAATACAGATTCCCTTCCTGTATATTGTCTCCTTTACTTTTCTTGCACTTGTATATATTCTTTTATTTGTGATTATTTGGATTCAAGTTTGAATTATACCAATTTGAATTGCATAATCACTTATAGTTATTTTTTTCATGTATGCAATTCTTGATTTGAGCATTACACTCAAACTAAGATGGAAATCATTTTAAAATCCTAATTTTTAAATTACAAGTTCATTTTAATATTTTTTTAATTCAAATCCTAATGTTGACCTAAGTCAAATTTCAACACTAGAGTTCAATCTCAATCACTTGTAACCCTTTTAAAACAAAGTTTTAAAATTTTCACACTTTTGCAAATGCATGCTATGCAAAACACTCATCGCAATTTAGTCATCTAAACGCTTCTATTTTTGGGTTCATCACAATTGGTCTAGCAACACCTGAACATTTTTTGTTGTGTCCACATTAGCTTTGACAAACAACAGGTTGTCATCTACAAAAAAGGAGATGGTTAACTGTCGGGGTAGTTGGCAGCACATGATCCCTTGTAAATGTGACGACTAGCGACTTTTTGTAAGGAGGCCTAAAAGACCCTTTGCTGCAAGCAAAAACAATTAGGGAGATTAGACCACCATCGTGGATCTCTTGAGATGGCTGAAACTCCTCGAGGTATGAACCACTGAAGAGAACCGAAAAAGATACAGATGATACCATACGCATGATCCGTTGTACCCATCGGTAAGAATAGCCCAAGCGGAGCATAGTGTCCTTAAGATAGCTCAACTCTACACGGTCATAGGCTTTCCGCATGTCTAACTTGAGAGGATAGTGTTGATGTTTCCTCGCTCCATTCCTCTCCATAAAGTGCAAACACTCATACACTGTGACAAGTGCATGTATCAACTGGGTGCTGCACTCTTGTATCGATGTTCTTCCCATGGTGTCACTCGCTAGGGCCACCTTATCCTTTTAGTAGCTAAATATACCAGAAATTAAGGCCCAAGCTAATAAAAGGAATAATAGGCCCAAGTACTAGCCGATTAAGAATGGAAAAGGGTGAGACCCTAGGAAAAATAATGATTCTTGCATCTCCCCCAACCGTACGATGGAAAAAAGCTCCTGATCTAGACTTTGAGGGAGTGCTCTGATGGCGTCGCTAAGCCTCCATCGATATATGCCACAGCAAGATGGGCCCCCTTGGTCTTGGAGGCACGAGCAGCCGGCCCTCCAGCCCCCCGAGGGTTGGTCCTGCACGTTAGTGCACATAAAAATCTTAATACCTCGTCCATAATGGCATGTCACAATAGAAGTGGAGTATGCAGGTTAGTACTTGTCATTCTGCTACATCGTTTACATTGGTAAAAGTTCAACATGTGCTTGTTCTGAAAGTATTACTGATCGTGCTCCAGCGATATGATATATAGTAATGTAGTATACATGTATTCTGCTATACCTTTTAAGCAAATAAGTAGTGAACAATTAGAGATTTCCATACAGTTTGCAGTAAGAAAAGTACCTCTTACTGAGATGTGCAAAAAGGTGTTTATGATAGAAATAAGCCAAGTAGTGGAGCAAGGATTCATGTAATAATTTCATGGTATTTACGATAATTAAAACTGGATTCCGCTGCAAGAACAAGCCAGCCATTAAGTTCACAGGATTTTCTAATCTGAAATGTTCACCTACAGATCGATTAAAATGAGTTCATACAAACAAATACTCCTATTACCTGTGGAGTTTCATAGTTGAGCAGAAAAAACATCGTGCGTGGATTTTCTCCACGTTACACGCGTGGTCAGCCGGGATCACATCGGTACGGTTTGGGTGACTCGGGTTTCTCAAAATAGAAGAAGTGCAACGTCACTATTGAGACCTAGACCGTTGGATATCACCCAATGAAAGTCCCATATTGATTGTTCCTGCCAAGTTTGCTCCTTTATAAGTAGTAATCGTATTTCAGAACCATGATACATCTTTATGGTTGTGAAACCACTTGGATGTTACAAATAATCCAAATAGGGAACAAATAGAATGGGAATGGGAATGGGGGATGACGTTTCAATCAATCTTGGGTGAATGTTGGTCGCACTGGTGTCACAGAAGATGTCGAAGTGCTGCCGCCTGTAACGGACATAGACGAATTACTCGTGGTGCCAATTGGTGGCATGTAATTTGCAGCCGGCATCATCGCAGGGAGGGACGGGGGTGGCACCTCAAACCGCAGCACGTTGACGGCCTGCCTAACAGATGGTCTCAGTTTCAGATCAAGCTGAGAACACCAGAGTCCGACGAGCAGCACGCACTCCATCTCCCGGGCGTCGAACTCTCCTCTCAGCCGTGCATCAGCAGCGTCCAGAATCCTTCCCCTGCCATACCAGTCCCAGACCCATTGAGCCAGGTGGACCGTGTCTTCCTCCTGCTCAGCCACCAATACGGGCCGCCTGCCGCATGTGATCTCGAGGAGGACGACGCCGAAGCTGTAGACATCCGACTCGGCGTTTGTCCTGCCGGTGACCATGCATTCTGGATCCATGTATCCCATTGTGCCGGCGGCAACTGTCGTCCATGATATTGCTCGGCCACGCTCGACGAGCCTGGCGAGCCCGAAGTCGCCGAGCTTGGCGCTGAACGCCGCGTCCAACATGATGTTGCTTGGCTTGATGTCCCTGTGCAGGACGCACTGCTCCGACTCCTGCTGTAGGTAGAGAAGCGCGGAGCCTAACCCGAGCACGATCTCGTACCTGACTGACCATGGAAGCACGGCGCTGTTGGCGCCGTCGGCGTAGAGATGTCTGTCGAGGCTGCCGTTGGGCATGAGCTCGTAGACGAGGAGCAGATCGCCGCCAAGGTGGCACCAGCCGATGAGCTGCACGAGGTTCTTGTGCCGGAGCCGGCTTATGACCCGAACCTCGGAGGCGTACTCTTTCCTCCCCTGCTTGGAGCCCTTGGAAACCCTCTTGATGGCCACGGGAAGGTTCAGCTCCTTCAGGAATCCTCGGTACACGGAGCCGAAACCTCCTTCTCCGAGCTTGTTACCGTCGGAGAAGTTGTCGGTGGCGAGGACCAAGTCGTTGTAGCGGAACCGCCTGGGCCCGGTCCCTTTCTCGAAATCGTCTTCCATGGCATGGTCATCGTCTAGGAAATTTCCACCTTCTGACCCTTGTTCTGTCCTTGCCCGACGAATTTTATTAGCCTGCTTCTGCCGTCGCCACCGTACAAGGAGCCAGATCATCAAGAAGCCGGTAACGATCAAGAACGACACGGAACCGGCTGAAATGCCGATCAGAAGCCCAGTTCTTGAACTTGGAGGAGGCGACGGCGCTGCTGGTCCTCCCGGAGACGGTGCCAAGGTGTTGTCGTTACAGAATACGTTGTCCCCGTACCCCACCTGGAGCATGTCGCAGTAGGTCTTGTAGAATTGGACAGCGTACTGGGCGTCCTGGGAGGCGGCGCTGCAGTCCACTTGGCCGCTGAGGATCTTGGCAGTCATGCCGTACCCGGGCAGCATCCCGGCGTCGCGGTCCTGGGCGGACGGCGTCCAGTTGCCGGTCATCACGTCGTGGCACGACGGTTGCGGCGTCTGCGGCGTCACCCAGAACCAGATGGCTGTCTCGAACGCGACGACGGAATCGTTGGACACCAGGTCAGGGTTGCCCACCAGGTCCAGCCCCAGCGCTTTCCCTGCTTGCCGGTAGTTGTCCTCGCTGTGTGTGAATCAGGTCAGGTGACACTGAATCAAAATTTGTGAAATCCATATCTAAATAAACGAAAAAATAATAAAAGGGAAAAATACTACTATTGAGGCGAAAGTGTCGTACGTAGAGAGTTGTATGGGGCCTCGGCCGTAGTAGCTCGTGCTCCCCCGGCTCACCGATTTCACGTAGCAGTAACCTGCACGCGCGCAACCATATGGACATCCAAGATCAGACGAACGCACGCACATGTATAGAGTACCCCCCAGACGGCAGATCGACATGACATATCATCCATACCGTCCGTTACGGCGGAGGTCCGCCCGAAGAAGGCAGCGACCTCCCGCCGGCGGGTCTCCTCGTCGCCGGTGACGCCGAAGGCGGGGAACTTGCTGGCGGCCTCGACGAACGAGTCGTACGTGTAGAATCCGCCCTCGCAGCCCGTCTTGTTGCGGTCGCTCAGCATGGAATCGAATGTCTCCCGAGTGATGATCGACGGCACGCTGTCCTGCTGCCCGCTGACCGCGGCCAGCAGCGCGGCGCCGGCGAAAGCGAGCAGCCAAAAGGCCCTCATTTGTGCGTCAGCCTGCTCTAGATTGCGAGCGACAAGAGAGAAAGCGTGATGCGATGTGGAGGAGAGCGGAGTAGGAAAAACCGTTACCCCAACGTTTTGTACTCCTTCGATTCGCTAAATAAAAAAAAACATGTTTTGTACTCCTTCCTTCTTTGGGAGTGGGAAAAAGGCCCCTCATATTTCTCTCATTTTCCCACACGACGGTCTGGTCAAAATAAACAGCGTGCACTGATTGGTTTGTGCTACCGTAGCCGCGATTGCCGAATGCAATATGATGCGGCTTGTTTCGGAGCTTCTGGTTCGGGGAGATGCCACGTCAACCCACAAGACCGGCAGCCGTCTCATTCCATCATTCGGAACAGCCAGGAATGCCTGATGTCCTAAGATATTTTCTGCATTTGAATAAACTGGATGAAAAGGCGCGCTTTGCCGCGTCCGTCTACATTGCATCTTTGTCATTGCGGGTATCTGTTCAACATATATTTCATGTCGCGTACTGTACCGGCTCTCTGTAACCTC
The DNA here is from genome assembly GCA_910589775.1 of Avena eriantha. Taxonomy (NCBI): domain Eukaryota; kingdom Viridiplantae; phylum Streptophyta; class Magnoliopsida; order Poales; family Poaceae; genus Avena; species Avena eriantha. The sequence continues at coordinate 21,541,073 of OU342742.1, read as the reverse complement.
CTAGCAATAGGGCAAATGCAATCCCCGTAAGTTGGGCCCTGGCACCATCTTATCCGTTGATTTGTTAGAGATTCGTGCTAGTGGTTTCACAGATTAGCCCTTCCACCTCATTCCTCAAGTCCAATTAATTTTTGCACAATGCCCCATATCCTTTTACGATTTCTCACGTTCTTCTTTTGTATTCTCCAGGAGGCAAACGTGATTCATAGATGATTCCAATTTCCATACAAGTTTCAGTCAGAATTTCTCACGTTCGTCTTTTGTATCAATACTGTATATTTCCTCAGAGCTAGACAGCGAAATCCATAGAAACTTTATCGATCCATACAAAATCCATACACTTTCCAATCTGAAAAAAAAGAAACAACATAAACACAATTTTTCATCCAAGAATCAACACAACCAAAAACGAATCTCCAAAAAGAAAAAAGAAATCGTCCTTCAAAAACAAAGGGAAACAACACATCTATGGGTGGCCACGGATCTAGGCCGTCCAAGTCTAGATCAGACAAGGAGAAGATGACTGTGTCGTCCTGCATGAATCCATGGTGTCGCCGGCCGCCGTCATCTTGGAGGAGCCACGTGTGCTCGTCGTCGACGGTCGGCCGCTGCGTGAGGAGGCCACCGGAGCGCACTTGGTCGTCGGTGGTGCACCGTGCGCGCGTGGTCGTCGCCACTGCACGAGGAGGCCATCAGAGCGGAGGAGGTGCCGATGCGGGACTAGTGTGGCGACGGACCTCCAGGAGCAGCCCCTGCCTCCCTCCCAGCGGCGTGTGCGCGTCGTTGTCGCCGGTGCGCGAGCAGGCCACCGGAGCGGAGGAGGTGTCGATGCAGGACTAGTGGGCGGCGACGCCCCGCATCCCTGTCGCGGCCGCGTGCGAGGAGGCCACCAGAGCGCGAGGCGGCGCTGGAGCTCGGCCACCGGAGTTGGAGGAGATGGAGGAGGAGGAGGGCTGAAGAGGTGGGTCGTGGTGGCGTGCCGGGACGGCGCGACCCCGTCTTGGGTCGTGGTGGGAGGCGGCGCACGGGGGTGGTGGGTGGTGGCACACGGGGTGGTGGATAGCGATTTAGGGTTATGTGTGGGTCGGGGTCTAGGCTTTTGTGTTATGTTCTCCCCGGACAGCTAGCTAAATCCGAATAAGTGGGAGGACTAAAATGCAGAAAGTGTTGCGGCGATGACTATGTTGACTTTGCACGAATCTCCAACTAATATGTTGTAGAGATGGTGTCGGGGCCCAACTTACATGTGGTAAATCCCTATTGTAGCGACAGTGTCCTATATAATAGGATCACATGCACTTCGTGCCTCCTCTGTAATCGATATATGTAAACCCACGCATGAGTAATGGAATCAGTTGAGTCTTCCAAATCTGCTTGGTATCAGAGCCTTGTGCTCCCTCTCTTCTCCCCCATGGTTGAAACCTCAACCTAGTCGGCGCTAGTGTCCATGTCGGCTGCCACGTCCTCCACTCTCTCACCTGAGCTACCCTCCTTGATACTGATCCCCGCACACCTTTGAACCCTCCTCTCATCATGCCCCGTGCACCCCCAACACCCTCGAACACTGACACCCTCAACCTTCAGAGCACCTCCATCAATATCACGATGAACCCCTCCCTCCCCACCACGCCACTACTCGTGTTTCCCTCCCAAATCTCAGCCCCGACCTATTCCCATCCAATTCTTGGGGTTCAAATCCACACCTACATCAAGTTCCAGGTCAGTTCCTATGGTGCAAATTTCTCGAAGTGGAGACAGATTCTCAAATTCCTCCACACCATCTACCAAGTCATGGATCACGTGATAGAGGGCGCTGCTCCTCTTAATCCCGATGACGGATAGCGTGTCGTGGACAATCATCTCAGTCTCTGGTTCATGGCGACCTTAACTGGTGATCTGCATCGCCTCGTCCAAGGGCCCGACGGCCTGGCAGGCACAACCTAGTGCCGGCTTCACCGCTTCTTCCTCGACAACCAGTCCCAGTGGTACCTCTTCCTCAACAAAGCTCTTTGCAATACATTGCGCGTGGTGATATGTCTATTGCCACCTACGCTAGTAAGCTCCAATCAATCCTGGATGATCTGGACGCCATCGAGCATCCTGTCGATGACCACGATCTTGCCCTCCAATTCGTCGACGGTCTCGACAACCGGTACCAGCTATAGGCGGAGATCCTCAAAACTGCTCTGCCGTCCTTCGTCGACTGCACCTCGCGCCTCCAATTGGCGGAGATCACCAACGCCCAGGGTGTCGGGGGAGCTCATGCCTTTGATGCGCACGGTAACGATCGCGGCTAGACCAACGTGAATGGCAATCGTGGAGGTCCGTCGCGCGCCCCCGGCAGCAGTAGCTCCTCCATCCCAGGGGTTAGCCCCAATTATCGGGGCACCAATCCCATCCCCGACTTTCAGCACCGTGGTGCCCACGGACGCGGCGGCGGCTCACACCCCTCTGGTGATGGCTAGGGCGGACGCGGACGCGGCTCTGGCTCATCAGGAGGACGGGGTGGCGATCACGAGGGGCGCGGTGGTGGCAGCTCACAACATCCCTGGCTGGGATACTTCGCGCCCATGGGCGCGCCCTTCCCTCCCGCTCATCTTCCTTGGATGCCTCCAAATACTGATGGCATCCTCGGGCCACGTCCTGGTCTGCACTCCTAGGCCTACCCCATCATGTTCTCTGGGTACCAGCAGCTCCATCCCTCGTCGTACCCCATGCATCAACCGGCCTCGCCGTACTCCGTGCAGCAACCGGCCTCGCCATACTCCATGCAACCCTACTCCTTCAACCACAACGCCATGATACACGCCGCCACGAGCAACCACACCTCGCCGCAGCCGGAATGGATAATGGACTCGGGCGCATCCTCCCATGTCACTGGTAAGATGGGTAACTTGACCTCCTCTCACTCCAATTTTGGTCATTCAAATTCTCGGTATATCGTTGTCGGCAATGGGTCTAGAATTCCTGTCCACGCTATAGGCTCTGTACAAATTTCCTCTCTCCCACTTCTTCTCCAAAATGTCCTTGTTTCCCCTCACATAGTCAAAAAATTAATATTTGTGCGCCAATTTACTCGTCATAATCATGTTTCTATTAAATTTGACCCTTTTAATTTTTCCATGAAGGACCTAGCCACCAAGACACCACTTCTTCGCTGCAATAGAGACGGGGACCTCTACCCATTCTTCGGCTCCATGACCGCCACCCATGCAACCTACTCCATCACCACCGGCGATTTATGGCACCAGCTAGCGTCTCGGGCACCCCAACACCTCGTCTTTGTCCTATTTGCCCTTGGATTTTCTTACATGTAATAATGACACCGCACGTCACTCCCCAACTTGTGAAGCATGTCACCTAGGCAGCCAAACCCGTTTGCCATTTCCCACCTCCACCACTCGCACCTCTGCTGCCTTTCAACTTGTTCATTGCGACTTGTGGACGTCATCGGTTCTTAGTTTTTCCGGTTACAAATATTACTTGGTTATCTTGGATGATTTTACGCATTATTCATGGACCTTTCCCATGAGAAATAAATCCGATACATGTGCCACTCTTCAAAGTTTCTTTGCATTTGTTCATACTCAATTCAATATTCCTATTAAATGCTTACAGTGTGACAATGGTGGCAAATTTCTCACTACTACCTTTGCCTGATTTCTTCTCTACACATGACGTCTCCTTTCAACTTTCCTACCCCCACACTTCCCCCCAAAATGGCAAAGCCGAGCGCCTCATTCGCACCACTAATGACATCATTCGGACCTTCCTCCTCCATGCTCGTTTACCTCCCCAATTTTGGGCCGAGGGTCTCCACATTGCCACACATCTACTGAACTTACACCCCTCACTCGCCATCTCCTTCAGGAACATAAAGGATATTGTTTTAATCTCTCCTCCCAACGTGTAATTGTCTCTCGGCACGTTGTATTTAACAAAACTTGTTTTCCTTATTTTTTCCCTAAAACCAACGATTCACCCGCAAAAGATCCGTCCCCGACTGCTCCTACAGCACCCCAGATCGTGATCCTCTCCGGGATCCGTTCCCCGCCTACCACGTACTACCACCACCCTGCCGCATCCACTCCCAGATCGCCAGCTCACGCCCCACCACGCGCTGACCCAGACCCACCTAGACTTCCCTCGCCTCACGCGCCCAACCTCCACCACTCCCGCCCGGTCCCCGCACCGAACACGTCCGCTTCCGCCCACCACACGCCACCCCTTGCCTCCCCTGGTCCCCCCTCGTGCACACGCCCGCCTCCGCCAATCCGTCCTCACCAACCTCCCCTGACAGCCGACACATCCCATCCCCAGCTGCTTCCCCCACCAATCAGCGCTCCCCTGTCGCCCCCACTCTGCCACCTCGTGTTGTTCCGGTAGATGCACCCCACAACCCACACAGAATGATCACCAGAGGGAAGTCAAGCTACTTTATGCCTAAAACAAAAATCCTTGCACACTGCTGCTCATGCGGCCACTATTTCTCCCATACCGCCCACCTACCGTTCAACCCTCAAAGACCCCAATTGGAACAACGCGATGCTTGATGAATTTAATGTCCTAATGCGGAATGACATGTGGTCTTTAGTTGGTCGTCCTGCAGGTGTCAACGTGGTGACTGGTAAATGGATTTTCCAAATTTGTTGTATCTATCTATAGTATATAATCCTCTTTCTAGAGGTCAACCATAAGTTGGATCCATGGCTCATGAACGAACCCACAGTAAATCCACGGTGAAGCTCGGGCCCTGGCATCCTCTGCCTTCTGCTGCACCGACTACCTTCCCTAGATCCGGCTAAAGAAGGCCTCACCGGCGCACATCTGTATTATCCTAGAGGAGAACTTGGTGAAGGCAAGATGGGAGAGCGAGGTGGATCTCGGGTTCGGACCTCCATGCCCAACCAGGAGGGTGTCGTCTACTCCCCGATGGTGCATCGCTGCTACTCTCATCTACCAGCGACGAAGAGAGGAAAGTGCGGGCGTTATGCCCGAGGAAGGCACCGGAGTAAGGGAGGGGTGATGAAGTAGGAGAGGGCGGATGGGGGTGGGGAGGGAGTTCTGGAGGGCACCAACAGCCAACATCATCGCTAGTGAGGCGGGAGGGGAGGCAAGATTGGGGCGATTGGGGGGCAACACGTTTCCTTCTCCCACGGGAGAACCATCGCACCCGAGCGTTGACCAGACTGACTTCGTGGGGCGACCACCTGTAACGCCCCAGTTTTAGCTAATCCTAATTAGGGTTTTGTTTTGTGCATCATTAGCATCATCTACTTTAAAATCAATTGCAAAACCCTAACCCTAGCTATATTCCCCCTCTCTAAAATGAATTCAAAATGGTTTTTGTATTTTGAAAAGATCAAAAGTGTGGAGCCCCAAACAGTATAAAGGGGTACCTGTATTATTTGGATATTTACAAAGCTCTAGTATTTTGGAAATTATTCAAAAATAGAAAAGATTTGAAATACAAATGGAAAATGAGAAATCAGAAATAGAAAATAGTTTTCTATAAAAAAAGGGGGAACCGAAGCCACACAGGTCGACCCATAACTTTATCCCCACTATCCGCCGCTCAGCGCTCGCAGCCAGTAACCCAGCAGATGACCCAACTTGGCACATGCGCAGCCCAGCCGGGCCGTACCTGATACATTGCAAATGTATCTATAATTTTTGATGTTACATGCTTGGTTTATCCACTTTCTTGTGTTTTGTTCCAACTTTGGAGTACTTTTCATGTGATTTCTTGGACTATCCTATTAACAAGAGCCACAGTGCCAGCTGCCTGTTTTCTGCTGTTTTTGGTTCCAGGAAAGTCAGAAAATGAATATTCTCAGAATTGGACGGGACAAAAGCCAAAGTGCCTATTTTTTCGGAAGTCATCAGATGCCAGAATACGAGACGAAGAGGGGCCAGGGGGCCACCACACCACCTGGCCGTGCAGCCCAGCCTGGCCCACGCCAGGGGATGGTGTGGCCGCCTCCGGCACCCCCTCGTCCTCCCCTTCTGACTATAAGATGCCCTCGGGATGAAAACCCTAAGTACCCAATCAAAATTCCACGAAAGAGTCTATAGCCGCCATCATCTCCATCCCCAGATCAGGAGGGATCTGAAGCTCTTCCCAGCACCCTGCCGGAGAGGGGATTTCACCCCGGAGGCCTTCTTCATCACCATGCAAGCCTCCGGTGTGATGCGTGAGTACTTCATCCTTGGACTACGGATCCATGTAGTAGCTAGATGGCTGGTTCTCCTCCTTTGTGCTTTCATGTCTAGATCTTGTGAGCTCTGTTCATGATCAAGATCATCTATTTGTAATTCTGCATGTTGTGTTTGCGGGGATCCGATGGATATTGAGATGCTATTTTAGATTGATTATTGATTCTATCATGTCTTTGTTATTTGTGATCTTGCATGCTTTCCGTTGTTAGTAGCTATCTTGGCCAAGTAGATGCTAGCAACTCCAAGAGTTAGTATTTATGCTCAATAGTGGGTTCATGCCTCTGGTAATCTGGGGAAGTGACAGAAATCTCTAAGGTACTAGATGTGATGTTGCTACTAGGGAGAAAATAACAATCATTTGTTCATAGAACAATCGTATTGTTTACTTTACATGCAGTTCGTAAAGCAATAATCTGTTGCTTGCAACTTAATACTGGAGGGGGTTCGGATGATAACCTGAAGGTGGATTATTAGTCATAGATGTAGTTGGATGGCGATCTATGTATAATGTTATAATGCCCAATCAAGTCTCAAAGGAGTCAAGATGATTAGTATATGCATGTATTGCTTTCTCGATGTTTGTCAATTGCCCCGTTGTAATTTGTTCACCCAGCATGTTATCTATCTAAGGAGAGCCACCTCTAGTGAACTATGGATCCCGGTCCTTGTCTTTTACATTCAATCTACAATCTTTTACTGCTTTGTGTTTACTTTCTGCAAACTTTTACTTCTTTCCATTCGATACGTTTAATCCTTTGTTTTCCGCAAAACATGGTGAGATTGACAACCTCATCGCAAGTTGGGGACAAAGTTCTGTGGTTGTGTTGTGCAGGTATCCATGTTGCTACTAGCACCGGTAGTGCGCCCTGCCAAAGCTCAGCTAGTAACACCTTTGGGGTGTTTCCTTGCTCCTACTGGTTCGATTAAACCTTGGTTTCATAACTGAGGGAAACTTGCTGCTGTGCTCATCATACCTTCCTCTTGGGGTTCCCAACGAGCTCTACATCATCATTGCTCCAGCATTTTTCTGGGCGCCATACTCAGAGCCATCAAGCATTTTTCTGGCGCCATTGCCGGGGAGTCAAGGACATCTTCACAAGGGGAGTCCCTCATAACCAATCTCTTTACTTTGTTATTTTTTGTTTTGCTTAGTTTTCTTTTTTCTTTGTTTGCTTGTTTTGTTATTCAAAAACACACAAAAAATTAGTTTTACTAGTTTGCTTTCTTTTCAAAAGCACAAAAAATTAAGTCTCCTTTAGTTGTCACCCCTACCTTAGCTCACCATGTTGATCCCCAAATTCACCCTGAAAGACCTTTCAATTGGTAGTGGTTCTATAATTGGGAAAGGCAATATTGAAGAATTCTTTAATCATGTTAGTAAGCATGAAGATACTGAGGATAGATCCCTTGCAGAACTTGCTCCAAACTATGAGATTGCTGCAGCTTATTTAATTCACATGTTAGAAGCTAGGTTTGTTAATCTCAACCCCTTAATGCAAGTAATGTTTCTTAAGCTTAAAGAAATTGAAGACTCTGAAAAGAGGGATTTTATTCTAGAAACTTTGTTTAAGGAGTTCTATGATGTTGCCAAGGAAGCTAGGAAAGTCTTTGAACGTTTCAATATGCTAGGCTCATGTCTGAATGTTGTTGGTACACAAGAAAAGATGAACAAAACCGAACCTAATGGGGAGGAACCTAAGATACCAACACCCTTTAAACTAGTAGCAATACATGATGCCATAGAAAAGAATCTTGATTGGATCGTTCCTGCAAACCCTTTTGATGAGAATAGTGAACCTAAGAGCATTGAGAGAGGATCCTATAGAACTTATTTGGATGATATACCTTGCCTTGTTGAAGATATTTATGGTATTAATCTTAATGCTTCTTCATTTGAGAATACTTGATTCTTTTTCTCGCTTCTTATGGCTAACTTAAAGACGTTAAAGAAAAGTACTTATTGGGAGATAACCCGAAAGTTTTAGATGAGTCTTGGAAGTTATTAACTCTGTAATAACATCTACTTATCCTTTTTATTTGGTTTTTGTGCCAAGAGTAACCTCTAATGAGAGAGAAGTAATGATTGGGAAAGTTGCTGTCCCGAAACAGATTTCTGTGCTTCACCGTAAAAATTCGTGTAAATTCTCTGAACATATTTTTGAGGCGTGAATTCTTGTGCTTCTACCCCAAGTTGTTATCTAACTTTCGTTAGTTCAACACTTTTTGATTTGAGAAACAGAAGGTCTTAGAAAAATTTCATCTTTACCTGCTGGTCTGTTTTGACAGATTTCTGCCATTTTCTGCATTTGCTTCTTGTTGGTTCCTTTTTGAGTTCTTTTGGAGAATTGAGCTTTTTGAGAGAAGTGCTACAGTATCTAGTGTTATAATGGAAGTTTATTTGATGTTACATCTGAACCTTAAGACTTATTTATCTTGAGTGCACTAATGTTGCTAATAAAGATTGTGTGAAGTTTTGTATGAAGGAAAAATTTCAGGTGTATGGAAGGAATAAGTAATGAGATGAAGGATGGACTAAAGCTCAAGCTTGAGGATGCCACGCATGTCACCCAAGAAATATCCAAGAAGTACAAGCGTCAAAGCTTGGGGATGCCCAAGGCATCCCCTTCTTCATCAATAAAAATCTCAGGTTTCTTCCAAACGCTTCATTTTTATTGTTTCATGCACAGTTGTGTTTTTCTTGGAGCGCCTTCTTTTTCGTTTTCGTTTTGGTTTTTGGTTTGCTTAGTTTTCTGAATAAATTGGTTGGACCCCCTCTTTCCTACATTGGTTTGCAAATAGTTTGGTTTGGTTTAGAAAAGAGTAGGAAAGTTCATACTTATGTGGTAAAAAGAGCTTGTTTTTTACTGTGGCATATGCTTTGTCATGCCATGCTTTATATTGTTTTGGATTTATCCTTAATATTCTTTGATGTAGCATGAGTTGTTATAAACAATTGAGATTTCTTAATGTGCCTTGGATGAATCGTGCATTGTTTTAGCATATTAAAGCATAGTATAGTGGTATTCTCCTTTGATGCTTTATTTGGGTTAACTTGGCGCATGCTCACACCATGTTATGACTATCTCAAGTCACCATGGCCTTTATGATCCTTTAGTTTTAAACTTGTAGTATCACTTTATGCTTTGATCAATGATGTTTTGTGATGTCTGCGCACTTCTATTCTTGTAGACAATTGTTGGGCCTCCAAGTGCAGAGGTTTGTAGAACAGCAGCAAGTTTTCCCTTGAGTGGATCACCCAAGGTTTATCGAACTCAGGGAGGAAGTGGTCAAAGGTATTCCCTCTCAAGCAACCCTGCAATCAAGATAAAAGAAGTCTCGTGTGTCCCCAACACACCCAATACACTTGTCAGGTGTATAGGTGCACTAGTTCGGCGAAGAGATAGTGAAATACAAGTGGTATGGATAAAATACAACGGTGCTAGAAAATAACTTAATGGCGTGGAAAAGACTAACGGCAGACTGAAATAAAGATGGAAGCAAGCAAACATGTAACAGGTCTAGTATCAAACTGTGTATCAATGCTTAGAAACAAGGCCTAGGGATCATACTTTCACTAGTGAACACTCTCATATAAATATCTTCTCTTCATGATACTACGCTGAACTACTCTCCGGTTGTACACTCTAATCCATGGTAGGGCTATAACAGCACACCTCAAAGTAAGCCTTTCCCACCTAGAAAACCCCACACTGTCACCTTGAGCTCTAGATGAGTCCAACAAACACCACAATTTCATAGAAACATCCAACTCCAAATATAACTCATAACAAGTATTCGTAATCTCTAGCCTAAGTCCCACCATGGTGAGCACGCTGTCACTTTCACACACATGGGGAGAGCAGAGATTCATTAAAGCACTTGAGTAGCAGAATAGATCTATAGATTACAAGCTCAAGACTCAATAAGATCATGCATAGAGAGAGAGATGAACACATAGCTACCGGTAGAACCCTTAGCCTCGAGATTGAACTACTCCCTTCTCATCATGGGAATCAGCAATGGTGATGGAGATGGTGGTGGAGATCGATGGAGATGGCTCCGGGGGCACTTCCCCGTCCCGGCAGGGTGCCGGAACAGAGAGTTTTTGTCCCCCAAATCTCCCCTTCGGTGGCGGCGGCACTGCGAAACTTTTCGTGGATTTCTGATTGACTATTTAGGGTTTTGGCATCGGGAGGCATTTTATAGGCAAAGAGGCAAGGTCGGTGGGCAGCCAGGGGGCCCACACCACCTGGTGGCGCGGCCAGGGCTAGTCTGCGCCACCATATGGTGTGGCCAGGCCCTGGCCCTCCTCCGTCTCTGCTTCAGGCTCCGTGAGTCTTCCGGTAAAATAGGAACTTTGGCTTTTGTCCCGTCCAATTCCGAGAATATTCATTTTCTGACTTTCCTGGAACCAAAAACAGCAGAAAACAGGCAGCTTCCACTATGGCTCTTGTTAATAGGTTAGTCCAAGAAATCACATGAAAAGTACTCCAAAGTTGGAACAAAACACAAGAAAGTGGATAAAACCAAGCATGGAACATCAAAAATTATAGATACATTTGCAATGTATCAACATCCCCAAGCTTAGGTCCTGCTCGTCCTCGAGTAGGTAAGTGATAAAAAGAAAGAATAATTTTTGAGGTGACATGCACCATCAAAGACTTGATAGAAATATTTGTAAAACATTCAAGGCTAGGATCATAGTACTTCAATCATAACATGAAAGACAAAGTTCTAGCAATAAGACAAAGAAACTATGATGCAACATGAAAAGGCACAAACGAAAGATTCATGAATAACAATGCTTTGCAAGACGTTTGTTTGTTTCACATAAAGAAAACATAGCATAATAGTATTCAGCTTATCCCTCAATATAGTAGCAAATATAAATGCATAGGACACCTTCAAAGTTAATAAGAGTGACTAGATACAATAGTTTAAAACAAGCAATATCAAAGTATGCATCAATCAACTAGTCTTGGGACAATGCACATAGAACTAAGAATGGCCACTATGCTCTCAAAGTAAGTGCATAAAGATAGAAGGTGGAGACTCAATGTAATGGTGGAAGAAAAGCCTTTGTAAAAGGAAGTAGGGATTCAAGTCTCATAAAGAGCTTCCAAAAATTATGGTACTTATAGCTTTCAGCTCTCATTGCGCCTATCATAAGCATCTTGAAGTGGTTAAGGTTAAAGTGACACAACTAAGAGGATATGCTTGACAAGTTATAAACCAAAATCTCATGCCCCTTACTTACGAAGACCGATCCTAATGCTACTCAACTTCAGTCATGAGTAAGCTCTTGTCATTGTAAGTACATGTGTATCATTAAGAACCGCCAACGGGGTACCCCTTGCACATGATACGGGAGCTTTCCCATAATCAGAATGACAAGGCAAGCAGACAGTGAGCATCTCAGCCATCTTTTTATTTGCTATTTGCATAGGTTTTTATTGAGGATGCTTCATAGAGTGCTCATTATGGTGATGCTGCAAGTTTCCACCATGATTAGGCATGGCTTAGGCTAGCGGCCCAGGCGTTTCTCTAACACACATACAAACTCCATGATATTACAAGTTCCACTTTTATTTCACACCGCCGGGATCCATAAGCAAAAGAACATGATATCAACGGGGTACAAAGTACAAGTGCAATGTTGAAAGCGTTCCCCATGGTACATGGTTCTGCTAATTTCAACTTATAAAGCGCAAGCATATACGCAACAAAGAAGGACCCAATGGTTCAAGTTTATTAGAGGCAATAAAGTAAAGTGTGCCATCAAGTTCGTGAGAGCTTTAATCACTAGTTTTCTCATAACAAGTGGAAGATAAACAAAGCATGAATATACTTGGAATAACATAAGCTAGTAGGTAGGTATGGTGGACTCTTTGGAATAACTTGGTTTAGGGAGTTGGATGCATGAGTGGAACTCATACTTTGTTGTGGAGGCTAGCAAAAGACTGGGAGCGACAAACTAAGAGAGCAACAATGGCCATAATCATGCAGAGCGACAAAACATCATTGATCAAAGCATAAAGTGATACTACAAGTTGAAAACTAAAGGATCGTAAAGGCTATGGTGACTTGAGATAGTCATAACATGGTGTGAGCATGTGCCAAGTCAACCCAAATGAAGCATCAAAGGAGAATACCACTATACTATGCTTTAATATGTTAAAACAACGCACGATTCATCCAAGGCACATTAAGCAATCTCAATTGTTTATAACAAGTCACGCTACAGCAAAGAATAGTAGGCATAGAGCCAAAACAATATCAAGCATGGCATGACAAAGCATAGGCCACAGTCAAAAACAAGCTCTTTTTACCACATAAGTATGAACTTTCCTACTCTTTTCCAAACCAAACCAAACTATTTGCAAACCAATGTATGAAATAGGGTGTCCAACCAATTTATTCAGAAAACTAAGTAAACTAAAGCAAACGAAAAACCAAAACAAAAACGAAAAAGAAGACGCTCCAAAAAAACACAACTGTGCATGAAATAATAAAAAATGAAGTGTTTGGAAGAAACCTGAGATTTTTATTGATGAAGAAGGGGACGCCTTGGGCATCCCCAAGTTTTGACGCTTGTACTTCTTGGATATTTCTTGGGGTGACACGCGTGGCTTCCCCAAGCTTGATCTTTAGGCCATCCTTCATCTCATTACTCATTCCTTACATACGCCTGAAATTTTTCCTTCATACAAAACTTCACACAATCTTTATTAGCAACATTAGTGCACTCAAGATAATAAGTCTTAAGGTTCAGTTATAACACCAATAAACTTCCATTAAAACACTAGATACTGTAGCACTTCCCTCAAAAAGCTCAATTTCCCAAAAGAACTCAAAAAGGAACCAACAAGAAGCAAATGCAGAAATCTGTCAAAACAGACCAGCAGGTAAAGACGAATTTTTTAGAAGACCTTCTGTTGCTCAAATCAAAAAGTGTTGAACTAACGAAAGTTATATAACAACATGGGGCAGAAGCACAAAAATTCACGCCTCAAAACGACGTTCAGAGATTTTACAGGAAATTTTACGGTGAAGCACAGAAATCTGTTTCGGGACAGCAACTTTCCCAATCATTACTTCTCTCTCATTAGAGGTTACTCTTGGCACAAAAAGCAAATAAAAAGGATAAGGAGAGGTATTACAGAGGTAATAACTTCCAAGATTCATCTAAAACTTTTGGGTTATCTCCCAATAAGTACTTTTCTTTAACGCCTTTAAGTTAGGCTTGATAGTTTGAGAAGATGCTCAAATAAGAAATAAAAATTGAAGTAAAAGTGAGCATCAAGAAGCAAATTCAAAACACATTTAAGTCTAACCCACTTCCTATGCATAGGAATCTTGTAAAAAACAAGTCATGAAAGCACAAAGCAACAAGCATAGGAAAGCAAAACAAGTGCAACTTCAAAATTTTCAACATAAAGAGGGGAAACTTAATATTATGGAGATGCATACAACCATGCTTCCCTCTCTCATAATAACTTTCAGTAGCATCATGAATAAAATTAACAATATAACTATCACATAAAACATTCTTATCATGGGCCACGTGCTTAAAAGAATTAATACTCCCCACATAAACATAGTCATTCTTATTAATTGTAGTGGGAGCAAATTCAACAAAATAGCTATCATTATTATTCTCATCACCATAATCATCAAATATAGGAGACATATTGTAATCATAATTAATTTCCTCCTCAATAGTAGGTGGACTGAAAATATCATATTCATCATTGCAATCATCATATAATGGAGGTTTGTTATCATCATAAGCAATAGAATAGCTATCTTCCAAAGCTGGGGAACTAAAAAGATCATTTTAATAAAAACAAGCTTCCCCAAGCTTAGACTTTTCCATAGCATTAGCAATAATGGTGTCCAAAGAATTCATACTAATAACATTGCTATTAGCATGCAAATAAAGTTCCATAGGTTTTTTAATTTTCTCTTCAAACACTTCATGTCCTAACTCAAGATAAATACTATAAAGCTCTCTAATTTTGTTGTTGTTTTCCATTAAGCCTAACTAGTGAAAACAAGAAACAAAAAGACAAAATTGCAGAATCTAAAGGAAATAACTTCGAGCACTCACACCGGAGGATGTGAGTACCTTTTACCATACCTCCCTGGCAACGGCGTTGATACATTGCAAATGTATCTATAATTTTTGATGTTCCATGCTTGGTTTTATCCACTTTCTTGTGTTTTGTTCCAACTTTGGAGTACTTTTCATGTGATTTCTTGGACTAACCTATTAACAAGAGCCACAGTGCCAGCTGTCTGTTTTCTGTTGTTTTTGGTTCCAGGAAAATCAGAAAATGAATATCCTCAGAATTGGACGGGACAAAAGCCAAAGTGCCTATTTTTCCTGAAGGGATCAAGTGCCAAAATACGAGAAGAAGAAGGACCAGAGGGCGGCCACACCACCTGGCCGCACGGCCAGGCCTGGCCCGCGCCAGGGGGTGGTGTGGCCAGCCCTGGCACTGTGGCGCCCCGCCAAAACAACTACTAGAAAATCGCGTTGTTTTTGTGCATTGCATCATCATGACTGCATGCTCATGCCATCATGCCACCTTGCATTTGAGCATCGTCATGTCATCTTGCATTTGTTTGCATAAAACTATTTTCGAAAAGTCTGTTTTTGTTTTCTAAACGCCCCGTCTTTTATGCAAACTATAAAACCCGGGTCTGTCTGGAATATTTTGTTTTGTCTACCAACGGATTTCAAAAGCCCCGTTTTAAATGATAAAAGTTTTATTTTATTTTTGGGAGGCAGCCCGCCAGGCCCGAAAGCCCGGTCGGCCACCTCCACGCATTTGCATCATATCATGATCATGCCGGATCTTCTGTCGTGGTATTAAATATTGCATCCGATGTTTCTTCTAGTGTTTGCCTCTTCGCGGACTAGGCCGATGAGTGGATGCGAGTATCGCCAAGTTCTCCGGATATGAACCTCCGGCAGTGTTTCCCACGCGAGCATTCTCCCTCTTTCTACCTATTTTGCATTTATAGTCTTTATTTCCTCCTGTTGATCTATTGCTATCCGTGTCGCGATGCTTTAGTGTTCCACACCAGATATATTCCTTGCAGCCCTTATATTGCCTTGGACACCTCCTATTGCCTGTTGCTTGTTAGACAGCTGGCCCTGCGAGTCATAGTTGCTTGCTCAGGTGTTGCCTCGCGTCGTCGATGTTCCACAGTTGTTGGGCGGTTGGCAAATGTTTAACGGTGGCATTGGTCATGATTCTAATTACAGTTATTAATTAATGTTGTTAGTAGATTAATGCAGAGGCACCAGTGGGTAATAGACAATATTTAGTTCTTAACCGCTCACTAGTGTCCCCTAGGACCCGAGTTCTTGACACCTGTTCCGAGATCGAGCGCGCTAACCACAGGTGGGGTGTGTGGGCACCCCCATCGGCTTACTACCTGATTTCAAAGTACTATACCGGGGGCCACAAGTAGTTTGGGGCTTTATTACTATTCTATACTTATGCCATGTTTACTGCTTTATTTAATTTGTGCGTGGAGCACCTGTACTGTTTTGGATCGCGCCATCTTTTCGCGGTATCGACAAGCCCAGTCACACTTTTCGGGTACCCAGTCGTTTACCGCCGTCGTCGCAAACCCTGGGTCCGTCTCGGAGCCGGCCGACTTTGTTGCGGGTAGCTTAGTGGGGTGGCCCCCATGTACTTGCTTTGGGTCTGGGAAACGTCATGACTTAGGCTCCGCCGACATACCGATGGGTGTATGTTAATTGATCTGGCAAAACGGGTCGAAGTGCGTGTGGATACTTTGGTGCACCCCTGCAGGGTTAAATCTTTTCGAAAAGCCGTGTCCGTGGTTATGGACGACTTGGAGCACAGTTTCTCGATCATAGACAACTATAACTAAAGTTTACTGTTATAATTTGACTTACTTCTGAGATGACTAGTAAGTTGGATAACTGCCATGGAAAGATTAAATAAAACTGGCACCCGTGTGAGTCTCCTCGGCTTAACTTCCTCGATTGGTCTTGAGGGGGAATACTAGGATGGGTATGTTTGGTGTTAGTATTAGGTTGGATCCGAATAGGTCTTTCTTATCCCTCTCTAATAGCCGTAGTTGTACCGAGTCTCTATAGGTTGTTTAGTGCCACTGCACTGCCGCTTTAGTCCCCCATACCTATGTAGGCGAGAGCCGCCGAATTCTAGCCTCGCCGTGTACTGGCCTCAGTACTGACGCTCCTCTTTTTCCTTTGCCCTTTGTCGGCACCCCTTTTGTTTTAGCAGGTTTGAGATCGACGTCGTTAGCAGGGTTACCCTTCCGGCTTGGCCTGGGCAGGGTTATGGACGCCATTGGTTATTCTTCAGGGCTCTTAGCCCCATTTGCATCTTGTCCGTAGTCGGACGCTCTATCGTTTTCAAGGTGATTTGGATCTTTGTATTGTATATCCGTATTCTTGACTCGTGAGTCGCTGTGGTATATATATCTGTTATGTGGGTCCCATCGAGGACTGTTGTGTAATGGTATTACTTCGTTTTCCACCCGCACGAAAGTGCCTGGTGGGCGTCCTTGAATCGTTTCTATGCGGGTTTGGCGGAAAGGGCTAAAACTTGGATAGGGCTGATTCGAGGGTGTTACAGAGTGGTATCAGAGCCCAGCAGTTACGATACCCCACAAGTCCAGCCTGTAAGATAACCTAGCTAACGGCCGAAGTAGAGTGTCAAAACTATTTTGCAAAAAGCGGTTGGATAGATCTGATTAGGTCTATTTTACTCCTTACCCCTCTGCTATTCTCCTCTTACCTCTGCGTGCTTTGGATCCACTCTCTTCTCTTTCTTCGAGTCCAGGATTTCTCGTGGTTGGGTTCCGTCGTACCTTCAGGGTTTCGCTTCCTCCTTTGGAACGGTGCTTCTACATCCGGTCTTCATGCTATCTGAGGAATCCTTCATCTGTTGGACTCCTCTCTGTTCCTTCTTGTGCCTTCCTGTGTTTTCCGACGCGATGACATCATCTACGCCAGCTCCGATGCAGAGTATGTTTCCCTCCTGTGTTTCTGAATCTCGTTTGTCGAGATCTTCAGTCTGATTCCGAGAATGGTTGCACGCTTTTCTACTGATTGTGCGGAGTAATAGTTTGGGTGCATGATGGATTGGCCCCCATGCCGACTACTCACTTTATTTGCTTGTGTACATTGAAGTGGATGAGAATGCATCGGTTCTCTCTTTCTATCGAAGTTAGAGGTGGCTTAATCTGTGGATACCTTTACCTTCGTCCTTTGTTTCCTGGAGTGTTCTCTCGATGATCATGGACAACGACCTCTTGTTTGTATTGTCGCGACGATCTACACGAAGCGAGAAGATTCTGATCGCCGACCTTCTTTCCGGTACCATGAGGCGGATCTCGAGGGCGAGATCCATTGTTAGTGGTGTCAAATTGTGGCGCCCCGCCAAAACCACTACTAGAAAATCGCGTTGTTTTTGTGCATTGCATCATCATGACCACATGCTCATGCCATCATGCCACCTTGCATTTGAACATCGTCATGTCATCTTGCATTTGTTTGCATAAAACTATTTTCGAAAAGTCTGTTTTTGTTTTCTAAACGCCCCATCTTTTATGCAAACTATAAAACCCGGGTCTGTCCGGAATACTTTGTTTTGTCTACCAACGGATTTCAAAAGCCCCGTTTTAAATGATAAAACTTTTATTTTATTTTTGGGAGGCAGCCCGCCAGGCCTGAAAGCCCGGCCGGCCACCTCCACGCCCTAAACTAAAACCTAGTCTAATTCCTAATCCTACCCAAACCCTTTTTCCACCTAAACCTAATCTACCCAGCCCCCTCCACCTCACCCCAACCTATCCCATTGCGCCACATCAGCATGGCCCCTATCTCCATCCATTCAACCGCCGCCACCTCACCCCACCAGCCCACCAGCAGCCCCACGTCACCATCTGGTCCACTCCCCATCTCCACCACCCCACCAACCCCCCCACACCGACCGCACCCCTCCTGGGCACCAATCCCATCGCCAACCGCCTTCCACTCGACCGCCTGGCCCCACCCTAATGCCATGCCGTCCTCCCACGCGCGCTCCCTGGCCCCGTGCCCCGCGCCCCGCTTCCTCCTCCCTCTTCCTCCACTGACGCGCCCCGCGCCCCGCTTCTCTCCCCTCCTCGCCGGCCGCCACTAGATCCCCATCCGCCACCGCCTCGGCCACCTCGTCGCCGCCCTCCACCGCGGCCTCTGCCCCGCAGCGCCGCCCCTCCCCACTTCACCACCGACCCCGCCCCGGACGGGATCTCCCGCAACCTCCGCCGCCACCTGCAGCTACCACCCCGTCGCCGGCTCACGTTCCCCGGCGAGGACGCCTCCTCTCCGCCTCCTTCCGAGTCGGCCGCCTCCATCTAGGAGCCCTGAGCCCCACCCGCTATGGCCTTCTTCTCCGAGCCCGACAAGCCTCGCCCGGCCTCCGCAGCCGCCTTCCGCAAGCGGGCCCCTTGCAGCGACGACTTCGCCTACCCGACCCCCTGCACGCGCCGTGGCGACCTGGCCTCCTTGCCTCTGCATCGGCCCGCGCGCCACCCGCGCCGGCTTCGCTCTCTGTCGGCCCCAAGCTCCCCTATCGTCATGGCCACGACCACACCCTCGTAGCTCCATGGTGCCTTTTCTTCTGTTTGTTCCTGGCCGAGCTCGTGCATGTGGTGAGATGTTGGTGCATTATGTGTGGCTTATGCAGTTGCGTGTGGTACTCTGTTGTGTGGATATGATTATTGCTGCAGTTATCCAAGACACCGTGCGACAAGGGAGACAAGCCGGAACCTAAGGACGGTCGCCACCGAGAACGATGGTATTCGAAGACGATTGCCACCGATGATGAGGTTCCACCAAGGAAACCGATGCCGGATAGACAAGATCTTCAGGGACACCGAGACCCTGACCGGAAGATGCCCGGGACACCAAGATCTGCTCCCGAACGCTTGGACCGAGACCGAACCAGGATCTCCACAGAACGCCGAGTTCTCCACCTTGAACGCCATGACCGTCTACACGAACCCGAAGACCACAGATGTGACAAGTACTTCTTCCCGGATCCGATGGCCGAGACCCTGAAGACCCCAAGTCCGAGGCCCGATCCCGGAGTCCGGTCCCCGTCGAACTGTTCCCCCTGTCGAACCCTGTCGAACCCCGAACCCGCGGAACCCAAGAGCTTCCGGACCCAGATGTGTGACCCCTTCTCTGAGACCCTATTTTTATAATATGACATATATCTGTCGCATAATTAAATCACCTTTCTTGCATGCATGTCATCTGGTGGGTTGGATTAAATAGTCGATTCACCTAAATTAAACGTGGAGACTATATGAGGGCTTTTCTAGTCTTATATCGTCTCCATTTAAATTGGTGTAGTGAACCGATGCCATGTTTCGCCCTGTTAATACAACATTTAAAATGCGGGTTATCTAAATAACCGGAACCGTTTAATTAATTGTCGGGACCCCGGTTCTGCTTAACACTGCCTAATTGCACCGCATTTGCATCATATCATGATCATGCCGGATCTTCTGTCGTGGTATTAAATATTGCATCCGGTGTTTCTTCTAGTGTTTGCCTCTTCGCGGACTAGGCCGATGAGTGGATGCGAGTATCGCCAAGTTCTCCGGATATGAACCTCCGGCAGTGTTTCCCACGCGAGCATTCTCCCTCTTTCTACCTATTTTGCATTTATAGTCTTTATTTCCTCCTGTTGATCTATTGCTATCCGTGTCGCGATTCTTTAGTGTTCCGCACCAGATATATTCCTTACAGCCCTTATATTGCCTTGGACACCTCCTATTGCCTGTTGCTTGTTAGACAGCTGGCCCTGCGAGTCATAGTTGCTTGCTCAGGTGTTGCCTCGCGTCGTCGATGTTCCACAGTTGTTGGGCGGTTGGCAAATGTTTAACGGTGGCATTGGTCATGATTCTAATTACAGTTATTAATTAATGTTGTTAGTAGATTAATGGAGAGGCACCGGTGGGTAATAGACAATATTTGGTTCTTAACCGCTCACTAGTGTCCCCTAGGACCCGAGTTCTTGACACCTGTTCCGAGATCGAGCGCGCTAACCACAGGTGGGGTGTGTGGGCACCCCCATCGGCTTACTACCTGATTTCAAAGTACTATACCGGGGGCCACAAGTAGTTTGGGGCTTTATTACTATTCTATACTTATGCCATGTTTACTGCTTTATTTAATTTGTGCGTGGAGCACCTGTACTGTTTTGGATCGCGCCATCTTTTCGCGGTATCGACAAGCCCAGTCACACTTTTCGGGTACCCAGTCATTTACTGCCGTCGTCGCAAACCCTGGGTCCGTCTCAGAGCCGGCCGACTTCGTTGCGGGTAGCTTAGTGGGGCGGCCCCCATGTACTTGCTTTGGGTCTGGGAAACGTCATGACTTAGGCTCCGCCGACATACCGATGGGTGTATGTTAATTGATCTGGCAAAACGGGTCGAAGTGCGTGTGGATACTTTGGTGCACCCCTGCAGGGTTAAATCTTTTCGAAAAGCTGTGTCCGCGGTTATGGACGACTTGGAGCACAGTTTCTCGATCATAGACAACTATAACTAAAGTTTACTGTTATAATTTGACTTACTTCTGACATGACTAGTAAGTTGGATAACTGCCATGGAAAGATTAAATAAAACTGCCACCCGTGTGAGTCTCCTCGGCTTAACTTCCTCGATTCGTCTCGAGGGGGAATACCAGGATGGGTATGTTTGGTGTTAGTATCAGGTTGGATCCGAATAGGTCTTTCTTATCCCTCTCTAATAGCCGCTAGTTGTACCGAGTCTCTATAGGTTGTTTCGTGCCGCTGCGCTGCCGCTTTAGTCCCCCATACCTATGTAGGCGAGAACCGCCGAATTCTAGCCTCGTCGTGTACTGGCCTCAGTACTGACGCTCCTCTTTTTCCTTTGCCCTTTGTTGGCACCCCTTTTGTTTTAGCAGGTTTGAGATCGACATTGTTAGCAGGGTTACCCTTCCGGCTTGGCCTGGGCAGTGTTATGGACGCCATTGGTTATTCTTCAGGGCTCTTAGCCCCATTTGCATCTTGTCCGTAGTCGGACGCTCTATCGTTTTCAAGGTGATTTGGATCTTTATATTGTATATCCGTATTCTTGACTCGTGAGTCGCTGTGGTATATATCTGTTATGTGGGTCCCATCGAGGACTGTTGTGTAATGGTATTACTTCGTTTTCCACCTACACGAAAGTGCCTGGTGGGCGTCCTTGAATCGTTTGTATGCGGGTTTGGCAGAAAGGGCTAAAACTTGCATAGGGCTGATTCGAGGGTGTTACAGGCACCCCCTCGGCCCCTCCTTCGCCTATATATTGCCCTCGGGACGTAAACCCTAAGGACCCAATCAAAAATCCACGAAAGAGTCTGTAGCCGCCGTCATCTCCATCCCTAGATCGGGAGGGATCTGAAGCTCTTCCTGGCACCCTGCCGGAGAGAGGAATTCACCCTGGAGGCCTTCTTCATCACCATGCAAGCCTCAGGTGTGATGCGTGAGTAGTTCATCCTTGGACTACGGATCCATGTTGTAGCTAGATGGCTGGTTCTCCTCCTTTGTGCTTTCATGTTTAGATCTTGTGAGCTCCGTTCATGATCAAGATCATCTATTTGTAATTCTGCATGTTGTGTTTGCAGGGATCCGATGGATATTGAGATGCTATTTCAGATTGATTATTGATTCTATCATGTCTTTGTTATTTGTGATCTTGCATGCTTTCCGTTGTTGGTAGCTATCTTGGCCGAGTAGATGCTAGCAACTCCAAGAGTTAGTATTTATGCTCGATAGTGGGTTCATGCCTCTAGTAATCTGGGGAAGTGACAGAAATCTCTAAGGTACTAGATGTGATGTTGCTACTAGGGAGAAAACAACAATCCTTTGTTCATAGATCAATCATATTGTTTACTTTACACGCAGTTTGTAAAGCAATAATCTGTTGCTTGCAACTTAATACTGGAGGGGGTTCAGATGATAACCTGAAGGTGGATTATTAGTCATAGATGCAGTTGGATGGCGGTCTATGTATAATGATGTAATGCCCAATCAAGTCTCAAAGGAGTCAAGATGATTAGTATATGCATGTATTGCTTTCTCTGTGTTTTTCAATTGCCCAGCTGTAATTTGTTCACCCAGCATGTTATCTATCTTAAGGAGAGCCACCTCTAGTGAACTATGGATCCCGGTCCTTGTCTTTTACATACAATCTGCAATCTTTTACTGCTTTGTGTTTACTTTCTACAAACTTTTACTTCTTTCCATTCGATACGTTTAATCCTTTGTTTTCCGCAAAACACGGTGAGATTGACAACCTCATCACAAGTTGGGGACAAAGTTCTGTGGTTGTGTTGTGCAGGTCTCCACGTTGCTACTAGCACCGGTAGTGCGCCCTGCCAAAGCTTAGGTAGTAATACCTTTGGGGTGTTTCCTTGCTCCTACTGGTTCGATTAAACCTTGGTTTCATAACTGAGGGAAAACTTGCTGATGTGCTCATCGTACCTTTCTCTTGGGGTTCCCAATGAGCTCTACGTCGAACGACGAGCACATCAGGTGCCAGAAAATAGGCGTTTGCCATGGGAAGTTTTTCTTCTTTAATCCTCCGGTGTGAATACCTTTTACCTTACCTCCCCGGCAATGGCGCCAGAAAATAGCTTGATGTCTACACACTTCTATTCTTGTAGACAGTTGTTGGGCCTCCAAGTGCAGAGGTTTGTAGAACAGCAACAAGTTTTCCCTTAAGTGGATCACCCAAGGTTTATCGAACTCAGGGAGGAAGTGGTCAAAGGTATTCCCTCTCAAGCAACCCTGCAATCAAGATACAAGAAGTCTCTTGTGTGCCCAACAGACCCAATACACTTGTCAGGTGTATAGGTGCACTAGTTCGGCGAAGAGATAGTGAAATACAAGTGGTATGGATAAAAGACAACGGTGCTAGAAAATAACTTAATGGCGTGGAAAAGACTAACGGCAGACTGAAATAAAGATGGAAGCAAACAAACATGTAACAGATCTAGTAGCAAACGGTGTATCAATGCTTAGAAACAAGGCATAGGGATCATACTTTCACTAGTGAACACTCTCATATAAATATCTTCTCTTCATGATACTACGCTGAACTACTCTCCGGTTGGACACTCTAATCCATGGTAGGGCTATAACAGCACACCTCAAAGTAAGCCTTTCCCATCTAGAAAACCCCACACTGTCACCTTGAGCTCTAGATGAGTCCAACAAACACCACAATTTCATAGAAACATCCAACTCCAAATATAACTCATAACAAGTATTCGTAATCTCTAGCCTAAGTGCCACCATGGTGAGCACGCTGTCACTTTCACACACATGGGGAGAGCAGAGATTCATTAAAGCACTTGAGTAGTAGAATAGATCTATAGATTACAAGCTCATGACCTCAATAAGATCATGCATAGAGAGAGAGATGAACATATAGCTACCGGTAGAACCCTTAGCCTCGAGAGAGAACTACTCCCTCCTTATCATGGAAATAAGTAATGGTGATGGAGATGGTGGTGGAGATCGATGGAGATGGCTCCGGGGGCACTTCCCCGTCCCGGCAGGGTGCCGGACTTTCTATCCCCCGAATCTCCCTTCGGTGGCGGCGGCACTGCGGAACTTTTCGTGGATTTCTGATTGACTATTTAGGGTTTTGGCATCGAGAGGCATCTTATAGGCGAAGAGGCAAGGTCGGTGGGCGGCTAAGGGGCCCACACCACCTGGTGGCGCGGCCAGGGCTAGTCTGCGCCACCATATGGTGTGGACAGGCCCTGGCCCTCCTCTGTCTCTGCTTCGGGCTCTGTGAGTCTTCCGGTAAAATAGGAACTTTGGCTTTTGTCCCATCCAATTCCAAGAATATTGATTTTCTGACTTTCCTGGAACCAAAAATAGCAGAAAACAGGCAGCTGGCACTGTGGCTCTTTGTTAATAGGTTAGTCCAAAAAATCATATGAAAAGTACTCCAAAGTGTGGACAAAACACAAGAAAGTAGATAAAACCAAGCATGGAACATCAAAAATTATAGATACATTTGCAATGTATCATTTTGTCGCTCTGCATGATTATGGCCATTATTGCTCTCTTAGTTTATCGCTCCCAGTCTTTTGCTAGCCTCCACAACCAACTATGAGTTCCACTCATGCATCCAACTCCCTAAACCAAGTTATTCCAAAGAGTCCACCATACCTACCTACTAGCTTATGCTATTCCAAGTATATTCATGCTTTTGTTTACCTTCCAAGTTAAACTTGTTATGAGAAAACTAGTGATAAAAGCTCTCAAGAACTTAATGACACACTTTGCTTTACTTGCCCTTAATAAACGTGAACCATTGTGTCTTCTATGTTGTATATGCTTGCACTTATTTGTTGGGAATTAGCAGAACCATGCTTTCACACTACAACAAAATAAGCACCTAGAGACGCTAAATTGGGAGGCTTGAGACACAAAATTTCATCTTTAGATGGTCGTAGAGCCGCTTCTCGTAAGCGTCATTCGAGCGTCTTCTTATGCACCGTCTCAATTACCATGGAGAGGCTCTCTAAGCGTGTAGACGTGGTATAAATACGATCTGCTAAGACGCTTGAAAGCAAGTCTACGCTTGTAAAAGACGTATAGGATGCGTGTCAACGTGCCTTATGGACGCTTTCTTTGTCCAGCTTTCTTTGTCCATGATATACATCTATACACGGCAAATACACAGGATTTATATTTGGCATATGTACCTCTTAATACTCATATACATGATATACGTGTCTTTTGTGACAAAAGGTCTCTCACTGGATTCCCGTGGTGTAATCCATTTTATTTGTATATTCAAGTAATTGTTTTTTATATTTCGTTCATATACTTAGTTATAGTACAAGGCAAACACTATGACGACCAGAATATCATAAATTATAGATCCGACCAACAAGAACTTATATTAATAACAAATGGAGTTCACACCATCAAATATCGATACAAATAATGAAAATACACCGTGATAGATTGTGAACATGAAAATCATAATATATCCTTTGGGCCTCGATTTGCATTCGGTTTATCTATAGCTTTGTTGAGGCAGAAACAAGCTAGTGTATTAAGCCTCCATCTGCATCCAGTTCATTGTTGTTTAGCCATCAGTTAATCTGCAAAGTAAGTCAGGGGAAGGTTAGAAATAAGTATAAACTAGAATAGGATCAAAATTGCAATATAAAAAGTTCATTTATATCAAAAAATTATCTCGGACTAACTCCTGCATGAACTTTTCTAGTTTCTCAGTACAAAAATCAGAATTTGTCCCGACTGTTAGAAACCACAAATGAACAAAACTACTAGGTATATTATGACAGTGCATATTGTATCCACATTTACATTAAAGAACCTTCTACAAGATACAAGATCATGCCAAACAATGGCACATGAGCATCTGAGCAGTATAAACTCAAACAATATGATTTCTTTCAAATTATACAGTATAAACTATGACACGCTATTCAAACTGATGTAGAGATAAACATTCATCATTCCACCTCGATGACAATCACAGGTTAAACCAAAGTAAGCAAATTCATAAATTTAGTTCTGCCACAGATCTCTCTGTTGACTCTTAATTTAGTTCTGCCAAGGACTTTCCATCATTATGAAATTAAGAAATCATCAATTACACTATGTTATCAAAACTTCCCTAGCTCGACAAAAGTTACTTCTATGATAGACAGTACCTGCTCCATGCAACAAGGATAAAACCAAAGAACCATTTGTGCTCCGTCCACCATCCTTCCAAAGCTAAGTAAATCAGCAATTGACCATAGTCAAGAGTAACGATTTGATTCCGAACTCATTATTCATATAGCATAGTAAGCCTCATGCTGCATAAAATTCACTGGTACTCTGGTGTTTGGAATGCCTGGAAACAAAAAATAAACTCTGTCCCTATTTCTCTGAACTTAACTGTCAGTGAGAAAGCCTGTGACAAAAGGTTCAGAATGTATGAGCCACAACCATGAGCCGAATTGTGCATCACTGATTCACTAACAAAGTAACAAGGAGATGTCGCTAATGTGCTATGGTGGCTGGTTCGTAACACTGTAGGAAGAGTATACTGCCAATTAATGTTGAATGCACCGATGCTATAACAGTTTGATTACTTATGTTAAGAAGACCAATGATATTCCATAGACGTATGATCTAAACATCAAGAATGCATTAACATCATGCCATAGTCGTCAGATTGTACAAAATATACGATTCATCCAAAATAAAAGCATCAGGTATACCTTGATGCGGACAAGGGAATTGGACTGTTGGTGGTTTCTGTGCAGCAGCCCGTAGCTATGCATCGAGGCAGTAGGAGTGCTTCACGAATGCCGTACAAAATCGCATCAAGAGCTCAATCGACCTCCGAAATCATGGAACCTTCAATACCCAGAGAATACATACAGATGTAACTGAAAGTAAGAGAGAAGTGCGGAACTATTTCTAAATATTTTACTGCCGTTCACCTTGAATACCTTGTCATCCTCCCTTGACTCTGAGTGGTGGCCATCGCTGGTGCTGGAAAAGCACGAGGAAGCTGTGCAGACGGATCATGTCGCCGACGTTGTCAAAAGTGGACTGGGAACGGATAAAGTTGGGAGGAGAAGAGGCGGTTGTGACTGGGCACCACAGGATACGAAGACGACGAGCGCAGCGGATGCAGATGATTTTGCTGCAGATCTTGGAAGTACCAGGGAAAGGAGCGCCGGGTTGGGGCCAACGCGGCGGCGGCGGTGGCGGTGGCGAGAAAAACGGCGAGGAGCGACAGGGAAGGCGGCGGCGCTGGGGAAATCGGATCCAGATGCGGAGAAGCGGTGGCGGTTCAGAACATTGAGGCGAAAGGGAAAAGCTTGGAAAATTATATACTTACGGAACTTTTTAGCAAAACTGAAAGCGCGAAGGTTTTGGTAAGCGGTAAAACTAAAAAATATTAGCGCCAAGACTAATTTTTCTGGTCAAAATTTTATATTAAGGACGGAAAATACATTCCTACTTCTAGACGCGTACTACAAAACGTCTCAAAATTCGTCTCAACCAATCTATAAATTGGAAAAAGTATTTATTTGGTTGGCTCTCCGTTCATTTATGTGACGTCATGTTGAACGTCTTAGAAAACGTCCATAAATAGAGGTTTTATGCTAAATAAAGACGAAAATAAATGCGTCATATAGAAAATGTCTCTACATGACGATTTTGTTGAGTCACGGGAAACGCTTTCAACATTCCACTTGGTACTTGTACCTAGTCGATATCATTCTCTTTTGTATATGGATGTCGTCGGTGTAAAATGAAAGGAGAGCTTGTAAGTCCATTGAGTTATGTATATGTGTTAGAGAAACGTCTGGGCCGCTGGTCTAATCCATGCTGACATGGTGGAAACCTGCAGCGTAACCATAATGAGCTGTCTATAAAACATTCTTCTTATAAATAAAGTCCTAAATAAAAAAAAAGATACTATGAAAAGAGGAAAGAGAGAAAAAAGCACCATATTCCCATGGTAAATAAGAAGAATGCTGAGA
Organism: Avena eriantha; assembly: GCA_910589775.1. Lineage (NCBI taxonomy): Eukaryota > Viridiplantae > Streptophyta > Magnoliopsida > Poales > Poaceae > Avena > Avena eriantha. Next base: position 21,513,247 of record OU342742.1, on the reverse strand, counting down.
TGCTCGTTGTCTGCTTGCCTTGTCATTTTGATATGGAGATTCTTCCGTATCATCGGGCAAGGGGTACCCGTTGGTGGTTCTTAATGATACACATGTACTTACAATGACAAGAACTTACCGGTGACTACACTTGAGTAGCATGAGGAGCGGCCCTCGTATACAAGGGACATGAGATTTCTCACTTATACTTCATCAAGCATGTACACCATAGTTTGTTCACTTTAACTTTAATCACTTCAAGATACTTATGATAGGGGCAATGAGAGCTTAAAGCTATAAGTACCATAATTTTTGGAAGCTCTTTATGAGACTTGAATCCCTACTTCCTTTTAGAAAGGCCTTTCTTCCACCATTATATTGTGTCTCCACCTTCTACCTTTATGCACTTACTTTGAGAGCATAGTGGTCATTCTTAATTCTATGTGTATTGTCCCAAGACTAGTTGATTGATGCATACTTTGATATTGCTTGTTTTAAACTATTGTATCTAGTCACTCTTATGAACTTTGAAGGTGTCCTATGCATTTATATTTTCTACTCTATTGAGGGACAAGCTGAATACTATTATGCTATGTTTTCTTTATGTGAAACAAACAAACGTCTTGCAAAGCATTGTTATTCATGAATCTTTTGTTTGTGCCTTTTCATGTTGCATCATAGTTTCTTTGTATTATTGCTAGAACTTTGTCTTTCATGTTATGATTGAAGTACTACGATCCCAGTTTTGAATGTTTTGCAAATACTTTGATCAAGTCTTTGATGGTGCATGTCACCTCAAAAATTATTCTTTCTTTTTATCACTTACCTACTCGAGGACGAGCAGGAGTTAAGCTTGGGGATGTTGATACATTGCAAATGTATCTATAATTTTTGATGTTCCATGCTTGGTTTTATCCACTTTCTTGTGTTTTGTTCCAACTTTGGAGTACTTTTCATATGATTTCTTGGACTAACCTATTAACAAGAGCCACAGTGCCAGCTGCCTATTTTCTGCTGTTTTTGGTTCCAGGAAAGTCAGAAAATGAATATTCTTGGAATTGGACGGGACAAAAGCCAAAGTGCCTATTTTTCCAGAAGTCATCAGATGCCAGAATACGAGACGGAGAGGGGCCAGGGGGCCACCACACCACCTGGCCGCGCGGCCCAGCCTGGCCCGCGCCAAGGGGTGGTGTGGCCGCCTCCGGCACCCCCTCGGCCTCCCCTTCCGACTATAAGATGCCCTCGGGACGAAAACCCTAAGTACCCGATCGGCCCAGCCTGGCTCGCGCCAAGGGGTGGTGTGGCCGCCTCCGGCACCCCCTCGGCCTCCCCTTCCGACTATAAGATGCCCTCGGGACGAAAACCCTAAGTACCCGATCAAAATTCCACAAAAGAGTTTGTAGCTGCCGTCATCTCCATCCCTAGATCGAGAGGGATTTGAAGCTCTTCCCGGCACCCTGCCGGAGAGGGGATTTCACTCCGGAGGCCTTCTTCATCACCATGCAAGCCTCCGGTGTGATGCGTGAGTGGTTCATCCTTGGACTACGGATCCATGTAGTAGCTAGATGGCTGGCATCTATTTGTAATTCTGCATGTTGTGTTTGCAAGGATCCGATGGATATTGAGATGCTATTTCAGATTGATTATTGATTCTATCATGTCTTTGTTATTTGTGATCTTGCATGCTTTCCGTTGTTAGTAGCTATCTTGGCCAAGTAGATGCTCGCAACTCCAAGAGTTAGTATTTATGCTCGATAGTGGGTTCATGCCTCTAGTAATCTGGGGAAGTGACAGAAATCTCTAAGGTACTAGATGTGATGTTGCTACTAGGGAGAAAACAACAATCCTTTGTTCATAGAACAATCATATTGTTTACTTTACACGCAGTTCGTAAAGCAATAATCTGTTGCTTGCAACTTAATACTGGAGGGGGTTCGAATGATAACCTGAATGTGGATTATTAGTCATAGATGCAGTTGGATGGCGGTCTATGTATAATGTTGTAATGCCCAATCAAGTCTCAAAGGAGTCAAGATGATTAGTATATGCATGTATTGCTTTCTCGATGTTTGTCAATTGCCCCGCTGTAATTTGTTCACCCAACATGTTATCTATCTTAAGGAGAGCCACCTCTAGTGAACTATGGATCTCGGTCCTTGTCTTTTACATTCAATCTACAATCTTTTACTGCTTTGTGTTTCCTTTCTGCAAACTTTTATTTCTTTCCATTCGATACGTTTAATACTTTGTTTTCCGCAAAACATGGTGAGATTGACAACCTCATCGAAGTTGGGTACAAAGTTCTGTGGTTGTGTTGTGCAGGTCTCCACGTTGGTACTAGCACCGGTAGTGCGCCCTGCCAAAGCTCAGCTAGTAATACCTTTGGGGTGTTTCCTTGCTCCTACTGGTTTGATTAAACCTTGGTTTCATAACTGAGGGAAACTTGCTATTGTGCTCATCATACCTTCCTCTTGGGGTTCCCAACGAGCTCTACATCATCATTGCTCTAGCATTTTTCTGGGCGCCATACTCAAAGCCATCAGTACCCCTTCAGGCGTCTTTCCCTTTTCTCCTTCCTCTCGACGATGAAGTGAAGTAGCTCCGTGTCGCCGGCAGCGCATTACCGTCTGCGCCAGGATTCGCGCATGTCGCCGCCCCAGGAGAGGGGGATAAGACCCCAGTGCCGTGGCCATCCTCCCCAGTTCCTCTCGCTCGCTCTCTCGCCCTCCCTATGCACATCCCCTCTCTACCGAACCCTAGCCCATCGCCGGCTCGAATCGCCGTTGTCTCTGGCCTCCCCTCAGTCCTCCGAGCATGCTAGCGTGTCCGCCTCGCCGTTCTCGTCCACCCCGCAAATGGAATCGAGCAGGGAAGCCCGCAACCGGCTGCATCAAAGCCATCTTCCCCGTCACCGACGGAGCTCGCCGCCGTCAATTCTCGCGCCTCCGGCCTTCCCGCGCCTCACCGAGCCCTCCTCTTCAACTGTGGTGAGCTCAGGGTCCAAAAGGACCTCTCCACTGTCTCCCTCTCGCACCATAGCTGCTGTCACCATGCGCTACCCGCCGTCGCCGCAGTTGCTCGTCACAGGCGATGCCCCGGTGACCACAACCCAGTGGCGCTGCCTCTATCGTGTTCAGCGCACCAGCCCGCGTCGAACCCAACCTTCCGTGGAGTCCCGCATGCCCTGCTCTGTCGTCCCCACCGTCCACCTAGGAGACCACCACCGGCATGACATCGTGCCGACGTCATCATGACACCATCGTGCACAGTCAGCTGGTCAAACCGCCGTGGGTCCCGTTTTGCCCGTGTGGCTGCAGATGTGGCCTCGGGCCCAGCAGTCAGTCACTGCGGCTAGAGCCAGCCCTGGTGTAAAAGGTTTCGGCCTTTTGTTTTATTAATTTCTGAGTTAGTTAATTGTTTTAATAATTTGAGAAAAGGGTTTTAATCTTATAAAATTGATATCTATTTTTCTACAAGTCATAAAAATGTGTATAATATATCAAAATATTCAGAAAAATGAGATCTACACTTTAGCATCACAATCATGCATTGTTCAAAAACTTTAATCACAAGTTTAATTAGAAGAACAAATCCACCCCCGCAGGTGATTCCGGGGTCTCTCCTATTTAGGGTTTGCACCCCTCGAACGCCGCTTAAAATTGTCAAGCTTGTTTTAGGGTTACATTTCAATACAATTTAACTTGTCATATCATCATCCTTGCTTGAGCATTGCATCGATGCCATATGTTGATTGTTGTTTCCCCTTTCTTTCCAATGTTTGGTTCGTTCTGGTAGAATACGATACCGAATCCGAGATTGAAGACCGAGATCAACACCATCGAAGATCGAAGATCAATACTTTACCAACTATAATCAAGTCAAACCAGATGTTCAAAGCTTTGCTTATTGGTTATCAATAGGCAAAGGCAAGCATAGCCCCACCATTATACAATCCTATGATTTCAAAAGTATTTCAGTTCTTTCCATGATGCATACGATTCTACTATGGTCTTTTATCGATAGATAGAGTATCCTATCTGTTGCATTACTCCCTTTGAGCTTATATTCTATGATCCACTTCTCCTAGCATAACTAGCGTTTGTCTTATGAGCTTCGCTAGAGCTGTTATATACGTTGTGCTTAGCCATGCTTAGCTATTACCACTGGTCCATCTGGTTGATGAATCAGCGCTACGAATGAACCTAGTATGACATGATGACGTGGTATGGTTAGAGATGAAAGTTAAACATGCTAAGGCTTGTATGGGAGGCCACATTTTTTTGAGGATAAACAGTGAGCCAAAGCCCACTGCAATTTTTATATTTATAAGGTGTAAACAATCTGATTTACAAAGATCTCACTAAAAAAAAGACATCTAAGTCTGAGATTGAAGCCAAGCTTTGAAGTTTTCAGCAAGGTTTCTTTTAATTCTAAAGCTAATCCATCTTAGTTCTTCCTTATAAAATGCCTTCCAATTGTGGTTGTGGCTTTTGCAGTCCCATACTTGCCACCACTAGGATCCGAGTTCTTGCCTCTTGAACCAAGACGAGCGTACAACCACACGGGGGCCTGGAAACCCCCTCGACCAACTAACTTGCCTAGTAGATTCCATGAGTCACATAGTTTGGGCGTTCCACTTGACATATGCATTCTAGTCATTCTTGAAGGAGGTAAAGGAGGTGCATTCATATAGGTAGGTAAGCCATGTAGGGAATGGGAGAGGCACGGCCTCCGTAATCTCAAACCCTGTTCACATCTCTAGGGACCGGCTTCGGGATTTGACCCGTTACGGCGGCATCTCCTTAGGGCGTGACTCATGGTCTCGTCAAAAGCAAGGTAAAGGTCATGGTCAACCACCCACTATCGGCCTTCCAAGAAAGAGGACTAACATGTTGGAATTAAGAGTCGGTTGGTACGTGTGGGTAAAGTTGTGCACCCCTGCAGGGTTATTAATCTTTTTGAAAAGCCGTGTTCACGGTTATGAACGCTTGGTGACCAGATTCTAAGATCATAGAGAATATTAATGAAAGATTATGAGTTTGGTGGAATATGATGGATATATTACTGAGCCTCATGGGCGGGTATATATAGGCGTACAGAGGATTATCTTGGAGTACGAGTCAAGTTAGGACTATACGTAAACAGATCCTAACTCTATCTAAACTACCATAATAACCGTATATACCTAATACTCTAACACTCCCCCGCAGTCATAGCGGTAGCGTCGTGAACAAGAAAGTTGCAGACGGTCTGACTGGAAATAAACTGAAGTAGCATCCAGTAGGCTGACATCCCCTCGCAGTCCGAGCGGAAACATCGCGGACGGTGTCGCAGCGCGGTAGCTTGGACTATAGAGGAAGCTGATGATGCTCAAGCGAGGTGGTAGCCCTTGTGCCCATGTCCAGGGAGCCAAGAGCGTGAGGCGATGACATGGTCGAGGTAGCCGTGCGATCGGTCTTCATGGTCGATGTCGTGGTCGGGGATGTCGGTGTCGAGGTAGCCGCACTTGAAGCCGCATGCGCATAGCGCACGAGGAGAATGATGGAGACACGTCGAGGTAGTCGTTGAGGTTGTCGATGCCGAAGTCAATACAGTGCGAGCCGTCGAGGACGAGGTGCGGCCATGGTTTTGCCAGAACTAGGCACACGTCGGGGACAAACGCACACTCCGGTTTTGCTACAACCGAGTATGCAAAGAAGAACTCATCGGTGACGCGGTCAAGGCAGTTGTAGAGGGGTCGATGCCAAAGAAGACATTGTCGAAGCCGATGAAGACGAGGCACCGATCCGATCTTGCTAGACTCGGAAACGCGTCGGGGACGAAGGCACTCCCGGTGTTGCCAGTACCAGGTGTGTGGGGGAAGGGACCATTATGAACTTGTTGCCATGTCAGAAAGACTAGCAGAGGAAGCCTCCAGAGCGGTTGCGACGCGCAGAGCGGCAAAGGGAGAGATGCCGGAGCTGTCCGCAGTTGTCGGAGTAGAGTAGCAGGTGGTGTAGTCAGGGATGAGACGATGATGCTGGCGGTGAAGTTGTAGTGGACGAAGACGTAGAAGGTGGCGAAAATAGCAGCAACCTAGGGTAGTCATGCTGGATGCCTGGAGTGGCGATGGGGTAGTCGGCGGGACCTGTGATGACGAGAGGCGCCCTGTAGGTTACCTTGTGAAGCACGGCGGCGGTGCTCGAAGTAGGCGAGGAAGACCCGACGACGTGACGAAGACCATGTGCAGACGGCGGCGATCCGCGCTGTAGGAGATGACGCGGTGAAAGCTGAGGCCATCGATGCACGAGGACGACGAAGTAGACTGCGTGTAGCCACGCTACGACCCGAGGGGCCGGCATAACTGCAGGGCGCAAATCGGTGCAGTGGCTGGGAGACCACTAGTGACGTACACGCCAAGGAAGGCACGTTGGAAGCGGGTAGCATGGACCAAGGGCGGCGGCGCTGCGGCCCGACGGGGCGACATAGCGGCAGCCCGTAGCTCGACCGGTGATAGGCGCATGCTCGGGGACGTGCTTGGCGTAAACATGCGCAGGATCGGTTGATCAGGCTGACAGTGCACCGTATGCGCCATGGCGTGGATGACGCATAGATCGGATTCGATGGCGGTGTTGTCGGTAAAGTCCCGGACGATGATGACAAAGACGATCCGAGGGGGGCGGCCGCGGCATGGAAGGCGTAGCAGCCATCCGCGGTGCGCACCAGCCTACCCTGAGACCGCGACAGCCTGCCGAGACAGGCGCAATAGCGGAGAAGGCAAGCGCACGGATGTGGTGTAGATCCTCGATGTCGATGGTCGTAGTAGAGGCGCAGCAATGACGACGGCGGTGGGCGACTCAATCCGATCTAAGATCGGTAAACCAAAAAAGAAAACCGATCAAGAGATCGGAAAAAAGACTTACAGGGCAGCCGATCACGGATTGGCCGACGAACCATGCATACGGATCGCGTTTAGTGAGTCCATGATGTGAACTCTTCCCAGGTCAAGTGAAATGCTTAGAAGAATCCAGTGGTACCTACGCAAGGTTTACGTACGTCAGTAACTCATCATTTACACTGAACATCGAGTAAGAAAAATTTAATGTGTACAAAAACTCACTTGCCGTTGTGGTAAGGAAATAGTATTTCATTACAAAATGTTGTTTCATGAGAAACCGCAACAAGTTATGCTCGGTCTCTAGTGGTTTATCCTTTAGTATAGCTCCATGAACTCGATGTGGGTCAATGAACCCAAATCGATTGATAGCCTTTCTTTTACAATTGAGCATCTTCATTCTGCATCATTATATATAGCGTACAAAAGAATAAAGTAAGAATACTTACTAGAAATGAATTGAACAAGCTGACATAGAGACCTAATTACATAAATAAAGTAATGACTTACAGACAATACGAACTGAGGATAGTTTTGTCGAGTTCCTTTAGATTGAATAACTGAAATAATTCTATAAATTCAATAGGGACCTCGTCTTCAGTGAAATAATGCGATTTTTGAACTTTCAGTAAGAGCCAATATTGTTGGTCTTTTGATGCTTTCATGTACCATTCATGGAATCGTCCCATTTCTGTTGGCATATCCCTAAGCCTCTCAAAACTGACCAGAGACTCCTCGTGAACAAATTTGGGTGCTACATCAGCCTTGGGCATATCGCCGTGAAGAATTTCATGAATAGGCATATTACATTGCTCGACCAATATCTTAGCCGTTTCCGGATCCATAGGTTCTACCTCATATAGTTGAGGTTCAGGTATGTTCACCTGGAGTGGGGGGAGCGATTGGTTTGCTTGTTTCCACAGCTGGGGAACATCTCTTTTGGTTCTTCGGCTACCACTCGATTGTTTTGCTTGTTTCCCCACCTGGGGGACGTCCGTTCTGATGCTTTCGCTACCACTCGATTGTTTTGCTTGTTCCCCCTGCTGGAGAACCTCTTTTGTGATGCTTCCTCTACCGCTTGATCTCTTCTGATTCAGTGTCTTCTGAAGACATAGTGTATAGTCATCTGGCACATTTAACTGAGCTTGGGATGGCTGCGTCAGTAATTTCCTAAAGTGCTCCTTGGTTTCCGGTTTTATTTGGACCTCTCGCTCAGGTTGTTTCTTTTTAAAATGAGCATCCACTTCGGCCCGTACGACCGCATCGGTCTCCTCATCGGTCTGGTCATAAGCCCTCTTGGGAGGAACCAACGGTACTCTTGGGAGGGGCAACCACTGTCGCTTTAGGCGTCGGTTATCGCTCAACGGAGCGGTGATATTCTTCCGCTTTTGGCCCTTAGTGGGTGGAGGCGGCTGCGTAGATTGAGATGGACTCGTGTTGGGGTCATGGATTGGACTTGGAGGTGGTGGACTTTTAGTGGGAGGAGACGGTGCACTTGGAGGTGGACTTTTACTGGGAGGAGACGGTTGCCTTGGAGGTGATGGATTGTTTCTCGATGGAGAAGGTTGCTAGGAATATGCCCTAGAGGCAATCATGTATGATGATATTCCTATGTATTCATAAGGTTATAGTCCATGTATGAACTACTGATATGTATCATCGAATATGTGATTTGATTGTGGAACTACATATTCATGTTGTTCATACTAATTGTCCTTGGTCATTGAGGTTGTGCCGGACACACAACTTAGACCAATGTGAAAGTCGGCAGATGACTAGGTTCCATTTGTCATGGGCACGAAGATGCTATTCCGACTTACACGGATTCGGCTAAAGAGTTTAGCGAGTCGGACTGGCCCATATTGAGATGCAATGAACAAGTCGTCATTTGCATGTCTCAATCAATGTAATCCTTAGACCTGAGGTTATTGCACAATCCGATTTGAGGATCTCTGACTTAGGTTCTGTCAAACGTTGTGTCGTCATTGGGCAGTTATAAAGGCAGAGTTCGGGTCGACTGAGAATCAAGCTGCGTGATGTGAATAACCAAGACGGGATTTTGCCCCTCCATCCGGAGAGATATTCTCTGGGCCCTCTCGGAAGATATGATTCGGAAAGCATGGCCATGCGCGTCACGGTTAAGTGTTAACCGAGGCAACCGACTAAGAGTTAGTCGGATGAATCACTTATCTCAGATCGAGAAAGAGAGTCGGACTATTTAAGGGATGACGATCATTCGCCTATAGTCCGACAAGGTATATCGTGAGGCAAAAGGGACTCAGACGAAAGTCGCATTGGAAGGCATGTCGTCATGACTTATTGGTACTTGGGAGTTGGCACGTTCTACTAGGAGCCGCTACCAACTGATCGATCACGAGTGAGACTCGGAATCGTGTCCGGGTTACCATGAGCCTGTCGGGTCACACACTTAAGAGCGGGAGCAAGTTTGGGTTAGGCCCAAACAGGAAACCTATTTGGGTTGGACCCAAATAGAGACATGGACTTAGTCAGCAGGTGAGACTTGCAGTGGCTAATATAGGCCTTTTAGTGCATGGGCCACAAGTGATTGGAGCCCACTTTCACTCCCTATATAAGCTGGGGCGCAGGTGCTTAGAGTACAAGGGTTAGGTCACTCCATGTGTTGGAAACCCTAGCCCCAGTCCGTCCTGTCGCCGCCATACCGAACCTAGCAGTCCATCGTCGGCGCTCCTCTTCGTACGTGTGGATATCGGCGGAGGTGTTGTACGTTCAGCACTTCGATGATCGAGAAAGTACGGATCGTGGATCGTGGAGCCGGAACGGATCGCGAGGACTGCACTGCATCAAGCGACGTGCTTCATCAATGCCGCAACTGCGCGTCTAGTGTTAATCCTCGTGGCCTCCTACCTGAGCTGGATCTTGGGATCACCGCGTAGGGAAAAAGTTTCTTTTATCTCTACGTGGCCCAACAGTGGTATCAGAGCCTTAACTTCTGGTTTTAGGCTCGAGATCGCGCATATGTGATATGCGGTTGGCGTTAGATTGGATCTAATTGCAGTTTTGGTGGTCGATCCATGAGATAGATCGGTTTTGTACAAAGTTGATTGAATCAACTGTACTCGGGGAATGGATGATCTGGTTTCCATGATCTAACTGCTAAGGTCGTAGAACGACATACCCCTACTGGTCGGTTTCCGCCATCGGGGTAGGCTGTGACACGTAAACCCGGATGCGGTGATCGAAGATCAAAGGGTTTGATCGAATCGGAGTCCGGATCAGATTTGGGTAAAATTGTTTTATCCGATGACGAAATCCATGTCCGGATGCAGATGAGATCTGCGTTTTCCGGAAAAATCGTCGGGCGCTGCCCCTTCGATCCCCGCCCGCTATCCGGCTAACGGGACCGCCGGCTTTGCCCTGTCGTAGCGCCTTAGATATCGTTGCGAGTTTCACAACGCCGATAGATATCGTATCTATGCATAACTTGTTTTTGCAGGATGATGCAGTGAATGGTATGGCTTATGTGCATGTGATGTGTGTAATCCATACGTGATCTGCGTATCACGGATTTTTGTCAGCCGGTTGGAGCCTAGGTGCTGTCATGTTATTGTATAACGGCCTGCGTGTCGGATTCTCTGTGTAATTTGCATTACTAGCTAGTGTAGCTGTTTGGAGAATCCGGATGGCATGCAAGTCGGTGTTCAAGTCACCTACATGGTGTAAGACGGCACGTGACAAGAGTTGACACGAGTCGGATTACAGGCTTTATGGAGATGGAGATCGCCATACCATTTCACATTATAATTGCTTTATTTTGTGTTATTGTTATGTCTCTGTTTTACCTCTATTAGATAGTTGGTAGAATATAATCCCTCAAAGAAGGTCTAGTCGGTTTCCCCGCCAGTGCTGCACCATCACAAGTCGGACATTTTTGGTAGTGGGCTCATAAAATTGAGGTGCTATCAATTCTTTCCGACTAGGTGGGTTCGAGTCGGACTCTTACAGCGGAAGCACTTGGTAATCTAGATAGGTCTATCACAACGGTTGTGGGACTTGGGGAAAAGTCGGATGGGAGCCGGGGCATGTGATGCCACCCATCCAACAGGAGTCGTATGAGATACGATTGACAAGGAGTTGTCTACCTAGATCACTTGACGGCTAGCGGTGATGCTAAATCTCACTAGTCGACTTGCTTATTTAGGGTCCTGAATCACTAAGTAACCATCGGAGGGATGTTGGTTCTAGTGGGAGCATAAATATTAAAGTGTTTAATATGCTTGCTCTTTTATGGATACATGTCTTAAGTGTTTTGCATATTTTCTGTTGTAGATCAATGGCACCTAGCAGTCTTCCTCAGATTTCCGATTTTGCTTTGAGAACCATCTTAGAGAAAGATAAGCTGAATGGAACTAATTTCACCAACTAATATCGTAATCTGAGAATTGTTCTCAAATAAGAAAAAAGGGATCGTGTCCTAGACAACCCACTTCCAGCTGAGCCGGATGAGAATGCGACTGTCGCAGCCACCAATGCCTACCGTCGGATTTGTGATGAATCCACGGAGATTAGCTGTCTTATGCTTGCTCACATGGAACCGGACTTGCAAACAGCAGTTCGAGAATGTTGAGGCCTACGATATGTTCGAAAGCCTCAAAAGTATGTTCCAGGCTCAGGCAAAGACTAAGAGGTATCAAGTCTCTCAGGCTTTGTTGAGCTGCAAGCTTAAGGATGGCGATCCACTGAGTCCGCATGTGATCAAGATGGTTGGTTACGTGCAGTCTCTGGAAAGGCTTGGCTACCCCATTAGCGAAGAGTTCGCTACGGACATAATTCTGAACTCTCTTCCTAGTGCGTATGGCCAGTTCATATCGAACTACCATATGCATGGTATGGATAAGAAGCTCACTAAATTACATGGGATGCTCAAGCAGGCTGAGGCGGATCTCAAGAAAGGTGCCAGTCAAGTATTGATGGTACAAAATAAGGCTAAGTTCAAGAAGAGTTCTTGGACTAAGAAGAAGAAGGCAAAGTCAGGAGGTAAGGCGGAGGACCCAGTCCAAAGCGCTTCCTCAGGGACTAAGCCATCTCCTACAGCCGGTTCCACTTGCTTCTACTACAAGTCGGATGGCCACTGGAAGAGGAATTGCAGAAAGTATCTGGCTGATAAAGCCAAGAGCGGAGGTGTGACTTCCGGCTCAGGTACGCTTGTTTGCAATGTTATAGACATTTATCTTGCTGATGCACCTGGTAGTTCTTGGGTATATGATACAGGATCAGTCATTCACATCTGCAACTCGTTGCAGGGACTGGTAAGAACTAGGAGCGTTACAAGAGGCGAGGTTGACATTAGAGTCGAAAACAAAGCGAGAGTCGCTGCGTTGGAAGTCGGCACAATGCAACTTCATTTACCTTCTGGATTCATAATGGAGCTAAATAATTGTTATTATGTTCCAGTGCTTAGTCGAAACATCATTTCTGCCTCATGTTTGATGAGACAGAGCTATGCGTCGAATATTAAGAATAATGGTTGTTCTTTATATTTGAATGATATGTTTCATGGATTTGCACCCGTCCGAGACAGGTTATTTATTTTGAGTCTTGATAGTGAATCTGTCTATAACATAAATGTGAAAAGGTTAAAACCAAATGATCTGAATATGACTTACTTTTGGCATTGTCGGCTTGGTCATATAAGTTGGAAACGCATGACGAAGCTCCATGATGATGGACTCCTAACTTCATTCGACTTGGAGTCGTTCGAGACATGCGAATCCTGCCTTCTCGGCAAGATGACAAAAACACCTTTTGCAAAGAGTTGTGAAATGGCATCCGACTTATTGGGACTAGTACATAGTGATGTATGTGGCCCAATGAGCACGACAGCCAGAGGTGGTTATGAGTACTTCATTGCCATCACTGATGATTTGAGTAGGTATGGATATATCTACTTAATGAAACATAAGTCGGAAGCCTTTGAAAAGTTCAAGGAATTCCAGAATGAGGTACAAAATCAACTTGGCAAGAAAATAAAGTTTCTTCGGTCGGACCGAGGAGGCGAGTACATGAGCCATGAGTTTGATGACCATCTAAAGAGTTGTGGAATAGTTCCCCAGCTCACTCCTCCAGGAACGCCGCAGAGAAACGGTGTGTCGGAAAGGAGGAATCGGACCTTGTTGGACATGGTACGATCAATGATGAGTCAGACAAATCTGCCTTTATCATTTTGGGGTGATTGTCTAGAAACTGCAGCGTTCACACTAAACAGAGTACCATCAAAGTCGGTAGAGAAGACACCGCATGAGATGTGGACTGGCAAGAAGCCGAGTTTGTCTTTTCTTAAGATTTTGGGTTGTGAAGCTTTTGTCAAGCGACTTCAGTCAGACAAGCTTACAGCTAAGTCGGATAAGTGTATTTTCATGGGATATCCAAGGGAAACCTTGGGTTACTACTTCTACAACCGAGAAGAGGGAAAAGTGTTTGTCGCTCGAAACGGTGTCTTCCTTGAGAAAGAGTTTCTCAGTCGGGGAGTCAGTGGGAGTACGGTGCATCTCGAAGAAATTCGAGCGATGCCGGCTAGCAGCGAGTCGGCAAATGCCTTAGAGGTTGAGCCGGACGTGGTACCTGAGCCGAAAAATGCACCGACACTGCGAAGATCGGCTAGATTGCGAAGTGTTCGTGATGTGATGCTGTTGGACAGTGATGAGCTGACAACTTATTCGGAAGCGATGGTGGGTTCTGATTCCGAGTCATGGCTTGGAGCCATGAGATCCGAGTTAAAGTCCATGGATGAAAATCAAGTTTGGAACTTGGTTAATTTGCCAGACGGTGCAAGACCCGTCGAGTGCAAATGGGTCTTTAAGAAGAAAACTGATATGGATGGAAATTTTTCTATCTATAAAGCACGGCTTGTCGCGAAGGGGTTCCGACAAGTTCAAGGAGTTGACTACGATGAGACTTTCTCTCCTGTAGCGATGCTTAAATCATTTCGGATCATGTTAGCTATAGCAGCCTATTTCGACTATGAGATATGGCAGATGGATGTCAAGACGGCTTTCCTTAATGGAAATTTAACCGAGGACGTGTATATGATACAACCCGAGGGTTTTGTCGATCCGGCTAATGCTGACAAAGTATGCAAGCTTCAGAAATCCATTTATGGGTTGAAGCAAGCATCTCGCAGTTGGAACATTCGCTTTGATGAGGTAGTCAAATCGTTTGGCTTCATCAAGAGTGATCATGATTCTTGTTTATACAAGAAGTTTAGTGGGAGCAAAGTAAACTTTCTGATCTTATATGTGGATGACATATTACTGATTGGAAATGATGTCAAGATGTTGCAAGAGACCAAGGAATCATTGGAAAGGAGTTTTTCGATGAAAGACTTGGGTGAGGCGACTTACATACTAGGAATCCGGATCTATAGAGATAGATCAAGGCGGCTCATTGGATTGAGTCAGAGTACATATTTGGACAAAGTGTTGAAGAAGTTCAACATGGAATCATCTAAGAAGGGGTTCTTACCGATGTCCCATGGCGTAAAACTTAGCAAGACTCAGTGTCCTTTGACAATTGATGAGCGAAGTCAGATGAGTGCGATTCCGTATGCTTCTGCAATCGGATCCATCATGTACGCTATGATTTGTACTAGGCCGGATGTTTCCTATGCTCTAAGTGTTGTGAGCAGATACTAGGCTGACCCCGGAGAGATCCACTAGGCAGCGGCTAAAAATATCCTAAAGTACTTGAGAAGGACTAAGGATATGTTCCTAGTTTATGGAGGTGAGGATGAACTCAGTGTAAGGGGTTACACGGATGCGAGTTATCTCACTGACTCGGATGATTCTCGTTCGCAATCCGGATATGTGTTTGTAATAAACGGAGGCTGTGAGCTGGAAGAGTTCTAAGCAAGAGACGGTGTCTGCGTCTACGACAGAGGCTGAGTACATTGCTACCTCGGAGGCGGCAAAAGAAGCCGTTTGGATGAGGAATTTCCTCATGGATCTTGGTGTGGTTCAGGGCTCGTCCAATCCGTTAGACGTTTATTGTGACAACAATGGTGCTATTGCACAAGCCAAGGAACCTAGACAACACCAGAAGAACAAACATATACTCATGCGATACCACCTTATTCGCCAGTTCGTGGATCAAGGTGATATCAAGTTATGCAAGGTACACACGGATGCAAACATTGCGGATCCGTTGACAAAGCTACTTCCACAGCCGAAGCATGAGGCGCACCTGAGAGCAATGGGCATTAGATGCCTAGACATGTGATGTCGGAAGATTGACTCTAGTGCAAGTGGGAGACTGTTGGGAATATGCCCTAGAGGCAATCATGTATGATGATATTCCTGTGTATTCATAAGGTTATAGTCCATGTATGAACTACTGATATGTATCATCGAATATGTGATTTGATTGTGGAACTACATATTCATGTTGTTCATACTAATTGTCCTTGGTCATTGAGGTTGTGCCGGACACACAACTTAGACCAATGTGAAAGTCGGCAGATGACTAGGTTCCACTTGTCATGGGCATGGAGATGCTATTCCGACTTACACGGATTCGGCTAAAGAGTTTAGCGAGTCGGACTGACCCATATTGAGATGCAACGAACAAGTCGACATTTGCATGTCTCAATCAATGTAATCCTTAGACCTGAGGTTATTGCACAATCCGAGTTGAGGATCTCTGACTTAGGTTCTGTCAAATGTTGTTCCGTCATTGGGCAGTTATAAAGGCAGAGTTCGGGTCGACTGAGAATCAAGCTGCATGATGTGAATAACCAAGACGGGATTTTGCCCCTCCATCCGGAGAGATATTCTCTAGGCCCTCTCGGAAGATATGATTCGGAAAGCATGGCCATGCGCGTCACCGTTAAGTGTTAACCGAGGCAGCTGACTAAGAGTTAGTCGGATGAATCACTTATCTCAGATCGAGAAAGAGAGTCGGACTATTTAAGGGATAACGATCATTCGCCTATAGTCCGACAAGGTATATCGTGAGGCAAAAGGGACTCAGACGAAAGTCGCATTGGAAGGCATGTCGTCATGACTTATTGGTACTTGGGAGTTGGCACGTTCTGCTAGGAGCCGCTACCAACTGATCGATCACGAGTGAGACTCGGAATCGTGTCCGGGTTACCATGAGCCTGTCGGGTCACACACTTAAGAGCGGGAGCAAGTTTGGGTTAGACCCAAACAGGAAACCTATTTGGGTTGGACCCAAATAAAGACATGGACTTAGTCAGCAGGTGAGACTTGCAGTGGCTAATATAGGCCTTTTAGTGAATGGGCCACAAGTGAGTGGAGCCCACTTTTACTCCCTATATAAGCTGGGGCGCAGGTGCTTAGAGTATAAGGGTTAGGTCACTCCATGTGTTGGAAACCCTAGCCCCAGTCCATCCCGTCGCCGCCGTACCGGACCTAGCAGTCCATCGCCGGCGCTCCTCTTCGTACGTGTGGATACCGGCGGAGGTGCTGTACGTTCAGCACTTCGACGATCGAGAAAGTACGGATCGTGGATCGTGGAACCGGAACGGATCACGAGGACTGCACTGCATCAAGCGACGTGCTTCATCAATTCCGCAACTGCGCGTCTAGTGGTAATCCTCGTGGCCTCCTACCTGAGCTGGATCTTGGGATCACCGCGTAGGCAAAAAGTTTCGTTTATCTCTACGTGGCCCAACAAAGCTGGCCTTGGTGTCGAGCCTGGAAACTTGATGTATTATTTTTTCTAAAGAATGAAGCCACTCGTGACTTCTCCCAGTGTCGTCTCCCCTTCACCTCCAGGGATGTCAAGCTGTAGTGACTGATACCTAGGTTGAATTTCATCCACACCGACACGAGCATAGCCAGCTGGAATCGGATTGCAATGGTAGGTCGCTCCCGGTGCAGAAGGTAAAGCAAAGCCGACCGCCACCTTCATGGATATATTCTTCAGTTCAACATGCAGCTCACAACTAGTATTCTCCTTAATTGCATCCACGGGGTACACATCCATCGTTGCATCATTACCGTGGCTCTCCATGGAAGCCACGCTGCTTTTCCGTTATGATGGGCCGACCATACTGTCCGGTGCAGGATCTTGCTATCGGAGTCCTTTAAGTTAATTAAGCTCCCCGCGATGGTCCTGCAACATGGCTTCAAACCTCGCGAACCGCTCCGTATCCTCCTCTTTTTGCCGCTTTGTTTTCTCGATCGGCTTCTGTACGTGTCAAGGTGCTCGGGAAACCCGATAACCCATAGATAAGAAGGTCTGAACCATCTTGTTCGTCCAGCCTTTTCAGGATTCCCGAGAGCCTTTGTCAGCTCATCATTCTCTCTGTCGGGAACAAACGTTCCCTCTTCAACCTCTTTTATCACTTTAATAAGTTCTTTCTTGGGTGAAGAAATTTCTTCGGCTGCAACAATCTCGCCTGTTTCTAGGTCTAATGATGCCCCATGCCCGAGTACCCAATTTCTTGACCTCTTGGGCCAACAAGACGTAGCTAGAGTGACCCCTTTAGCCTCCAGGTCAGCCTCAGCTTTATCCCACTTAGGCATGGCACTCCTGTAGACACCTGTGCCCATATGATGGTGATATTTATTTTTGGCTGCATTTAACTTATTGTTTGCTGACATTGCCTTAGCTGGTTCCGAGTTCTTGTATTCCACAAATGCGGCCAGTTATCCTGCTGCAACTCTAGTGGGCCAGTGAATGGAGGAGTTTTTTTCTTCAAGACATATTTTTGGTACAATCTTTTTTTCCATTCCTTGAATAGTTCGGCCATCTTCTTAAGAGCAAAGTGCTTGACTTTCCTCGTCATTTGCTGTGTGAGCTCATCAGTCTCCAAGACTGGTAGGGTGAAATGTGTCATGAGAGAATTCCACAACATATTTCTCGCTCTGTCATCTATAAAACTAGCCCCAGTTGGATCCTGTTTCTTTCCTGGCTTGTTCCAATTTCGCGTGGTGATCGGGACAGTGTCTCTGACAATCACTCCGCATTGACTTGTAAATGCATTTGCAGATTCTTTGGGCTCCAGCGGTTGACCCTGCGGAGAGACTAAGTCAATGCTAAAACGGACATCAGCGGGCAACTTGTGTGTCGGGCCTCTTGTCCTTGTAGAAGATTGGCTGGAAGCGGAGGTCTAAGAGAAGAAACATTTGTCAGTACATATATACGAATCAATTAGTGCATCTATACTAGTGAACGATCGATAGAGGCTTTATATACCTTGACGGAGTTTGTCATTATTATGGTGTCTTCACCATGGTCTCCACCATGGTCAGCACCATCTTCTCCACCGTCTCCTCCAGACAAATTAAGATATTCGGAGCCATCGTAATAATTCCCCCCAGTACCCTCATCTATCATGTTGAGAAGCTCCTCTTTATTTTGTCTACCGTCCATAGCTTAACTAATAAAGAAAAAGAATATTGCATTAAGTAAAAGAATATTACAATTGCGACAACTCGGATACAGTACTTAGTGATTAAGATAAAGTATATTATTAATACATCTCGCTTATATCTCGCTCATAATATAAAGTACATTATTAGTACATCTCGCTCATATATCAAACTAGCAAACGCGCTGAGATCCGAGGAACCATCACCGGAGAATAGCTCGGGTGAGATCCGAGGCCGGATGATCCATCCGCGTGCTACGAGGAAGGGCTGAGGATCCATCCGCGTGCTACGAGCGACGACGATGACGATGACGATTCCGAAGACGACCCAGAAGCTGTGTACTACAGGGCTAGATATGATTATGACTAATTTTTACGTTTTAATATTAATAAATGTCTGTCCACAACAAGTTGCAATACTACCTATTGAGACCGAGATAGTTCATATCCATATACATATAAGAAGATCATTAAAAATAAAGGTTTAATAATATTGTACATCACCATCATCCACACATGTTAGGGTTTTCTTCTAATCTGTAACCATGGAGCATCTTCCTTACTTAACGGGATGCTTGGGTCATCCTTCACAGCGAAGGGAGAATTTCATGAAACTTATCATAATCTTCTGACATGTCTGTCTTATCCTCCACCCCCCACGATGTTTCTTTTTCCTGAAAGAACTATGTGGCGCTTTGGCTCATCGGATGCTGTACTCTTTTGCTTATCTTTCCTTTTTCTTGGTTTGGTAGACATGTCCTTCACATAAAAAACCTGAGCCACATCATTGGCTAGGACAAATGGTTCATTTCTATACGCAGGGTTGTTGGGATCCACTGTTGTCATTCCGTATTTCTTGTCTACCTCAACCCCGCCTCCTGTCAGCTTGACCCATTTGCACCAAAACAAAGGAACCTTAAAAAAGGTCCATAGTCAAGTTCCCATATCTCCTCTATGTAACCATAATATGTATCCTTTTGCCCATTCTCGTCTGTTGCATCAAATCGGACACCACTGTTTTGATTGGTGCTCTTTTTATCTTGGGCGATCGTGTAAAATGTATTCCCATTTATCTCGTACCCTTGGAAAGTCAATATAATCGAAGATGGTGACCTGGCCAACAAGTACAACTGCTCTCCAAAATTTATATCATTCATGAGATGTGTCTGCAACCAACCGCTGAAAGTCCTCATATGTTCATCTCTAATCCAGGCGCCAGGCTTCCCCGGGTTGTTAGACTGTACAATATTCTTGTGTTCCTCGATATATGGAGCCACCAAGGTGGAACTTTGCAGAACTGTGTAGTGTGCTTTAGTGAGAGAATGTCCGTCCATACATATCCTTTCTTTCCTAGCGTGCCTTTTCCACTAATTCTATCCTCATGCCATGATTCAGGAACACCGATGGGCTTAAGGTCAAGAATAAAGTCAACACAAAACTCAGTGACCTCCTCTGTTCCATATCCCTTTGAGATGCTTCCTTCTGGCCTAGCACGGTTATGAACATATTTCTTTAACACTCCCATGAACCTCTCAAAGGGGAACATATTGTGTAGAAATACAGGACCAAGAATGTTAATCTTGTCGACTAGGTGAACTAGGAGGTGAGTCATAATATTGAAGAAGGATGGTGGGAACACCAACTCGAAGCTGATAAGACATAGGACCACATCTTTCTGTAACTTAGTAGACTATCTAGACTTATTACCTTTTGAGAAATTGCATTGAGAAACGCACATAGCTTCACAATGGGTACTTGAACATCTTCCGGCAGGAGTCCCCTCAATGCAATCGGAAGCAGCTGTGTCATAAGCACGTGGCAGTCATGAGACTTTAGGTTTTGAAAATTTTTCTCTGCCATATTTATTATTCCCTTTATGTTCGACGAGAAACCAGACGGGACCTTGATACTGTAAAGGACTTCAAAAAAGATTTACTTCTCTTCTTTGATAAGAGCGTAGCTAGCAGTACCTTCAAACAGCTTTGGATGCATGCCGTCTCAGTCTTTTATACGTTGTTGGTCCTGCCGTGCTTCAGGTGTATCTTTGCTCTTCCCATACACGCCCAAGAAGCCTAGCAGCGTCACGCAAAGATTCTTCGTCAGGTGCATCACGTCAATTGCAGAGCGGACCTCTAGGACTTTCCAATAGGGTAGCTCCCAAAATATAGATTTCTTTTTCCACATGGGTGCATATTCGACATCGTCCTTCGGAACAGATTGTCTACCAGGACCCATTCCAAAGATTACTTTTAAATCCTTCACCATATCAAATACATCATCACCAGTACGGCGGATAGGCTTACACCGGCTGTCTGCCTCACCATTGAAATGCTTACCTTTCTTTCTTAGGATGTGCGTGGGCGGAAGAAAACGACGATTCCCCGGGTACACATTCTTCTTACATTTATCCAAATATATACTTTCGGTCTCGTTTAAACAGTGTGTGCATGCATTGTATCCCTTGTCTGTCTGTCCTAAAATGTTACTAAGAGCAGGCCAATCATTGATTGTTATGAACGACAACGCTCGTAGGTCAAGTTCCTCATGCTTGTTCTCATCCCACACACGTACACCTTGTCCGTTCCACAACTATAAGAGTTCTTCAACTAATGGCCTTAGGTACATATCAATGTCGTTGCCGGGTTGCTTCGGGCCTTGGATGAGCACTGGCATCATAATGAACTTCCGTTTCATGCACAACCAAGGAGGAAGGTTATAGATACACAGAGTCACATGCCAGGTGCTATGACTGCAGCTCTACTCCCTAAAAGGATTCACGCCATATGTACTTAGACCAAACCATAAGTTCCTCGCATCACCTGCAAAGTCCAGAAACTCTCTCTCAATTTTTCTCCACTGCGACCCATCAGCGGGGTGTCTCAACATCTCGTCTTTCTTACGGTCTTCCATGTGCCATCGCAACAACTTGGCATGCTCTTTGTTCCTGAATAAACGCTTCAACCGTGGTATTATAGGAGCATACCACATCACCCTGGCAGGAACCCTCTTCATGCGGCGCTCTCCCTCAACATCACTAGGGTCATCTCGTCTTATCTTATACCACAATGCAGTGCATACTGGGCATGCATCCAACTTCTCGTACTCCTCGCCACGGTAGAGGATGCAGTCATTAATGCGTGCATGTATCTTCTGCACCTCTAATCCTAGAGGGTAGACAACCTTCTTTGCTTCGTAGGTACTGGCGGGCAGTTCGTTATCCTTTGGAAGCAACTTCTTCATTATTTTCAGCAACTTTTCAAATCCTTTGTCAGTCACACCGTTCTCTGCCTTCCATTGCAGCAATTCCAGTGTGCTGCCCAGTTTTTTGTGCTCATCTTCACAATTTGGGTACAACAATTTGTTGTGAACCTCTAACATCTTCTTGAACTTCAACGTCTCCCTTTCAGTTACGCATTCTTCATGGGCATCAGCAATGGCCCGACTAAGATCATCATCGGGCAGATCTGATGCCCGTTCTTCATCTTTTTCTTCATCAATGTCTTCCATTGTAGTACCATCGTATTCAGGATAGTCGTTGTCATTCTCTTCTTTCTTCGTTGTCTTTCATCATAACCCCTCTTTCTCCGTGCTTGGTCCAACAATTATAGCCAGTCATGAAACCGGACGGAAACAGGTGGTTGTGAAGGACTCTTGAGGAAGAGTATTCCTTATGATTCTGACAGACACCACATGGACAAGACATAAAACCATTCCTCTTGTTTGTGTCGGCCACAAGAAGAAAAGAATGCACGCCTTTAATGACCTCGTTAGAGAGTCGGTCAGCATACATCCATTGCCGGCTCATCTGCATTATATAATTAATTAAGTACATCAAACATAATCATAATTAATTAGTACTAATGTAAAAAACAAAATTAAAGACAGCAGCCGGGACTAAAGATATGATGAACCTTTAGTCCCGGTTGGAGGCACCAACCGAGACTAAATATGGATGTGGAGACAACATGTCGACACTATGTCCTCAGTGGGCAACACTAAGCCAGTAAATTAAATGACGACACTATTTTGGGTGGGTGGCAGCATAATCATAATTAATTAGTACTAATCTAAAAAAAATTTAAAACCAGCAATCGGGACTAAAGATATGATAAACCTTTAGTCCCGGTTGGAGGCACCAACCGGGACTAAATGTGGATGTGGAGACAACATGTCGACACTATGTCCTCAGTGGGCAGCACAAAGCCAGTAAATTAAATGACGACACTATTTTGGGTGGGTGGCAGCACTATGCCAGGGTAAGTGTGTCGACATTATGTCATTAGTGCCCGATACTATGTTGTGCTGCTTAATCTATAAATAGGTATGCATTCTTGTGAAGAACTGCAAGATGGTGTGCGAGAACAGGGACACCACTACGGCGGAGCTTCTCGAAGATGTCTTCGGACCTCGTCCTCAGACATCTTCAAGGAGCTCGCTGTAGAGGCACTCTCTAATATGTGAAATTAGTTAGCTCCACCAGCATACTGATTTAGCTAGAGAAGATATAAACTGAAAAATGGTGTGCGAGAGCAGGGACACCACTATCCTCAGACATCTTCGAGGAGCTCGCCATAGAGGCACTCCCTAATATGTGAATTGTTTTAGTTACCGACGTATTAATCTATAGCTAGAGAAGTTATTAACTCCAAAATGGTGCGAGAGGGACACCACTACGGCGGAGCTTCTCTCGAAGATGTCTTAGGATCCTATCCTCAGACATCTTCGAGGAGCTCACCATAGAGGAGCTTCTCGAAGATGTACTGTGATGTCTTCTTATCAAGCTTTTATTAATTAACCTTATCTTTGTTACAATTTTTTCAGTTTGTTAAACGTAGGAAGATGAAGAAGGATATTTTGCCCAACTAGCTAGTTAGAATGATGAACTCACGCATGTGTGTGCTTCTAAAATCAAATTTCGAGACTATGTACCAAAACAAGATATATATAGATAGAACCACATATTGTGATATTTACCTTAGAGTTCCTTATATTAATACAAGATAGATAGAATCTAAACATCGATCTCATGCTATCATTGCAAAAATTACTACCAAACTAAATTCACAAATCCATCTATAAGATAAAGCATGAAATGAGCTAATATAGCAATGAGAGTTCAAAGGATAAAGTTGCTCACCTTTTAGAACCTTTGGATAGACGGGGCACCACAAAATATAGACAAATATTGAGGAAAAAAGGGCATGAACTCGAGCTTGAAGCAAGAAAGAGAGAGAGAGGAGATCCACCAGCTTGAATGGTGGCTCGGGCAGGCGAAGAAGATATAGCCAGACCTTTAGCCCCGGTTCGTGTCTAGAACCAAGGCTAAAGGTCCATCTTTAGCCCCGGGTTGTATAACAAACCGGGGCTAAAGGGTTTAGCGCTCGACCCGGCTGCCTGAAACCCTTTAGTCCTGGTTTGTTACACGATCCGGTGCTAAAGGTCACGTTCGAATCGGAGCTAGTGACTGCCACCCACTTGGAGCCAGTTCTAGCCGTTGGACCGAAGCATTAGTCCCTTTTTTAGCAAAACCGGGGCTAATACTCCTAAACCAAAGGTTTGTTTTCTACTAGTGTCTGGTCTAGAACTGGCCTGTTTATGAGCGCGAAGAAAGAAGCGTGATGCGATGTGGACCGCGGAGTGGAAAAATCATCATTGCACAAGGTTTCGTACTTCTTTCTTCTTTGGACGCGATTGCGACTGCTCTATATTTCTCTCTCTTTTTCCACATGGTCTGGTCAAAACACAGTGCACGGATTGTGCTACCGTACGTAGCCGCGATTGCTGAATGCAATGCAAAACATGTCTTCGGAGCTTCTGGTTCAGGAAGATGCCACGTCAACCCACAAAACCGACCGGCAGCCGTCTTATTGTATGATTTGGAAGTACAGATAGCAATCCCTTAATGTTTTCTACTTTGTTGATAGAATCAGAACTTGGACGACCTGGACACTGTTTGAAGCACACGGTTCCTCCATGATTCTTTTGGTAAAAGGGTTACCCCGATTATCGTTGGAAAAATATCTTATACGACCCAGCTCATACGGGAAAGTCGGTGAACCAACTTTCTCAAGCCACACCTGATCAAACCGGATCAGAAAGCAGCTAGGCCGAGACCACCCCTAAGGGCGCATTTGGTAGCCTTTATGGGGTTTTCATCTCCGTGGAGGAGTGTTTAAGTAGGGAGGACCACACGAAAACGTGATAAAAAAAACCACGTTGTGTATTTTGTTTGGTTGTCTGCATTTAACTATTTATATGGAAGCCAACTCTTTGGTTGTCTGCACTTGAGTTCAGAGGGGATTCACCGCAAGTAGGTTGGTTCCCGGCATCCTACGTGTCCCGTGATTGTTGGAGATTCGTGCAACGTTCACGAAGTCAACGACTGCCACACATTTACACTTAAGCCCTCTCAGAAAGTTGGAAACAATCTGAGCTCCACCGACAGTGAAACTTGTATGTTTCTTGACTGGACCTGCTGAAATTTGTATGTATCTTCAATTTTTTGTTATTTTTTCTGACTTTCTACCATTAATCTGGTTGTTTTTTCTATTTATTCTACGGTTGCTATTGAATCATGTATGAATCGTGTGTGTGTCTGCAAGATTTAAAACAGTTTCAGATCTCTAATAAATATAGTATAAATCTAGATTGAGATAAAAGTGTCTTCCTGTAAAATAGTTTGCATGAATCTCCAATAAATCAATGGTAATGTTGGTGCCGGGAGACCAACGTACCTGCGGTATTGCATTTCCGCACTTGAGTTGGCTACCATAGGAACAACCATTAACATGCGTATCGAAACAGTCATTAGCTGCAACATGGACTACCATTCACGAGCCACAATGTCGGCTCCTCGTTGCCACGGGACGCGGCTAGGAGGGCGTAGAGCTTGCGCACGATCTTACGCTCCGCGACGGGGCGGGTGGGGACCAGCCAGCAGAACCAGGAGAGTGCCAGAAATGGCATGGCCGGCGAGGATGAAATTGAGCGCGACGTGCTGCAGAGAGTCGTCAGAGTAGGTCCCCTTGCACATGAATCGCGACAGGAGGTCGTCGCGCGGCGTGCTAACGTCTTCACATTGAGTCTTGTCAACAAGCTTGAGCTTGCGTGCTTTGATGATGTCGGCAAGATACTGGTCGATGTGTGCCATGCTGCATGCACGTGGGCGTGGTCCCCATGCCTAGCCCGAGCCACTTCTTTGAGCGCATGTGCACTCTAGTAAGATCAAGCAGTTGAGTGTGGCCTCGGTGGCTCGATAGAAGGAGGTGAAGGCATGGGTTCCTCTACCGCCACCAAATTGGCTTCATCTTCAACCTTTAGAAGATATAGATGGATTCATCTACCTTTATGAGAATGAAAAGCTTACAACCCGAGAGTCGTGCGAAACAACGAGGTCAATCTACTCTCGAAAGAATATTTCGATTGTTGCAATGAATCTAATGAAGTTCGTAAAAAAAACTCTTAATTATGGTGGTTTGGATGCGTGAGCTGGTGAACTTTGTCCATGTGATTTCTATTAATGAGGAATCGTGTGCTTCAAACACTGAACATGTCCAAGTCATGATGCTATCAAGAGGCATTGCATTATTCTATAGGTTAAGTTTGGTAACATGCAATGATTCTGAGAGCATTTGTCACGCGTGCATCCGCTGCTTGTGGGCCTAGGTCTTGTGCTGGCTAGTGGCGTGTGGTGGTGTGACACCCCGGGAACAGGGTTAAACAAATCCAGACTCTAGCATGACATAAGCTTAACCTAGAGCTCGAGGATATCCAGTGAGAAATTGGTAACACAATAGTGACCCTGCGACACAAAAATTATACAGCAAGCTCATAACTGACTAAAGAACCAAAATATTATAAGCAAAGGTCACTAACCACATCAAACAACGGAAGGCAAATTATGCTATTAAGTATAGCAAACTTAACAAATGGCCTAAGAGGCCTGAAGCATAATGATGACGTCCCATTCTATAGATTCCAGGCTGCCAACCAGAAAACCCAAGCTACTCGTCGGTGTCGATGTCGTACCAAACTTGTCTCTAAGGGAACACTTATTCTGCTACAAAAGTATCAACAAAGCAAGGGTGAGTATAGGGTGTACTCCGCAAGATTTATGGCTGGTGAGGTTATTTTGTATAAAGCCATCTTTGTTTTTAAAACAAGAGGGGGAAGAAGCTCGTCTAATCAGAATATTTTAAAAGGGGATAAGAGAGCGACTTCTTCGAAGAATTGATCATCATCTTTTGATATCCACTAAAGTAATCCTCATCTCACAACTAGGATCGCCCCTTCTTACCCAAGAGGAAGCATCCTTAAGCACACGTTGAACTGCCAAGTTTTACGATTAGGTTAATTGTTAGAGTATTAGGTATATACGGTTGTTATGGTAGTTTAGATAGAGTTAGGACCTGTTTACGTACAATCCTAACTTAACTCGTATTCCAAGATAATCCTCTATACGCCTATATATACTCGCCCACGAGGCTCAATAATATATCCATCATATTTCGCCAAACTCATAATCTTTCATGGTATCAGCCTAATCGGTCCAAACCCTAGCCGCACGCTTCCGCCGCGCCGCCCCCGGGGGATCGATCTCCATGATCTCCGCCAGGGGCAACAAAGACATTGAAAACTACCGCAGCATTATCGATGCGCTCCAGAGGTAATTTCAATCATTATCGCACTATATCGGTTTCTTTCGTTCATTTTCTGGGATATCAAGTAGTTATTAACTCATACATTAATTTTCTTTATCGGGTAGGGTTTGGACACAGTTTAAGAACCATGTCCGCGGTCAATGGCGTGAGGAGCTATTTTTTAAATCACTCTCGGTAAGTAGTACGAGCTAAGTCCACGCATCTATTTAATTTTAGTTTATATGCATTTATCATGCTAGAATTATTATTTTATTGAATCCTATTCTTGTAAAGTGCGCGAGGCAGTCACAGGGGACTAATCTATGTGGATTCTACGTGTGCGAGTTCATTCGCATCAGTATTGAGAAGCCCTCAGAAAATGTTCAAGTAAGTAAACAATATATTCACCCTTTATTTTTATTACAAAAAGTTGTGTTGAGTCTAATTCATACGATCTCCTTTTTATATAGTTGGACGTGATGCCGGACAAGCTCCTACCAGAGGACCGCCTAATAGCAATCCAAGAGGAATTTGCTGGATTTTTTGTCGACGAGGTCATAGACCCACGTGGAGAATACTCTATACGTAGACCCTAAAGCATCCATGTAATGATCTCGATGTAATCAAATAGACGTGCTCTGGACCCGGTTGGGACTCCATGTATGCTAGTAAGAGAAATTATATTATATATTGCATCAATGTGTACAAGTACTGTGTAGTAGCGTTTTGTATGTATACGAAAACTTGTTTTTAATGAAAACACAGCATGAAAAATAATTGAACACAAAACACAAAATAAAAATAAAAACCCTAAAACTCCATCCCCTGCCGCGGCAGCCAAATGGCCCAAAATGCTGCCGCGGCAGGGAACCTTTAGTCCCGGTTCGTAACACGGTTCGGGACTAAATATCCTGCCGCCCAGCGCGCCTCGCAGGGCCACGTGGTTGGACCTCTAGCCCCGGTTCATAACAGAACCGGGGCTAAAGCTTGGACCTTTAGTCCCGCTTTGACAGTCCCGGTTCGTAATCCAGGACTAAAGTCCCTTACGTACCGGAGCTAATTGACTGGTTTCTACTAGTGAGAGAAGGCTCAAAAATGAGGAGGGCCTTTTGCCTGCTAGCTCTCGCCGGCGCCGGGCTGCTCGTGGTGGCCGGCGGGTAGCAGGCCAGCGTGCTGTCAATCATCACGCGGGAGACGTTCGATTCCATGTTGACCGGCCTCCGCCAGGCCGGCTGCGACGACAGCCATGAACTCACGTCTAGCGTGGGATAGGAGTAGGCTGTAGAATATTTTTTTTAATACTGCATGAGCAGAGTCTTGAACTCGAGACCTCTTTGCCCTGATACCATAAAGGATTTATGCACTAGCCAATTATTCCAAAAGACCGATCCGATAGAAAGGGGCTAGGCAGTGTATTTGTATTAACAATGTTAGAGTGAGTATACATGTATAGGTTAGAGATAGACTAGGACTATACATCGTGTACTCCAAGCCTCGACCTACCCCGTGTAACTCTATATAAACCCCCACAAGGGTCAAATCAATACAACACAATATTTCAGGGATTAATATTTTTTATATGGTATCAGAGCGGTTAGCATCACGACACCGATTCTAGGTTTCTCTCCACTTCTGCAAAGCGCGCCGCCCCTGGGAGATCATCTCCTCGGGAGCGTGGCACCCGGTCTTGATCAAAGATCGGATCGGTTCTTTAAATTAGATTAGATCCAAATTTTCAAGATTTCTAATTCTATAGGTTAGATCCTATTAGACAAAAAAATCCCTATATCTCCACTACCCTTGAATCCCGGCGAAAATCAGATGCAACATGCGCAGCTGCTCCGGACGACCAGATCCAAGCACTCTACATCGATTCAATCTGGTGGACACTACACCGGCATCACCAGATCTGCACTGCATCGACACGGCTACACCGACACTAAGATCTACGCTGCATCAAGCCGGACTACATCGACCCGAACATCTGCGTCAAGTTGTACGACTACACCAAGATCTTCGTCATGAGTTCTACATCGTCAACAAAAATCATCGCCAAGGTCTACATCACGTGGTCTAAAACCGCCGGCGTCGCCGCAGTCCGGTGCTCTGCTAGGGCGATCTCACAATCGCCTCGCTCGCCTGGTCAAAAACCCGCCGCCGCCGCCGATCCTATGGGATCCGCTGCCGCCGCCATAAAAACCGTGTTGTTGCCGCTTTCTTTGTGCCTCGGCCGCCTCCTCAAAAACCCTACTGATGGGGGAATACCAATAGGGGTATACACATGAAGCGGAGTCGCCCATGGCGGGTCGACTCGCCAAACATATCGACTGGCGACTGGAAGCCCAGGAGCGTAGCAGAAGCCCAGTCGGATTAGGTCAAAGGCTCTTGGATCCTTATCTTGTTCGGAGGCAACTTGTAAACCCGGGGAGGTGCTCCATATATAAACCTCCATAGGGTATCGTAGAGACTTACGTTCCATCATACACCCCATCGAGCGACTCGCCGCCCGGCCGCCGAGCTTGCCACCCTTGTAATTCACTCTCTCATAATCTAGCCTAGCAGGAATAGGTCTTTACCCTCCGGGGGGGGGGCGAACCTGAGTAAACCCTTGTGCACCTGCCCCCCTCTCGCACCGCAGATGGCCGCCAACTCTTCCTCACGAAACTCTCTATCGCCGCCTATGGCGGCGACTGCTGTGGCCATTTCCACGACAGTGACGCCCACCGTGAGACAAACGGTGCTTGGAGGTGATGATCCGGGCGGGATCCCTCATCATCAACAATTCTCAGATTGCATCTGGACAGATGGTCTACTTCAATGAATTCGTCACCAGCCGAAGATTGGAAAAGGAGGATGCGACTGCTGTTGTCATCAGGTTGCGGCCGGCTGTTTGAGGTCGACTCCAATTCCGATCGGCGCATCAAATTAGTCCAGCACCATGTGCCCGTCCAGCTTTGCCCAATGTGATCTTGAAAGAAAACAAAAACAAATACAGACCGAGGCTACTCGTGTTTGCACGGGAGTTGAGGAAGACTCACGATCTGCAAGTCGCCTCACGTCCGCCAATATAAAACTCTCAGGTGCTATTTTTCTAGACTGTTACGCCTCCTAATTCTACAGCATGTATTTTTTCTTAGGCTCTTGCACTACTCTATGCATGTAGATTTGTCTATGACGATTACTGTAGACGACCCAATTATGTTGAATCAAAGAAGCAAAAGGAGCGACTAGCAAGCAATCGCATACATGGGATCAGTACAAAAGGAACTTTTCTCCCTCCAAGTTTATTATGATATTATTTTCAATCCAATCTAATACTAATTGACTTTTCTTTGAGACTTGATGCCAGATCACGTCCGATCAAGGACTCTCGTGAAAAAAAGGGGCACATAGCCATGCGTCCATGCACACGCATCAGATTAGTATAGAAACTCTCTCTACTCCGATTATTATATTGTATCCGATATGCTAATCGCTTGTGTCCGTAAGTACAAAGAAACAGTTGTGATGTGCAGTCTGAGCAAAGCCAGACGTGCAATCGGTCAACTCGTCGTTCTGCTCACAGCCGCGTCGACCCGAAGTCCGATTAATTCCCTGCGTCAATGTGTTCGCCGAATTCCTTCCACCATGAACTCGTCGTCGACGGCTAGCCACGTCGGCGATTCGCCCTCCTTATATTCGCCGCACTCGGGGACTCCCTGCCGCGTCGACTCTATCCGCATTTGACAGCTAAGTTTTTTTATACCCGTACATGCTATAAGTCTAGAACATATTCATCTTTTCGTTCAATCTTCAAAACCATACTTGGGATCGGTATCAGTTTTGTCTGCTGTTTATTCGCGTCCGTCGAAGTAGTGAGGCTGGGTACCAAAAGGCCGACCTTGTCTCCGAGTTCAACAGTCTGGCATCGCGTCCCTGTTACCCGGCAAGCGTTTGATGCCGGAGGTCTGCCTACTCATGAAAAGACACGCATAAACCTTTCATACTGCTAACTGATCTATTTAACAACATGCATTTTATTTCAACATCCGTGAGTCGCACTATTACAAATATTCAATATATTTCATAAATACACCTTACTGCAGTTGTACCTTTTTCTCCTTCTCAGCAAACAGTCTGGTGTCTTTCTCACCACTCGCCACGCTCGGGGACTTGGCGCGCTCCCGACAGCGCCAGTCGTCGGTCGCCCGTCCTCGCCACTCGCCGCCCTCGGGGACTCGGCGCGCTACAGACAACGCCACTCGCCGGTCGCCCGACCTCGCCACTCGGCGCGCTCGGTGACTCGGCGCGCTACAGACAGTGCCGCTCGCCGGTCGCCCGACCTCGCCACTCGCCGCGCTCGGGGACTCGGCGCGCTGCAGACAGCGCTGCTCGCCGGTCGCCCGACCTTGCCACTCGCCGCGCTCGGGGACTCGGCGCGCTACAGACAACGCCACTCGTCGGTCGCCCGACCTCGCCACTCGCCGCGCTCGAGGACTCGGCACGCTACAGACAGCGCCACTCGCCTGTCACCCGACCTCGCCACTCGCCGCGCTCGGGGACTCGGCGCGCTACAGACAGCGCCACTCGCCGGTCGCCTGACCTCGCCACTCGCCGCGCTCGAGGACTCGGCGTGCTATAGACAGCGCCACTCGCTGGTCGCCCGACCTCGCCACTCGCCGCGCTCGGGGACTCGGCGCGCTATAGATAGCGCCACTCGCTGGTCGCCCGACCTCGCCACTCGCCGCGCTCGGGGACTCGGCGCGCTACAGACAGCGCCACTCGCCTGTCGCCCGACCTCGCCACTCGCCATGCTCGGGGACTCGGCACGCTCCACGGTCAGGGACTCGCCACAACTGGCGGCTTCACCGACTTCCTGCTCCTTTCGCCAATTGGCCCTCACCGATCAACTCTCGTCGACTGGCTCTCGCCGATTGGTCCTCACCAACTGGTTCTCGCTGACTAGCCCACTTCGACGGGCTATCGACAACTGGTTATCACCGACTGGCTCACGCCGCTTGCTGGCCGCCTCCCACTTCACGGTTATTTCTTCTGTTCAGGAGCTCGTCGCCGATTCGCCACGATCGATCGCCAAGACTCTTGGCGCCCTGCCTCAAGCCTACATCGAATCCACGACGCGCTCGGGGACTACTGATGGGGGAATACCAATAGGGGTATACCCAGGAAGCGGAGTTGCCCATGGCGGGTCGACTCGCCAAACATATCGACTGGCGACTGGAAGCCCAGGAGCGTAGCAGAAGCCCAGTCGGATTAGGTCAAAGGCTCCCGGATCCTTATCTTGTTCGGAGGCAACTTGTAAACCCGGGGAGGTGCTCCATATATAAACCTCCATAGGGTATCGTAGAGACTTACGTTCCATCATACACCCCCTCGAGCGACTCGCCGCCCGGCCACCGAGCTCGCCACCCTTGTAATTCGCTCTCTCATAATCTAACCTAGCAGGAGTAGGTCTTTACCCTCCGGGGGGCCGAACCTGGGTAAACCCTTGTGCACCTGCCCCCATCTCGCACCGCAGATGGCCGCCAACTCTTCCTCACGAAACTCTCAATCGCCGCCTATGGCGGCGACTGCCGTGGCCATTTCCACGACACCTACAACCAAAAACCCGCCGCCGCCGCAGATATCAGCCGGCGCCGCACAAAAAACCACCGTCGCTGGAAGAAAAACCCGCCACCGCCGCAGATTACTGTCGCCGCCGCACTATGACCAAGAAACCCACCGCCGCAGCAGATTCCTGCCGCCGCCGCACACAACCTAAAGCCCTACGACACAAATCACACGATTTTTTGCGCCTCCGGCACGGCTACAATGACCACGGCTACCTCGCCATCGACATCAAGAACAATGTCTACAACAACTCAAGAACTCCAGTCAACAGCGTCCGTGCCGTCACTTGCGTCTACGCCACTTCCGCTGTGACTGCGGGAGGGAAGAGAGGCACCAGAAGAGGACGCAGTCACCGCCCCTAGGTGCCATCCATGATCATGTCCACGCAGGTGATGATGACAAGGAGGTGAAGACGGCGGAAGCGGGAGACTTCAAATCCAGTCGCAAGCGTCCGCTTCACTCCTGCTCGGACTAAGGGGGATGTTAGAGTACGTATAATAGGTTAGAGATAGACTAGGACTCTACATCTTGTACTCCAAGTCTCCACCGACCCCGTGTAACTCTATATAAACCTCCACAAGGGTCAAATCAATACAACACAATATTCCAGTGATTAATATTTTCTACATTGACCAGACGACGTGGAAAAAAGAGAGAAATATGGAGCAGTCGCAATCGCATCCCAAGAAGAAAGAAGTAGAAGACCTTGTGCAACGGTTTTTCCACACCGCAGTCCACGTCGCATCAGGCTTCTTTCTTCTGCTCGTAACCAAGAACATGGGAGAGGATGTCAGGTGATAGTGAATTCAAGAGGAAACGCGTGACCTGTTGATCACGCGCGATCCATGCGATGTAGGCCGGGTTTTCTCCACCTCGACCTTTTTCTTATTCTCATCCTCGGTCTCCAGGGTTTTAGGTGGTGCACGATCGGTGCCATCAGGGAGGCCCATGACACGAGCACCCTGCGGAAAGCAGGGAGAACGAGCGCCTTTCATGCAAGGTGATTGGTACGGTGCGGGTGAGTTGTTGCGCGAGGGCGCGCCCAGGGCAGCAACCAACGTGGAGGACGCTGAAGACGAACTCATGGCGATGACGACAGCCGAGAAGATCTTGGTGATGTAGATCTTGAGGGCAGCCGCAGCTGTAGCTCGTGGTTGCAGATGCAGCGGTGGCTGTCAGTGCAGCGATGGCGGCAGTTGGTGTTGTAGATCGTGGTGTTGTTATCGTGGATCGTGGGGCGGCGGCGACTGGGATCCAGTGGCAGCGGCCTGTTGTAGTCGTGAGGTGCGGCGGCGGTTGACTCAGCGGCAGCGGCGTGTTGTGGTCGTAGGACGGTGACGGCAGCTGGAGGAACCAGCGGCGACGGCTAGGGTTGTGTCGTGGCAACTATGTCTCGGAAGAGGCCTGCGCTGATACCATGTTTGTGTATGGCGTGAAATGGTATTTGGCCTCGTACCGATTACGTGTTAATATATAGGTTCAGAGGACAAATGTGTACATGGTATTGGGGTGTATTCCTATATACAAAAGACAAGGGTAAACCCTATACATCATCTAACAAGATGCACGGCACGTATTCTTATGGTCCCATATATTTTTACATATTTGTTGATGACTTGTAGTCATGCCAAAATATACGGGTGCACGGGGAGTACTAGTCCCCACTTGGAGAATGCCGCAGTACTCGCTGAGTACCGGACATGAATTATTTGTTGGGCCGTCACGTTACTCACGTAGCCATTGCCACGCAAAGAACAGAGTACAGACGTGGACCCTGGGACGCCTTGATGTTCCCTGTAGGATCAGTTCACAGCTTCAGGGTCGGGGAGGTGTCATGCTAAAGAGAGCAGACCAGA
The DNA here is from genome assembly GCA_910589775.1 of Avena eriantha. Taxonomy (NCBI): domain Eukaryota; kingdom Viridiplantae; phylum Streptophyta; class Magnoliopsida; order Poales; family Poaceae; genus Avena; species Avena eriantha. Next base: position 21,478,918 of record OU342742.1, on the reverse strand, counting down.
GGTTGTGGCCTCTTCTTCTCCTGGGGTTCCTTCAGAAGTTCCCCGTGGAAAAGAGAGAAGTGCAGTTATGCATAATTATATTGTAGGGAAGAAAATCCATGGTTTTACTCGTTTGAAGCTAGAGCGTTAGCTCAAGCTCTAATGTTACCAACCATAAATTTCCCTGCATCATTCCTGTATTACTGCAAAAAAATTGTTACATATACATGCGCCCAAAAACTGCATCACACGAATGCCAAACCAAATAATAGTTAATTACAACCACATGACTCTACAGCACTTTTTCTCCCTAACTCAGATTCTGCAGGGCAGCCCAACTAAAGGGAAGTATTGGCCAGGGTTGGAACGGGTGAACTCGGGGGGGGTGGGGGGGGGGGGGGGGGGGGGGGGGGGGGGGGGGTGGTGAACTCGGGGGAGGGGGGGGGCTCCTCTGGACAACGGGTTCTTGACAGTATGTTTATACATGCATATGGAAGCTTATACACTAATTTTCTTTTGCAAAAAAAATTAGGTATCCATTGCATACCCATGAGTAGTTCTAGTTGTCGATGTGATCTCTATCTAATGAGGAATCGTGTGGTTCAAACAGTGAGCAGGTCCAAGTCCTGAATCTATCAAGAGGCATTGCATTTACTCAAATGCAGAAAAGATCTTAGGAAATCCGGCATTGCTAAGTGATCCAAATCATAGAATGAGACGGCTGCCGGTCTTGTGTGAGTTGACGTGGCATCTCCCCGAACCGGAAGCTCCGAAAACAAACTGCATATTTCATTCAGTAAGGCAACTGCTAGGTGTCCCCTGGACGATGGGGAGTTTCCATCGTCCTCCTCCCCTGCGCGCCACGTGTCCCCAAATTGTCTCAAAAATGCTTTTGCTGCAGAACATCCCGTTTTTATTACATATGTTCTCGTTTTTGCTTCCGAAGCAAAAAAAAAAGATTCGTTCCAGAAATAGAACATCTCGTCAGAGACTCTGCCGGAGATCTCGCCGGAGACCATGCAGCAAAAAAGTGTACTAATGTAGCAAAACGACTTCGCCGAAAACATCGTCGGAAAAAACTCGCCGGTGACTCTCGCTGGAGACCTTGTAGCAAAAAGTTGACATTGTTGTAGCAAAACCACAAGACGGTTATAGCAACAAAGTTCTTCTAATGTAGCAAAAACTACCTTCGCCGGAGACATTGCCGGAGACTCTCGCCCGCAAACATGGTCGAATACCTCGTAGCAAAAACTTTGCACAATTATAGCAAAACCTCAAGACTATTATTGCAAAAAAATCTAGCAAGTGCAGCAAAAAAACAACTATTATTTCCTGCTAACAACTCCGACGAGGTCTTCCCGACGGGATCCTCCGTAGCAACAGCAGGCGCGGTCTGTAGCAACGCTGGCCTCCGTCGGTAGCAATGCCGCCCTTCGTCGGGAGCAATGCCTGCTGCAGACTCTAGGAACGCCGGGTGCCGCACGGAGTAGACATGACGCTGTAGGCAGCAGCGCCGCCATTCCCTCGCAGCGTCCGTTGGCTACCCTCAAAGCAGCAACGTCGGTCACCCCTTGTAGCAGCGCCTCCCGCTGCTGGTAGCAGAACCTACTACCGCTCGCAGCAAAAGGCACCATTGCCGGAGAAGATGTCGCCGCCAGAGAAGACATTGTAGCAAGGCCGCTCGCCCATTGTAGCAAGGCTGGTCGCGCCTTGTAGCAACACCGCCTGCCCATTATAGCAAGGCCGACAATGCCTTGTAGCAAGACCGGCCACCGATTGAAGCAAACCCTGCCCCCGCGGTCATAGCACCGCCGCCGTGTCGTGGTAGCAATGCCCCAACTCCATGTAGCAACACGGGCCGCCCCTTGTAGCAAGGCCAGCCAACCACCACTCCACCGCAGCACTGACGCCCAACGAAGAGCTCACGGAGGTGGAGCCCCGACGGCGGATGTCGATTGGAGCGACTCCCTCACCCCGCAGTACATCGCCTGGGGAAAAAAATCAGAGATAGGCGGGGGACACCGCGGGTGAGATGGGGAGGGGGAAGGGCGTGCCCGCCGGAAGGAGAGGAAGGAGGCGGCAACACGTGCTTGGGCAGCTGCAGCTGCAGGCGGGGAAGAGGAGCTCTCCCATGGCAGCACTCATGTGAAGGGGATGAGAAGAAAACGAAGAGGAAGGAGGTGAGGGAAATGATAAGGTGAGCGAGCGGTTCACGTGTCGGTGGTGGGGCCCATGGGGGACGTGTGGCGCTATCAGGGAGAAACGTGAGCGTGTGCTGACCCGGACGATCACATTTTCCATTCAGTAATTAATCGCGGCTACGGTATCACGATCCAATCAGTGCACGCTGTTTGTTTTGACCAAACCGTCGTGTGGAAAAATGAGAGAAATATGAGGGCCTTTTTCCCACTCCCAAGAAGGAAGGAGTACAAAAACGTTGGATAGTTGGGTAACGGTTTTTCCCACTCCGCGGTCCACATCTCATCACGCTTCTCTCTTGTCGCTCACAACCCAGTCCCAGGCTAGAGCACGGATGAGGGCCTTTTGGCTGCTCGCTTTCGCCGGCGCCGCGCTTCTCGCTGCGTCCGGCGGGCAGCAGGCCAGCGTGCCGTCGATCATCACGCGGGAGACATTCGATTCCATGCTGAGCGACCGAAACAGCACGAGCTGCCAGGGCGGATTCTACACATACGACTCGTTCGTCGAGGCCGCGAGTAAGTTCCCTGCCTTCGGTGCCACCGGCGACGAGGAGACCCGCCGGCGTGAGCTCGCCGCCTTCTTCGGGCGGACCTCCGCCGTAACGGACGGTATGGATGATATGTCATGTCGATCTGCCGTCTGGGGGTACTATACATGTGCGTGCGTCTGATCTTGGATGTCCATGTTGCGCGCGTACGTGCAGGTTACTGCTATGTGAAAGAGGTGGGCCCGGGGAACACGAGCTACTACGGCCGAGGCCCCATACAACTGACTTTGTAAGACACCTTTAATTTCTGTTTACTTGGGACATGGATTTCACGAATTTTGATCAGTGTCACCTCATTCACAGCGAGGAAAATTACCAGCAAGCAGGGAAAGCGCTGGGGCTGGACCTGGTGAGCAACCCGGACCTGGTGTCCAACGACTCCGTCGTCGCCTTCGAGACAGCCATCTGGTTCTGGGTGACGCCGCAGCCACCGGAATCGTCGTGCCACGACGTGATGACCGGCAACTGGACGCCGTCCGCCCAGGACCGCGACGCCGGGCTGCTGCCCGGGTACGGCATGACTGCCAGGATCGTCAGCGGCCAAGTGGATTGCAGCGCCACCTCCAATGGCGCCCAGTACGCTGTTCAATACTACAAGAGCTACTGCGACATGCTCCACGTGGGCTACGGGGACAACGTATTTTGTAACGAGAGCACGTTGGCACAGCCGCCGTCGTCGTCTCCGGGAGGACCAGCAGCGCCGTCGCCTCCTCCAAGTTCAAGAACTGGGCTTCTGATCGGCATTTCTGCCGGTTCCGTGTCCTTCTTGGTCGTTACCGGCTTCTTGATGATCTGGCTCCTTGTACGGTGGCGACGGCACAAGCAGGCTAAAATTCGTCAGGCAACGACAGAACAAGGGTCAGAAGGTGGATATTTCCTAGATGATGATCAGGCCATGGAAAACGATTTCGAGAAAAGGACCGGGCCAAAGCGGTTTCCGTACAACGACTTGGTCGTCGCCACCAACAACTTCTCCGACGGTAACAAGCTGGGAGAAGGAGGCTTCGGCTCTGTGTACAGAGGATTTCTAAATGAATTGGACCTCCAAGTGGCTATCAAGAGGGTTTCCAAGGGCTCCAAGCAGGGGAGGAAGGAGTACGCCTCCGAGGTGAGGGTCATAAGCCGGCTCCGGCACAAGAACCTCGTGCAGCTCATCGGCTGGTGCCACGGAGGTGACGAGCTGCTCCTCGTCTACGAGCTGATGCCAAACGGCAGTCTCGACAGACATCTCTATGGCGCCAACGACGTTGTGCTCCCATGGAGGGTCAGGTACACCAACCGGGGAAGAAGCGTGAGCAGAGCATAATATCACTCTTAGATTGCTTTGGTCTTGAACCGATGATTAATGTGAAATTTGTTTATTCTATCTGCAGGTACGAGATCGTGCTCGGGTTAGGCTCCGCGCTTCTCTACCTACAGCAGGAGTCGGAGCAGTGCGTCCTGCACAGGGACATCAAGCCAAGCAACATCATGCTGGACGCGGCGTTCAGCGCCAAGCTCGGTGACTTCGGGCTCGCCAGGCTCCTCGAGCGCGGCCGAGCAATATCATGGACCACAGTTGCAGCCGGCACAATGGGATACATGGATCCTGAATGCATGGTCACTGGTAGGACAAACGCCCAGTCGGATGTCTACAGCTTCGGCGTCGTCCTCCTCGAGATCGCATGTGGCAAACGGCCCGTATTGGTAGCTGAGCAGGAGGAAGACACGGTCCACCTGGCGCAATGGGTCTGGGACTCGTATGGCAGGGGAAGGATTCTGGACGCTGCTGATGCACGGCTGAGAGGAGAGTTCGACGCCCGGGAGATGGAGCGCGTGCTGCTCGTCGGACTCTGGTGTTCTCAGCTTGATCTGAAACTCAGACCGTCTGTCAGGCAGGCTGTCAACGTGCTGCGGTTTGAGGTGCCGCCCCCAGCCCTCCCGGCGATGATGCCGGCGGCAAGTTACATGCCACCAGTTGGCACGACGAGTAATTCGTCCACGTCCGTGACAGGCAGCAGCAGAAGCGGCGGCACTTCGACATCTTCGCTGACAGCAGCAGTGCGACCAACACTCACCCAAGATTGATTCAAACGTCATCCCCCACCCCATTCTATTTGTTCCCTATTTGGATTATTTGTAGCATCCAAGTGGTTTTCAGAACCATAAAGATGTATTATGTTTCTGAAATACGTCACTAGATTCATCTCCACAAAAGAGCAAACTTGGCAGAAACGTTCAATATGGGCCTTTCATTGGGTGATATCCAACTCTCTAGGTATCTCCAACGACGATGCATTTCTTCCGTTTGAGAAAGCCAAGTCGCCCAAACCGATGTGATCCCCGCTAACCTCGCGCACATCGTAGAGAAAGTCCACCCACGATGTTTTTTCTGCTCAACCATGACATTCGACAGGTAATAGGAGTATTTGTTTGTACGAAAATTTCAGATTAGAAAATTCTATGAACTTAATGGATGGCTTGTTCTTGCGGAGGAATCCAGTTCTAATTAGTGTAAATACAATGAAATTGTTAGATGAATCCGTGCTCTACTACTTGGCTTATTCCTATCATAAACACCTTTCTGCTCATCTCAGTAAGAGGTACTTCTCTTACTGCAAATTGTATGTAAATCTCTTATTGTTCACTACTTGTTTGCTTAAAAGTTATAGCAGAATACATGTATCTGGACATGTTCACTACTCCCTCCGTTCACTGATGTAAGACCTAGCTTTTTTTTGGAGATGAATGTATCTGGACATGTTCTGTTGTTTAGGTTCATCCATTTTAGTCCCGGTACTCCAAAATCCAAAAACATCACCCTAAAAATCATGAAAAAAAATCAAAAACAATTGTTGATGTCGACACAACATACATCTACCATGTCCCATAGTTTCAAGTATAAATTCAAAACACACATCTTGAAACAAAAAAGACAAATCTATGCAGTTTAGTATGCGCCGTAAAATTCAGCCCACTAGCATTTTTGCTGTTAAATTTGTCTTTTATGTTTCTCCCACTATAAATTGAGTTTGGATCTAAATTTTTGTGGCATAATAGATATAAGTATTCTTATTGTCCCATATATTTTCCATATTTGTTGATGACTTGTAGTCATGCCAAAATATATGGGTGCACGGGGAGTACTCCAATCTTTGGAGTACTACTAATGTTCTCCACTAGTCGCCACTTGGAGAATGCCGCGGTACTCGCTGAGTTTGGAACATAGTACAGACGCAGACCCTGAGACTCGTGAACTCGTCGCCCGTGGTGAACACGCTGCGAAGAGTGCACTGATTGCTGCGGACGTTTCAGTGGGGTGTGCTACTGGAGCCTTGATGTTCCCTGTAGGATCAGTTCACAGCTTCAGGGTCGGGGAGGTGTCATGCTAAAGAGAGCAGACCAGAGGTTGTGGCCTCTTCTTCTCCTGGGGTTCCTTCAGAAGTTCCCCGTGGAAAAGAGAGAAGTGCAGTTATGCATAATTATATTGTAGGGAAGGAAATCCATGGTTTTACTCGTTTGAAGCTAGAGCATTAGCTCAAGCTCTAATGTCATCAACCATAAATTTCCCTGCATCATTCCTGTATAACTGCAAAAAATTGTTACATATACATGCGCCCAAAAACTGCATCACACGAATGCCAAACCAAATAATAGTTAATTACAACCACATGACTCTACAGCACTTTTTCTCCCTAACTCAACCCGGAATTTGTCACGATCTTTTCTCCCAAGGACAGGAATTGCACGTCTCAACATAGACATTTTAGCCGCAAAAGAGACAGAACTGACGATCTTTTTTTTTACAAGAACACTCTCAACATCATCTCGGGTTCTTTTGTTTCTTCTCTTCTAGCTGCGAAGCTTCATTCAACATGTCCTTGGCGTCGCTCTGCATGTTTAACTTTGAAAGCGCAACAGCTTGCATGTAGAATGCGGTTGGCCAGTCAGGCAGTATGCATTGGGCTTGCATCGCGTCCCGGAGGGCGGCATCAGGTTGGTCGCACATGAGGTGGCACAGGCTCCTTCTAGCATACACGGTAGGCGATACCATTGTCCCCACATCAGCAAACTGCAAAACCAAAGGAAAGTGAAGGAGTGGATTAGCATGATTCTAAGGATGTATTTGGAACATTAATTAGACGGCTGCTGATATATATTTTGCCCACCTGTGTATAACATTCTATGGCCGCCTTAAAATCTTTGTCACGAAAAGCTAAATCCCCACGCTTCCGGGCGTCCAACATGTCCCTCATCTGCTGTGTCCATTCCTGGAATGATAGCTGTAACAGGAGACAGATAAAGTGTGATCAGTTTCTCAGATCACACCCTGCAGAATGAATAGGCCTGGAACCACCAAAATGGTCAGATCCTTACCTCATTACTGCCTTCGTCGTCTCTGTAGTGTGTAGTTAAAAGAATCTGCTGGATAGCTGTCAGGTCCATCCTAGAACAGGCTTCAGCCAAGGGGGAAAGAGGGTGTTGTGGAGCAGGAGGTGGTGGTGCTTCTTCCTCGATCTTTGGAATACCAAGCATCTCGTAGGAAGGTACCTGTTTAGTTATTAGATGAAATTGGATACCAGAAGGTCAGGGAATTATGTTCATGTGAAAAATCATAACGGTTCTGCGGAAGGATGGAAGCTATATTAACATGAGAGGGTTTAAACCATCCATGACCAACAAAATATGAATGTTGATATACAAATTTTAAAAAGTAGTAGGATAAAAACAAAAAAAATACCTCTAGTTTTGTTTGCAGGGGCTCAAGTATGGTGACCAACTTTTTTGTATTTGGGCGGTCCCTAGGTTCATACTGCAAACACTGGGAGGCAAGATCTACCAAAGCGGCCGCCTCTTCTGTCGAGTAGTTCCCTTCCAAATGTGAATCCATCAACACTTGGGGATTGTTGCCTCGCATCATATCAAGAGCCTGAGGGAAACAAACAAACAAGCTGTAAATTAGAAAGCATTATTATTTCCATTGATAAGTACTGGTACCAAATACTTCAGCTATTTTCTGACAGTTAAGCTTCAGTGCATGCATTTGATGCTCCATCTTTTCTCTGGCGTGACTATTACAATCACAGAATTCCAGCTATACTTAACCTCTAATAAAAAGTACATAATCTAAAGGTAGAACAACAGACAAATAGTTCAGGCATAAGGCCAACCAAATACATGTTTTTCATTCATAAAGTCTTCAGTGCAACAGCAAAAGAACGTTTGAAGTTCCAGAGAGCAGTGTCATGACGGTAATTGAGCTAAGAAAAATTTATACACGCCGGTTTGTCAAGGTGTTTTTGAAAAGGGTTCTTTGGCAGACAATAACTATGATAATATGTACTCCCTCCGTTTCATAATATAAGATGTTTTACCTTTGTGAAGGAAATGTATCTAGACTACTTTTAGTGTGTAAGGCTCATGGAGGTTCACTCTGAACCAAACAAACAAACTGTAAATTAGAAAGCATTATTTCCATTGATAAGTACTGGTACCAAATACTTAAGCTATTCTCCGACAGTTCAGGTTCAGTGCTGCACTAGCTTTTCTCTGGCGTGACTACTACAATCAAAGAATTCCGTCTATACTTAACCTCTATGTGTTCATTTTCCGAAGGACACAAGGCTCACAATTTCATTACCAATTTCTAATAAAAAGTACATAATCTAAAGGTAGAACAACAAACGAATAGGTCAGGCATAAATCCAACCAAATATATGTTTTGCATTCATAATGTAGGCAGTGCAATAGAAAAAGAACATTTGAAGTTCCAGGGAGGAGTGCCATGATGGTAATTGAGGTAAGGAAAATTTATACACGATACTGTCAACTGCTGGTTTGTCGAGGTATTTTTGAAAATGGTTCTTTAGCAGACAAGAACTATGATAATATGTAGCAAGGAAGCAAAATTACTAGCAACAAAACATACATGGGAAGGAGGTATGCGTTTTCCACTAAGAAGGTCAAGAAGTACAGTTCCAAAGCTGAATATGACGCTTTCCGGTGTGACTCTTCCTGAAAAAGCAAGAAATTGCCATGAAAGAAGTCAGTTTAGTGTCAAAGTTGAAAATGACACTCTCCACTGTGGCTCTTACAGAGAAATAAAAAAATACACCATCAAACGAATAATCGATGTAAAACAATCTTTCTTTCCCTTAGAATGATTCCATATCATAAAATAGCTATGAAAGACTGTATTTTCTGAACTTAGTTTTTAGTTACTTCCATATGTTTGTAAGATTTACTAATTTCATATTTCTGGACAATTAATCACAACACACATCGGCTTCTTACAAAAGTATACAGTAATTTGCCTAAGAAGGCAAAAAAAAGAAATCTGTTGCTCTACCCTTTTTTGTCCCAGTTCCATTTTTAAATTGTGGTATCATACATTAGTACCATCTCTCGGTATTCTATTTTGAAAGGTTAATATCTTTATTATATCTACCAAATTTCCTGATCAAGCAATCAAAATAAGAAACTTCTGTCACAAAGCAAAGCAAGAGATCACGTGCAGTGAAAAAAGATTAAAGTGTATTAACTAAACGTTAGCTAGATAATATTCAGGACAAGAAGAATTCAAGTACTAGTATGAGGATAAGAACATACCATTTCTCAAATATTCAGGAGGTGTGTATGCAAGGTTTGTGCTATAACTTTTCCCATCTCTGCTGTTTTTGATTAAACCAAAGCATGAAAGACGAGGATCGCCATTCTGCAGATAATGGTGTTAGTAATTTTGCTCACAGAAGACAACAGATAGAGAACCGTGCATATGACTTGCATGCAATCAACATCACCCAGAAGTGCTTTAGCATTTCATGGTCCCTAATCAAGTAATCATTTCTCGAAACAAAGAAAACATCAAACATCATACAACTTGAGTAAAAAAAGGACTGTGGGTGAATAGATAATTTTGATGAACAATTATCGTGTGAGAGTTGACATTTCCATATCGAGATGTTTTTTACCAACCACTAGAGGTAAAACAGTGGGCAACAACCACCTCTATCTCCAGCTGGTAAACATCCAAACAACTACCAGAAAAAGCATTTCCATGTTTGTAGTACAAGCTAAATGGAATCACTAAATGCACTTCCCAATTCCCATAGATGGACAACAACACTCGCACGAGAAGCATTTCTAGAGATTAAAGAAAAAAAAACATCCCTTCCTTAACCAGACGAGACAATAACTAGTTGTTCTCCATTTAACGGTAGAACAAAACGAAGCCTACAGAATAATTGGTTGCTTACCTCATCAAAAAGGACCCTATATGCATTCAGGTCATGATATAAAGGTCTACCCTCGTTGCTGCAATAGTCCAGTGCCTCAGCAATGTGGTACGAAACTCTTAGACGCATAGCCCATTCAATGGTCTGATTTTCCCCTGCAGAAGAGCGAAAGCAGCAGTGTAACGGAAGTGAAGTGGAATGTAGTTCTGTAAATTCCGCATCAACAGCGGAGCAATCACATCCACATTTTGTAGGGGTTCTAGATAATACAGTACTGATGGAAATTCTCGCCATTAAAATCAAACTATATCCATCACTCTGGTGTCAAGTCGTTCATCAACTAAAAGTTTTAGATTAAGAAAACTGACGGACCGCCCGCTAAACTTCATACTCTAATCTAGTATCGGATCACTGAAAACGAAATATAGCTAGTACTACTTCATACTCTACTCTAGTACTCTATCAGCAGTTTAAATTCAGGGTCATGAAAGAAGCACCATAAAGCACATAAATAGCTAGTACTAACTACATTGGTCATAACTAGAGCGAATCCACTGTGGCAAGAGACATCCACACTGGAACATCATGCCCTGAATCCAAAACTACAGACAAGCATAAACAGACATGTACTACTATTAAAGTGATGTGACGACGTTTCAGGAACTTGTGCGTTAATTGGTTCTTCCAGTGGAAAGATTCACAAGGACATGGCAGCAATAAAAGAATACTAGGAATGGCACATTAGTAACAAGGAGCTGTCGTAATGATTCGTCCGGTACACCAAATGCAGTCGCTGGGAGCAGAGCGGCAGAAGCAGAGTGATCTGTCACTTTTGCATGCCATGTTCCCATTTCCCACCCTAATCTGGAGCTACAACCGACGCAGAGAACGGGCACACGAACAGGAACCACAGAAATGGCCAGAAAAAAAGGGGGGTGACTCAAGGATGGAGTGAGTCCCGTATGCGCGGGCAGGCGGACTTACAGTGGAATAGGTGCTTGGCGAGGGTGTCGTTGGGCATGAACTCGGCGACGAGCAGTCGCTCGTCCCCGTCGCAGCAGTATCCGATGAGGTTGGCGAGTCGGCGGTGGCGCAGCTTCCCCACGCCCCGGGCCTCCTCCTGCGGAGCGAACAAACCAGAGCAGCGAGCGAAATTTATTTATACCGCGGAAAGGAAAAGCAGAGAGACAGAGAGAGAGAGGGATTCGGGGGAGGGATGATGATTGATGGGTGGGTGAGACGTACCGCGAACTGCTTGGGATCGGGCCATGCCATCTTGGTGAACTTCTTGACGGCGATCGCGCGGCGCCCCTGCAGTCGGCCCCTGTAGACGAAGTTGGGCGCCTTGTCGCCGCTCTCGGACACGATGTTCTCGGGCGCGAAGCCGCCCGTGGCCGCGCGCAGGTCGGCCAGGGAGAACTCCGCGAACGGCGCCACCGAGAGCTCCCCTCGCCCGCCCGCCGCCGCCGCCGCGGAGGTGGAGGAGGGCGGCGGCGCGGGCTGGTGCGGGTTCGCGGAGAAGGAGGGGCGGCTGGCTGGCGGCGCCGCGGAGGGCTTCTCCGGGTGGGTGACGGCCCGCAGCGAGGAGTGGCAGCAGCCCATGCGAGCCGAGCTCCTCGGAGGTCCCAGCAGAGGACAGGGTCGCGTGGCGTCGGCGCGGGCCGCGTGTGGAGCAAGCGGAGGGAGAGGAGGAGGAAGTGGCTGCCCCGGTGGTTTAGTGGTTTTGTTCCGGCTTTGCGGGTGGGTTGGCTTGCCTGTGGAGGCAGAGGAGGAGCATTTGTACTCGCACCGCAGGCCGCAACTCGTACCCCGTCCGCCGTGTGGGATTTCTCGGTTCTCGCTCGCGTAGGCCTGGCGTGGCGTGGCGTGGCGTTGGGATCTATCGATCGACGGACCGAATTCCTGCTGCCCGCCCGCGTCAACCGTGTCCGTGCGGCGACACCCCGTTCACATCTGACTACCGTCGACGTGGCCCGGTCCCGGCGAGTAGCCAATCAGTAGTGGGCTTTACAACCGGGATTGGTTGGGGGCAGGCTAGGGTGGAGTGGACGGGGCCGTACCGTCCCGAGTTCCGACGAGCATTACTGCTTCCCTACTAGTACAGTAATTGATTTCCTGTTTCGCGCGTTCCGATAAGGATTCGCGCCTAGTAGGAGTATGTTGTTCGAAAGTCCCTTCCCGTTCGGGGGTCGACACGACACAGACAGAGCGAGCGGCCGCGCGAACCTACCACGGGTAGCTTCCGTCTGCCGTACTAGTACGCGTGGTACTAGGCGCGCGCGACCGTGTCGCCGCGGTGCCGTTACGTCTTCATCGGGGCAACGTACGTGTTGGATGACTTGTCCCGTACGTACAACCGACCGACGGGTCGCGACCAGACCTGCTGTGCGCACGGCACTTTGACTCGCACCGGCCAAGCCAGGCTCTCCCCTCCTCATTGTTTAGTGGTGGGACATCCGACTGTCAACGCGCGCGGCGTCACAGTCTTTTCAACTCTCTCGCGACATCACCTCGCCTCACCTGACCTGGTCAGGCAACTCACCGACCGGTTCATTTGAACAATGCACGACCGACCGTTTCTACCACAACGACGAGCATCAGCACCAGACACAACCATTTGCACCTCCAGCTTTCCCATTTTTCTATGCTGATGATGATTGTTGATTGATGGCCGCACGGACAGTATTCGTTTAACAATTCATCCATGCGCATCTCAAACTCCTTGCAAGTGATAGACTCCGAGGAGCCACCAAATGGTTTCCTCGATCGAGGCGGCGGCTAGTTCTTCCCCGCGGCTTGGGAGGTGGGTAGAGCACCAACCCCTCCCGACAGCGGAGGCCCGGCGCTGGCTAGGTATGTTTGTTGCTTTCTCTTAAAGCCTGCCACAGAATTTCAGCAGACACCGTGATCTAAGACTAAAACAACAACATAGGAAAAATGGAAGGAGTGGCGGTTGATGTGCTTTACCTTTGTATAATTCGCCAACTCTTTGAACGCCTTCATAAAGGATCTTCGACGGTACCTTAGTAATATGTAGCCGATATGCTTGATTGTGCCGCCATACAGTGGGGCGGGTGAAGATCACCGTGGTCCTTGCCTGCACCCGCGACCGGCGACAGCATCGCTGTCGCGCCGAGGCCGGGTTCTGAGGATAGCGACTTAGGAAAAACGGGAAGACATGGACAACAGGGGCCACCTCGGAGGTGGTGGACATGAGGCATCGGTGAGGGCGTGCTTTAGAGCGGCTTACCACCGCCATCGGAATCAGGAGAGCCTCGCCATACTATATCGAATCGGCGGCAGGACGATTACGGCTAGAAGAAGAGGCCATACAAAAGTTTCAATAATTATTCAGACCACCGCGGAGGCGGCGAACATGAGGCGGCGACGAGGGCGCGCAATGAGCGGCTTACCACAGCCATCGGAGTTAGGAGAGCCTCGCCATACTAGATCGGATCGGCGGCACAACGACGACGGCTAGTAGAAGAGGCCATACAAAAGTTCCAGTGATTACCTCGGACCACGGTGGAAGTGGTGGACGTGAGGCGGCGGCGAGGCTTATGATGAGCGGCTTACCACCGCCATCAGGGCGGATGGATTAGGAGGGGCTTGAGCACCTACAGACAAACGACGAATTTGGTTAGATGTGAGAACGGTGGATCGGGAGAGCCTGACCAAACTAGATCGGATCGGCGGCAGGACGACGACGACTAGAAAAAGAGGCCATACAAAATTTCAAATAGTTACTACTTTCCCAAATTTTGCTTTGCTCTCAAGACGTCTCCACAGCTATGTTTAGATGCCCCCAACGGCCATAAAACTTTTTCCTTTTTTGTGCGTTTCTTTCTCTGGTAGGCACATGAAAAATTGTACAAAATGGAGTTTTGGTGCTTGGACGACACCTACTCCTCGATCAAGCATTTGCCACGTGCCTGGGCGCCAGGCTGCTGGTGTCGATGGTTTCTCGGCCTTCCCTTTTCTCCACGTGGTTTTAGCATATTACTAGATTGGATCTTCGGATTTTTAGGATTATCTTGTATAATTTTTTTGTTTTTATTTTTTATGCAACGAACCCATCAGTAACAAAGTCGATAATTTCAGGTGGTCTCTTGTCGCCGTTTATGGTGCTACCGAGGAAATTTCAAATCTGCTTTTATGCATGAGTTGGTAAACCTAGCAAAAGATAATAAGTATCCTATAGGCCAAGATTTCAATTTGTTAAGGTTTCGTCGTGAGAAAAGTAGGTGTCAATTCGATGAACATTGGCCTTTCTTATTCAATGATGTAATATATAGCCTAGATCTAAGAGAGGTATCTTTGCTGGGAAGAAAGTTTACTAGGGCTAATAGTCTTTCTAATCCAACATACAAAAAGTTAGACAGAGTGCAGGTGGATACCAATTGAGATGATAAATTGCATATGGTAACTGTGCGCGCACTAGAGCGTATTGAGGCTTTATCAGATCATGTACCTATTCTTTTATCTTTTGGTTTGCCTATGCCGAAGCATAAATATGACTGTAAATTTGAACTTGGTTGATTGCATCGAGAAGACTTCCATAATATGGTGAAGGGTATTTGGGATACGCAAGTAAGCGGTCTTGCACCAATAACAATGAAATACTAAAGTGCGAGGTACACGTAAATTCCTTCTGGGTTGGGATAGACACACTGCATGCATCCTTAAAAAAAAGTAAAACTCTGTCTTTCATCTATCATCAATAACTGAGAGGCTTCTGCGGAAGTCAGACTTCTATCTGCACAAAAAATTGAGCTAAAAAGCCAATCGAATACGGAAATTGCACGATTTTTGTGCGAAGAGGAGCTCAAATGGTGTTGGGGATATACTTTCCGGGTATCCTCACAGTTCCTCACTGACCAGGGTGGCCCACTTCGGGTTAGAGCTTTGCTTCACGGGTGGCCTAGTCAGGAGAAAGACGGAGTCCAATCCGGCTACGGGAAGGCCCAGAAGACTTACCGCCTTAGACCCATAATGTTATTTGTAGTTCAAGATGTACTCTGTAACCAACTCTTAGTCGTAGCCGGATTGATCTCTCCTGTAAACCCTAGGCCGGATATCTATATAAGCCGGCCTAGGGAGAGCCTTTAGGGCACCCAATACTTTAGACCCTCAACTCGCACAGGCGAAACCCTTGTAACCCATATTCCGGCTCTGCCGTATTATTGGATTGCTAGCAGGAGTAGGATCCGTCCAAAGCCGACGGATTCGAACCTGGGTAAACTTGTGTGCTCACCATCCCGGAACACCGTACGTCTCACACCCCTCTCTTCCGCACGCCTCGAGGACCCCCTCATGGTGTACTTGTCCTCAATCCGACGACAGTTGGCGCCCACCGTGGGGCAAGTGAGCTTCGGATCTGCGTTCCGAGCGGAATCTGCAAGAATCGGAATCGGCAAGACTATCACCGTCAGTCGCATCCTCTACGCTAGCGACGTCCCTCTCATCGTTCTCGACGAGACTTGGATTCCGGCAAAGGAGGCTGTGACTGCCTACACAATCATGTCTTTTGGCGAGATCGATGTTTACATCGGTTTCGCTGAACCTGCCCAACCCACCCCAGCCGTGATGATAGAGGCAGAAGAATTTCCTAGGTCCCCTTTGTCTGCGGAGGCGGTAGAGTTGCGGATCTCAAAAAACCCTTATCCCACCCAGCCCGCACCAATTGCGGAGGTAGTGGAGAAATCCGAGCCTGAAGAAGACCTAGCGGTCCAAGTTGGATCTAGAGTGGATCTCTCTGGAGAGGCCGGATCCCAGATCGACCCACCCGTGGAAGTCAAAATTCAGGAGGAGCATATCAACGACACTGATTCCGGCTCTGATGATGCCGGGACAGACAGGCCTTTCCTGAGGTACACACTAAGACGTATGATACTGCAAGGGAAAGCGCATATGCAATCCTCGAGACCATCAAAAGTTTCGACATGGCTGATCGCGAGGGCCGCAGGTACCTCAGGAAGCACGCGACGCACTTCGTCGGATACGTAGGATCCGGATCCGGCTCTGCCGATGCTGGAGAAAACACCGACTCTGTGCTGGAGGCAATTGGAACAAACGCCGACGTTCCCGCATCCTCAGATGAGTCTGTGACGTCGGCAGATTTCCGAAAGTTCTCCGCGGAATATGAAGAGGAGTACAACTCCAAAGCTACAGAAGGAGGAGAAGCCATGGATGAAGGATCCGGGGAACACTCTCCCAAAGCGCAGGATGACATGGACGTCGGAGATAATCCTGAAGTCCAGATGTGCGAAAGTACCGATTAGAGCTTGACTCCGGGAAACGGACCCAAAGCTGTCTTTGCTACCGGCGCTGCCAAGAAGGCAAAGAAGAAGAACAAGAAGAACAAGACCCCGGCAAAAGACCCTCTCACAGAGGAGGTGATCGCCGAGGAATACGAGGAAGACTTGGATGGAGCACTTATCCCAGAAGAGCCGAAAAAAGAAGCATCGGTGGATGGACACGTGATCACCGAAGGTGCGCGTAAACTCATCGATGCTGCATTAACCACACCTATCCCTACAGCTGCAGAACTTACTGCGGATGAGCTGGACGAAAGGGCGCAAGCACTAGAAGCGCGTCGTCAACAACTCCTCGATGAAGCCAAAAACATCGAGGTGGAGAAGAAACGCATGTCAACTAAAGACTACATGTCTCGGTTGCATCAGAAGACACGGAAGCATCACACCAATGATGACCAATTCCCATGTGTCCATGCCGTCCTTTTTGGGGATGAGATGGGGAAGCCACGGAAAGATAGCAACTGAGATTGGGTATACCCAACCCCAGTACAGAATACCGTGGCAGCCCGAGAAATTCTATCGGCTAATCCAGGACCGGAGGAGATCCGTTTGGGTATCAAACTACTCAACAAGGGACTGGAGCAGCAAAAGGTCGCCCTGTCTGGAAGTCAAAAACTGGTCTCAGATTCTGACCAATGTCGCACAGATCCGGCGTGGGCTGGCGTAAGATCCCATTACGTTCGGGCGCAGTATCATAACCCCGAACGATGGGAAGACAATTATTCAAGAACCGGATCGTCAGGACAGCATCACGGAACTACACGTAACTGGAGCAACGTTGCTCCAGAAGCCGAGAAAGATGCCATTGCTGCACTGAATCCGAAGAACCCTCCCCGACGAGAATCCAACGACCAAAGGGGAGAAGATAAAGAGAAACGTCGGGAGGAGGATCGTCAACAAATGCCACCTCCTAGACATGCAAGCCGTCCGGCTGAGCCTCACCGTGGTGGGAACGATGGACGAAGGAACGACGAAAACCATGCTGGTACGAGCCGGCAGGGGGCTCGCCGTAGTTAAGATCCTCCCCGGAACCGAAATAATGACGCTCCGGATGGAGGCCGGCGATCAGCCAGAAACAATTCAGCTGCCCCACCCTCTCCACGAAGCAGCCATCACAACGGCTCCCAAGGGGGACAAGGAGGACGACATGGCGGAGGAGGTGGTGGCAGAAGCCGAAGTTCGTCTCCAAGGCACCGCAGCCACAACCGACATTCGGGACGATCCCTATCCCCGAGCGACGCAAGGAATAGGATCAATTCCAATATAGAGGCTCGGCGCTATGAAAACGATGATATGTACGTGGGCCCAAAGTGTTTCGGACCATGCATCAGAGCTACAAGATTCCGGGAAGCATTTGCTATCTCAAGGCATATCCAAGCCTACGACGGCATTGCTCGCCTAGACACTTGGCTACAGGATTTTTCCCAAGCTTGTTGCATCGCCAAAGGCGGAAATAGCCTGGTCGCAACCCGATATCTCCCACTTATGATGTGGAAGACGGCGCGATCATGGCTCAGTGAACTTCTGGAGAACACCATCCATAACTGGTATGACATGCAAAGTGTGTTCTTTCGGAATTTCGAAGGCACATATCGGAGGCCCTGTTCGGTCGGGGACCTACAGCGTTGCACCCAGAAAGCCGGAGAAACTTGACGGGATTACCTCGGACGATGGATCGACACCAAGAACTCCTGTGAAGGAGTAAACGATCAAACCGCGATTGAAGCTTTCATCGCAGGACTCCCAATTGGTCTACTACGTCACCGCTTGAAGTGTGACAAGGTCACTGATTTGGGAGAGATGATAGAAACAGTGAGCAAGTATGCAGATGCTAACGATGATGCAGAAGGATTACTCAACATCCTAGTTGTACCTCAGTCAGCAAAGACAAAGCAACAAGCTCAGAAGCGCAAAAATACCTCGGAAGAAAAACCCAACGCGGAGACAGCGGTGGTTACTACTGTTTCCAGGTCTGGAGGACGAGGAGGATGTGGTGGAGGCCGTGGGACTTCAAGGGTCTAAGGTAGAGGAGAACAACAACCAGGCAAAACCTACACTTGGGCCGACATTGCCAATAACCCATGTGTGCATCACCTAGACGCCAATGGGGGCTCGTCCCACACCAATGCTGAGTGTCGTTTTGATGACGACATCAAAAGAGATGATACCGCGGGCTACAAAGCTAAGCGGAAGAAGGGAAAGAAAAATCCCAAAAAGGACAAAGAGACCAAGGAAGATTCCGACATGGAGGAAGCTGATGCTTCAAATCCCAAGCCGGAAGGGAAGAAGACTTTTCCCACCAAAAAATACACTTACGTCACCTTTCTCGGATCTCAACCAGCAAAGGTCAAGAAAGCAGTTCTCCACGAGCTCAATGCAACAGTTCCGGCTGTCCCCCAATATCTGGACTGGTCGGAAGTGGCAATCACATTTGACCGCGCTGATCATCCGCCTAAGTTGCACAGGCGAGGAAAATACGCCTTAATCGTCAATCCACTTATTGACGGTTATGATTTCTCCAAGACCCTCATGGACGGTGGTAGCAGTATCAATATTATCTATGTCGAAACGCTACGCCGGATGAAGATCTCGGAGACCCAGCTGAACCATAGCTCTGTGATCTTTCACGGAGTTGTCCCAGGAAGACAAGCTAATTCCCTGAGAGAGATCACTTTGGATGTTACCTTTGGAACTCCAAAGAACTATCGGACGGAGGCACTTTCCTTCGAAGTGGTCCCGTTCAAGAGCGCATACCACGCTCTATTCGGACGTCCGGCTTACTGGGCTTTTATGGCTCTTCCATGTTACATTTACAATATGATGAAAATTCCAGGTCCCAACGGCATGATCACCATCAGGGGAGACCCGAAGAAGGCACGAGAGTACGAGGATGGAAATGCCGCCTTTGCCGAAGCCATGTTGCACGCCCAGGAGTATTAGGAGATCAAGAAGAGCATAGATCCGTCCGAGATGCCCGCAACGAAGAAGGAGGTGACAAAGCCCAATCCGGAGTTCAAGGCATCAGAAGAGACGAAGAAAGCACCGTTGAAGGATGATGACCCCTCCAAGGTGACCCAGATAGGCGTAGGCCTAAGTAGCGCATAGGAAAGCGCGCTCGTCAAGTTCCGCCAAGCAAATCAAGATATCTTCACATGGCAGCCATCTGACATGACCGGAGTACCTAGGGAACTTGCCGAGCACTCTCTAAATGTAAACTCGAACGCTAAACCCGTCAAACAATCCTTACGACGGTTTGGCGATGAAAAGCGTAAGGCAATAGCTAAGGAACTAGCACGGCTTGAGTTAGCCGGATTCATAGAAGAGGTCATCCACACTGAGTGGTTGGCCAATCCTATAATGGTCCCTAAAAAGGACACCACTGATTTAAGGATGTGTGTTAATTATACTGCCTTGAACAAGGTTTGTCCAAAAGATCCGTTCGCTCTGCCTAGAATTGATCAAGTCATCGATTCTACGGCAGGCTCGGAACTCCTCTGTTTTCTCGACGCATATTCCAGTTATCACCAAATCCGGATGAAGGAATCTGACAAAGTCAAAACTTCATTCATAACCCCCTTTGGAACCTTCTGTTTTGTTACGATGCCCTTTGGGCTTAAGAACGCAGGAGCTACGTACCAGCGCACGATGCAACGTTGCCTCCATGACCAACTCGGACGCAATGTACACACATACGTGGATGATATTGCGGTAATGTCCAAAAAGAAGGAAACGCTGATTTCCGACTTGGAGGAGACGTTCGCCAATCTACGAAAATACAACATCATGCTTAACCTGAAGAAATGCTTCTTTGGAATACCAGCCGGAAAATTGTTAGGTTTCATCATGTCTCAAAGAGGCATAGAGGTGAACCGAGACAAAATCAAGGCTATACTCAATATTTCCAGGCCAACTTGCTTGAAAGACGTACACAGATTAACTGGTTGCATTGCTGCGGTCAGTCGATTTGTAAGTCGGCTTGGTGAAAGAGCCGCACCATTATATAAACTCCTAAAAAAGACCAAGGATTTTGTCTGGACGGACGAAGCTGAAGCTGCACTACAAGATCTGAAAAGAGTACTCTCATCTGCTCCTATCCTTGCAGCACCGGAACCTCAGGAACCGATGTTGCTTTACATTGCTGCGACAAATAAGGTTGTCAGTATGGTCATGGTGGTGGAGAGACCAGAGGAAAATCAGGAACACCCGGTGCAGCGTCCGACTTACTTTGTCAGCGAGGTCCTGACAGAGTCCAAACAGCGGTATCCGCATTATCAAAAGTTGGCTTACGGTGTTTTTCTAGCATCTCGTAAGCTACGACATTATTTTTAGGAGCATCCAATTACCGTGGTGAGCAAAGCTCCCATGAGAGACATAATCAACAATAGTGAAGCCACAGGACGCGTCGCCAAATGGGGAATAGAGCTTTCAGCTTTCGATATTGAGTATAAACCTCGGACATCAATCAAATCCCAGATCATTGTTGACTTTGTCGCTGACTAGACATAGACGAAGGAGAAAATGATCCTCCCTGAGTTGGACTATTGGACCCTCTTTTTTGATGGGTCTAAGGCTCGAGGGGGCTCGGGGGCTGGCGTGGTGCTCAAATCACCCCAAGGAGATTAACTTTTATACGTGTTGTAGATCCACTTCACATCGACAAACAACATTGCCGAGTATGAAGCACTGCTGCATGGAATCCGGATTGCTAAGGATATTGGCATCCGACGATTGATGTGTTATGGAGATTCGGATCTTTTTGCTCAGCAAGTCTCGGATATTTGTAATGCAAATAAACACATGGTAGCATATAAAGCTGTCGTGGATGATCTATCTAAATCGTTCGAAGGGTTTGAAGTTCAACACATCCCTCGAGCAGAAAATGAGAAAGCAGACGCACTATCTCGGATAGGCTCCGCGTGGAAAGAGGTCCTGGGTGGCGCTTTTTTAGAGCACCTCAAAGTTCCCTCAATAAAGGGAGTAGATGAGGAATATCCGACCAAATCCGACTCACCTTTGATAGCAGTTCTGGCTGTAATTCCCAGCTGGACTCAACCCTACCTCGATTATTTGGTAGATGGCAAATTACCCGAAGACGATGTTGATGTCTACGCACTTCTATTCTTGTAGACAGTTGTTGGGCCTCCAAGTGCAGAGGTTTGTAGAACAGCCGCAAGTTTTCCCTTAAGTGGATCACCCAAGGTTTATCGAACTCAGGGAGGAAGTGGTCAAAGGTATTCCCTCTCAAGCAACCCTGCAATCAAGATACAAGAAGTCTCTTGTGTCCCCAACACACCCAATACACTTGTCAGGTGTATAGGTGCACTAGTTTGGCGAAGAGATAGTGAAATACAAGTGGTATGGATATAAGATAATGGTAACGGTGTTAGAAAATAACTTGATGGCGTGGAAAAGACCAAAGTAAAACTAAAATAAAGATGGAAGCAAGAAAACATGTAACAAATCTAGTAGCAAACGGTGTTTCAGTGCTTAGAAACAAGGCCTAGGGATCATACTTTCATTAGTGAACACACTCTCATATAAATATATTATCTTCATGATACTACTCTTAACTACTCTCCGGTTGGACACTCTAATCGTTGGTAGGGCTATAACAGCACACCTCAAAGTAAGCCTTTCCCATCTAGAAAACCCCACACTGTCACCTTGAGTACTTGATGAGTCCAACAAACACCACAATTTCATAGATACATCCAACTCCAAATATAACTCATAACAAGTATTTGTAATCTCTAGCCTAAGTGCCACCATGGTGAGCACGTTGTCACTTTCACACACATGGGGAGAGCAGAGATCTGTTAAAGCACTTGAGTAGCAAGGTAGATCTATAGATTACAAGCTCATTATCACAATATGATCATGCATAGAGAGAGAGATGAACACATAGCTACCGGTAGAACCCTTAGCCTCAAGAGAGAACTACTCCCTCCTCATCATGGGAATCAGCAATGGTGATGGAGATGGCGGTGGAGATCGATGGAGATGGCTCCGGGGGCACTTCCCCGTCCCGGCAGGGTGCCGGAACAGAGACTTTCTGTCCCCTGAATCTCCTTTTCGGCGGCGGTGGCGCTGTGGAACTTTTTGTGGCTGGAGGCTTGATGATTTAGGGTTTTGGTATCGGGAGGCTCTTATAGGCGAAGGAGGCAAGGTCGGTGGAGTGCCAGGGGGCCCACACCACCTGGTGGCGTGGGTAGGGCTAGCCCACGCCTGGGGGGGTGGGGTGTGGCCAGGCCCTGGCCCTCCTCCATCTCATATTCTGGCTCTGTGAGTCTTCCGGTAAAATAGGAACTTTGGCTTTTGTCCCGTCCAATTCCGAGAATATTGATTTTCTGACTTTCCTGGAACCAAAAAACAGCAGAAAACAGGCAACTGGCACTGTGGCTCTTGTTAATAGGTTAGTCCAAGAAATCATATGAAAAGTACTCCAAAGTTGGAACAAAACATAAGAAAGTAGATAAAACCAAGCATGGAACATCAAAAATTATAGATACATTTGCAATGTATCAACATCCCCAAGATTAACTCCTGCTCGTCCTCGAGTAGGTAAGTGATAAAAAGAAAGAATAATTTTTGAAGTGACATGTACCATCAAAGACTTGATCAAAGTATTTGTAAAACATTTAAAGCTGGGATCATAGTACTTCAATCATAACATGAAAGACAAAGTTCTAGCAATAAGCAAAGAAAGTATGATGCAACATGAAAAGGCACAAACAAAAGATTCATGAATAACAATACTTTGCAAGACGTTTGTTTGTTTCACATAAAGAAGACATAGCATAATAGTATTCAGCTTGTCCCTCAATAGAGTAGCAAATATAAATGCATAGGACACCTTCAAAGTTCATAACAGTGACTAGACACAATAGTTTAAAACAAGCAATATCAAAGTATGCATCAATCAACTAGTCTTGGGACAATGCACATAGAACTAAGAATGGACACTATGCTCTCAAAGTAGGTGCATAAAGATAGAAGGTGGAGACTCAATGTATAATGGTGGAAGAAAGGCCTTCATAGAAGGAAGTAGGGATTCAAGTCTCATAAAGAGCTTCCAAAAATTATTGTACTTATTAGATTCCAGCTCTCATTGCCCCTATCATAAGCATCTTTAAGGTGATTAAGGTTAAAGTGACACAACTAAGAGGATATGCTTGACAAGTTATAAACCAAAATCTCATGCCCCTTACTTACAAAGACCGATCCTCATGCTACTCAACTTCAGTCACGAGTAAGCTCTTATCATTGTAAGTATGTGTGTATCATTAAGAACCGCCAACGGGGTACCCCTTGCACATGATACGGGAGCTTTCCCATAATCACAATGACAAGGCAAGCAGACAATGAGCATCTCAGAAATCTTTTTATTTGCTATTTGCATAGGTTTTTATTGAGGATGCTTCATAGAATTCTCATTATGGTGATGCTGCAAGTTTCCACCATGATTAGGTATGGCTTAGGCTAGCGGCCTAGGCGTTTATCTAACACACATATAAACTCCATGATCCTACCAGTTCCACTTTTATTTCACACCGTCGGGATCCGTAAGCAAAAGAACATGATATCAACGGGGTACAAAGTACAAGTGCAATGTTGAAAGCGTTCCCCATGATACATGGTTATGCTAATTTCAACTTATAAAGCGCAAGCATATACGCAACAAAGAAGGACCCAATGGTTCAAGTTTATTAGATGCAAAAAGTAAAGTGTGTCATCAAGTTCGTGAGAGCTTTAATCACTAGTTTTCTCATAACAAGTTTAATTTGGAAGGTAAACAAAAACATGAATATACTTGGAATAGCATAAGCTAGTAGGTAGGTATGGTGGACTCTTTGGAATAACTTGGTTTAGGGAGTTGGATGCATGAGTGGAACTCATACTTTGTTGTGGAGGCTAGCAAAAGACTAGGAGCGACAAACTAAGAGAGCAATAATGGCCATAATCATGTAGAGCGACAAAACATCATTGATCAAAGCATAAAGTGATACTACAAATTGAAAACTAAAGGATCATAAAGGCTTATGGTGACTTGAGATAGTCATAACATGGTGTGAGCATGCGCCAAGTCAACCCAAATAAAGCATCAAAGGAGAATACCACTATACTATGCTTTAATATGCTAAAACAACGCATGATTCATCCAAGGCACATTAAGCAATCTCAATTGTTTATAACAAGTCATGCTACAGCAAAGAATAGTAAGCATAAAGCCAAAACAATATCAAGCATGGCATGACAAAGCATAGGCCATAGTCAAAAACAAGCTCTTTTTACCACAAAAGCATGAACTTTCCTACTCTTTCCCAAACCAAACTAAACTATTTGCAAACCAATGTATGAAAGAGGGGGTCCAACCAATTTATTCAGAAAAATAAGAAATACAAGCAAACTAAAAATCAAAGCAAAAACGAAAAGAAGACGCTCTAAGAAAAACACAATTGTGCAATGAAACAATAAAAATGAAGCGTTTGGAAGAAACCTGTGATTTTTATTGATGAAGAAGGGGATGCCTTGGGCATCCCCAAGCTTTGACGCTTGTACTTCTTGGATATTTCTTGGGGTGACACACGTGGCATCCCAAGCTTGAGCTTTAGTCCATCCTTCATCTCATTACTCATTCCTTCCATACACATGAAATTTTTTCCTTCATACAAAACTTCACACAATCGCATTAGCAACATTAGTGCACTCAAGATAAATAAATCTCAAGGTTCAGTTCTAACACCAAATAAACTTCCATTAGAACACTAGATACTGTAGCACTTCCCTCAAAAAGCTCAATTTCCCAAAAGAACTCAAGAAGGAACCAACAAGAAGCAAATGCAGAAAATGGCAGAAATCTATCAAAACAGACCAGCAGGTAAAGACGAATTTTTTCGAAGACCTTATGTTGCTCAAATCAAAAAGTGTTGAACTAATGAAAGTTAGATAACAACCTGGGGCAGAAGCAAAAAATATTACAGCTCAATCCGACATACAGATCTCTCTCACGAATGTTTACGGTGAAGCACAAAAATCTGTTTCGGGACAGCAACTTTCCCAATCATTACTTCACTCTCATTAGAGGTTATTCTTGGCACAAAAAGCAAAGAAAAAGGATTAGAAGCGGTTATTGCAGAAGTAATAACTTCCAAGACTCATCTAAAACTTTTGGGTTATCTCCCAATAAGTACTTTTCTTTAACGCCTTTAAGTTAGGCATGATAGTTTGAGAAGATGCTCACATAAGAAATATGAATTGAAGTAAAAGAAAGCATGAAGAAGCAAATTCACAAACACATTTAATTCTAACCCACTTCCTATGCATAGGAATCTTGTAAATAAACAAGTCATGAAAGTACAAAGCAACAAGCATAGTAAAGCAAAACAAGTGCATCTTCAAAATTTTCAACATAAAGAGGGGAAACTTAATATTGTTGAGATGCATATAACCATGTTTCCCTCTCTCATAATAACTTTCAGTAGCATCATGAATAAAATTAACAATATAAATATCACATAAAACATTCTTATCATGAGCCACATGCATATAATAATTATTACTCTCCACATAAGCATAGTCATTCTTATTAATTGTAGTGGGAGCAAATTCGACAAAATAGCTATCATTATTATCCTCATCACCATAATCATCAAATATAGGAGGCATATTGTAATCATAATTCATTTTCTCCTCAATAGTAGGTGGACTGAAAATATCATACTCATCATTGTAATCATCATATATTGGCGGTTTTGTATCATCATAAGCAATAGAATAGCTATCTTCCAAAGCTGGGGGACTAAAAAGATCATTTTCATAAAAACTAGCTTCTCCAAGCTTAGAATTTTACATAGCATTAGCAATAATGGTGTTCAAAGAATTCATACTAATAACATTGCTATTAGCATGCAAATAAAGTTCCATATGTTTTTTAATTTTCTCTTCAAATACTTCATGTCCTAACTCAAGGTAAATACTATAAAGCTCTCTAATTTTGTTGTTGTTTTCCATTAAGCCTAACTAGTGATAACAAGAAGCAAAAAGACAAAATTGCAGAATCTAAAGGAAATAACTTCAAGCACTCACACCGGAAAATAGGCGTTTGCCGTGGGAGGTTCTTCTTCTTTAATCCTCCGGTGTGAATACCTTTTACCTTTCCTCCCCGACAACGGCGCCAGAAAATAGCTTGATGTCTACGCACTTCTATTCTTGTAGATAGTTGTTGGGCCTCCAAGTGCAGAGGTTTGTAGAACAACAGCAAGTTTTCCCTTAAGTGGATCACCCAAGGTTTATTGAACTCAGGGAGGAAGTGGTCAAAGGTATTCCCTCTCAAGCAACCCTGCAATCAAGATACAAGAAGTCTCTTGTGTCCCCAACACACCCAATACACTTATCAGGTGTATAGGTGCACTAGTTCGGTGAAGAGATAGTGAAATACAAGTGGTATGGATATAAGATAATGGTAACGGTGTTAGAAAATAACTTGATGGCGTGGAAAAGACTAAAGTAAAACTAAAATAAAGATGGAAGCAAGCAAACATGTAACAAATCTAGTAGCAAACGGTGTTTCAGTGCTTAGAAACAAGGCCTAGGGATCATACTTTCACTAGTGAACACACTCTCATATAAATATATTATCTTCATGATACTACTCTTAACTACTCTCTGGTTGGACACTCTAATCGTTGGTAGGGCTATAACAGCACACCTCAAAGTAAGCCTTTCCCATCTAGAAAACCCCACACTGTCACCTTGAGTACTATATGAGTCCAACAAACACCACAATTTCATAAATACATCCAACTCCAAATATAACTCATAACAAGTATTTGTAATCTCTAGCCTAAGTGCCACCATGGTGAGCATGCTGTCACTTTCACACACATGGGGAGAGCAGAGATCTATTAAAGCACTTGAGTAGCAATGTAGATCTATAGATTACAAGCTCATGATCACAATATGATCATGCATAGAGAGAGATGAACACATAGCTACCGGTAGAACCCTTAGCCTCGAGAGAGAACTACTCCCTCCTCATCATGGGAATCAGCAATGGTGATGGAGATGGCGGTGGAGATCGATGGAGATGGCTCCGGGGGCACTTCCCCGTCCCGGCAGGGTGCCGGAACAGAGACTTTCTGTCCCCTGAATCTCCTTTTCGGTGGCGGTGGCGCTGTGGAACTTTTCGTGGCTGGAGGCTTGATGATTTAGGGTTTTGGTATCGGGAGGCTCTTATAGGTGAAGGAGGCAAGGTCGGTGGAGTGCCAGGGGGCCCACACCACCTGGTGGCGTGGGTAGGGCTAGCCCACGCCTAGGGGGGGGTGTGGCCAGGCCCTGGCCCTCCTCCATCTCATATTCTGGCTCTGTGAGTCTTCCGGTAAAATAGGAACTTTGGCTTTTGTCCCGTCCAATTCCGAGAATATTGATTTTCTGACTTTCGTGGAACCAAAAAACAGCAGAAAACAGGCAACTGGCACTGTGGCTCTTGTTAATAGGTTAGTCCAAGAAATCATATGAAAAGTACTCCAAAGTTGGAACAAAACATAAGAAAGTAGATAAAACCAAGCATGGAACATCAAAAATTATAGATACATTTGCAATGTATCAGAGGTGTTGAGCCGGCAGATTATGCGACGAGCAAAAGCCTATACTATTGTTAAAGGTGAGCTCCATAAACAGAGTGTTTCTAGGTTTTTTCAGCGTTGTGTATCTCCGGAAGAAAGAGTGGAAATCTTAAGGGAAATCCACGAAGGCGAGTGTGGTCAGCACACTGCAGCCAAATCTTTAGTGGCAAAAGCTTTTAGACACGGATTTTTCTGGCTTACAGCTCAGGCAGATGCCCAACGATTAGTCAAGACGTGCAAGGGCTGCCAAAAGTACACCAAGCAAGCTCATGTTCTGGCTGATCAGTTGCGAACAATACCTATAACATGGCCCTTTGCGGTCTGGGGGCTTGATATGGTAGGACCATTTAAACGAGCTCCAAGTGGGTTTACTCACCTCTTAGTGATGGTGGATAAATTCACCAAATGGATTGAGGCTAAACCTGTCACTAGTTGTGATGGAGCAACAACCAAAAGATTTGTCGAGGATGTTATAATCCGGTATGGTTATCTGCATAGCATTATCACGGACAACGGGAGTAACTTTTCTATGGGAGAACTGGCTGAATTCTGTAACGAGCAAAATATCCGGCTTGACATTGCGTCAGTCGCACATCCAGAGGTTAACGGACAAGTCGAAAGGGCAAATGGTTTAATCTTACGAAGCCTGAAACCGAGACTCGAAGCACCACTACGACGTGTTGCGGGGGCTTGGGCAGAGGAATTACCCTCTGTAATTCGGAGTTTACGAACAACTCCGAACAGGTCAACAGGATACACACCTTTCTTCTTGGTCTATGGCGCACAAGCAGTTCTTCCTAGTGATTTAATTCATAATTCTCCTAGAGTGGCCGCGTATATCGAAGAGGATGCCGATATTTCTCGACAAAATGATCTCGACTTAGTCGAAGAAGTTCGCGTCATTGCTGAAATGAGATCTACAGCCTATCAGTAGAAGTTACGCAAGTATCATAGCTAGAGAGTCCGAAATAGATCTTTCAATAAAGGTGATTTTGATATGGGGTGGCCCGATCTTCTCAGTAAGCGGATGGCGATGATGATGGTAGATGGTAGATAACTAGTGCGTAGCTATGATCTCTCCCGCTTGATCCCTGATGCCAGTGCAACAGATCTCGAACCTTTTAGGATATTCACAACACCACACTCTTGCGCACGCAGCCGTGACCACGAACGGTAGTATGCAATCTACTAATTCTCAATGGAACAACAGATCACACTCAATTATAGTTGGTAAATTCAAACACAAGGTAATTTCAGAGGTTCTATGAAAGAAACAACTCCAAAATATTTTAACGTGGTCTAAACCCTAACTAGGGGTCGTCCCAGGGCTTATAAGGGCGGCTGGGGTAGCCAGAAACCGAAACTAAACGCAAACGACTCATACTGATACAAACCGACTCGGACCAGATTCGGTCGGCGGGCGGACACTCCAGTCGAAATCGGCCGGACAGTCCGGGTGTAGTGTGCCGGACAGTCCGGTCGGGCCGGAGACTTTGAAGTTTCCGGGTGATGTCCGGGTAGTATCCGAACTGGCAGACAGAATGTCCACGCCAGTTTGCCTCTCGACCAGGCTGGACAGTCCGGGTGGATCTGGCCGGACACTCCGGTCGTGGCAGATCTTTTTGCCTCCATCTTGATGATCTTCTCTTGCGCCTTCCTCCTACTCCTCCCTCGCGCATCCTTGGGCGATCATCATGTTGGGCTTCTCTTGTAGCCCTTCTCCTCCTCGCTCCATGCTTGTTTCTCCAACGAACCTGATCATACATAAATGCATAGACTTAGGCAGTATAAAGTTCTCATCAATCAATGTACCAGATTCGTTTAGGAGCAGATTCACCTGTTGTTCTAGTAGCTTAGCACGAGCTCTTGTAATAGGTCCAATTCTAATCTCATTGGACTGATCCTTTCTTGCAACAGTTGTAGCATCTTCAGTAGTCATTGGGGTAGGTGTAATTGTAGGGATGTCCTCATCATCTCCCCCCCTTCAAAAGGCGTCGACCTCGACGCTCCAAGGTCTTCTCCAACATATGGTGACAAATCAGCAACGTTGAAGCTGTTGCTAACTCCACCAAACTCCTCAATAGGTATATCCACCGAGTAGGCGTTATCATTAATCTTGGCTAACACCTTGTAAGGACCAGCACCACGTGGCTTCAATTTGGACTTTCAAAGTAATGGAAACCTATCCTTGCGTAGATGCACCCAAACCATATCTCCAGGCTCGAACAACACTTCTTTCCTTGCTTGATTCCTTGCAGCAGCAATGTTCTTGCCTTTCTTCTCAATAGCCTCTCGAGTCTTTTCATGTATTTTCTTCACATAATCAGCATGTTTTGATGCCTCCATATCAACTCTCTCATGTAATGGCAGAGGCAACATATCAAGTGGCGTCAATGGTTTGAAACCATACACCACCTCAAAAGGACAAAGCTGCGTAGTTGAATGCACAGCCCTGTTGTAAGCAAATTCAACATGTGGCAAACACTCTTCCCACTCCCGCCGATTCTTTTTAATCATGGTCCTTAGTAGCTGGGACAATGTTTGATTCACCACCTCCGTTTGACCATCTGTTTGGGGATGACATGTAGTACTGAACAACAACTTCGTTCCTAGCTTTCCCCATAAGATCTTCCAAAAGTAGCTCATGAACTTCACATCCCGGTCAGAAACAATCGTCTTTGGTACTCCATGTAATCTCACGATGTCCCTGAAAAACAGGTTAGCAACATGCGACGCATTGTCGCTTTTGTGGCAGGCAATAAAATGAGCCATCTTAGAGAACCTATCCACTACCACAAATATAGAATCATGACCTCTCTGAGTTTTAGGTAGACCTAGCACAAAATACATACTAATGTCTTCCCATGGAGTAGTCGGTGCAGAGAGAGGTGTATACAAACCGTGAGGCTTTAGCTTAGATTTCGACTTGTGGCATGTAATACATCGGCTCACAAATCTGTACACATCACACCTCATCTTGGGCCAATAAAAGTGATCAGCAAGCATGAGCAACGTCTTCTCACACCCAAAGTGACCCATCAAACCACCAGCATGTGACTCCTGCACTAAGAACAAACGCAACGACGATTCTGGAATACATAGTTTGTTAGCTCGAAACAAATATACATCATGTATATGATACTTATCCCATGCGTTTCTAAGAGCACACAAACGATATGGTTCAGCAAAATCATGGTCAGTTGCATAAAGTGCACAAATAGCTTCTAATCCAGGAATTTTAACATCAAGATTGGTTAATAGCATGTTCTTCCTAGATAGAGCATCAGCAACAGCGTTCTCTTTTCCCTTCTTATAGTTAATGATGTAAGGAAAAGACTCAATGAACTCAACCCATTTAGCTAATCTTCTATGCAAGTTTGATTGAGCTTTCAAGTATTTCAATGCTTCATGATCAGAATGTATGATGAATTCCTTTGGCCACAAATAATGTTGCCAAACCTCAAGTACTCGAACAAGTGCATACAATTCTTTATCATAGATAGAATAATTCAAACGAGCACCAGTCAATTTCTCAGAAAAATAAGCTATAGGCCGACCCTCTTGCATCAAAACACCACCTATGCCTATACCACTAGCATCACATTCAACTTCAAATTGCTTTGAAAAATCAGGTAATGCAAGTAATGGTGCAGAAGTAAGCAAACGTTTTAATGTATCAAAAGCAATGTCTTGGGCCACGCCCCACACAAAAGGAACACCTTTCATTGTCAAATCATTTAATGGTGCAACAATGGTGCTAAAATATTTCTCAAAGCGCCTATAGAAACCAGCGAGACCGTGGAAACTACGCACTTGACTAACATTCATTGGAGTAGGCCAATTCTAAATTGATCCAATTTTAGATTGATCTACCTCTACTCCATGCTTAGAAACAACAAATCCTAGGAATATGACCTTATCTTTTGCAAATGTACACTTCTCAAGATTAGCATACAGTTTATTATCACGTAACACTTGCAAAACTTGTCTAATATGAGTGCAATGTTCAGATTCGGTGTGGCTGTATATAAGTATATCATCAAAGTAAACAACCACAAACCGACCAATAAACTCTCTCAAAACATGATTCATCAAACGCATGAAAGTACTAGGTGCATTAGTAAGACCAAATGGCATGACTAACCACTCATACAAACCGAATTTAGTTTTGAAAGCAGTTTTCCATTCATCCCCTTATTTCATCCTAATTTGATGATAACCACTATGCAAGTCAATTTTAGAGAAAACAGCAGCACCACTCAATTCATCTAGCATATCCTCTAAGCATGGAATAGGATCGGATGACGATATCGAATAGTGATGTTATTAATCGCTCTACAATCAACACACATGCGCCAAGTACCATCTTTCTTAGAACTAAAATAACAGGAACAGCACAAGGGCTAAGAGAGACACGGATGTACCCTTTATCCAGCAACGCTTGTACTTGCTTCTGAATTTCCTTAGTTTCTTCGGGATTAGTCCTGTAAGGTGCACGGTTGGGAAGTGTGGTGCCAGGAATCAGGTCCACTTGATGTTCTATACCACGCAATGGAGGCAAACCTGCGGGTACGTCTTCTGGAAACACATCCCCAAAGTCCTGCAAAACAGAAGAGACACCAAGAGAAATAGGGGTCATGTCGTTAGAAACCAATACCTCGCCCTTATACATGAGCACAAGTGGCATGGCTGTAGGATCCTCATGAAACTCTCTCATATCCTCCTTGGTGGCTAATATCAATAACCCAGGCACTCTCTCACTTTTCATTATATCACTCAATTTAGGCTCAATTACATCAGGAACAGCTGTGACACAGTCTCGCCGAGTGGTAGTATCTTCGTTCAAGTTCACCTCTATCTTCTGGCGATAATCATTCACAATTTCTTGTGGTGTCATTGGCTGCATAGTAATCTTCTTTCCTTTGAATTCCAAGTGATATGTATTGGCTCGGCCATTGTGTTGCACAAGGCGATCATAGAGCCAAGGCCAACCCAATAGTAGGTGACAAACAGTCATAGGAACCACATCAAAATCAATAGAATCTTTGTATGGCCCTATTTGAAAATTCACACGTACCATATGATTTACCTTCATCTCACCATTGTTGCTCAACCATTGTATGTAGTATGTCTTGGGATGAGGTAAGTATGTCAAATTCAGTTTGGCACATTGTTCCTTACTTGCAAGATTTCTGCAGCTACCTCCATCAATAATTACCTTGCAAGCTTTGTTTGGTCCAACTAGAGCTTTTGTTTGGAACAAGTTGCAACGCTGGGATTCCTCAACCGGTTGCACACTAAGTACACGTGAAGATACGACAATAGTGGGTGCACGCTCAGCATATGCATCAGCACCAACCTCGCCGTCATTAATATCATCATCAGAAGCTTCATCTCCACTTTCTACTTCACCTTGTTCATTAACAAACATAACCTTGCTGTTTGGACAATCTTTCTTGTAGTGACCTCTACCTCCACAAGTATGGCACACCACATCACGAGTACGTGTAGTAGACATGTTGGAACCCGAGCTAGCAGCAGGAGCAGCGGGTTTCCGAGCATTAGAACCAAACGATGGTGTACTTGTGGGCTTGGCCGATGGTGTAAAAGGAGCAGCAGCTGGTGGCGCGGCTGTAGAAGGTGTGGACCTGGCCGAAAATCTGCTGGAGGATGGAAAACGAGCCCGTGACTTCGCCTCTTCTGCCAACTAGGATTCGGCCTCTCTAGCATGATGCAACAACTCATTCATGGTCTCATACTTGTGATGACGAACAATGCTCTTGATCTGTATCTTCAAATTGTTTAGGAATCGTTGCATGGTCATCTCAATGGACTCACGAATTCTAGCACGCTGCATAAGCATCTCCATCTCCATGTAGTACTCATCAACTGTCATGGTGCCTTGCTTCAGTTGCATCAATTTATCAAAAACTGATCGCAAGTAGTTGGTTGGTACGAAATGAGCTTTCATGATTTGCTTCATCTCGCGCCAATCCCTCACAGGAAGTTCATTGTCCTTCCTCCTATGTTACACAAGAGCGTCCCACCAACGTAAAGCATAACCATCAAATCTGATGCTGCAAGCTTGACCTTCTTATCTTCTGGATAGTCAAATAAGCGCCAGAGTTTCTCAATCTTCAACTCCCAGGTGAGGTAGTCTTCAGGATCAATGGAACCATCAAACTTAGGAATTGAAAATTTTGGCTTGCCCAAACCGTCATCAGCAGCTTGGTTGGGAACACGTTGACCACGACCAAGATGGGCAAACCCACGACCATGAGCAGGTGCATGGACAGGGGGAATAGCACGTCCCCTGCCAACATGTGGAGCAGCATCAACAGCGCTACCCTCATCGAAATCATCAAAGGCATCATCATGTTGAGGATCTTCCCTTCTATGTAAGGCGGCTGTCAAACCCTCAATGGACTGCTGCAAAGCGGTGACATTGACATTGAGCGTAGCCACTTGCGTTTGGATAGTATCAACCGCCCCAACATGCTGATCCAATCTCATATTCATATCTTGGAGATTCTTGTCAATGGCATATGTCGTGTTAGTAAACACACGTGTCAAGTGGGATTTCAAAGCCTCATATTCACGCCAATTGACGAGCTCCTCATCCTTCTTTTTCTGCAACACAACATCATCATCACTAGTAGACATGATTAGTAGGTTAGTGCAAAAATCAGAATTTGTATGGTGGAAACTCTCACAACTCACTCACAACTAATAAGAAAGGAGATCTTACCGTTCCAAAGTGAATAGAGATGCTCTACCAAACGAAATCAAAGACTGATGCACTTGATGTGATGAAGTGAATATCAAAGGTATAGAGAACGATTGCAGGGCACATAGGTTATGTAAAGGTGGAGCTATAGGTATGGTATCCTATTTACACCGCAAACAAGTCCTAGTGCTGATCGTACAAATACCCAAGAAACACACACAGTGGAGATAAACGTGGCAAAGCAACTTATGAAAAGGAATATTGCAATGCACAGGAGAGACGCTAGTAATAGCTCAAATAGAACAGGCACAAGATTTCTCAATCTACTAGTGCTATACACAACAAGGCCTCCAATATTGCACACTTTGATATCTCTTTTTGTCAGGCTTATAACTCTTTCTCTTTTTTTAATACGATTCTCTTTTCTTTTCACTTTTTTTGATTTTTCAACTATATTACTCAATGCAAATGAGTACAGCAATGTACAACAGAACTAGGCCAGATAGTTCGGTTGATATGCGCTGGAGACTCCGGTTGGGCCGGATAGTCCGGTGTGGTTCGGCCGGATAGTCCGGTTTTGCCTGTCGAAAATTTCTGCACTTCCAAAACCTAATGAGCAGCCTGTCGGAGCAAAGCAACTAGTCTCGTGGGTATGTTCCTAGGCACATATGTTGTAGATAGGCTGTGTCTACGGTATGCAAACAAAAGTACGCTATGTGGACTCGGAAAAAACGATAAAGACTTGCGGAAACGGTAACGGTGGGAACAACGGAAAACAAGATCAAACCCTAAAACTAGACACAAACGGAAACTAGACTCCTACGAGTAAAACCTGCAGATCAGATCTACGAGAGGATACAATCAGCAACTAAAACTCGAAAACGATGCAATATAGTCTATGGCAAATCTTTTTATAAGGCTTTTTCTGTATAGGACGAAAAACACTCTCTAATCTATGGATGGATTTGTGGATGCTTACCGAGGCAACACTGGAAATATGATACCAAGATGATATGGGGTGGCCCGATCTTCTCAGTAAGCGGATGGCGATGATGATGGTAGATGGTAGATAACTAGTGCGTAGCTATGATCTCTCCCGCTCGATCCCTGATGCCAGTGCAACAGATCTCAAACCTTTTAGGATATTCACAACACCACACTCTTGCACACGCAATCGTGACCACGAACGGTAGTATGCAATCTACTAATTCCCAATGGAACAACAAATCACACTCAATTATAGTTGGTAAATTCAAACACAGGGTAATTTCAGAGGTTCTATGAAAGAAACAACTCCAAAATATTTTAACGTGGTCTAAACCCTAACTAGGGGTCGTCCTAGGGCTTATAAGGGCCGCTGGGTGGCCAGAAACCGAAACTAAACGCAAATGACTCAGACTGATACAAACCGACTCGGACCAGATTCGGTCGGCGGGCGGACACTCCGGTCGAAATCGGCCGGACAGTTCGGTCAGGCCGGACACTCCGGGTGGAGTGTGCCGGACAGTCCGGTCGGGCCGGAAACTTTGAAGTTTCTGGGTGATGTCCGGGTAGTATCCGAACTGGCAGACAGAATGTCCACGCCAGTTTGCCTCTCGACCAGGCCGGACAGTCCGGCTGGATCCGGCCGGACACTCCGGTCGTGGTAGATCTTTGCCTCCATCTTGATGATCTTCTCTTGCGCCTTCCTCCCGCTCCTCCCTCGTGCATCCTTGGGCGATCATCATGTTGGGCTTCTCTTGTAGCCCTTCTCCTCCTCGCGCCATGCTTGTTTATCCAACGAACCTGATCATACATAAATGCATAGACTTAGGCAGTATAAAGTTCTCATCAATCAATGTACCAGATTCGTTTAGGAGCAGATTCACCTGTTGTTCCAGTATCTTAGCACGAGCTCTTGTAATAGGTCCAATTCTAATCTCATTGGACTGATCCTTTCTTGCAACAGTTGTAGCATCTTCAGTAGTCATTGGGGTAGGTGTAATTGTAGGGATGTCCTCATCAGATTTGGTTCTCCGGCTTGTGCAACAAAGAAAGCACAAACTTTCCCCAGTATGGGAAGGGCCCTTTTTAGTTAGTCGAGTATTGCACAATGGATCGTACTACTTAACTGACATGAGGCTAGTCAAAGAAAGACCTGCTACTAAGAAGAGAAAGAGAGCTGGAGGCAGTACAAATCCGGATAAGTTAGACAGACCGTGGAATATTGCTCAGCTACGTCCCCTTTATTCTTAGTTTATTCTTCTTTATAATCATACATATGTACATGTTCTGAGAAATAAAAGTTTTGGTTGCCTCAAATTTTTCTGAGAAGTTTTTACCATCTTATTTCCAAATGATCATGTCATAGTCGAAAATCCCAGAATGCTTGAAAGTACTTTATGCTCATGTTCGTTCTGGTTTAGATTTCCGATTCTAAAATTGCTACCTTCGGGTATAACTCTAAAATTTCTAGTCTTTACTTTGGTTATTTGTCTGATTGCTGGATGCAGGTATTTTCCGAGTAGTGAATTGTTGGTACTGGAAGCCGGCTTTGTTTCCGAGTTTAAACTGGTTTAGCAATTGAGCTCCGATGCTCGGCAATGTTTCCGGTGGAAGGTTTAGCCGGCTCACGAAAGGGACAAGGCGGAAAGCCAGATAAACGATAAGTGAAGACGAAAAAATACAAGTGCTTATGTAAACATTTCAGGCACACAAAATTTTTTTAAGCCGAAAAGTGCTGAATAGATCAAAAGCTTAGCACTAGCAAAGTTAAAGTATTACATATTTATAAACACATCATGTTTTTCCCGGAATAATACATAAGTTTCTGGTCTATGATGCAGGAAGAGATGAAGGAGCTGTCGGCTCGCTGGTTACTCCGCCTTGATATCGTTCCGAGATGTCTGCATCTGAGATGGTGTGTGCATCGTTGGAAACGTCTTCAGTTTCTTCTGGAGGAGGAGGCGGAGTAGCTACGCGGGTGAAGAAGGGGATCTCGTAGCTGGTCAGATCAGCCACGTGACACCCATATCTGGCGCAGGAGTGCATGATGGCTTGAAAGTCCTGCTCCTGGCCGTCTTCGTCTACCTTGTTGTACCCTCTGGTCACTTGCCATATCTCCATGTTTCCATGGTGGCTCATGACCATGGTGAGAGCGTTCTGCGCTGCAGTTCGCGCGTAGGACATATTCCAGTCCCGAACAAGCTGCGACATCTCTTTGGCCTTGTCCCACACCTGAAAATCCGACATGCTTGGCATGTCCGGAATCTTTAGAGCTTTGCAAATGTCCTCAAGGGACTGGCGGAAGTCATGAAGAAGGTCACCGACTTGGGTAAGCCGGTGGGTGCGGGGCTCGGAGGAGGAAGAGTCCGTCAAGTTCAGAGGAACTATACACAAAACAAGTTAAGAAAAAACCGACATTGATAGAAGTCGAAGAAAAAGATAAGTCAGACAGATGGAACGTACCGAGAATGACGTCTTCAATCTTGGTCTTCTCCTTCCGGAGACTCTAGAGTTTAGCCTGGAGCGCTTGGGAGATGTCCTTCTCTCTGCCAAGCTCATTCTTGAGGTCTGAGATTATTTTATCTGGAGCGGCGATCTTGCGATCATGCTCTTCGGTGGCCATGGAGGAGGATTCAAGGACTTGAGCTAAGTTCCTTTCATGATCTGCCTTGAGCTTATCCAGCTCTTGGCGAAGTCCCTTGTTCTCCACCACCAGGGTCTTGAGGTTCTCGGCCTCTTCAATCATAGCGATGGATTGTTTCACCAGCGCTGTAAGTCAAAAAGAACAACAGTTCAGAAAAAATTCGACATTGAAAAAGCAAAAGACAAGGTTTGAATCTCGGAATGTTTACCTTCGGTTTCATCCTTGGCTACTTTAAGTTCAGCATTTTTAAGCCGGAGAGCTTTGATCTCTCCCTGCTTATCGCAGACATTGGTTAGTAATTCCTGGTTATAGGAACATACTTTCTGTAAGTCAGAATACCCAAAGTCAGAAAGCTACTTAAGACTCGGGCTAATATTTTTTGCTAAATATCAGCACGAGCCTTGGGGGCTACACTAGTTCGTTCTTTGGCATCCTAATGAAGCATAAACCCGGATTATATATCCTACTTCATGCTTGGGGGCTAGAGGATATGATATAACATAATGGAAAAAATGGAGTTGGAATTTCGACTTACATATTGTTCACGGGTGAGCTTATCCAAACCCGCGTTCACTTCAGTGGCCACCTTCTCGGCAAGAGTAAGAGGGATCACTAGGGCTGTTGGAAGCTCGCCAGTCCTAATCCTCTCGTCGCGAAGGCGGACTTGAGCGAGATGGTCAGAGAACTTGACGTCCTCTGCTTCTTGCGCTTCTTCTTCGGGAGATAAATGGCTTTTCTCCAGGACTTGCCTAGCTAGCCGCTGGATCTCTTCTGCAGATTTCCGGGACAGGCCAAACTTGGCAAGTCCCGGATTGTTGATCAGGTTTTCAGTGAATGTTTCTGCCGAGGGATCATTACCCGAAGAGGGTTCACCCTTATCTTGATTTGACGCACCCATGGTGACGTCAGTTTGCGACCCAAGGATCACAGGCTCCATTGGAGGAGCCGGATCTTCTGCAACCACCGGAGAAGAAGTGATCGCCGGAGTTGCAGAAGGTTGAGGGGCAGGAGTCGGAGGAGCCACGACAGGGGAAGCTATGGTAAGCTTCGTCTGTCGTAGGGGCTTCGAAGGAATCCCTTTCCCCTTACCCTTGATGAGTGGCTTTGCTCTGAGAATGTAGTAAAGTCGGAAACATTACATCTCGGAAAGAAATTCGAATAAAGTACAAAGGCGGAAGTTGTGACTGAAAGTTACCTCTTCACAACAGGCACCTCCTTTGTGCCAACAGCCACTATCGGAGTTTTGCGCTTCTTGAGCGCAAGGTCCGCCAATGGGACCACTTCTTTCTCTTGAGAAAACTCAGGAGGATATCCTTCGAGCGGAGCAAGTTCCGACTCGGGGAGGTCAGCAAGCTGAAAACAAGAAAACATATCAGTATTGCAGTATAACTCAAAGATTGAAACACATAATAAGGTGTATTGATGTAAACTTACCGCCGTGTGCATATCCAGAGAAATTTCCGGAATTCTCCTCTCGATCCGCTCCTTGATCAGCCACTTGATTTGGCTTATGTAGCCTTGAGTGGTGTATGCTTTGGGGCTGATGCGGAAGGAGTCTTTTTTGGATGACGTGATGGAGTGCATCAGTCGATCCCTGTGGTACTGAAAGGGTTGGATCCGACGAGAGACCCAGCACTGGACCAAGTCGGATCCCTTCAGACCTTTGTGTTTGATCAAATTTTCGATCCGCCTCTTCGCGAGGATCAGATCATCGGTGAGAGCCGGAGCAGCCTCGTCCCAGGAAGGCTGGGCCGTGGTAGCTCCGTCGACAAAAGCCGGCAAAGCAGTGGCTTTGCCGGGAGCCGGAATATCCCTATGATAGAAAAATGTGGCTGGCCATTGTTTGACCGAGTCACTAGCTGGAATTTTGGGATATGCCCAGTCGCGTCTAAGTGAAAAGCTGATAGTGCAGGTGATGTAAGGAACACCGGCGGTAATGGAATTTCTCTGGACGTGGAAATAATACCGGAAGAGAGTCAAACTCGGCCTAATGCCGAGAAAGCCCTCACAAAGCGAAGCATACGCACTCATCTCTAACAGAGAGTTGGAGGAACATTATGGAGTTGAACTCCGAAATGATCTATCACCTCGGAGAAGAACTCCGAGGGAGGAAAAGACAGACCTCTATCGAGGTGGGTGCCGAAGTGGACCCGCTCGCCGTCACACAGGTTGGGGACGGTTTCCCCGGAGCCGCTCCGCCAGTCACCGGCGATGAGAATTGTTGAGGCCCTCCTTCTCCACGTTCTTGAGGCCCTCCTCGTTGAGAGCGTAGGGGATCCAGATTCCCCGGAAGCTCTCTTTCTCCGCTGCAGCTTCCGCCGTCGCCGCCGCCGCCGCTGCTGCCAAGCCGGAGGAAGAAGATGAAGCCATTTCTCCCGTGAGAGACTGACCTAAAAGGGGCGGCGCTGGGAGTTTTGTGGGGGGAGAATGAGGAAGCTCTGTGCGTGCAGGAGGATTGGGAGGAAAGGAAACGGCAAAGAACTAGTGGAAAGGAGAAGGAAAAATCCAAACCCCTTATATATCCACCTAACTACACCAAGATTCGTGCAAATGCTACAGTGTAACCGCCACGCGTCGTGGAAGGAACTGGGAAGGACCCACGCGATGATTGCGTCTCCTCGATCTCCACGCACGCATTAAAACGGCGCATCGGTTCAGCGAACTGCGGACCCACCAACGGTCATGCTGACGGCACGCTTGTCAGATGACGTGACTTGACCATGACTTGTGTGAGGTGGCGTTAGAAACCAAGTTCCGGCTTAGTTTGAAATCAAGCTGGAAAATCCTAGTAACCTGTTGATAGGTTCGACTTATTTTTAAGACCCGGATCGTATTTTTTATTGTGAAGTTTCAGGAACCCTTCAAGATTTTGCAAGCCGAAGATCAAGCTAGACGATGATAAAATCCGACTTTGGATCTTGGAGGCCTCCGGGGGCTGCTGTTGGGGACATACTTTTCGGGTATCCTCACTGTTCCTCACTGACCAGGGTTGCCCACTTCGGGTTAGAGCTTTGCTTCACAGGCGACCCAGTCAGGGAGAAAGACGGAGTCCAATCCGGCTACGAGAAGACCCAGAAGACTTACCGACTTAGGCCCATAATGTTACTTGTAGTTCAAGATGTACTCTGTAACCAACTCTTAGTCGTAGCCGGATTGATCTCTCCTGTAAACCCTAGGCCGGATATCTATATAAGCCGGCCTAGGGAGAGCCTTTAGGGCATCGAATACTTTAGACCCTCAACTCGCACAGGCGAAACCCTTGTAACCCATATTCCGGCTCTGCCGTATTACTAGATTGCTAGCAGGAGTAGGATCCGTCCAAAGCCGGCGGATTCGAACCTGGGTAAACTTGTGTGATCACCGTCCCGGAACACCATACGTCTCACACCCCTCTCTTCCGCACGCCTCGAGGACCCCCTCATGGCGAACTTGTCCTCAATCCGACGACAAATGGTACCAACAATCTAAAGCCAAATTTATTCTTATAAGAGATGTGAATACAAGGTACTTCCATGACGTTCCCAATAGCAGACACTGGAAGAAACTTATTCATTGTCTAGTACAGAATGAAGGTATAGTTGAGAGACATGAGCAACTCAAGTCATATATTGCAAACTATTATAAAGGTCTATTTGGGGCCCTAGGGGAAGGATCCTTCTCGATGGATGAGTCCCGAACAAATGACATACCCTAGGTTTCCATGGAAGAAAATAACTTTCTAATTCCCCATACACTCAGGAGAAAGTTAAGAAAGAGGTTTTGTAAATGGAACACAATAAAGCACTAGACCCAGATAGATTCCTGACAGATTTTTTACCAAGATTTCTGGGAAGTCATCAAGGTTCGTCTTCTAGATTTGTTCAGTTCTCTTCATGCTAGACAACTTGACTAGTTTAGGCTGAATTTTGGCGAGATTATTTTATTATCTAATGTTAATGAAACAGAAAGCATACAAGAGTATCAACCTATATGTCTACTTAATGTTAGCTTTAGAATATTCACTAAAGTTGTCATGATCAGGCTAAATTCTATTGATGACCATGTAATTCGTCCTTGTCAGACTACCTTTATGCAAGAAAAAAACATCCTAGATGGTGTAGTAATTGTGCATGAAATAGTACATGAACTTCATACTAAAAAGTTGAATAGGGTATTGTTTAAGACTGATTTCGAAAAGGCTAATGATAAGGTCAAGTGGTATTTTCTCCAGCAAACACTATGTATGAAAGGTTTTTCGGAGGAGTGGCGTGCTCTAATCCACTCCTTTGTGTTTGGTGGTAGTGTGGCCTTCAAAATAATGACGAAGTTGACAAATACTTCCAGACAAAGAAAGTATTAAGATAGGGTGACCCATTATCACATATACTACTTAATATAGTGGTTGATATGCTGGTTATCTTGATCGAGAGAGCAAAGGATGATGGTCATATTGAGGGGATAGTTACTCATCTTGTTGATGGGGGACTTTCTATTCTTCAATATGCATATGCCTATGATATAATTTTTTTTATGGAACACAATTTTGAAAAAGCTAAGAATTTGGAATTAATCTCATCAGTATTCGAGCAGCTTTCTAGATTGAAGATAAATTTTCATAAAAGTGAGTGGTGTTGTTTTGGCGAGGCCCAAGACGAGGCTCACCTGTATGCTGATCTCTTTGGCTGCGAGCAGAGTCAGTTTCCAATCAACTACTTGGGTATCCCGATTCACTGAGTGTAAACTTGTCGAGTAAATATTACACAAAAGACTTAATACTTAATAATTGGAAAGGCAAATTGTTATCTCTGGGTGGAAGACTTGTACTCATAAACTCATATATGATCTCACTATATGATCTCGTTTTTCCACTTACCTAAGAAAGCTTTGGACATATTGGATTATTTATGATCAAAATTCTTTTGGCGATGTGATAGTGAGAAAAATAAGTATCGACTGGCCAAATGGAGCGTAGTTTGCCGACCGAAAGACCAAAGTGGACTTGGTATACATGATCCACATGTCAAGAACACCGCTCTTTTAGGTTAATGGCTAATCACAGAGGATGGTGTGTGGCAAACCATCCTTCAAAGAAAATATGTTGGCACAAAAGTTGTGTCTCAATGGAGATTCATATTTTTGGGCTGGACTGATGCCTTCCAAAATAAGCATTTCTTTTGATTTGGTTCAGGGATGGATCGCAGATACATTTCTGGGAGGATAATTGGCTTGGTCAGACTACTTTTCGAGAACAATACCCTGCTATATATAATATTGTGCGACACAAAGGAGATACACTTTTCACCGTGATGGAATCGAACCCTCCAAATGTGACGTTTAGAAGAGACCTCATTCTAGATTGGCATCATGGAACGATGCTTTATATAGACTAACCACGGTACACTTGTTTGAAGGTCCTGGTCAGTTTAGATGGAATTTACTTGAGAATGATATGTTCTCCGTAGATTCTATGTATAGAGCACTGGATCAATCAGATATTCTAGTTGATGGTAATAAGAAAACCTTATTTTCTGGAGTCATCCCGGCTCTTGCTTTCGAAAGCGCTGGGCCACCAGCACTTGAAATTTGATGGTTTGTCTCGCTGAACCGATGGATGTTTTCTATACTCACCGAGACCGAGGAAAATCAAAGCTAGACGTACGGTGTGTGTGTGTGTGTGGAAGCAGCAGCAATTGAACAAAGACTTGGCGACTGAGCACGACGTATTCGTTCGGTATTGTTAACGTTTAGTGCGAACAGTGGAGAGTCGACGCGGCATCGGACCTTTTCAAGTCTCCCGCGCGCGACCTGAAAGAAACTGACCTGACCTGCTATAGTTCGGTCAACCTCCACGGAGGCAGAGCAGTACCACAGGACCAGTATTTCTTTTCTCTCTATATACTTGGTTAAGTTAATGAACCACTTGAAACGGCCGTACATATTGAAGTACCACGACGAGCAAGGGCAGGACAAGACGGATACAGTACAATTTGTACTATTTTTGTATGTTGATTGATGGCCTTACCTGGCACGCACACGGACAACTCCACCATGTCGTGTTACCACTCACATTTAACAAATCTATCCGTACCCGACC
This sequence comes from Avena eriantha, assembly GCA_910589775.1. Lineage (NCBI taxonomy): Eukaryota > Viridiplantae > Streptophyta > Magnoliopsida > Poales > Poaceae > Avena > Avena eriantha. The sequence goes on along the minus strand of OU342742.1, from coordinate 21,434,610 downwards.
TCAAAAAGAAAGGACAGGAGAAAACAATTCAGGCCCTGTCGATCGTCTTCCACCTCCTGCCTGCGCGCCTAGACTCCTAGAGCCACCAAAAATGGCTTCCTCGATCGAAACGTACGTAGAGGATCCTCTTAAACTTGGATAGAAAACATGCTCACGTGCACTGACAGCCTAGAGAAGGTTAAACAATCTGATGTGCCAGAAAATATTACAACGAAAGCAGCCGGGTTAGCTACTAATATTATATTATATTACTCCCATTACATGAATGGATGAATACGCCGACGATCGGTCGTTACGCCGACGGCCAAACGTCGGGGCCGTCGGCGTAGACCGTGACCAGGCCCGCCCCGCCAAGCAGCCGTCAGCGTAGAATTGCCCTCGGCGTATCTATGATATGCCGACTGCTGCCATCGGCGTAGCCTACGCCGACGGCTGCCCTCGGCGTAGCTATTTTTCCTTTTATCTCATTAAACTTTCAAAATCATAACTAAATCATTCTAATTCGGAAAAATACAAATAATATATCAAAATTTGAAGAAAAATAAGATCTATCTATCTACACTCAAATATTACACATTTGTAAATAAAAATCAAGTGAAACATAAAACATTATATATAGTTTAAAACAGACATAAGAAATTCAAAAACGATGCTCATGTTTTTTTATAAAAATCATTTTTAGGTTCACAATATGCTATTTTATCAAAGATCCAATGCAAGTTTAGCGAGGCACGACCCCGAGCTAAGAATCTTCATGCCCGTCGTTCGACAAAGTTTGACGATAGTTTAAAACAGGTATAAAAAAATCAGAAACGATCGAAACAATGCAAAACCTTCACATGGTGTCATTATGTGACATAGTTACAAGGCAAAATATCAAACCTGCTATATTGATTATGTCTGAAAAAACCTTCACAAAATAACCTATCTCATTCGAGGTTTCTTGGCTTTTGGGTCAAATGACCAATGATATGGCTAGAATAAAGGCATAGTTTGTGATAATATGTCCATATTGTGCATACATGTGCATCATGGGATGCCAAACAATGTTGCAGGAGGAAGTTTTCATTTTCGTCGCACCAAAAAGGCATTTTCTATTTTCCGAGCACAAAAAGGGGAGTTTTGTGAAGCAACCACCAAATGGTTAATTCAAAATGCTACCACCACATTTTACAAAAATACTAGATCATCTTATATGGATAATTTCTCAATAAGGGGATCTGAAACCTTTCTGTCCACCCCTGGTGAAAAAGGCAAATTTCTACCGAATCTGTAGGAAGTGGGTCAGATATGAACTACAGGTACATGATCTGATGCTTGTATTTTTTTTACAAAAATCATTTTTAGGTTCACAATATGCTATTTTATCAAAGATCCAATGCAACTTTAGCGAGGCTCGGCCCCGAGCTAAGAATCTTCATGCCCGCCATTCGACAAAGTTTGAGGATAGTTTAAACGGGTATAAAAAATTCAAAAACGATCGAAACAATATAAAACCTTCGTGTGAAGTCATATTATGTGACGTAGTTACAAGGAAAAATATCAAACTTGATATATTGATTATGTCTGAAAAAAACTTTCACAAAATGACCCATCTCATTCGAGGTTTCTTGGCTTTCGGGTCAAATGACCAATGATATGGCTAGAATCAAGACATAGTTTGTGATAATGTGCCCACATTTTGCATACATGTGCATCATGGGATGGCAAACAATATTGTAGGAGGAAGTTTCCTTTTCGTCGCACCAAAAAGCATTTTCCATTTTTCGAGCGCAAAAAAGGGGGATTTTGTGAAGCAATCACCAAATAGCTAATTGAAAACGGGGGGTTTGTGATAAGTTGATATGGATATAATATTTAGATTCCTTTCATATTTCTGATCAATTTAGACATATTATTTATCAAATTCCGATTTGCGGATTTAAAGATATTAATTATTTCATATTAAATAGAAAAATACAAAAAAGTAAAATTATTATATTTTTATTTGAATTCAATAGTATTTTTATTTGAATCAGTAATATTTTTACTTATTAATTGTTGTTTACTTAGATAAGTGTTTGTAGTTTCAAAAAATAAAAACATGTGACATAATGATATATGAGTTAATATGATTGATATCATAGTATTGATAACTAGGTACAAATTGCTTCGCGGAAACTGATTCGGAAGGAAGTGAGAAGTTAAGCGTGCTGGAGCTGAAGTAGTGCTAGGATGGGTGATCGAGCGGTAATTAGTGTTAAAAATATTCCAGGTGAGAGATTAACGATTCAAACAATTCAAAGATTTAAAAAAGTTGAAAAAAAATTTATTTATTTTTTATTTTTTTACAACCTGCCGCTACTATGCCGACGGAGCTATGCCGAGGGCAAAGCCGTCGGCTAGAGCTACGTCCACGGACAAAAGTGCCTCCGCCGAGGAGGCTACGCCGAGGACAGCCGTCGGCGTAGCATACGCCGAGGGCATTTTTAGCCTACGCCGACACCTTTTTGCCCTCGGCTTAGCGTGCCGTTCCTATAGTGTCCTTCCGCCTCAAAATAAGTGATCTGGTTTGTTGGTGGATCCCACCTGACACCATGCTTTGGATCGATGTCAACTAACGCATAGTTAGATACTGCAAACGACCGAGTGTGTATAGGGCCGGACCGTGCTAGGATGGAGACGTCTGCGCTGCTGTTTGGGCATGTGTTCGAGCATGCACATACGTCGAGGCGGCTTTGGGGATTATGTAGGTGTAGTGTAGTGGCTGAGGTTAGCTAAACGTGAAGGCCGGCTACTGTTATTACTTACTGCTTATGGTAAGATTTGGGAGCAACACGTACGTACGTCTCGTGATGATTGTTTCTTCAATCGGCCATTCAGCTAGCTAGCTGATAAACAAGTACTCCTAGATTTATTTACGAGCAAAAGGAGCAGATACCCCGTACACGACACGACACGGAATTTCAGTAGGCACAGTATAAACTAAGACTAGCACGGCATCATTCGGAAAAAAAGGGGGGCAGTGGTGGCAGTTGGTGAAAGGTACAGTGTACACGATAGCGAGCTCCATGGGATTAGCTAGACGATGTCTCTTTCAGACCCCGCGAATTTCATGGACGTCGATGCACGCGTCGCTCCACTGCATGCAATTCACCTCCTGTTTCCTCAACTGTTTGAACGATCGAGTTCAGACTCGAGACGCCGTCGTCATTCTCTTCCGAAAGGCGCAAGCCCTGTTGCCTTAATTAATCATTGGCTACCTGGAAAAAGCACGCGATTAGCATCGCAAAGTCAAGTGGATAATCATCGAGCGCAAAAGGGCCGGATGGATGCCATCATCAGGTACTACGGAGGAGGAATTTTCATGATACAACCTATCTGTACGAGTTTCTACGTATATGGGACATGATTCTATGAGTCAAACACAGCTTTATGGACGGTAGAATTGAAATCCTATATAAATCCTGTGAACAAATTTGAAAACAAAAGAGCCCTTATGTTCTGTTCGGGCTTCTGCTCGGGGCGGCTTTTGCGGTCATAGGGACTAGGTGAAGGCACAGCTGGTACTAGAGCATTCAGTCTAAATATTAAAGAACGATACCCCTTCGTCTAGAAATAACTGACTTGAATTTGTCTAGATATAAATGCATCTAGACGCATTTTAGTATATAGATACATTTGAATCTAGACAAACCAAGTCAGTTATTTCTAAACAGAGGAAAAATAGCATAAATACAGTTAACATTGAATTAATGAGAACAACTCCACCATATGATAAAAGTTTGCCCGCCCAACATGTGAGCTTCCTCTCAAAATGATATTCCATGAGTTTCCACTCACCATTTTTTTATTTTCTAAAGTGGATAGATATTCCCAAGTGATGCAACCCGTCATACTGAACCACGTCATGCAACTCCAACCATTGCACATAAGGTGAACTCTTTCCATCTTTTGTCCTTCTTTAGTCCTCACTTAAATGGGATCCTACCTAAACCAGATGCATATCGTATGACTAGATCCATATCCATGATCATGATTGGAAGAGGAGATGCAAAGTATGCCCTAAGAGGCAAGACCCCGAGCAAGAAGCATGGAAGAGAAGGCACAAGAAGTAGCAGCTCTACGACTAGTCTCTGCCCTCAATACCTGGAGTCTTCGCCCTGCGCAAAATCTCTGTTCCGAGGACTCCAGCCACAACATCAGGAGCTCCTAGAGCCACCCCAGAGTCTGCCCCGGAGTCTCCGACCTATGAAGTGGGCCTGCGCGCCAAGAGCTTGTCCTGGCCCATGTAACACTCTAACTTGTCCATAACTTCTTGTTTATGCCTAGACTACCCCTTTTTAAGTGGCTGACCTATATGTATGCTCACACCTCCTCCTAGAAACCCTAAAATGAATATTGGGTAGAATTGGATTAGCCTCCACTTTTTCATAGGGGGAAACTCTCTTGGATCAACATCAATACCAAGGTTGTACAAGACCCTTTTCGTATGAGCGCTCTTTCTATCTTATGATCTCTATTTTGTTGATCTCTTTCATAGGGTCTCTATCAATTGCAAATTCTTCACAAGCAGATTCTAGCGGCTTTGAATCGATCTTTCTATTGTGGATCTCTACCTAGCGGTCTCTTCCACGTGGATTCTATTGGGTTGGTGATTCGGGTCAACACGGGAATCCGAACTCATGTATGTTTGTGTGTGTGTATTTTTACCTTGCCTCACCTCACCCATGGTGCATGTTGGCCTCACCTCTCGATGATCGAGTGCGATATATTTTCAATGTTGTGACTTCTGTCAAGGTGGGGAATGGGAAGAGATGCTTTTTTGGACAGACAAATGAATAAACGGAAAATCTATCAAAGATTTTGCGCCGGTCGTTTTCCAGAGCATAAATCCAGTCACTAGGGCAAGGAAAACAGTCGCCGAAGCCCTCACGGGTAGCTCATGGATTGAAGACATCAAGAAAACAATCAACATTGAAGGTTTCTTACAAGCGCTTTTCATTTGGGAACAAATTAGAGCAACTAATCTCGTGCCCGACTGTGAAGATGAATGGACTTGGTCGTGGAACTCAAGCAGTTTGTACACCTCTCGGTCAGCATACAACGCTCACTTTACTGCCACAGTGCAGTGGGAGTCAGCAAAAGCTATATAGAAATCATGAACTCCTCTACGTTGCAAAACCACCACTTGGATAATTAGCATGGACGGACGTACCATCCCTGTTGCCCGGGCGACTGCCCGGGCTTTGCTCGCTCGCGACGCTAGTGAGGAGATATTTTCTTAGCCGCAAACCGTGCTCAAACGCTACCCTGCCCGGGCTAGAATAGCTAACTCTCGGGGGCAGTTGGACCATGCCTCCACGATAGGGATGTAATTGGTACGGATAATTTTCGCCCAAATCCGCATCCGCATCCATTTTTGAGGATATGGTATGAATTTTTAGATATCCGGTGGATATGGATGCGGATGCGGATATTTGTCGAGCGGCTTTCCGACAGATATGGTAGCGGATATGATATTGATGATATCCTACGGATAAGGATAATCCGATATTCTGTGCGGATTATCCGAGGTATTTAAATAGGATAATCCGATATATTTGCCACAACCCCAATATCTAGACAACCTAGTTAGTCTATCGGCGATGCTACGTATGCATGTTATATTATACTATTACCAATCTTGCGCATTTATACTACTCTTATCTAGCGATTGCACGCTTTCTTGTCATTTTTTGTATAAATTAAATAAAATTTTAATTTTCTACGTGTCTTTGTTCGATTATCCTCTTCTGATCCGAGTCCGCTCCGTATCCGCCCCATATCCGCAATCCGATATAATCCGCATTCGAATCCGCATCCGGCTATTATCCGCTCCGATCCGAATCCGCCAAAAAAAATATGGTAAAAGATATGAAAATAGCAATATCCGATCCGATCCGATCCGTTTACATCCCTACTCCACGATAGCCCGTCATGGGCCACAAAATGGGCCAGAATTATTTCAGTTTCTCACATTGGGCCACCGTAAGCTAGATCACTGGAGGTTGCCGATCGATTCCAGAAAATATCTATTGTCTTTTTGGAGCTTCAATAGTGTCTAGTACTCTGTCTAGTACTGACGAACATTTGAGCTTTTTTTTAAAAACACAGTACAAACGCAGACGCTTACAATACGTATATACACTCACCCCTATGAACACACGCACACACACTCTACCTCTATGAGCACCTCCAAATGACTGAGCCGACGGGTCTTGAGATTGACGAAGTCACCGCAGGCGCCTCGTTCTCGACGAGAACATCGCCTCCCACTGAAAGAATATTCCCCTTTTATGAGACACCAAAGCATCAAACCCAGTCGCCCTTATCCTCCCGCATCGGGACGCCGCGATAGTCCGCCGGGCATTAACCACTGGTCTCGTCGGCCACGCGTCGCCGTAATGGCGCGCCACCGTCGCCTCGGCTCCCGCAACGGAGGCGCCGCCGATGGTGGAGCGCGGAAGGGCGCACGCTCGTGGCCGTCCTCAAGCACATCCACGCCGGCAACAACCCCAGGCTGGGTTCCCACGTTCGACGGCGCCACCCCCTCGTCGCGGGTGCCAAACACCTCCGGCGAGCTGGGCGCCCAGGAGGATGGCCAGCCTCTCCACCTCCTCCTCCGCGTCACGCTCCTCGGCATCTTCTCCGGCGTAGTCGTCACGCAGAAGCGGCGAGGTATTTCAGCCTCCTAAGCGCGAGGCCGACACACCGCGGACTTCTCCGCCGAGAACACACGCGCACGGTGTCGTCATCAACGAGGCCCGCGCCGCGACGACCCCGACCGGGCGGATGCCTCTTCGCTAGCCGAAGCTGGAGCCCGCTGACTGGGGCGTCGCCGTCGATGAGGACTCCTTCGCCATGAAAATGGCGATCGAGCGTTCTCTACGCGAGGCCGCGCCACCGTCGCCGTCCACGGAGCCGAACATCCTCGCCTGGTCCAGGGTGGACTGGGAGGAGGAGGAGGCGCTGCGTGTGCAACGCCTGCAGGAGCAGGCCGAGCGTCGCGCCGAGGGCGCTGCGATCCAGTCCCGCCCAGAGCGCGCCCCACGCCCACCTACCTCGGCGCGCCCCTCATCATCCTCGATGACGACGACGATGCTGGCCCTTCCTACCAGCCGTGGAGGTACGGCGACCTGAGCCAGGGCAGCTCGCGGCCACCGCAGACTCCGGACAACGACGACGACGACAATGGCGGCGACGACGGCACGACCGATCCCAAGTACACCAACTTCTACCGCCACTTCGGCATGTGAGGAGGCCGTGTCGGCATCGACATCGTCCTTTTTTTTTCTGTTTTTAGGTTTCGTTTATCCTAATTTGGCCAAAATTCGGGTATATGTCCAAACTTCGCCGTCTTTGATCGAATTTCGGCCAAACGTGGGGACTCGGCCTGGGAACGCGAGTGGGGAAAAGGCCGTTCCTAGGCCAAAAGTTGCATTCGTCCGGCGCAAAATAGCGCCGGATTTTGGCCTGGAAACGGCCAACGAGTGGAGATGCTCTAACCATCCAACCACGGGTTGTTTCTCGATGAATATTTGAGCTTTTGTGGTCCATATTTAGTACCGATGAACATTTGCACGTCCTATTGTGCTTTTATGTACCGTGTCCATTTTTATGTATGAAAATTTCCCTACATGATACTTATACTTGCTGATGCGTAAGCGGATATCTTTTGTCACACTTGGGTTTGCCTAGGCTTTGAAAAAATTCTGGGTCCGTCTTTGATTATTAGAGGCAGGGTTTGGATGGCAGATCGTTTGGCTAAAAGAGGTCTGCCACGTAATGATGGTTGTGTATTTTGCAACTCTGTCGAGGAGGACTATAGTCATCTTATTTTTAGATGTGCGGTCGTTAACTTGATTTGGAGCAGAACTTTACTGTGGGCTGATCTTCCACAAGTTATTCCAAGCATGAACCAAACCTTGAGAACTTGGTGGAGTCGGGAAAGGTGCAAGGAGAGAAACATAAACCTTTGAATTCTATAGTCATGCAGATAATTTGGAACATTTGGAAAGAACGTAAAACAATGGGTTTTGACGAGTAACGGTCGCTTTTATTCTACCTGAAATGAAGTTTATTGAGTTATTTTTTTGGTCTTTGTAGTTGTCGTTCTCCCTTGATCTGTTGTCCTTTGCCCTTTATGTCACATGCAAGGCTTCCTCCTTGCGTAGGTGTCCTAGACTCCTCGAGAGCCACCAAATGGTTTCATCGATCCAACTCGGTATTTAGATCCTTCAATAGTCGTACTAGAATACATCCTCACGTGCACTGATAGCCTAGAAAAGATTAATAATTAAACAATGTGATGTGCCCGAATATATATATATATATATATATATATATATATATATATATATATATATATTGACATCCAGTAGAATAGTTATTCTTCATCCACCCCCTATCTTTCAAACCGTACATGATTTTTACGTCACGTAAATTTTCTCTTATCCCGGAAGTCAAGAAGAACATAAAAAAAATTAGACGTCGTAAAAATAATACTTACATGCCATAAAAATACGGCGTAAAATGCGAATTTTCTATGTTTTTAACACTATAATGACTCATAAAAAGTATTTTTATGTCGATTTTTTTTATTTTCTGATGAATATGAACATAATTATTAGTATACAAAACATAAATTTATGTATGTGAGAATATTAAAATATGTAGGATGCAAAATAACTATTCAGTACTATATAATATTACAGCGACAGCGGAGTAGCTGCCAAAATCATCGTGGGTTCAATGTGAACTGATGCGTAATTAGATATTGCAAACGAGTGTAGTATAGCTACCGTGCTAGGTAGGATGGAGACGTCAATTTGGCTTTGTGTTGGCGCGTGCCGTCTATTGTTACTGCTTATGGTAAGATTTGGGAGCCCTAAGTAAACATCACGTACGTACTCCCTCCGTTCGAAAATATAAGACGTTATTTGTGAATCGAATGTATCTAGACGGATTTTAGTATATAGGTTCGTAGAAGTTTGAAGTGAACCTATACACTAAAATGTGTCTAGATACATTCGTTTCACAAAGCTAAAATATCTTATATTTTCGAACGGAGGGAGTACTTGCGTATTGATCTGATCCTCGTGGTCGCCGGTTATATAGGAGTAGGTATTCTAGCAGTACTTGTTGTCACGATGATCGTTCCTTCAGTGGTCTTATCGGTTGATAAACAAGTAGAGTAGATTTACGAGCACAAGCAGCTGATTGATACCCGTAGATGACATGGGAATTTAGTAGGCACCGTAAATTACGGAATCGTCGTTGGGGGAAAAAAGGCCTCTAGTGGTGGCAGGTGGTGAGCGAGAGGTACATAGCGCTGGACTGCTGAAAAATATAAGGACAAAAACGTATGTATGAGGCAGTGAATGGCGTGAAGCGACGTAGTACTACTAGCATACTGGCACTCTCCTGCCATACCATGAATTACCTAAGACATTCCTTTCAGACTGCGAATTTCATGGACGTGAGTTTTCTGTAGTCGGGGCCCTTCAGTACGATCGGGCCCTAGCAAAACAAGGCGTTCTGGAAAATCCTCGCGTCTGCCCGCTCGTCCCCGCGTGGGCGACGGGCCGGCGCCCTTCAACCCCACATCCCAGCGCCTCTCCTCCCCCTCTCCCCTCCCGCCGCCGCCGGCGTAGACCGCCGGGTGTTACCCGCGCGGGGCTGGCGGCGGCGGGCTTGTTTCTACCCGGCGCTTGGAAGGGGGGGGGGGGGCCCTGGACGGCGGCAGAGGTCCTGCTTGGCGGCGCCATTTCTGTACACGGGGTGGGTGGAGGCGCGGTGGGCAGCTCCTTGGCGGCAGGTGCAGCAGCCTACGGCGGCCGGCGTCGCTTACTCGGCCCAGATCTGGGCCCGATCTGGATCTGGGCGGGCTTCTGCTCCGAGTCTGGCGGCTGTGCCTCTTTGAGGAAGAGGAGGCGCGACAGAGGCTCCGGGATGGTAGTGGCGCTCGCGGCTGCCCTTGCTGCAACGTCGCGACGAGGGCTTTGCGAGCCCATCTGGGCTCGGCCGGGCCCGATACCTAGTGTGTCCCTGCTGCCGCGTCCGGTCGGCTACTGCCACGGCGGTGGAGGTAGTTCCCTCCCGCACGGTTGCGATGCTACTACCCCCGGTAAACCTGCCCTCCTCCTTGGGCCTCGAGGCCTCGTGTCGATACCCACAGGGAGATGATGAAGGTGGCGCCTTTTCCGTGGAGGCGCGTGTTGGTTGGCGGTGGGGTAGGTGGATCTCTTCGGACTATTAGGGGCGGTGGTTCCTTGGGGGTGGGCGAAATCCCTGTCGGCCTTGTCCGGCACTGTCGCGGTGGCGCCTGCGGGTGTCGTCTCTCCTTCCTGAAGGGCGTCGTGTACCCCCTCTCCACCTCCCTTCGTGTACCGGGGAAACCCCAGGACTAGTCCGGGCGGCAGCGGCGTCGTCGTCGCATCCTTGCTGAAGGTGCCGCTTGGTACACGGTGGTTCGGATTGCCAGGAGCGCGGTGGGACATGTCCGGAGGGCGCAGTGGTAGAGGGCCACCTTGTTTCATCGATCTGCCAATGTTGGCATTTGTTTCTCTTTTTTTTCTTTTTCGTTTATGTTTGGATTGGTTGTGCTGTGTCCCCAGCGTGCTCGTTTGTACCTTGGGCGTTGTGCTGCCTGGTCCAGCAGCGGTCTCACCTGTGTGCTTTATTTATAAAACGGGGCGAAACCAGAATTTCATGGACGTCGTCGATGCACGGGTCGGTCCACTGCATGCAATTCATCTCCTGTTTCCCGAACTGCATGTATGATGACGATCGAGTAGTTCAGACTCGAGATGAGTCGACTTTTTCTTTGAAAAGGCACGCGATTCGCAGCAAGTCAAGTCGATAATCATGGATCGAGCGCAAAAGGGCCGGATGAATGGATGGATGTGAGGATGTCCTCAGGTACCACGCACGCAGGAGGACAAGGACATGTACCCAACTACACCAGTCATCATCACACGCATAATTGCACAATTCTCCATTTGACGTACTAGTACGTAGTTGGTGACAACTGGGAAAGTGAAACAAAGCTCGCAAAGTTGCGGCTCCAGGTGCTAGCTCAGAACCCGGCCGGCCGGCCGGCGCTTTTCGATCATTGCCTGCCCGGTCCATCCGGTCAGACACGTATGTACGTCTCTCCAGAACGGGAGGGCCACGAGGGCTGGTGCCTTCATGCGTCACGCGCCGTGTGTTTCGCCCGATAATCCAGGCCCATCATCAGCCGTCGGGCTAACTAACTTTTGGTCCGAAAGTTCGATGACCAAGCCCATAAGATCGACCGTTGAGTGTAAAAACCAGCTTTTAAATAATTTGGCCATGACTTCACCCCTTCAGGAGCACTTCTCCCTCGTACGAGTGCCAATCTGCCGAGCCCGTGGTAATTCAATTTAACCTTAGGAAATATACGACTGTCCCAACTATCAAACCCGTCGCCCGGAGGCTTGGGCCAAAGCGATAGAGATCGTTGAAGACCTAAGTTTTCACCGTTATATATACCTCCCGCCCGCTGGGATAAGTTCCATCCGTGAACCCCCGGTGTTGTGTAAACTCTTCCCGTTATAGTAAAGTTTTGCTGGTTAGCGCCCGTGGTTTTTTCCTCTCTTTGTTTGAGAGATGTTTTCACGTTAAATATGTGCCCCATGGCCGGTCCTGAGATTTCCGAGGCCCGGGCCGAAACTAAAATTTGGGTCCCTACTATATTTTTTATATATATGTATAAAATCATTAAAATAAAGATTTCAAGTATACCCAATTGCAATATTCACATGAAAATAACAATGTTTACAATTTACCTTAAAAATGTTTCCATAAATTCTTAGAGTTAAAGTCAGTGACGATGAAATCAATATCAATCACGTCCAATAACTTCTTCTCGATGCATAAAGTTGTCAAACCATTAACCTCTGTTGAGACATTACATATGTCATGTAGTTCTTCAATAATTTCTACTTTGAAAATATTCTTTCAGCTGATGCAACAGTCACAGACATATTAAGTAAGTTCAATAAGCGGTACAAATATTATGATGGCAATCCATCTCTCCGACGAACTCAAAAATCTCCATAGCATACATTGATTTATCCTGCAAAGTAACTTCGTAACACTTAACTCAAAAATAAGACCATTTAATTAGTCTTGGAATTAAATCAACTAATACTAATCAAAACTAAATTAGGGCATCATAAACTAGCCCTCAAATCCATGGAGAATTGGGAGAAATGTTTATTATCTTCTAAGTTGATGTCAATGTTTCCAATCGAGGATTTGAGACGAGGAGTTACATAACTATAGAAGGTTAATAAAGCCGATCACGATCAGACGGGTTGATTCGCACATACGTGCTCGTGATGTGTCTAGGAAACGAGGCCAGACTAATATTACGACCCAATCTAAAACGCGGACTGCATTTTCATTTGTTTTTTCAGGGATCCATATTGGGCCATATACAGATCAGACCCTCCCCAGGACCGGCCCTGATGTGCTCCCTTGCTGCGATTTTTTTTCGTTCTTCGTTATTTACTTGCCATGATTCTAACACGAACAAGTTAGTGAAAATTCACTACCCCTCTTTGCCTGAAACCCTAGCCAGGCGGCATCGATACTAAGGGCGACCCCGAAAGCCTCCATTAAGCTCGGTGTAGAGTTCGCGAGGACGTACACTGTAGGCAACCACCGAGTTCCATTACCGGCTCGCTCATGTCGATGTCGAGCCCGCCGTTGTCAAGAGATAGAGCATCTCCACTCGTTGGCCATTCCCAGGCCGAAATCCGGCGCTATTTTGCGCCGGACAGATGTAACTTTCGGCCTGGGAACGACCTTTTTCCCACTCACGTTCCCAGGCCGAGTCCTCATGTTTGGCCGAAATTTGATCAAACACGGTGAAATTTGGTCGAATATAGGAGATTTTAATTAAACAACAGCGAGTTCGTACAATAGTTGGCCAAATTCGGATATATACCCGAACTTTGGTCAAATTAGGATAAACGAAACCTAAAAACAGTAAAAAAACGGCGATGCTGATGCCGATGCCGCCTCACATCATCGTCGTCGTCGCCTAAAACGAAACCTAAAAACAGTACTCGGGATCGGCCGTACCGTCGTCGCCGCCATCGTCGTCGTCGCTGTCGTCGTCCAGAGTTTGCGTTGGCCACGAGCTGCCCTGGCCTGGGTCCCCGTACCTCCACGGCTGGTAGGAAGGGTCGGCGGCGTCGTCGTCGTCGAGGACGACGAGAGGTGTGCCCAGGTAGGCCGGCTCGGGGCATGCTCTGGGCGGGGCGGGATCACGGTGCCCTCTGGCGTGACGCTCGGCCTGCTCTTGCAGGCGCTGCACGCGCAGCGCCTCCTCCTTCTCCTAGTCCGCCCTGGACCAGGTGAGGATGTTCGGCTTCGTGGATGGCGATGGCGACGCGGCCTCGCGCAGAGAACGCTCGATCGCCATCTTCATGGCGAAGGAGTCCTCGTCGATGGCGACGCCCCAGCCGGCGGGCTCCAGCTTCGGCTGGCGAAGGGGCATCCGCCCGGTCCGCGGCGTCGTGATGCGGGGCTCGTTGATGACGATGCCGCGCGCGTGTCCTCAGCGGCGAGGTCCTCGCGCTTAGGAGGCCGAAAGACCTCGCCGCTACCAAGGAGCGCGACGCGGAGGAGGAGGTGGAGAGGTTGGCCATCCTCCTGGGCGCCCAACTCGTCGGAGGTTGTTGGCGCCCGCGGCGAGGGGGGTGGCGCCGCCGAACGCGGGAACCCCAGCCGGGGGTTGTTGCCGGCGTGGATGTGCTCGAGGATGGCCGCGAGCGTGCGCCCTTGTGCACTCCACCATCGGCGGCGGCTCGCTGCATTGTTGCGCTTCGGCGGCTCACCTGGAGGAGAATATCATTTTGCGGCCCGAAAGTTGGGGTGGACAGGCAAAACGGTACCCAAGTTCCCTAAAATCATCCGCGATGACTACAGTTGGTGTGCTAAATACTCAGAGGGTCTTTTTCGGCACGAATTCAACTTTATGTTTCAATACAAAAAATCAGGCTAACGGCCGTCAAGTTGGGCCCCTCCTGTCAATTCTCGCCGTTATGTCGCTCCTGTTGCTCCCGTTGCTTAGGTGTCAATTAGGCTTGTAGCATTGGCGCCTGCATCCGTTACGCGCCTTCTTCCCCGGAGCGGCAATCTGTGGGGCGTCGCAGCCATGGCGCGGAGCTGGGACGTGGACGAACCTGCTCGGCCCAGCTCTCCTCCCTGTAGGCTTGCAGCGTTGGCGCCTGCATCCATTACTCGTCTTCTTCCCCGGAGTGACAATCTGTGGTCGCGGCCATGGCGTAGAGCTAGGAAGTAACGAAGCTGCTCGGCCCCGCTCTCTTCCCCATCCCGAGTCGGAGGTCGCCCTCACCGTGGACGCACCCATGGCACGGTCGGGGACGAGAATTGGTTCCCGGTGAGATCTATCACCTTGTTGACCATGCTCGGTTCTGTTTTCCTCCTCTAAAATCCGAGCTCGGCGTCGCCGTGGTTGCACCCGCACCAATTCTGCCACCTCTGCCGAGGTCTCTGTGGTAGCTCAAGTTCTGGGGCTCTCCAAGTTCTGCCATGTTGGGCCTGTAAGTGTTGTTGTATGTTAAACTAGCAAATCTCTTTTGTTCAAATCTCTTGGGTTGTACCAACTTCATTGTGTTTAATTATGAAAGACAAAATATAAATGACTTCTTTCAATTTCTCGCATAGAAAAATGCACAGCTAATTTCATATTCTCGCAGGAACTGGCCCCACTTGTTGAACCGGTGGCACTGCCACGATCTCCACGTAACCACTTGTTGAACCGTTGCAGTTACCACGTTTCTTCTACAGTCATTCCTCTTCTGCAGTCATTCCTCTACAGTTTTTCCTCGACGCTTCTTCTTCCTCTGTTCTAGAACCGTCGGTTCATCTTCTTCTTCCTCTTGCAAGCAGTTCCTTGCAGACAGTTCCTTTCACCCATTTCCTTGCAGGCATGGATGATGGGAAACGGACAACAGAGACCCACTTGGTCCCTGCTCATGGCACCACGACTTTGATAGTGGTGTACACAAATGATGAAGCAACTGTGGAGACAACTCTTGCCAGGTTTGAGCAATTGCTTGAGAAAGAGAAGCACAAGTTTGTGGGGCTAGACTTGGAGTACACCCGTGCAAATAAGTGAAAAAAAATCCTCCACAAGAGATCGCTATCGTGCAAATCGCCATACATGAGGAGGTCGCCGTTTACCACTTCTGCAGGTATGTGAAATTTAAATTTGAGATCACCACTTCTGCATCCCTTGTTCCCTTACATCCCTAGAACCATCTAAGTGCAGGAGTAAACCAACTGAGATGCGTTGTCCGGCTCTGGTCGAGTTCTTGTGTAGGAAAGAGATAACTTTCACTAGCGTGGATATCACAAATGACACAATTATGCTTTCTCGTGTGTTGATAAAAATCCCAGAGGGGCACCACATCGACATCCAAAATCCATACAAGATCAAATCATACCCAGCGAAGGATGGCATGGGTGATCTGGAAGCGGAAATCATCGATAAATCCTATGAAAAACTGAAGAAATTGAAGCGACTCGATCACGACTACTGGGAGTGGAAGCCAATGAGCCAGGTGCGCCTCGAGTATGCAGCCAGAGACGCCTACATGGCGTACGAGTTGTACAGTAAGCTCATTACCATGAATGATGGGATGGTTAAGACGGGATTTTTCGCAAGAGAGCTATGTCCTGGTTGCAAGCTAGTCCAGGAGAAGAAGCGCGAGGAGGACAGAAAGCGGTTTCAGGACGAGCAAGGATCTTGGGACGGTGGCGACATCAAGCGGCTGAAGGGGAAGCAAGTGAAGGACGACAACAAGTGGTGGTGATACATTATGTGTTTGAACTAGATTTTAGTTTCTAGTTTATTATGTGTGTGATACATTTAGTTACTTCAATACAAAATTATAATATAATCGAGCACTAGAAATATTTTGTAGTGTGCATGAGCATGATCAGTAAATATAATTGAACACTAGAAACTTTAAGACACTCCATATAAAGGAGTAGATTAATATATAAGGTTCACCAGAGACACCACAGATATATTGTCTTACATGCCATATACAGGTAATAATTAACTAGAACAAAATAAAAGCAGGGGCTGCAGCAGGAGGCCGGGACACGGAGACGCCTAGCAGGGCAGGGGTTTATCAGCAGGAGGCAGCGACAACCTAGTCGATGGGATACATGCCAGTCCTAACATACTCCAGGAGGAATTTGCCATAGGCTGCATGCCGCGCCAAGGTAATCGGCCTATGGCTTCTGCCTCCGCCTCTGCCAACGCCCTCCGCATGCTGGATCATGCTGTTGAGGTCCACGTTGATTGCTCTTCCACAGAATGGGCAAAATAGTCTCCCCCTACGGTGGAAACGGATTATCCCACACAGTAACCGCCTCAGCACGTAGCGGCTCTTGTTGTCCCTGGATTCCTTTTTATCGTCCACGTCATCATCATCCTCCTGTTGATTTTAAGAACATAACTTAGAACTTATACATATGATTGAATTGTATTACAACTCAAGAACTGACAACATGTATATGTAAGACAATATATCCGTGGATATCAAAGATAAAGCATCTCAGCAATAGTTTGATTGGTTCATATATCATTTCATCTCAACACAATGACAAATAATTGCATCAGATTGTGGCCTCATAAGTTTCTTCAGGGATGGAGTCAGCGAACCAAGTAACAATTGCATAACCTGTAATGTTGTTGTACATCGCCCCAGGTTCACTAACTCATCCCTGAAAAAATCAGACACCAATGTGTCTGCCTCTCTTTTGGGACAAATTTGAATCATTGGCCACAATAAGAAATTGAAATATAATCGTACAAAACATTATTCAGGGATATACATAGTCAGGTACAAAAACAAGCCTCAGTATTGTAATTATAAATAAAAAACCAAACAATTAATCTTCAGGTGCATGTTAAAAATACTTATGATCAAAACTATTCATATACATATGCATCATACCAATCATTAAAAGATCAGAAATAATTCAAGGATCATATATGTAGTTCCATATGAGAATAAATCTAGGGCCTTATAATTTGTTTCAGAGATGGAGTTGGCGAACCAAAGTACCAACATCACAACCTATATTGTTTGTGTGCATTGTTGCCTTAGGTTCGCCAACCCATCCCTAAAACACGACACCATCATACGTGTCTCCCCTTGAACTCTTTTGGGGATAATTTCAATCATCGGCCTCGGTGACAAACTAAAATGTAATTCTTATACACTATGAATGCATGGAATAGATAATTCGAATATCATAGTTCTATGAATGTAGAATAAAGATTGCAGCCTCATAAGTTTATTCAGGGACGGCGTGAGTGAACCAAGTAACAATTGCACAACCTATATTGTTGTTGTACATCGCCCCAGGTTCACTAACTCGTCCCTAAAAAATCTGACCCCAATGTGTCTGCCTCTCTTTTGGGGCAAATTTGAATCATTGGCCACAATAAGAAATTGAAATGTAATCATACAAAACATTATTCAGGGATATACATAGTCAGGTACAAAAACAAGCCTAAATATTGTAATTATAAATAAAAAACCAAACAATTAATCTTCATGTGCATGTTAAAGATACTTATGATCAAAACCATTCATATACATATGCATCATACCAATCCTTAAAAGATCAGAAACAAGTCAAGGATCATATATGTAGTTCCATATGAGAATAAATCTAGGGCCTCAAAATTTGTTTCAGAGATGGAGTTGGAGAACCAAAGTACCAACAACACAACCTATATTGTTTGTGTGCATTGCTGCCTCAGGTTGACCAACCCATCCCTAAAACACGACAACGTCATACGTGTCTCCCCTTGAACTCTTTTGGGGAAAATTTCAATCATCGGCCTCGGTGACAAACTAAAATGTAATTCTTATACACTGAATGCATGGAATAGGTAATTCGAATATCATAGTTCTATGACTGTAGAATAAAGATTAAGGCCTCATAAGTTTCTACAGGGACGGCGTAAGTGAACCAAGTAACAATTGTACAACCTATATTGTTCTTGTACATCGCCTCAGGTTCACTAACTCGTCCCTGAAAAAATCTGACACCAATGTGTCTGCCTCTCTTTTGGGGCAAATTTGAATCATTGGCCACAATAAGAAATTGAAATGTAATCGTACAAAACATTATTCAGGGATATACATAGTCAGGTACAAAAACAAGCCTAAATATTGTAATTATAAATAAAAAACCAAACAATTAATCTTCAGGTACATGTTAAAAATAGTTATGATCAAGACCATTCATATACATATGCATCATACCAATCGTTAAAATATCAGAAACAAGTCAAGGATCATATATGTAGTTCCATATGAGAATAAATCAAGGGCCTCATAATTTGTTTCAGAGATGGAGTTGAGGAACCAAAGTACCAACATCACAACCTATATTGTTTGTGTGCATTACTGCCTCAGGTTCACCAACCCATCCCTAAAACACGACACGTCATACGTGTCTCCCCTTGAACTCTTTTGGGGCAAATTTCAATCATCGATCTCAGTGACAAACTAAAATGTAATTCTTATACACTATGAATGCATGGAATAGATAATTCAAATATCATAGTTCTATGAATGTAGAATAAAGATTGCAGCCTCATAAGTTTCTACAGAGATGGCGTAAGCGAACCAAGTAACAATTGCACAGCTTATATTGATCTTGTACATGGCCCCAGGTTCGCTCACTCATCCCTGTAAAAATTTGACACCAATGTGTCTGCCTCTCTTTGGGGCAAATTTGAATCATTAGCCACAATAAGAAATTGAAATGTAATCGTACAAAACAATATTCCGGGATATACAAATGCATCATACAACGCATTCATAGATCAGAAATAGTACAAATATTATATATTTAGGTTCCATATGAGAGAAAAAATTAGGGCCTCATTTTTTTCAGCGATGGAGTCGGAGAACCAAAATACCAACAACACAACCTATATTGTTTATGTGCATTGCTGCCTCAGGGCCACTAACCATCCCTAAGAAAACGAGACCATCAGATGCCCTTGCACTATTTTGGGGCAAAATTGAATCATTGGGCTCAGTAAGGAATACAAATGTAATGTTATAGGCCTGCTATGTATCAAAATCAACACTCAACTAGCAAACTCAACTAGATGGCAGATGAGTAGATTGGGGTTTTGTGACTAGACGGATTGGGGTTTTGTGACTAGATGGTAGATGCATCAATCAACTGACCGAATCATATATATACTACCCTACTTCAAGAGAAAAGAATCTGTACACGATTGAGCAAATCCTATGTATGAACAGTGAAAACTGCGACTCCGACTAGAGAAGCTAGCAATGTAGTACCTCGGACTCCTCATCAGGGACCTCCTCCTCGAACTCATCATTCTCCACGATTGCGTCGAAGATTTTTTGAACGGCGATGGGGTTGTCGATGTAGATCACCGGATTGCCTCCGCCTGCCGCCTGCCCCCATCCAGATCTGCCGCTGACACCACGACGTTGTCGGCCACGACATTGTCGGCCACCTGATGCTCGGCGGCGACGGCTACTACCTGCTACTCGGCGATGATGGCTACCACCTGCTGCTTGGCGGCGACGGCTACCAACTGCTGCTCGGCGGCGACGGCTACCACCTACTGTTCGACAACGATGGCTATTGGCTGGACGGATGAGTTCGCACCCTCGACGGCGTGATGACGAGCGGCGTTCGTGCCCGGAGAAGACGCCTCCGCCCGCTTGGCAACGACCGAGCCATCTGCTGCTGCGCCTTCAACAAGATTCACCTCCGGACCGTCTGCACACGTACGCTTCATGGCGCACCAAGGGAAGGAGGTAGTGCAAACGAGGGAGCTTCGGCGCGCGCGGCAGGTGTATATTGGGGTCTTGGTACTAGACAAACTGGGGGAAATGACACGAGCTCATGGAAGAAGAAGGTCGAGGGGGGTTATAAACGGGAGATTTGACGATTTGCCCCATTTTATTCTGCAATTTGATCATTTGCCCCACCATGTGTCACGGACATGTGGTGGTCAATGTGGCAAATGATCAAATTTCAGAGTAAAGTGGGGCAAATGATCAAATATCTCAGTTATAAACACCGGACCGTTCGTAATCCTCGAGTGGACACTGTGGTGGGCGGGGGGCTACCACGATCTCCACCCTTTTTTCGGTTCCCTTTTTTTGAAACAACCACGGTCTCCACTTTAGAGCTACATTGAAAACACGCTCATGGCAGACCTCGATTCCACTGCATGCAAGTGGCGCGGAACTAATTTCTAGCAACGTTAGATCTACTTGAGGGGGCCCTTGACTCATGGAATTTACTAGCGGTAGGGCCTAGTTGGAAGTGAGATTGAGAGCGTTGCGTAAAAATGGGATATGTCTGATTAAAATCAAGTGGCAATAAATTGCAGCGTCCCGTCGACAACTGTGCACTCGAGGACCCCGTTGCCCTGTGCATGAGCAGTAGTAGGCTTTTCATACTTGATTAAACTTGACATGACCGCTCGACGACTTTTTCCATGGACGATATCGTGTTCCTTCTTGTAGAAGTCTCGCTGAGGGAGACATCCGTGCTGTCTCAAGCTAGGGCCACATTGTACTGTGAAGGTCACAACGTGTGCAACGATCATCGTTGGATCGCACAGAATCAACGGTTGGTGCGCACGATTCGCGTGACAACTGTGACAACCAATCAGGGCGTAGCAGACAGGGTGAGCACAAGATTGGTCTTCTACGAAAGATAGAGAGGGGTGGGGGGCAAAACTAAGTAGTACCACTTAAAACCGAGGGCAAAACTGAGTAGTATACAAATGGAAAGTGTCTTGTACAATGAAATACATCGTGGAATACATCAAATTATGCCAAGATAGATCCACTAGAGTTCATTGGATGTGTGTTCTTCTCATAAACCACACATGGATCCACCAGTGTCATTGCATGTGTGTTCTTCTAAACAAACCACATAAGGATCCACCAGTGTTATTGCATGTCTGTTCTTTTCATGAACCACACCTAATGTCAGTGCATGTGTATCCTTTTCATGAACCACAACCAGTGTCACTGCATGTCAGTTCTTTTCATGATCCACATAAGGATCCACCAGTGTCATTGGATCAGTGTTCTTTTCATGAACCACACCCGGTGGCATTGCATGTGTGTTCTTCTAAAAAAACCACATAAGGATCCACCAGTGCCATTGCATGTCTGTTCTTTTCAAGACTTACGGAGCCAGAAGACGAGACGGAGAGGGGCCATAGGGCGGCCACACCATGTGGTGGCGCGGGCCAGCCCTGGCTGCGCCACCAGGTGGTGTGGGCCCCCTGGCCGCCCACCGACCTTGCCTCTTCGCCTATAAGATGCCTCCCGATGCGAAAACACGAAATAATCAAGCCTCCAGCCACGAAAAGTTCTGCAGCGCCGCCATCACCGAAGGGTAGATTCGGGGGACAGAAAGTCTCTGTTCCGGCATCCTGCCGGGACGGGGAAGTGCCCCCGGAGCCATCTCCATCGATCTCCACCACCATCTCCATCACCGTTGCTGATTCCCATAATGAGGAGGGAGTAGTTCTCTCTCGGGGCTAAGGGTTCTACCGGTAACTATGTGTTCATCTCTCTCTCTATGCATGATCTTATTGAGATCATGAGCTTTTAATCTATAGATCTATTCTGCTACTCAAGTGCTTTAATGAATCTCTGCTCTCCCCATGTGTGTGAAAGTGATAGCGTGCACACCATGGTGGCACTTAGGCTAGAGATTACAAATACTTGTTATGAGTTATATTTGGAGTTGGATATCTTTATGAAATTGTGGTGTTTGTTGGACTCATCTAGTACTCAAGGTGACAGTGTAGGGTTTTCTAGATGGGAAAGACTTACTTTGAGGTATGCTTTTATAGCCCTACCATCGATTAGAGTGTTCAACCGGAGAGTAGTTAAGAGTAGTATCATAAAGAGAAGATATTTACATGAGATGTTCACTAGTGAAAGTATGATCCCTAGGCCTTGTTTCTAAGCATTGAAACATCGTTTGCTACTACATTTGTTACATGTTTGCTTGCTTCCATCTTTATTTCAGTTTGCCTTTAGTCTCTTCCACGCCATCAATCTATTTCCTAGCACTGTTACCACTTATAATTATCCATACCACTTGTATTTCACTATCTCTTCGCCGAACTAGTGCACCTATACACCTGACAAGTGTATTGGGCGTGTTGGGGACACAAGAGACTTCTTGTATCTTGATTGCAGGGTTGCTTGAGAGGGAATACCTTTGACCACTTCCTCCCTGAGTTCGATAAACCTTGGGTGATCCACTTAAGGGAAAACTTGCTGCTGTTCTACAAACCTCTGCACTTGGAGGCCCAACAACTGTCTACAAGAATAGAAGTGCGTAGACATCAAGCTATTTTCTGGCGCCGTTGCCGGGGAGGAAAGGTAAGAGGTATTCACACCGGAGGATTAAAGAAGAAGAACCTACCACGGCAAACGCCTATTTTCTGGTGTGAGTGCTCGAAGTTATTTCCTTTAGATTCTGCAATTTTGTCTCTTTGTTTCTTGTTTTCACTAGTTAGGCTTAATGGAGAACAACAAAAAAATTAGAGAGTTTTATAGTATTTATCTTGAGTTAGGACATGAAGTGTTTGAAGAGAAAATTAAAAAACCTATGGAACTTTATTTGCATGCTAATAGCAATGTTATTAGTATGAATTCTTTGAACACTATTATTGCTAATGCTATGGAAAAGTCTAAGCTTGGGGAAGCTAGTTTTTATGAAACTGATCTTTTTAGTTCCTCAGCTTTGGAAGATAGCTATTCTATTGCTTATGATGATACCAAACCTCCAATATATGATTATTACAATGATGAGTATGATATTTTCAGTCCACCTACTATTGAGGAGAAAATTGATTATGATTACAATATGCCTCCTATATTTGATGATTATGGTGATGAGAATAATAATTATAGCTATTTTGTTGAATTTGCTCCCACTACAATTAATAAGAATGACTATGCTTATGTGGAGAGTAATAATTATTATATGCATGTGGCTCATGATAAGAATGTCTCTTGTGATAGTTATATTGTGACTTTTATTCATGATGCTACTGAAAGTTATTATGAGAGAGGGAAACATGGTTCTATGCATCTCAATAATATTAAGGTTCCCCTCTTTATGTTGAAAATTTGAAGTTGCACTTGTTTTGCTTTCCTATGCTTGTAGCTTTATGCTTTCATGACTTGTTTCTTTACAAGATTCCTATGCATAGGAAGTGGGTCGGACTTAAATGTGTTTTGAATTTGCTTCTTGATGCTCTCTTTTACTTCAATTCATATTTCTTATGTGAGCATCTTCTCAAACTATCATGCCTAACTTAAAGGCGTTAAAGAAAAGTACTTATTGGGAGATAACCCAAAAGTTTTAGATGAGTCTTGGAAGTTATTACCTCTTTAATAACCGCCCCTTTTCCTTTTTATTTGCTTTTTGTGCCAAGAGTAACCTCTAATGAGAGAGAAGTAATGATTGGGAAAGTTGCTGTCCCAAAACAGATTTCTGTGCTTCACCGTAAACATTCGTGAGAGAGCTCTGTATGTAGGATTGAGCTGTAATTGTTTGTGCTTCTGCCCTAGGTTGTTAGCTAACTTCCGTTAGTTCAACACTTATTTATTTGAGCAACAAAAGGTCTTCGAAAAAATTCGTCTTTACCTGCTGGTCTGTTTTGACAGATTTCTGCCATTTTCTGCATTTGCTTCTTGTGGGTTCCTTTTTGAGTTCTTTTGGGGAATTGAGATTTTTGAGGGAAGTGCTACAGTAGCTAGTGTTCTAATGGAAGTTTATTTGGTGTTAGAACTGAATCTTGAGACTCATTTGTCTTAAGTGCACTAATGTTGCTAATGAGATTGTGTGAAGTTTTGTATGAAGGAAATATTTCAGGTGTAACGAAGGAATGAGTAATGAGATGAAGGATGGACTAAAGCTCAAGCTTGGGTATGCCACTTGTTCCACCCCAAGAAATATCCAAGAAGTACAAGCGTCAAAGCTTGGGGATGCCCAAGGCATCCCCTTCTTCATGAATAAAAATCCCAGGTTTCTTCCAAACGCTTCATTTTTATTATTTCATGCACAGTTGTGTTGTTCTTGGAGCGTCTTCTTTTTTGTTTTTGTTTTGGTTTTTAGTTTGCTTGGTTTGCTTAGTTTTCTGAATAAATTGGTTGGACCCCCTCTTTCATACATTGGTTTGCAAATAGTTTGGTTTGGTTTGGAAAAGAGTAGGAAAGTTCATGCTTATGTGGTAAAAAGAGCTCGTTTTTGACTGTGGCCTATGCTTTGTCATGCCATGCTTGATATTGTTTTGGCTTTATGCTTAGTATTCTTTGCTGTAGCATGACTTGTTATAAACAATTGAGATTGCTTAATGTGCCTTGGATGAATCATGCGTTGTTTAGCATATTAAAGCATAGTATAGTGGTATTCTCCTTTGATGCTTTATTTGGGTTGACTTGGCGCATGCCCACACCATGTTATGACTATCTCAAGTCACCATAGCCTTTATGATCCTTTCGTTTTCAACTTGTAGTATCACTTTATGCTTTGATCAATGATGTTTTGTCGCTCTACATGATTATGGCCATTATTGCTCTTAGTTTGTCGCTCCCAGTCTTTTGCTAGCCTCCACAACAAAGTATGAGTTCCACTCATGCATCCAACTCCCTAAACCAAGTTATTCCAAAGAGTCCACCATACCTACCTACTAGCTTATGCTATTCCAAGTATATTCATGCTTTTGTTTACCTTTCACTTGTTATGCGAAAACTAGTGATTAAAGCTCTCACGAACTTGATGGCACACTTACTTTTTGCATCTAATAAACTTGAACCACTGGGTCCTTCTTTGTTGCGTATATGCTTGCGCTTTATAAGTTGAAATTAGCAGAACCATGTACCATGGGGAACGCGTTCAACATTGCACTTGTACTTTGTACCCCGTTGATATCATGTTCTTTTGCTTACGGATCCCGGCGGTGTGAAATAAAAGTGGAACTTGTAAGATCATGGAGTTTGTATGTGTGTTAGAGAAACGCCTGGGCCGCTAGCCTAAGCCATGCCTAATCATGGTGGAAACTTGCAGCATCACCGTGATGAGCACTCTATGAAGCATCCTCAATAAAAACCTATGCAAATAGCAAATAAAAAGATCGCTGAGATGCTCATTGTCTGGCTTGCCTTGTCATTTTGATTATGGGATAGCTCTTGTATCATGTGCAAGGGGTACCCCGTTGGCGGTTCTTAATGATACACACATACTTACAATGACAAGAGCTTACTCGTGACTGAAGTTGAGTTGCATGAGGATCGGTCTTCGTAAGTAAGGGGCATGAGATTTCGGTTTATAACTTGTCAAGCATATCCTCTTAGTTGTGTCACTTTAACCTTAATCACCTTAAAGATGCTTATGATAGGGGCAATGAGAGCTGAAAGCTATAAGTACCATAATTTTTGGAAGCACTTTATGAGACTTGAATCCCTACTTCCTTTTATAAAGGTCTTTCTTCCACTATTATATTGAGTCTCCGCCTTCTATCTTTATGCACCTACTTTGAGAGCATAGTGGCAATTCTTAGTTCTATGTGCATTGTCTCAAGACTTGTTGATTGATGCATAGCTTTGATATTGCTTGTTTTAAACTATTTGTATCTAGTCACTCTTATGAACTTTGAAGGTGTCCTATGCATTTATGTTTGCTACTCTATGAGGACAAGCTGAATGCCACTATGCTATGTTTTATTTATGTGAAACAAACAAATGTCTTGCAAATCATTGTTATTCATGAATCTTTTGTTTGTGCATTTTCATGTTGCAACATAGTTGCTATGTCTTATTGCTAGAACTTCATCTTTCATGCTCATGTTTAGAGTACTATGATCCCAGCTATCAATGTTACAAATACTTTGATCAAGTTTATGATGGTGCATGTCACCTCAAAAATTATTCTTTCTTTTTATCACTTACCTACTCGAGGACGAGCAGGAGTTAAGCTTGGGGATGTTGATACATTGCAAATGTATCTATAATTTTTTATGTTCCATGCTTGGTTTTATCTACTTTCTTATGTTTTGTTCCAACTTTGGAGTACATTTCATATGATTTCTTGGACTAACCTATTAACAAGTGCCACAGTGCCAGTTGCCTAATTTTTGCTGTTTTTGGTTCCAGGAAAGTCAGAAAATTAATATTCTTGGAATTGGATGGGACAAAAGCCAAAGTTGATATTTTACCGGAAGACTTACGAAGCCAGAAGACGAGACGGAGAGTGGCCATAGGGCGGCCACACCATGTGGTGGCGCGGGCTAGCCCTGGCCGCGCCACCAGGTGGTGTGGGCCCCCTAGCCTCCCACCGACCTTGCCTCTTCGCCTATAAGATGCCTCCCGATGCGAAAACCCTAGATAATCAAGCCTCTAGCCACGAAAAGTTCCACAGCGCCGCCGCCACCGAAGGGGAGATTCGGGGGACAGAAAGGCTCTGTTCCGGCACCCTGCCGGGACGGGGAAGTGCCCCCGGAGCCATCTCCATCGATCTCCACCACCATCTCCATCACCGTTGCTGATTCCCATGATGAGGAGGGAGTAGTTCTCTCTCGAGGCTAAGGGTTCTACCGGTAACTATGTGTTCATCTCTCTCTCTATGCATGATCTTATTGTGATCATGAGCTTGTAATATATAGATCTATTCTGCTACTCAAGTGCTTTAATAAATCTCTGCTCTCCCCATGTGTGTGAAAGTGATAGCGTGCACACCATGGTGGCACTTAGGCTAGAGATTACAAATACTTGTTATGAGTTATATTTGGAGTTGGATATCTTTATGAAATTGTGGTGTTTGTTGGACTCATCTAGTACTCAAGGTGACAGTGTGGGGTTTTCTAGAGGGGAAAGACTTACTTTGAGGTGTGCTGTTATAGCCCTACCATCGATTAGAGTGTTCAACCGGAGAGTAGTTAAGAGTAGTATCATAAAGAGAAGATATTTGTATGAGAGTGTTCACTAGTGAAAGTATGATCCATAGGCCTTGTTTCTAAGCATTGAAACACCGTTTGCTACTAGATCTGTTACATGTTTGCTTGCTTCCATATTTATTTCAGTTTGCCTTTAGTCTCTTCCACGCCATCAATCTATTTCCTAGCACCTGTTACCACTTATAATTATCCATACCACTTGTATTTCACTATCTCTTCGCCGAACTAGTGCACCTATACACCTGACAAGTGTATTGGGTGTGTTGGGGACACAAGAGACTTCTTGTATCTTGATTGCAGGGTTGCTTGAGAGGGAATAGCTTTGACCACTTCCTCCCTGAGTTCGATAAACCTTGGGTGATCCACTTAAGGGAAAACTTGCTGCTGTTCTACAAACCTCTGCACTTGGAGGCCCAACAACTGTCTACAAGAATAGAAGTGCGTAGACATCAGTGTGTTCTTCTCATGACCACGCGTGGATCACTGGTGTCATTGCATGTCTGTTTGTCTACACAAACCACATAAGGATCCACTAGTGTCATTGCATGTCTGTTCTTTTCATGAACCACACCCAGTGTCATTGCATGTGTGTTCTTCTAAACAAACCACATAAGTATCCACTAGTGTCATTGCCTGTATGTTCTTCCCATGAACCACACATGGATCCACTAGTGTCATTGCATGTATGTTGTTTTCATGAATCACAACTAGAGTCATTGCATGTCTGTTACTTCCATAAACAACATATGGATCCACCTAGTGTGATTACATGTATGTTCCTCTAAACAAACCACATAAGGATCCACCAGTGTGATTGGATGTGTGTTCTTCTCATGAACCACACGTGGATCCACCGGTGTCATTGCATGTTTGTTCCTAGAAACAAACCACATAAGGATCCACCAGTGTCATTGCATGTCTGTTCTTTTCATGAACCATACATAAGGATCCACCAGTGTCATTGCATGTCTGTTCTTTTCATGAACCACACCCAATGTCATTGCATGTCTATTCTTTTCATGAACCACATAAGGATCTTCTAGTGTCATTGCATGTCTGTTATTTTCTTGAACCACACCCAGTGTCATTGCATGTGTGTTCTTCTAAACAAACCACATAAGGATCCACCTGTGTCATTGCATGTCTGTTCTTTTCATGAACCACACATAAGGATCCACCAGTGTCATTGCATGTCTGTTCTTTTCATGAACCACATCCAATGCCATTGCATGTCTGTTATTTTCATGAACCACATAAGGATCTACCAGTGTCATTGCATGTTCGTTCTTTTCATTAACCACACCCAGTGTCACTGCATGTCTGTTCTTTTCATGAACCACATAAGGAACTACCAGTGTCATTGGATGTGTGTTCTTCTCATGAACCACACGTGGATCCACCGGTGTCATTGCATGTATGTTCCTCTAAACAAACTACATAAGGATCCACCAGTGTCATTGCGTGTCTGTTCTTTTCATGGACCACACCCAGTGTCATTGCATGTGTGTTCTTCTAAACAAACAACATAAGGATCCACCAGTGTCATTGCCTGTCTGTTCTTTTCATGAACCACACCCAGTGTCATTGCATGTGTGTTCTTCTAAACAAACCACATAAGGATCCACCCGTGTCATTGCATGTCTGTTCTTTCATGAACCACACCTAATGTCATTGCATGGTGTGTTCTCTTCATGAACCACACCTAATGTCGATGCATGTCTGTTCTTTTCATGAACCACACCCAATGTCATTGCATGTCTGTTCTTTTCATGAACCACATAAGGATCTACCAGTGTCATGGCATGTCTGTTCTTTTCATGAACCACATAAGGATCCACCAGTGTCATTGCACGT
This sequence comes from Avena eriantha, assembly GCA_910589775.1. Taxonomy (NCBI): domain Eukaryota; kingdom Viridiplantae; phylum Streptophyta; class Magnoliopsida; order Poales; family Poaceae; genus Avena; species Avena eriantha. Next base: position 21,405,653 of record OU342742.1, on the reverse strand, counting down.
CTGTTATTTTCATGAACCACATAAGGATCCACCAGTGTCATTGCATGTCTGTTCTTTTCATGAACCACATATGGATCCACCAGTGTCATTGCATGTCTGTTCTTTTCATGAACCACATAAGGATCCACCAGTGTCATTGCATGTCTGTTCTTTTCATGAACCACACACGATGTCATTGCATGTCTTTTCTTTTGATGAACCACACCCGGTGTCACTGCATGTCTGTTCTTTTCATGAACCACATAAGGATCTACCAGTGTCATTGGACGCGTGTTCTTCTCATGAACCACACGTGGATCCACCGGTGTCATTGCATGTCTGTTCCTCTAAAAAAACCACATAAGGATCCACCAGTGTCATTGCATGTCTGTTCTTTTCATGAACCACACCTAGTGTCATTGTATGTGTGTTCTTCTAAACAAACCACATAAGGATCCACTAGTGTCATTGCCTGTTTGTTCTTTTCATGAACCACATAAGGATCCACCAGTGTCATTGCATGTCAGTTATTTCGTGAATGACAGCTAGAGTCATTGCATGTCTGTTACTTCCATAAACCACATATGGATCCACCTAGTGTGATTCCATGTCTGTTCCTCTAAACAAACCACATAAGGATCCACCTGCGTCATTGGATGTGTGTTCTTCACATTAACCACACGTGGATACACCGGTGTCATTGCATGTCTGTTCCTCTAAGCAAACCACACAAGGATCCACGAGTGTCATTTCAGGTCTGTTCTTTTCATGAACCACACCCAGTGTCATTGCATGTGTGTTCTTCTAAACAAACCACATAAGGATCCACCAGTGTCATTGCATGTCTATTCTTTTCATGAACCACATAAGGATCCACCAGTGTCATTGCATGTCCGTTCTTTTCATGAACCACATAAGGATCCACCAGTGTCATTGCATGTCTGTTCTTTTCATGAACCACACCCGGTGGCATTGCATGTCTGTTCTTTTCATGAAACACACATGGTGTCATTGCATGTCTATTATTTTCATGAAACACACTCGGTGTCACTTCATGTCTGTTCTTTTCATGAACTACATAAGGATCTACCAGTGTCATTGGATGTGTGTGATACATTGCAAATGTATCTATAATTTTTTATGTTCCATGCTTGGTTTTATCTACTTTCTTATGTTTTGTTCCAACTTTGGAGTACTTTTCATATGATTTCTTGGACTAACCTATTAACAAGTGCCACAGTGCCGATTCCCTGTTTTTTGCTGTTTTTGGTTCTAGGAAATTCAGAAAATTAATGTTCTTGGAATTGGACGGGACAAAAGCCAAAGTTGATATTTTATCAGAAGACTTACGGAGCCAGAAGACGAGACGGAGAGGGGCCATAGGGCGGCCACACCATGTGGTGGCGCGGGCCAGCCCTGGCTGCACCACCAGGTGGTGTGGGCCCCCTGGCCGCCCACCGACCTTGCCTCTTCGCCTATAAGATGCCTCCCGATGCGAAAACCTGAAATAATCAAGCCTCCAGCCACGAAAAGTTCTGCAGCGCCGCCGCCACCGAAGGGTAGATTTGGGGGACAGAAAGTCTCTGTTCCGGCATCCTGCCGGGACGGGGAAGTGCCCCCGGAGCCATCTCCATCGATCTCCACCACCATCTCCATCACCGTTGCTGATTCCCATAATGAGGAGGGAGTAGTTCTCTCTCGGGGCTAAGGGTTCTACCGGTAACTATGTGTTCATCTCTCTCTCTATGCATGATCTTATTGAGATCATGAGCTTTTAATCTATAGATCTATTCTGCTACTCAAGTGCTTTAATGAATCTCTGCTCTCCCCATGTGTGTGAAAGTGATAGCGTGCACACCATGGTGGCACTTAGGCTAGAGATTACAAATACTTGTTATGAGTTATATTTGGAGTTGGATATCTTTATGAAATTGTGGTGTTTGTTGGACTCATCTAGTACTCAAGGTGACAGTGTAGGGTTTTCTAGATGGGAAAGACTTACTTTGAGGTATGCTTTTATAGCCCTACCATCGATTAGAGTGTTCAACCGGAGAGTAGTTAAGAGTAGTATCATAAAGAGAAGATATTTACATGAGATGTTCACTAGTGAAAGTATGATCCCTAGGCCTTGTTTCTAAGCATTGAAACATCGTTTGCTACTACATTTGTTACATGTTTGCTTGCTTCCATCTTTATTTCAGTTTGCCTTTAGTCTCTTCCACGCCATCAATCTATTTCCTAGCACTGTTACCACTTATAATTATCCATACCACTTGTATTTCACTATCTCTTCGCCGAACTAGTGCACCTATACACCTGACAAGTGTATTGGGCGTGTTGGGGACACAAGAGACTTCTTGTATCTTGATTGCAGGGTTGCTTGAGAGGGAATACCTTTGACCACTTCCTCCCTGAGTTCGATAAACCTTGGGTGATCCACTTAAGGGAAAACTTGCTGCTGTTCTACAAACCTCTGCACTTGGAGGCCCAACAACTGTCTACAAGAATAGAAGTGCGTAGACATCAAGCTATTTTCTGGCGCCGTTGCCGGGGAGGAAAGGTAAGAGGTATTCACACCGGAGGATTAAAGAAGAAGAACCTACCACGGCAAACGCCTATTTTCTGGTGTGAGTGCTCGAAGTTATTTCCTTTAGATTCTGCAATTTTGTCTCTTTGTTTCTTGTTTTCACTAGTTAGGCTTAATGGAGAACAACAAAAAAATTAGAGAGTTTTATAGTATTTATCTTGAGTTAGGACATGAAGTGTTTGAAGAGAAAATTAAAAAACCTATGGAACTTTATTTGCATGCTAATAGCAATGTTATTAGTATGAATTCTTTGAACACTATTATTGCTAATGCTATGGAAAAGTCTAAGCTTGGGGAAGCTAGTTTTTATGAAACTGATCTTTTTAGTTCCTCAGCTTTGGAAGATAGCTATTCTATTGCTTATGATGATACCAAACCTCCAATATATGATTATTACAATGATGAGTATGATATTTTCAGTCCACCTACTATTGAGGAGAAAATTGATTATGATTACAATATGCCTCCTATATTTGATGATTATGGTGATGAGAATAATAATTATAGCTATTTTGTTGAATTTGCTCCCACTACAATTAATAAGAATGACTATGCTTATGTGGAGAGTAATAATTATTATATGCATGTGGCTCATGATAAGAATGTCTCTTGTGATAGTTATATTGTGACTTTTATTCATGATGCTACTGAAAGTTATTATGAGAGAGGGAAACATGGTTCTATGCATCTCAATAATATTAAGGTTCCCCTCTTTATGTTGAAAATTTGAAGTTGCACTTGTTTTTCTTTCCTATGCTTGTAGCTTTATGCTTTCATGACTTGTTTCTTTACAAGATTCCTATGCATAGGAAGTGGGTCGGACTTAAATGTGTTTTGAATTTGCTTCTTGATGCTCTCTTTTACTTCAATTCATATTTCTTATGTGAGCATCTTCTCAAACTATCATGCCTAACTTAAAGGCGTTAAAGAAAAGTACTTATTGGGAGATAACCCAAAAGTTTTAGATGAGTCTTGGAAGTTATTACCTCTTTAATAACCGCCCCTTTTCCTTTTTATTTGCTTTTTGTGCCAAGAGTAACCTCTAATGAGAGAGAAGTAATGATTGGGAAAGTTGCTGTCCCAAAACAGATTTCTGTGCTTCACCGTAAACATTCGTGAGAGAGCTCTGTATGTAGGATTGAGCTGTAATTGTTTGTGCTTCTGCCCTAGGTTGTTAGCTAACTTCCGTTAGTTCAACACTTATTTATTTGAGCAACAAAAGGTCTTCGAAAAAATTCGTCTTTACCTGCTGGTCTGTTTTGACAGATTTCTGCCATTTTCTGCATTTGCTTCTTGTGGGTTCCTTTTTGAGTTCTTTTGGGGAATTGAGATTTTTGAGGGAAGTGCTACAGTAGCTAGTGTTCTAATGGAAGTTTATTTGGTGTTAGAACTGAATCTTGAGACTCATTTGTCTTAAGTGCACTAATGTTGCTAATGAGATTGTGTGAAGTTTTGTATGAAGGAAAAATTTCAGGTGTAACGAAGGAATGAGTAATGAGATGAAGGATGGACTAAAGCTCAAGCTTGGGTATGCCACTTGTGCCACCCCAAGAAATATCCAAGAAGTACAAGCGTCAAAGCTTGGGGATGCCCAAGGCATCCCCTTCTTCATGAATAAAAATCCCAGGTTTCTTCCAAACGCTTCATTTTTATTATTTCATGCACAGTTGTGTTGTTCTTGGAGCGTCTTCTTTTTTGTTTTTGTTTTGGTTTTTAGTTTGCTTGGTTTGCTTAGTTTTCTGAATAAATTGGTTGGACCCCCTCTTTCATACATTGGTTTGCAAATAGTTTGGTTTGGTTTGGAAAAGAGTAGGAAAGTTCATGCTTATGTGGTAAAAAGAGCTCGTTTTTGACTATGGCCTATGCTTTGTCATGCCATGCTTGATATTGTTTTGGCTTTATGCTTAGTATTCTTTGCTGTAGCATGACTTGTTATAAACAATTGAGATTGCTTAATGTGCCTTAGATGAATCATGCGTTGTTTAGCATATTAAAGCATAGTATAGTGGTATTCTCCTTTGATGCTTTATTTGGGTTGACTTGGCGCATGCCCACACCATGTTATGACTATCTCAAGTCACCATAGCCTTTATGATCCTTTCGTTTTCAACTTGTAGTATCACTTTATGCTTTGATCAATGATGTTTTGTCGCTCTACATGATTATGGCCATTATTGCTCTTAGTTTGTCGCTCCCAGTCTTTTGCTAGCCTCCACAACAAAGTATGAGTTCCACTCATGCATCCAACTCCCTAAACCAAGTTATTCCAAAGAGTCCACCATACCTACCTACTAGCTTATGCTATTCCAAGTATATTCATGCTTTTGTTTACCTTTCACTTGTTATGAGAAAACTAGTGATTAAAACTCTCACGAACTTGATGGCACACTTACTTTTTGCATCTAATAAACTTGAACCACTGGGTCCTTCTTTGTTGCGTATATGCTTGCGCTTTATAAGTTGAAATTAGCAGAACCATGTACCATGGGGAACGCGTTCAACATTGCACTTGTACTTTGTACCCCGTTGATATCATGTTCTTTTGCTTACGGATCCCGGCGGTGTGAAATAAAAGTGGAACTTGTAAGATCATGGAGTTTGTATGTGTGTTAGAGAAACGCCTGGGCCGCTAGCCTAAGCCATGCCTAATCATGGTGGAAACTTGCAGCATCACCGTGATGAGCACTCTATGAAGCATCCTCAATAAAAACCTATGCAAATAGCAAATAAAAAGATCGCTGAGATGCTCATTGTCTGGTTGCCTTGTCATTTTGATTATGGGATAGCTCTTGTATCATGTGCAAGGGGTACCCCGTTGGCGGTTCTTAATGATACACACATACTTACAATGACAAGAGCTTACTCGTGACTGAAGTTGAGTTGCATGAGGATCGGTCTTCGTAAGTAAGGGGCATGAGATTTCGGTTTATAACTTGTCAATCATATCCTCTTAGTTGTGTCACTTTAACCTTAATCACCTTAAAGATGCTTATGATAGGGGCAATGAGAGCTGAAAGCTATAAGTACCATAATTTTTGGAAGCTCTTTATGAGACTTGAATCCCTACTTCCTTTTATAAAGGTCTTTCTTCCACTATTATATTGAGTCTCCGCCTTCTATCTTTATGCACCTACTTTGAGAGCATAGTGGCAATTCTTAGTTCTATGTGCATTGTCTCAAGACTTGTTGATTGATGCATAGCTTTGATATTGCTTGTTTTAAACTATTTGTATCTAGTCACTCTTATGAACTTTGAAGGTGTCCTATGCATTTATGTTTGCTACTCTATGAGGACAAGCTGAATGCCACTATGCTATGTTTTATTTATGTGAAACAAACAAATGTCTTGCAAATCATTGTTATTCATGAATCTTTTGTTTGTGCATTTTCATGTTGCAACATAGTTGCTATGTCTTATTGCTAGAACTTCATCTTTCATGCTCATGTTTAGAGTACTATGATCCCAGCTATCAATGTTACAAATACTTTGATCAAGTTTATGATGGTGCATGTCACCTCAAAAATTATTCTTTCTTTTTATCACTTACCTACTCGAGGACGAGCAGGAGTTAAGCTTGGGGATGTTGATACATTGCAAATGTATCTATAATTTTTTATGTTCCATGCTTGGTTTTATCTACTTTCTTATGTTTTGTTCCAACTTTGGAGTACTTTCATATGATTTCTTGGACTAACCTATTAACAAGTGCCACAGTGCCAGTTGCCTAATTTTTGCTGTTTTTGGTTCCAGGAAAGTCAGAAATTAATATTCTTGGAATTGGATGGGACAAAAGCCAAAGTTGATATTTTACCGGAAGACTTACGAAGCCAGAAGACGAGACGGAGAGTGGCCATAGGGCGGCCACACCATGTGGTGGCGCGGGCTAGCCCTGGCCGCGCCACCAGGTGGTGTGGGCCCCTAGCCGCCCACCGACCTTGCCTCTTCGCCTATAAGATGCCTCCCGATGCGAAAACCCTAGATAATCAAGCCTCTAGCCACGAAAAGTTCCACAGCGCCGCCGCCACCGAAGGGGAGATTTGGGGGACAGAAAGCCTCTGTTCCGGCACCCTGCCGGGACGGGGAAGTGCCCCCGGAGCCATCTCCATCGATCTCCACCACCATCTCCATCACCGTTGCTGATTCCCATGATGAGGAGGGAGTAGTTCTCTCTCGAGGCTAAGGGTTCTACCGGTAACTATGTGTTCATCTCTCTCTCTATGCATGATCTTATTGTGATCATGAGCTTGTAATATATAGATCTATTCTGCTACTCAAGTGCTTTAATGAATCTCTGCTCTCCCCATGTGTGTGAAAGTGATAGCGTGCACACCATGGTGGCACTTAGGCTAGAGATT